>OX244042.2:19402166-20031194 GCA_945859785.2 Tridacna gigas | reverse complement strand
CAAACCATCCTAAAGTAAATTCTAAGTGTTATCCAACAGATTTTCTAAATCTTAAAGTAACGCGATTTCTGGTTGGCTTATCTAAATGGTTTAGCCGATCAGAAATTTTGTTACTTTCTAAATTAACAAGAGCACCGCATGCGGGTGCCAACACTCGGCTGCAATTGCTTTTAGTGAAAATTCAAAGTCGAAAGAGTGGCATAACTGTGTCAAAAATATCTCGATAGTAACCTGCCCCTGTTGTATGGGTTCCCCTTTTGATAGTTAACAAGTAGTCCAAGTCTGAAGTAAACATCTTCAGTAATAACAAAGATATTATAAAATGTCAAAGTTTTAGCACAACGACGCGGACTACGCGACAACGACGCAGACCACGGCGCCGCCAGGGCTATGAGAACAACTCGACCTTTTCTTCGAAAACAGCCGAGCTAAAACATGGACTAAGAATGCGCTTTAGAATGATAGGTGAGTTCGGACCCAGATGCCCTTTGTGCGTGGAGTAGACAAAAACAGGCTGCGTACCCGTGCAGTCTACGGACTGCTGATTGTTCACAGTAGCCAGTGTAGACCTACGTATGAGCCATTCTCTGGCAAAAGGGAGCTTAATGCATCTCTGTGATGCATTACACCAAGCAAGTCATCACATGACTATGGATCCATAAATCCATTTTGTATAACAGCCGACTGAATCATGAAGTACACTTGTCCTTTGACATGGAGAAAATTGAATAATAACAAAAAGTTTCGGCCCAGGTCAGCCTGCGCGGATTGCGCAGGCTGACCTGGTCGATACTTTTTGCAGATGCACCAAGAACCTTTTTCACGGGATATGGCTCACATGTTTTTATCCAAACTCTAAAAACTCATCGATCCCCATACTGATAATCACTATTAAACTTATGTACTAAAGGTGCGTCAACGATCACTCTTAATTAATTAAATGATACAATATGAATTTCTTTAGGTTTATTGACCATATTTTTAACAATATTTGACTGCTCGTACTTTAAGTCCGATCTTCTTTTATTTCCTACCCTAACTCGCGTGTGGCAGGATAAAGGCATACTAACAATAGCAACAGAAAGACATTATCATCCAAGTAAAAGAAATTCGTGCAAATATCAATATCATATATGATAATGAATGTAAGTAAAAATGTCAGAGGTAAAATGTCATAGGTAAAAATGCCAGAGGTAAAAATATCATAGGTAAAAATATCAGAGTTAAAATAGGAAATATGTCATAAGTAGAAATGCCAGATGTATTACCTATGTATATGGGAAAAGAAGAAGTAGCCATCCAGGTCAGCTCATTTGCGGATTCGATACCAGGCTGAAGCACACTTATTCTAGCGAAAAACATTTGCCACTGGCCTCTCACCAAATATACATCGCGTCATGTCGTCTGCATATGCTTCCAGGTTGGACAAGTCTACATTTTATTACATGTATTATCATTTAATACATGTAATGATAGTAACAACACCAGCAACATTGGGCGGTGTGCCATGATATAAGTAATAAAGATAAATCAATACAAACACCATAAAACTCCTATTAAATCCATACAACAAACTATTTCAAAATATTCTGAACGTTTAAAGACACATAAAGAAGAAACTAATAACTTAAAGCATCCTTACCTCCACAAACTTTCTATCCTCCTCTTGAATACAATCGGCATCGTTGTTCTCCGGGACCCAAAGGCCAAATGGCGTCAAAATGCCGTGGAGTCATAAGAAACCATCGACGTGGTCCAACAGTGCTGGAAAGCGTCGGCATCATACCCTTGGGATGGCAGCCAAGCGACAGACAAACCATCGGTAATTAATTGTTAAAAGACATTTAAATATCTTCTTTCCAGATCACGGCACTTTGCTTTGGGAGCCGCGTCCCGACTGTAGCTTCTGATTAAAGATATTTATTGACTGAGGCTTCCGCAGACGACATTTGGCGCCAAGAAGTCTTCTGCAAAATATTGGCTCGGTTATGCTGTAATGTTGTCCAATATCTATTGCTACAGTATTGACTGTTGTTCCCTCCCACCACCAGCACAATAGCACCGCCCAAAATCTGTGCATAACGAGGATTAAGATGCAAGAATTGGGAAAATCAAAATGGCAGTTTCTTAGAAAATTATTGATCGCACAAATTTCTGATCTTTTCCATCAAACAACAATCAGAAATCTTCCTGAAGTCTTAATACCAAACTTGCTAAATGTCATTTTGTCAATCCTCTTACATACAAACAGGAATTTTCGTGATTCCGTAGAGGACTAAATTTAAAAAAATAATTTGAGAAAAAGAAGCAATAGCCAGTTACATGGAATTGGTTCCTTTTCCAACAAGACTTTCTCAACCTTTCGAAACTGATTCATATGAGCCACCCTCTGTGAAAAGAGGGCTTAATGCATCTGCAAAAAGTATCGACTCAGGTCAGCCTGCGCAGTCCGCGAAGGCTGACCTGGGTCGAAACTTTTTGCTATTGGTCATTTTTCTGCATGTCAAAGGACTAGTGTACTCCGTCGGTTCTTAGATAAAATGGATCATATGGATCCATAATTATGTGATAACTTGGTATCGTGGATCAGGGTATGCATGAAGCCCCCTTTTCCCCAGAGCATGGCTCATATGTACATGTACTTTTGCTTTTTTTCCCCGAATACTGGCTCCCTTTGTCACTTGTAATGGTTCATGGTATGTCCATAAACAGCCGAAACGTTGATGGGTGAACTTGATCAATATGATTCTTGCTTCGTCTTGATCTAGATAAGTCAGAAAATTTCTATCTTTTCTCAATCATTTTCGACATGATGAAATTTGGTGCTTGCCAAAAATTGAAGGCATTTCTAGACAGCAAATTGAATACGGATCAGATGATGGGATTCCCACAAGGTTTTTATTTTTTTTTAGATAGTAAAAACCTTGTGGGAAAAGGTAAAAGTTACTATATATTCATTTCCAAAAATGTTTTCATTGGTCTTCTTACCTAAGGTTGTGGACCTGGGATTCTTTGGTAAAGAGTTTTCTTTTTTTAAATGGAAAAAAACTTGTGGAAAAAGGAGAAGGTTACCGTATATTCATTTCCCAAAATGTTTTCATTGGTCTTCCTACTTAAGGTTGTGGACCTCAGATTGTTTGGTAAAGAGTTTTTCTTTGTTTTTAAATGGTAAAAAACCATGTGGGAAAAGGTAAAAGTTACTATATATTCATTTCCCAAAATGTTTTCATTTGTCCTCTAACATAAGGTTGTGGACCTGGGATTGTTTGGTAAAGAGTTTTCTTTTTTTAAATGGAAAAAAAACCTTGTGGGAAAAGGAGAAGGTTAGCGTATTTTCATTTCCCAAAATGTTTTCATTGGTCTTCCTACTTAACGTTGTTGACATCAGATTGTTTGGTAAAGAGTTTTTCTTTGTTTTTAAATGGTAAAAAACGATGTGGGAAAAGGTGAAAGTTACCATATATTCATTTCCAAAAATGTTTTCATTGGTCTTCTTACTTAAGGTTGTGGACCTGGGATTGTTGGGTGGAGTTTCTTTTTTTAAATGGTAAAAAATCTTGTGGGAAAAGGAGAAAGTTACCATATATTCATTTTCCAAAATGTTTTTAATGGTCTTCTTACTTAATGTTGTGGATCTGGGATTGTTTTGTACAATTTTTTTTTTTTTGAAATGGTAAAATTCCCTATAGGAAAAGGAGAAAGTTACCATATAGTCATTTCCCAAAATGTTTTCATTGGTCTTCTTACTTCAGGTTGTGGTTCTGGGATTGTTTGGTCAAGAGTTTTTTTTCTTTTTTTTTTTAATGGTAAAAAAACCTTTTGGGAAAAGGAGAAAGTTACCATACATGTATATTCATTTCCCAAAATTATTTCATTGGTCTTCTTACAAAAGGCTGTGGACCTGGGATTGTTTGGTAAAGTTTTGTTGTTTTTGTTGTTTTGAAATGGTAAAAAAACTTTAAGGAAAAGGAGATAGCTACCATATATTCATTTCCCAAAATGGTAGAAAATCTTACAGGAAAAGGAGAAAGTTACCCTACATTCATTTCCCAAAATGTTTCCATTGATCTTCTTACTGAAGGTTATGGACCTGGGATTGTTTGGTAAATAGTTTTTTTTTTAATGGTAAAAAAACCTTGTGGGAAAAGGAGAAAGTTACCATATATTCATTTCCGAGAAATGTTTTCAATCGTCTTAATTACGGTTGTGGACCGGGGATTGTTTGTTAAAGAGTTTTCTTTTTTGAAATGGTAAAAAACATTGTAGGAAAAGGAGAAAGTTACCATATATTCAATTTCCAAAATGGTTTCATTGACCTTCTTACTTAAGGTTGTGGACATGGGACTGTTTGGAAAAGAGTTTTTTTGGGGTGAAATAGTAAAAAACATCTTGTGGGAAAATGAGAAAGTTACCATGTATTGATCTCCCAAAATGTTTTCAATGGTCTTTTTACATAAGGTTGGGGACCTGGGATTGTTTGGTAAAGGTTTTTTTTAAATGGTAAAAAACCTTGTGGGAAAAGGCGGAAACGAAAATGTTTTCATTGATCTTCTTACTTTAAGTTGTGGGCTTGGGATTGTTTGGTAGAATTTTTTTTTAATGGTAAAAATTTTGTGGGTAATGGAGAAAGTTACCATATATTCATTTTCCCTAGTGCTTCCATTGGTCTTCTTACTAAAAGTTGTGGGCCTGGGATTGTTTAGTGAAGAGTTAAACCTTCAAGTGCTAAAGAAGTAAAGTAGAAAATGTTTAGTGTCTACAACCTAAAACCCTTTGATATCTCAATCTTTAACCGGTTTTCCCGTCAGAATATCATATGCAGTATAGCACAAAAAAAAAAAAATGGTAAACATGTATATCTAATTATCTATTGGCAAGTGTGTATACAGGTCTTTCGGTGCCATTCTAGACACTGGTTTTGACAAAGAAATTGGTAAGCATGTACGGTATATCTATCGACAAGTGTGTGTACCGGTCTTCTGATGCCTTCCTAGAAATTAGTTTTGACCAAAAAATTGATAAACATGTATCGGTATACCTATCGGCACGTGCGTGTACGGCTCTTCTAGTGGCATCCTTGAAATGGGTTTTGACTAAGATATTGGTAAACATATCTATCGGCACGTGTGTGCAAGGTTTTCTGGTGTCATCCTAGAAATTGTTTTTGACAAAGAAATTGGTAAACATGTACATGTATATCTATCGACAACGGGAACGGTCTTCTGCTTCCTAGAAATTGGTTTAGACAAAGAAACTGGATATACGTTTAATATACATTTTTACCATTTCGGTGTTACAGACATTTTTGTTACATTTTAAATTGGCGACTTTGTCATTAGTTTGGAACTTTGCGAGTTTAAGTCGCGCAAAATAAACTCTAGGCTCACAGCTCTTCGAAAAATATCCCTTTTTTTCCCTTTCCTCATTACTTTAAAGCTCATGATCCGGACATACCAGTATAAGGGTTAAGGGGTCTTTCGCAGCTCTCTGATTATTTAAAGCAGTTGATTTTTAATCAGGATATCCTTGTTCGATCTCCGCTTGGGTCGCGCTGTGAGTGATATTTAATAAACAAATCGCATTCAAACTGCGAAGTCCAGAAGATACTTTGGCATGGTCTAGAAAACGAGAGAGAGAGGGAGAGAAAAAAAAAAGGGTATTTGGTGAGCACACTGCGCTGTGAATTTTTATTTCAGGTTTGTCCCAACCAATCGAAAAGTGATTTTAGAAATTCAAGGTGTTGTCCACACAAGAGGAGACATCAATCCGTTGTGTACATGTAGCTGATAGGTTTCAAGGGTCTTTAGGGCTGACACTTATCCTTTATTATGTATATAAACTTCACAAACTGTATTTCTTCTGTAAGTTTCTGACTTGGTGGACGTCCACAGTAGGTTGTCAGGTGAGAGAATGATCCACGAGACACACTGGTTCCCTATGTTAATTCTTCCCGCCACTTCGGTTTCGAGGCTAGAGTGCTGGTACCCAGCGTCACTGCATAGCCAAGAATATAGTAAATTTGATCGCAAATTAAATTGAAATATGTTTTATTCAAATAGATAACGCGTCTGAATCATGTTTTTTTTTTCTTTGGTTGATTGTTAGAGGAAGAAGACGCACCAAAAACTTAGAACAAATGTTTCCAGTATTCTAACTCTGATAATTGAAACTGACAGTCAACTTTTACCAACTCGTTCGAATAGACTAATTGGATTCTCTCAAATTTCTCACAAAGAAATCGAGTGTGCCAATCCGTGCTCATCAAAGATGGATGGCAAAACCATAGTATTGACCTATACGTTGGACAGTGATCAATGTATCAGTTCTAAATGGTCGACCAAATGTTAGATATTTTTCTGTATTATATTTGAGCCGCGCTGTGGTAAAGGGGGTTAAATGCATCTCCGTGATTCATTATACCAAGAAAGTCATTATATAACTATGGATCCAGAAAAAATTCATTTTGTTTAACCCTTTCCCAAACGACAGAATTTGGACTGGTCCAAATTTAAAGAGTTTGCAGACGACAATATTAAATTTGATGAAAATGGTAGAAAGTTCTCAATAAGGGTAGAAGACACTGTGGGAAAAGGAGAAATTGCTCGTTACGAGCAATTTCTCCTTTTCCCACAGTGTTTTCAAAAGACTTGTGCTGCAGACACGTGAAAACCAGGGCTTGTTTGGGAAAGGTTTAACAACCAACTACTGGTAAGTCATGACATAGACTGGTCCTTTGACATGCAGAAAATTGACCAGTGACAACAGGTATCGACTCAGGTCAGCCTGCGCGGACTGCACAGGCTGATCTAGTCGATATTTTTTGCAGATGCATTAAATCCCCTTTTCACAGAGGATGGTTATCTTATTCGTGGAATCATAGCGAGTCACGTTTATGCCAAGTTTATCCTTTTATGGAAATTTGATTTTTATTCACTGGAGAATCGTAAATTCTATATTGATTCATCATGACCCTCAAGGCGCCCCACAAACTCAACAGATATTTTCAGTCAAGAAGTAAGACATAAATAATTGAACCATGCTCTGTGAAAAGGGGACTTGATGCATCTGCAAAAAGTATCGATCCAGGTCAGCCTGCGCAGGCTGACCTGGGCCGAAACTTTTTGCTTTTTGTTCATTTTCTGCGTGTCAAAGGACCAGTCTGCCTAAAAAGATAGAGTCGGTTGTTAGAGAAAACGGATTTCATGGAACCGCCACTATATGATGACTTGCTTGGTATCATGGATCACGGAGATGCATTTAGCCCCCTTTTGTCAGAGGATGGCTCAATTGCATTTTTCAATTTGCTTTTTTCCACAATGTCTCAGTCAAGTGGACGATGTAGAGCAAAGATCAGACTGCATATTTTGTGCAGTCTATTTTTGATTGGCACTGGCTGCAAAGGCAACTACAGATGTGAAAGTCGCTTTAACCCTATACGGAACAATTCTGACTTTTAACAACCCTGAGGAAGAAGGCTTTGGAAAAAATTGTGGGAAAAGACGAAAATGCTGGTAACCAGCATTTTCTTCTTTTCCCATAATGTTTTCTACCCTTCCAAAAACAAACCTTCATTATTTTCACTCGCATTTATCTTGCCTTCTGCAGATGCTTTCAGTTTGGACTAGTCTAAAATTCTGTCGTTTGGTATAGAGTTAACCCATAGGCTGCTAATCGCGACCCACTGACCTTTTGCGGACAGTGTAGATCAAGATTAGGCTACACAGAACGTGCAGTCTGATCTTGGATCTACGCTGTCCGATAAGGAGATATTTCCCCAACCTCCATAACTTTGAAATACCAACATGTTGGTTTTTATAATCGGCTTGAAAGTTTCATTCAAGTTATTTAGCAAGAAAAGGGTGAAGGCATACAGCGTTCGATTAGCCCTCTACCACACAATCCCGGCTTTTAACGACCCTGAGAACGAGGCCTTTGAAAACATTATGGAAAAAGGAGAAAATGCTGGTAACCAGCATTTTCTCCTTTTCCCACATTTTTTTCTAACCTATCAATGTACAAATTTCACCATATCGGCCACCTTTAATTTGTCGTCTGCAAATGCTTTCAATTTAAACAAGTCTAAAATTTTGTCGTCTGGTAAAGAGTTAATTAAAAAATTTAGAAACGTCTCCGGTTGCTTTTCAGTTAGGCATATGCCGAGTTAGATATAGATCTATGACTACATCTATAATCAAGCAAAAGATACCGAGACGGTTGTTCCACAAATGGAATCATCTTGGTTATCTGTCATTGGATCAAAAGATGCTGTTTGTAACCATCTGACTACGCACGTTTTACTTTGACGGTTCCAAGAATAATTAAAGATCTTTACAAAAGAACAAATTCTGGACCAGTCCAAAGTGTTGGAAGATGGCAAATAGTTCTAGAATATGGCTCAAGAAATTGGATATGTCTTTGATGGGTTCGAAAGCATTGGGGAAAAAGTAGGGGGAATTGCGGCGGGTTTGTTCCACCAGCTATTCCTTTTCCATCAATGTTTTCAAAAGCCTTCTTCCTCGGGGTTGTTAAAAGGCAGAATTGTGTCTTAAATGGTTTTAAGGGACATCGGGCTTGCATTTCTTCCCTTTTTGAAGCAGTATTTTATGTAAATCCTAGTGTTTTCTATCATTTCTGAGTTAACTCTTTACCAGACGACAAATTTGTAGACTGGCCTAAATTCAAAGCATTTGCAGACGACAAATTAAATGTGGCTCAAATGATTGGATTTGTTTCTGAAAGATTAGAAAACATCGTGGGAAAAGGAGAAAATGCTGGTTACCAGCATTTTCTCCTTTTCCCATGATGTTTTCATAAGCATGTCTAATTTCCCTGAGGCGGTAAAACTCGTCATTGTGTGGTAAAGAGTTAACCCATAGGCTGCTAAGCCAGTCTCACTGACCTTTTGCGGATTGTGTAGATCAAGATAAGACTGCATGTTCTGAGCAGTCTGATCTTGATCTATAGTCTGCACAAGGTCCTTATGTCGTTCTTAGCAGTCTATGGGTTAACATCTAACTCCTAGCCAACATAAATCAATGGACTTTCCCAGTTAGGGGAAAAAGCGAACCCCCAAAAATGCAACGGTGTTTTTGCCAATATATCAAACAAAACAGCTGACAGTGTAGATCCAAATTCAGTCTGCATGTTTTGTGCAGTCCGATCTTAGTAGATCTCCACTGTTCACAAAAGGCAGGGCCTTAATGATGAAAAAATATGGAACATGCTAACAATAAAAGCGTTTTATCCACAATGTTTTGCAAAAGCCCTATTCATCCAGGTGTGGTAAAGAGTTAACTCTTTACAAAACAATCCTGTGTTTTATTGAACCTATTGAGCCAGGTACATGCAGCTCAGTCTGTAACGTACAGGACTTGAAGCCTAGAAGTAGCTAGTTTGATTCCCATGATCAGCCATGCAATTTTTTTTTTTTAGCCAAGGATGATAGTCATTGTGATAAGATTTACCCCTCTCTCACCGACAAACATCGTTTGGGCAGTGTGTATGTGGGAAAGCAGCCACTGAATTGGGAAGAATGCTGTACAAAGTACTGAAAGAAATTCAAGGAAACATGGCAAAATTATTAAAATAACGTTGAAAACAACTGTAAACATCAAACAAACGTAAAAGAATTAACGACCCCAGGGGAAAAAAATTTAAACACGTTGTGGGAAAACCAGAAAGTTCTGGCAAGCCTGCTTTCTATATTCTTTCAAAGGCAAATATGAGCTACTCAATATATTGAAGGAAACTGTAAAAGTTATGGTAAAGACTAATAAATTCTTTTTCACCCCATTTGTTAGACTTGTCCAAATCGAAAGCTTTTAAATACATTATATCTTATTAAATGTTGCTCAAATGATAGGACCTGTCTTTGAAAGGGTAGAAAATATTGTGAGAAAAGGAGAAAATGCCGGCTACCAGCAATTTTCTCCTTTTCCTACAATATTTTCAAAAGACTTCTACCCCAGCGTCGTTAAAACTCGGAACTGTTTGGCGAAGGGTTCCATGCAATAAAACTGAATAACTGCTTAACAGTTTACCACACAGTCTCGAGGTTAAACCTCTTAAGCTGCTGAGGGCGACTCGCTGACCTTTTGCGGACAGTGTAGATCAAGATCAGACTGCACAAAACGTGCAGTCTGATCTTGGATCTTCACTGTCCGATAAGGAGATATTTTTTTTCCAGAAAATAAGTTTGAAATAACATTTTCGGGATTTTTACAAGCGGAGTGAAAGTTTTTTTTAAGTTACTTAGCAGGATAAGGGTTAACAACCCTGAGGAAGAAGCCTTTTGAAAACGTTGCTGGTAACCAGATTGCTTTGTACTCTATCACAGACAAATTTCACAATTTGAATCACATTAGAATTGTCATCTGCAAATGCTTTCAATTTGGACAAGCACAAAATTTTGTCGTTTGGTAAAGAGTTGAACGCCGTGGTCCAAAGGCAGACAAACACGCAATAACAACAACAACAAAAACGATAGAGCTGTATCTTGAACATCCACATCTCAAAGTTAATCGATTCATGCTGCAACGGAACCAATTTCCAAATAGACTAGTTCTAGACTTGCAGAAAAACTAGTGCAAACGAGAGAGATCAGTGGTGAGAGAACATTGAATCCTGACGCCATGATTATCATCAATTCTCGGAGAGAAATTGGAGGAGCTGGAGATTCGAACCACTGACTCACTGGTTTCATGCCCTTGTACGTAATCTCAAATTTTGACGTGTATGGAATAGACAAGTCACCATTAAATATAAGCAAAAGAATGCATGCAAGAAAATACCTTTATTGAATCGTATGAAACACGTTTGTCTGAGAGAGAGAGAGAGAGAGAGAGAGAGAGACGAGCAGCAGTCATAAACTCCTTTTCCTAAACGATGTAAAATTGTAGAGGTATAGAAGCCGTGCCTGGCCGCTCAGTAAGTAAGATACAGAGCTTGAAACCCAGTGGTTGCCGGTTCTATGTGAGGCCACGTCCATATTATAGATGAGCCATGTTCTGGCAACAGGGGGCTTAATGCATCTCCGTGATGCATACTACCAATCACGTCATCGCATGCACAGTCATGATCATGGATCCATGAAGTCCAATTTTATCTAACCACCGACTGAGTCATAAAGTAAACGGGTCCTTTGACTTGCGGACAATTGACCGATAGCAAAATGTTTCGGCCCAGGTCAGCCTGCGCAAACTGCGCAGGCTGAACCAAATCTATACTTTATGCAGACGCATTAAGTCCCCTTTTCACAGAGCATGGCTCGGATAATTTGTGAAAACATGTACTTGCTACTAAAGAAAGCATGTGCCAAAAGGAGAAATTGCCCGTTATGAACATTTTCATTTTTGCCACAGTGTTTTCACCTGTATGTGGTCTGTCGCAGGCAAAAGATGTCAATGTGGTGATAAAGTGAAAAATTAAAATGGGCCATGCTCTGGCAACAGGGGATTTAACTCTTTACCAAACGACAAAATTTTAGACTGGTCCGAAATTGAAAGCATTTGCAGACGACAAAACAAAATAGAAATTTGTTTTGGGATGGGTAGAAAACATTGTGGGAAAAGGAGAAAATGCTGGTTACCAGCATTTTCTCCTTTTCCCACGATGTTTTCAAAATGCTTCTCTCACAGGGTCGTTAAAAGTCGGGACTGTGTGGTAAAGAGTTAAAGCATCCCCAAGCATGTCATCACATTGTTATTATGGATCCTTTTAATCCATTTTGTCGTACAACTGGCTGTATCGTAAGTTATACTGGTCCTTTGACATGCAGAAAATTTACGAAAAGCAAAGAGTTTCGACCCAGGCTAGCCTGCAGCCTGCATTAAGCCCCTTTTTCAAAGAGTGTGGCTCATTTCTATGAAGATAATTACAAATTACCATGCTGACGCCCCTATTTTGGATCATTCCATGTATTCAAGAGCTCAGAGTAATTCACTACAACTCCACGTGTAATGCACATCTGCAGTTGTAAAACACAGTAATAACAGGATTTCGTTTTCAGACACAAGAAAAGTAACTCTTGTGACTTTAAAATAACGTAGTTGGGTTATCTCCCTTAGGCCATATCAAACGACCACCAAAGGCGTCTGTTTGAGTTTTCTTGAAGTTAAATTAACAGGTGTTATTATTTATCTGATGATAGGAAATGTAAAGTGCAATAAAAATCTCAATATCACATTGAAATTAAGTGAAGATATTGATGAGAATGGCAATTTCACAATCACGGCAAGGCTGCTCCAGACGACGGGCCCTCATGACATGCGCCTTGTCAAATAGGGATTGTAAACATCTACATGTGCAATTCCTGTCTTTAAATGCATCAAAAAATGTGTTTCCGCTTATTTTTTATTTATTTTATACAGTTTGTCTGATGTGACAACTGGACCAAGATTAGGCCTGTGGACCCACCATCATGGACAGATAATATTCTAGAATATTGGAGGAAGATTCGCTGCTGTAGAAAGAGGGTCTTTTTACTAATTTCTGTTTTCATATTACTATATGTGTGGAAATGCATCTGAGTAGAACTTCGTTTGAAGAACTTCTCGTCGAACAATAAAACACAGGATTCGATTATTCGTATGATCTCCCGGGGTCGGTCCCAGTGGCTACCAACTCGTTGCACTGTGATAAGTTAGTTATACAACGAAACAAACCGAACAACTTCGACTTTATACGTCCTTCACCTACTAGTAAGCAGCTCACCGTAATTTGATTGGTCAATTTATTGTGTCACGTTTATTGTACATGATATTTCGCGAAAAAGATGGCGGACGGTGGAGCTATGAAAATAGTTTGTTTACATGAAGTGAGAATATAGAAATTTATTTCAGTGACAGGTAGCATAATGAATACTCTTCAAGCCCATACGATACATTCATCGCAAAGAATGAAGTCTCCAATGCACACCAAGTTCACAAGCATTGGAAAACAGCAAGATAGAAAGGAATCTGCAGATGACCGAAGTAAGAGAAACATTCACAGTGGTCAGTTTATGGTAAGTCGGCTTCACGACAAATCTCCTGGAGATTATTTGTCAGATGACGATGATGACACGTCTCCAGGCCACAAAGACAAGACAAGAGTCGGTGGATACAACTTTGACGATGCTATGAAGGACACCTACACGACTTACAGCTTTGGATCCAAATCGACCCAAACTCTGGCTATCGACGCCTCGCTGTCGAGGTTGTTTGAACATATGACTTTAGCATACAGGTATCTTTTGCTAGTACAAACACTCTGCCTTAGACATACTTTACATACACTACCAGAAATCTACCTGAATTTGGTATAGTTTTATAGGATGCAATAGGAAAGTGATTATTGCAGAATAGATCAAAGATACTGTGGTTTTGGGCGCCCATGGCATGCAGCACATGCTTTCTTAATAGTGCAAGAGAAAGTCAGTAAGAATTACAGATAGCAACAGACTACCATTTTTCAACAGTATGAGCATCCTCATTTTGACGGTCATTGTACTAAACAGACATGAACTGATAGATGAATGAAGGCTACGATTTAGATAAATGTTAATGCAAGTTGGTTCAATTTATCTTGATCTAATTTTGCAACTAAACAAAACGGGGTGATAAGGCTGGCTGTATGTGTTCACTTGCTTGGCACCCCACTCAGCTAGCCAGATATTAATAGAGATGGAAGATTCTTGAAATGTAGCAAAGACTGCTGGGATGCAGATCAGCCACCTAGAAAATATTGCAGCTTAGAAGAGAGGAATGTATTGCCTTTACAACTAATGATTATATCTTTTTCATTTTTCAGTGGAAAAATAACATCTCCGAAATGGAAACCTTTCCGTGGTATGCATTTGAGAGTGAAGGACAAGATAAGGTTGAATAACATCATTTGGAGAGAATGGCACATGCAGTGTAAGTTAAGAGATGTAGCTATGAGATACCTTATTTTGAAAAAAAGTCTTTAAATGTAAGAGGTTGATTTATTTCTTTGTTTGTATGTATAAGATTGATTAATTTTTAAAAGCACTGAAAAGATGAAATTGACCTGCTCACCAGGTGACAAAATGAGGGTGCTTGCAGTAAATGATCACATTTGTACAATGCAGGTCAAGATATGAACACATTTCTCTGCTGCCTGATCTTGGTCTACATTATTTAAAATAGTAATAGTACGATTTTGTATTGCCTAGTGGTGTGGGGGTTGTCCTTGTCAATTCACAATTGTATACCAAGGCTTTAGCTTTCACCTCTTTCATGGATTCAGAAGTATTATATTGGAACAAACTGACATGGAAATGATATCTCCTTTCTTTAAAATTTATTACCTTGTGGAAAAAAAAGGCCACAAATGGCTTTGAAAACATCGTACTGAACATGAATTACAAAATAGATCGAAGTTTGATAAATAGAACTTAAAATGTCTTGATTGTTGTTACAGAAGAAATTACTCAAAATGAGGGATTGCCTCAGATATTTTGTCAAGGTTGAAACCATATGCAGATTATAAATTTGGCTTAAATGCTGGGAATGGGCTTGTAAAGGGTAGGGGACATTGTGAAAAAGGAGTTAGTGACCAGCATTATCTCTGTTTCCCACAATGTTTTCAAAAGCCCCTTTTGACAGGATAGTTTAACTCTTTACCAAAAGACAAAATTTTAGACAGGTCCAAATTTAAGGCAATTGTAGATTACAAATTGAATATTGCTTAACTCATTACCACACAATCCAGACTTTTAACGAACTTGAGGAAAAAACCTTTTTAAAACATTGTAGAAAAAGGAGAAAATGCTGATAGCCAGCATTTTCTCCTTTTCCCACAATCTGTTCTACCCTATCGAAGACAGAAATCATCACTTGAGCTACATTTATTTTGTTGTCTGCAAATACTTTCAATTTGGACAACTTTAAGATTTTGTCTTATGGTAAAGAGTTAAATGGTGAGATTTGTCTTTGATAGGTAAGAAAACATTGTGGGGAAAAGGAGAAAATGCTGGTTACCAGCATTTTCTCCTTTTTCCACAATGTTTTTAAAAAGGCTTCTTTTTTCAGGTTCATTGAAACATGGGATTGTTTGGTAAAGGATTAAACTGAGGATTGTTTGGTAAAGCGCGGAATTGGTCTGGTTCAAGATGAAATGATATGTTGCATGCAGTTGTTGATACACTAATTCATCTGTCAAATGCTTTCCATTCAATGGTTTGTCTTGTTTAGTAGTAAGTGAAGTTAAAGTGAGAAGTCCAGGTTGTCCACGAACTTGGATTGAAATACCATGCAGATCTTGACGATTGTGATTTTATAAACTTCTATTTGCTGAAATTTTTACTCTCTTTTGGTTGTGTAGACTTACGCTGGAAGATAATTCTGCAGCATTGAATATATTTATGATAATGAATTTTTTGGCTGGCTGGACTAGTTAGAGGTAACTTTCCATACTTTTAAGCCGTAAAAGTACTGAGTATACAGGAAGTAGCAATTTTCCCTACAGAAAAGTAGACAGTGTTGGTTAACTCTTTACCAAACAACAAAATTTTGGACTTATCCAAGTTTGAAGCACATCTAGGCAACAAGGTAAACAGAGCTCAGCTCATGAATGTTGTCCTTAAAAGGAAAGAGAGCTTTATGGGAAATAGAGAAAATGCTAAGAAAGGAGTGATCTCCCGTAACAGTAGCCATTGCAATTATCCTTTAACAATGTATGATTTCAGATGTGTTTGGTAAGAGACCACTTGTTTGTCATTTTGCTACACCCCTCCATGATGATGTTCACACAAGACCTGAGGTAAGTGTGTCCCTCAGTTTGATTTGGTAATGGTTACCAGAGTTGCAGATGAGTGGTGGGTTAGGGTAGGGTCAGAGTTAGAGCATTTTTTGGGTTGATAAGAAATGTTACCAACCATTAACCAATCAGTCCTTTGTTTTAATGACAGTAAGGAAGGAGGCTTTTGAAAACATTGAGGGAAAAGGAGAAAATGCTGGTAACCAGCATTTTCTACTTCTTTTTTTTTTTTTCAAGATTAAAAATTTCTGTCATTTGAGCTACATTTTACTTGTAGTTTGTCAATGCTTTGAATTTGGACAAGTCTAACATTATTTCGAGTGGTAAAGACTTAATATCACATTTCAAGTCTTTACCAAATGACTGTATGTTAGACTTGTCCAGTTTGAAAGCATGGCAGACGACATGTTAAATGAGGCTCAAATTAAGAGATTTGTTTTTAAATGGTAGAAAACATTGCGGGAACAGGAGAAATTGCTAGATACCAGCATTTTCACCTTTTTATCCCCACAGTGTTTTCAAAAGCCTTCTTCCGCAGAGCCGTTAAAACTTGGGATTGTGTGGTAGAGTTAAGCCTATATTCATTAGACTTGTAACACTTTTGTGATTGAGATGAACTTGATGAGAACTTTCAAAATGGGTTAGATGGAAAAAATACTTTTATCAGAATGACATTTTGTTGGGGCGAAATGATTCCATTGAGTGACTGTATCATAAGGGAAGCTTTGTTCAAGATTTTCTTTCTTTGATTTCAATACTTTGGCTTGTCTGGAACTCTGGTTGGTTTTTTTTTTATTGCTAAATGTGCATCCATAGGCTGTACATTTGTATATGTTTATAGTCATGTTTGGAGCTGAATAAATGAATCAGAAAAACAATAATTTCCCTTAGTCCTTGAAAAGCAAGGCTGCTTTGGTCTGATTACTCTATAAGATAGAAGACAGAGTGGATCCAAGATCAGAGTTAATGTTTTGTGCCATCTCATCGTGATCTACATTGTCAACAAAAGCAGCTGAAATTGTGCATGGTGCTCTAGCGTTGGGGCTGTCTGTCGAAATTTCAATGATTAAATGGTACTAATCTTATATCATTCTGCTTCATCCTTACTCTGCCGGGTGCCAAATAAATAAAATCAACATTTTAGCTTGGCTGTTTTTAGAAGAAAACCAAGCCCTCTTGTTGTCTTCATTGCTGTCATTGTGGTCGTCATTGGAAAAGTTTCAACCTTTTCTCACATCTCTGCAATTGTGAAGAAAACATCAAGGTATTGTCATAGCCATGTCGTTGTGGTGCAAAAACTTTGACTTTTTGTAATATCTCTGTTATTACTGAAGACATTTACCTCGAACATGGACCACTTCTTAACTATCAAAAGGGAAACCCTTATATCAGGGGCTTGTAACCTTTAAAATATTTTTGACACAGTTATGCCCTGATTTTGACTCTGAATTCTTACTGAAAATCACTCTTCCTAACAGCAACTGCAGGAGAGCATTGGCACCTGCATGTGGTGCTCTCGGCACTGAAAATACTGGCTTATTGTTAACTATCAGAGGGAAACCCATATCAGATAGGTACTTAACCCTCAAATATTTCTGACATAGTTATGACCCTTTTCAACTCAAATAGCACCAACAGTTAATCGTTTGCATCCGCATGGGGTCCGATGAATCACAAAATACTGAAACACTGTTCTGTACGTAAAGCCATGATCAACATAGATGTATAAACAGTATTATTGTTCTCATTACCTATCAATACACTAATTAGCAAAACAATCTGTCTACAGAAATCTTGTATACTTAAATGAACATCTATGTAGGAAATCTAAATTCAATAGCACAAAAAAAAATGACATTTTGGTGTTTTGGTGCTATTTCGGTGATTAGTCGGACAGAAGAAATAGGATGCTACATCTGGGTCAGGGCTTTCTGTATACTTTATTTATTTGGCACTTAAAAGAGTTAAGGCTTAATTAGCACTGCTTTTTCTTGCACTAGTTTCGCTTTTATGGGCAGGTTATACTAAAGCATGTGGAAGATTGATTAACTGATTAACCCTGCATCAAACAGACCAGAGGTTTAACAACCTGCGAGAGAAGGCTATTGAAAGCATTGTGGGAAAAGGAGAAAATGCTAAAACATTACTTGAGCCACATTAGATTTGTTGCTTGCAAATGCTTTCAATTCAGACAAGTCTGAAATTTTCTGATTTGGTAAAGGGTTAACCCTTTACCAGATGACAAAATTTTAGCCTTGTCCCAATTGAAAGCGTTTGCAGACGACAATTTCAAGGTGGTTCAAATGGTGGAATTTTTCTTTGATAGGGTAGAAAACATTGTGGGAAAAGGAGAAAATGCTGGTTACTAGCATTTTCTCCTTTTCCCACAATGTTTTCAAAAGGCCTCCTCCCTAGGGTCATTAAAAGGTGGCATTGTGCGGTAAAGGGTAAAGTCTTCCTTTGATGCAGCCTTTGTTTTATATGTCTACAGAAGACAACAACTGAAAGCTTTGTTGCCTCTTGAAATTACTCTAAATAAGTTGTAAAATGTCAAAATTTCCACTTGAATTTTGTGTTTTTCTTCACATCCAAAAATTTCATATTAACTTATGTTCTTTTAATTCTCTTTATAAAGTTGTTGACCCTTGTGTCCACTGGTGCCATGAACAACTTAAGCTGCTGTTTTGGACTTCATATCTTAAGATCAGGCTGCACAAAATGTGTAGTCTGGTCTGTGATTTATACTGAAAGAAATCTTAAGATGCTCTATCTTGAAATTGTAATATTGGGGCCTGTATTGGCCAACCATTCTTTGTTTCACTCTTAGTCTTATTTTTGATGTAGAAAGTAACACAACTTCTAGTTGGCTAGAACATTTGCTTTAGCCAATCAGAAGTTGTGTTACTTTCAAATTCAGAAAATTCTTGAAAATAAAACTAAGAAAGTTCTCAAGTATGTTGTTGAATAGGGACCCAGGCCTTTCGTATGGGCTGATAAAAACTCTGAAAGAGTTAGGTGGATAGATTGATAACTGCTGAATAACAAGTGATAGATTTGCCTGTAGAAAATACTTGCAAAAATGAACTGCTTCTGAAGAAAGCTGACTACACATCCCAGCTGACTAGCTATTACACAGAAGATCTGTAGTATCAAACAATTGTATGCTAGTGGGTGTTAAACAGAAGTCACAGACTGATAAGTTAGTGTGGTCATTCCAGGCAATTGTTTTGGAGGGTTACTACTGGAAACGAAGACTGGACACAATCACAAATGAATATAAACGGTTTCGTAAGTTCTTCAGGCAGCAGAGGACAAAGCGTATGTCTATGGAAGTAAGTAACATGCACTAATTTAGGGGAAAGATGCAGGCCTTGTCAGCATTTCAACATAGTTTACTGTCACTCTGTTACATTTGGCATTAACCCTTCATGCACCTGTTGAGTCTTATCTAAGTTGTAGGTAATCACTAATTTCCCAAACAGCAAATTGTTGAATCTTCTGAATTGAAAATAACTGAAGAGCACAAATTTAACCCTTAAAGTGCCTTTCACGACTCTAGTTGCGAGTTGTGTTTGCGGCCAGTGTAGATCAAGATCAGGCTGCACAATACATGCAGCCTGATCTTGTAGACAAAAGCAACCATGAAATTGCAAAATCCAGGTCATATTTCTAGGATGAAAATGTCTGACAGGTTTATTCGGTGCTCTTAGAGTTAAAATTGGTACAAATAAAAGTGTAGGTCTCTGACAGGGAGATAACTAAGTGGAAAAGGAGAAAATACCAGCTGCCAGCATTTTCTCCTTTTCTCATAACATTTTCAAAAGCTGTCTTCCTCAGGGTCATTTCTTGTAACTGTGGTAAAGGGTTACCAGAATGCACAAAAAGTGCAATCTAATAGTGAATCTGGTATTGCATGGAGATACTCTGGTCAAATTCAGTCTTGACTTCAACTAGTGTTTGAGTAATTTTTTCTGAACCTAAAATGTCTGTTTTGTCAACTTGTTGTGATAAGAGTCATTCTACAAGGAAATTGAGAAATCAGTTGCAGAAGAACTTTAGGGTCTACTGTGCTAAAGAATTAGGCAATTACAAATGAGCCATGCTTTTTTGAAAAGAGGTTAAATGCATCTGCAAATAGTATTGACCTAGGTCAGCCTGTGCAGGCTGGCCTTGGTCGAAACATTTTGCTGTCAACCAGTTTTCTGCATGTCAAAGGACCAGTCTACTTCATGATTCAGGTGGTTGTTAAACAAAATGGATTTTATAGATCCATAATTATCTGATGACTTGCTTGGTGTAATGTACCATGGAGATGCATTAACTCTTTACCACACAATCCCGACTTTTAATGATCCTGAGGAAGAAACCTTTTGAAAACATTGTGAGAAAAGGAGAAAATGCTGGTAACCAGCATTTTCTCCATTTCCCACAATGTTTTCTATCATATCAAAGGCAAAATTCCTCATTTGAGTCACATTTAAATTGTCGTCTGCAAATACTCTCAATTTAGACTGATCTACATTTTTCTCGTGTGGTAAAGAGTTAAACCCTCTTTTTGCCAGGGCACCACTAAAATGTGTACAGCTCTTGTCTGAAATAGAAAGAATGAATAAAAGGTGGAAACTTTAATAACTATTAGAACTCCAAAGAAATTCATTTTTCATCATTTTCTTTTTTTTTTAATTTTTCTTAACATCACAATCAGTAGAAAAGATGGAAATAGCACAGGAGATAGTGCAATTTCAACAAAATGCAATATTTTTCTTCTAAATATCTCACAAAACGAGAAGTGTGGGCCCAAGATAGTACTGCACATTTCTGAACAGCTTGATCTTTGTCTACTCAGCACACAAACTACTAAAATTGTCATTTGCACCCATAGTTTAAATTCCTAGCAAGATAATAGAATTTAAGACAGTCCAATTTGAAAGCATTTGCAGACTATGAATTAAAAGTTGCATGAATAAGAGATTAATGTGATAAGATTTGAATTCATAAAGGGTAGAGAACAGTGTAGAAAAAGGAGAAAATGCTGGTTTCTAGCATTCTCTCCTTTTCCCACAATGTTTTCAAACATCTCTTTTCCTCAGGGTAGTTAAATTACAGAATTACAGCATTGTTAGGTAAAGGGTTAAATCTTTACAAGACAACAAAATTATACACTGTCCAATTTGAATGCATTTGCAGACAACAAATGAAATGTGTCTTAAATAAGGGAATTTGTCCACAAAAGTGTAGAAAACATGGGAAAAGGAGAATTTGTTGGTTACAAGTATTTTCTCTTTTGCCTACTGTGTTTTGGAATGTCTCCTTTAGGTTTGTCAACCCTTAAAGTGCTGGAACCTTCTTGAGTTGTTTTTACGGACATTGTAGATCAATATCAGACTGCAGAAAACATACAGTCTGATCTTGATCTACACTGTCTGCTAGTTTGTCACATATTCTGGCAAAAACAGCAATGAAAAGACTGTATTTCGAATATTTTCCTCATTGAAACAGTCCATTTCATTTATTCAGCACTCCAAGGGTTAAAACGCAGGGTTATAATGGCAAAGAGTTTGGGAAAGCAGGCTGTAGGAACTTTTCATATGGCCACAAGTTACCCAAGGATTGTATTATTATGTTTGTACTTCTGTTTTTTTTTCGTTTCAGGACTTGTTTGGAGTAAGTAGCAATTCTTTTTTAATTTTCAGAATGAAAATCACACAAAATCATATTGAAATCTTTGGATTCTTGACTTAAAAATAAACTGAAGTAATTTTTAGCACCACTGGCCGAAGGCCAGCGGGCTTATGTCATGGCCCGGTGTCCGTCGTGCGTGCGTCCGTCCGTCCGGTCGTCCGTCCGTCCGTCCGGTCGTCCGTCCGTCCGTGCGTTAACTTTTATTTCAAACATCTTCTTCTCTGAAACTACCCATCCGATTTTCACGAAATTTCACAGAAATGATCCTGACATGGTCCTCTTCAGAATTTCTTGAAAGAATTTGATCCCTTCAAAAACTCTGGTTGCCATGGCAACAAAACTGAAAAATATTGGAAATCTTTAAAAATCTTCTTGTCTGAAACCATAAGGCATAGGGCTACCAAATTTGGCATGTAGCTTTATGTAGTAGACCTCTATCAAGTTTCTTGAAATTATAGCCCTGGGGTCAAAATTGGCTCTGCCCCAGGGGTCACAAGTTTTACATAGGCTTATATAGAGAAAACTTTAAAAATCTTCTTGTCTGAAACCATAAGGCATAGGGCTACCAAATTTGGCATGTAGCTTTATGTAGTAGACCTCTATCATGTTTCTTGAAATTATAGCCCTGGGGTCAAAATTGGCTCTTCCCCAGGGGTCACAAGTTTTACATAGGCTTATATAGAGAAAACTTTAAAAATCTTCTTGTCTGAAACCATAAGGCATAGGGCTACCAAATTTGGCATGTAGCTTTATGTAGTAGACCTCTATCATGTTTCTTGAAATTATAGCCCTGGGGTCAAAATTGGCTCTTCCCCAGGGGTCACAAGTTTTATACATAGGCTTATATAGAGAAAACTTTAAATATCTTCTTGTCTGAAACCATAAGGCCTAGAGCTACCAAATTTGGCATTTAGCTTGATCTAGTTGGAGTCTACCAAAAGTGTCCTAAGTATAGTCCTGGGGTCAATTTGGCCTCATACTTGGAGGGGGAGGTTCACAAGATTTACATAGGCTTACATAGGGAAAACTTTTAAATCTTGGTGTACATAGCCATAAGGCTTAGGCTACCAAATTTTGCATATAATTATAGCATTATTTAGTGGACAGTTACAAAGAGGGCCCAAGTTACAGCTCTAGGATCAAGTTTGGCCCTGCACCAGGGATCACAAGTTTTACATGGGTTTATGGAGTGAAAAGTTCAGAAACCATCTTGTTACCAGCCATAAGGCCAAGAACTCCCACATTTGGCATGTTATTCTTCTAATACAATATTCCCCATTTAGTCAGACTGTAGCCATGAGGTCAAAGTTTTATAAGGGCTTATATAGTGAAGACTTTTCTTCGTGGTTTATATTTATAAGCCAGTGGAGCGATACAGGGCCATCATGGCCCTCTTGTTTAAAAAAAAAAGGGGGCAGAAAAAGAGAGAAAACACTGTCTGAACAGATGCTTTATTCTGAGAAGAGAATATCCCTTGATTTTAAGAAAAATGTCCATATATTGTTAAAGATTGGTCATGGATTGAATGACCTTTAACTCTTTACCAAACAACAAGATTTTAGACCAGTCAGAATTGAAAGCATTTGCAGATGACAAAATAAATGTGACTGAAAAATTGAAATTTGTTTTGGGAAGGGTAAAAAACATTGTGAGAAAAGGAGAAAATGCTGGTTACCAGCATTTTCTCCTTTTCCCACAATGTTTTCAAAAGGCTTCTCTCTCGGAGTTGTTTAAAGTCAGAATTATGTGGTGAAGGGTTTAACTCTTCCAAGCATAGCAAATTGGCCTTTAGCAAGGAGTGAAAAAAAAAACATTTAAATTGCATCTTAGACCACTTTGGTCATAGTACAGAAGGAATTAAAGATGTAGATTTAGAATAAGACATGCTTTAAGCTTTCTGATCTTGATCTACACTGTCTTTGAACAATAGACAAGTGGGCCATAGTGCAAAAGCGTTTTCTCAGTTATGAAGATTGTATTTCCCTTTTTTTTTTTTTGCCTACAAAAACTCAAATCTGTCAGAGAATTTAAAAGTTGTTACAGGCCAAGTAGAGGCCAAAAGAAAACAATGCATGTGTTAAAAATGTATCTAGTTTTAAATCATACCAGTATGAAAATGATTGTGAAGATGATAATCTGATAAAAGTTGCCGGGTCGCTCTTCTTTTTTGTGTAATTTTACCATATTTTAAATTTCATCTTTCTGTCAACAAACTAACACTTGCACTGACTGCACAATAACAGATTGTCATCTTCACAATAATTTCTATACTTTTAAATGGTGTTTTAATGAATTTAACTCTTTACCAAACGACAAAATGTTAGACTGGTCCAAATTGAAAGCATTTGCAGATGACAAAATAAATGTGATTGAAAAATTGAAATTTGTTTTGGGAAGGGTAGAAAACATTGTGGGAAAAGGAGAAAATGCTGGTTACCAGCATTTTCTCCTTTTCCCACAATGTTTTCAAAAGGCTTCTTTCACAGGGTCGTTAAAAGTCGGGATTGTGTGGTAAAGAGTTAAATACATTTTAACTACCACATTGTTTACTTTTGGCTGCTACTGGGCCATAAATTTTGTGTCATGTGTAAACATAATAAGTAAGTACTACCTGGCATAGAGGTCCTCTCTGGCTCGGTAATTCAGGAGTTGAAATCGTAATCAAGCAATCCTGATCTAATACAGGGTTGTGCTGGAGTGGCCTTTGGCAAGGCATAGTGAAGTCCTAACCATGCACTGGTGAATCCTAAGAAAGATGTGAACCAGTAAGTTGTCCCTGTGATATGACTGAAATACCCTTGAAAACAATCCCTTTCAGATGAATAAACAGATGCCAAACTGATACATTTTGAGGTACATTTTGAAAAATTTGGGCGTCTTAACCCTTTACCACACAATCTGGACTCTTTAACGACCCTTAGGAAAAAGCCATTTGAAAACATCATGGGAAAAGGAGAAAATTCTGGTAACCAGCATTTTTCTCCAATTCCCACAATGTTTTCTACCCTTCCCAAAGTAAAAAATAATTTTTGAGACACATTTATTTTGTCACCTGGAAATGCTTTGAATTTGGACTAGTCTAAAATTTTGTCGTTTGGTAAAGAGTTAACTGAGAAAAACATTGGGTTGGAAATCCTGTATGAAACACATTGAAACAATCAGATCCCCCCACCCACAGCAGCAGGTAGGAATTTCCTTAAATCCAGTAACTCTTTTATCAAACAGAAATTCAGATTTGTCCAAATTGAAAGCATTTGCAGATGACAAGAAAGTAGCTCAAATGATAAGATTTTTGAAACTGAAAAAGACAAGAAAGGAAAATAGTGTGGAAAAAGGAGGAAATTCTGGTTAACCTCCAAAAATGTCTCAAACTTGTACCTTTGAACACTTTCAGCCATATACAAACTCTTTTCCCAAATGATAAAATTTTAGACTTGTCCATATTCAAAGTATTTGCAGACTACAAAATAAATGTTGCTTGAAGTTTGTTTTTGAATGGGTAGAAAATATTATCTGAAAAGGTGAATATGCTGGTTACCAGTATTTTCTCATTTTCTCAATCTTTTCAGTAGCCTTTTCCACAGGTTCTTTGAAATTCTGTATTATTTGATTAGGGTGCAAGGAGAGATGAAGATAATAGAAAGGGCAAAGGAGCATTAGTTTTTTAAGAAACAGAAGATTAAATCCATTTGACATATTGTAGGATAGTGCAAACAATGCATTGCTGGAAAAGGTTGGAGAAATCCACTCAACTGCTGACTTTCCAAGGCAGCAACAGACCTCACACACTGACCTCATCTTAAACTCTCGAGATCTACAGGACATGATGGATCTCTCGGACAGTCTGTTTTCTAGTCTGAACCAGCCGTTTGCCTTTCCGAATCCTAGAGAATTGTGTAAGTGTGAACCCATTACCAAACGACATAATCTTAGATGTTTTTAAAACCCATAGCATTTGCAGACAACTAAGCAAACATGGCTCAAATGATGAAATTTGTCTTTGAATGGGATAGAAAACAATGTGGGAAAAGGAGAAAATGTTGGTTACCAGCATTATCTCCTTTGCCTACAATCTTTTCAAAAGGTTTCTTGTTGTTATAACTCTGGATTGTGTGGTAAAGGGTTAAACTCATTTATAAATATCGCTAGCTATTATTACCTTGGAAAAAAAGGCCATAGAAAAACAGGAGGGAGGAGGAAAAATGCTTGTAACCAGCTTTCTAAACCTTGTTTTCTACCTGTTCAAAGGCAAGTCCCATCTTCAAAACTACAATTAAGCTTTTACTACACAGGAAAATTTTAGACTTTTCCATATTGAAGGAATTCACAGAGGACAATTCAAATATAAGTTAGTCCTGGAATAGGTAAATAGGTTTGTGGGAAAAGGAGGACATGCTTGTTTCCAGCATTTTCAGCTTTTCCAAGAATGTTTTTTTTCAGGGCCTTCTTTCTCATGGTTGTTAAAAACCAAGATTGTGTGGTAAAGGGTTGATATTTATTTAATTTGGACAAGTCTAAAATTTCATCATTTAGTCAAGGTTTGAAGACAGTAATGGCTGTAATGTATAATTGCTAATGCAACACAAGGACTCTTTGTGGGCAATGTTGATAAAGATCAGACTGCATAGAAAGTGCAGTCTGATCTTGGATCTATGTTGTCCAATAAGGAGATTTCTTTGCCCCCCAAAATACCGTTGAAATAGCAGAATTTGGGTTTTTACTATCGGCTTGAAAGCAGGATAAGGGCCAAGATGTTTTATTAACTCGCAAGACAAATTTGCCGTGGATGGTTTTGATAACACCCACATATGAAATATAGATAATCAACATTAATTTAGGTTACATACATCTCTGGAAGTAAAAAGAAAAAAATCTTATCAGCTTAAAGAGAAATTGCTCATTTCAAGCTATTTCCCCTTTTGCCACAATATTTCATTAGTGATATTCTGCAGGATGTAGCAAGGATGTCTGCAGGAGGTTATACGTTAACCTTTTTCTTTTTCTTTCTTACAGCTGGCCTGGGATATGGTGATTTTATTCAGCCTGGACTTGTTCAGCTTCAGCCTAATTTAGACGATTTCATGGATTTGGACCCCTTGACAGGTATGTGTGTTTTAGTCTATTGTAACAAAACTTCTTGGTCAGTTAACTCTTGACCACACGACAAAATTTTAGACTAGTTTAAATTGAGAGCATTTGCAGATGACAAAAATAAATGTGACTAAAAAATTGAAATTTGTTTTGGGTCACAAATTAAATGTGACTGAAATATTGAAATTTGTTTTTGGGACAGGTAGAAAACATAGAGGGAAAAGGAGAAAATGTTGGTTGCCATTATCTTCTCCTTTTCCAACAATGTTTTCAAAAGGCCTCTTCCTCAGTGTTGTTAAAGGTCAGATGTGTGTTAAAAGGGTTAAAATAAGTATGTTACAGTCTATGTATCTCCTTGGAACTGTTCTCTGTTGCACCTTTTATGTAGCTTTGGAAACTGATAATAAAAAGTTTTAGCCTTGTCCAAATTGAAGGCATTTGCAGATGACAAATATGGCTCAAATGATAGAATTTGTCTTGGAAAGGTTAAAGAAAAAAACATTCATGGGAAAAGGAGAAAATGCTAGTGACCAGCATTTTCTCCTTTTCCTACAATGCTTTCCAGAAGCCTCCGTTCTTGGGCTTGTAAATGCTTTGGATCATTTGGTATGGAATGAGCCTTTGTTCTTACTACAATGAAGTAGAAGGCTTTTGAACAAAATTTTGGTTAAACAGAATGCAGGGTAGAACTCTTACAGCACCATATCTGCATAGAGGGGCATTTGTGAATGGCATAAATCAAGATCAGTTTGCACAGATCTTGGATCTATACTGCTAGTTTGTTTTGTCAGGCCTGTAAGATGAAAATCTATTTTTGTTTCATTAGGTTGTATTTTCAACCGCCAGAGGAGATCAGATGAATATTTTTGGCACTGAAAGCAAAGATGAAGATATGACTTATTTTAAAGAACATACTGTACAGCAGAGCTCCATACAAGAGGGAGTGATGGTTTTCTAAATCCATTATTTCTCTTCCAAACCCTATATGTGGGTACTCATTAGAATCATCTCGATGAGACGATTCTAATGATGAGTACCCATAACATAGGGTTTAGAGGAGAATAATATTTTCAATTTTGAAATCAAAAAATCACTCCCTCTGTGTGGAACTCTGGTACAGATAAAATAAACGCTTTGGTATCAAAGTGTAGTTGATCAATTCGTCATTATAGATTGTGTTGTGGGAACACATCAGAAATGTGTTGTAGAGCACCTGCAATGCAAGTTATACTGTAGAAGTAAGTTATTGAAGAATTGTTAGAATGATCTTCTCTTTGAATTTTTGTTTTTTTGTAGACATGCTGACAGGATCTAGGTCTCAACCAATCCTCAACCAGACAGAAAGCAGTCAGGTAAATGATAAAGCAGTTGAGCCATGCACTGTGAAAAGGGGGCTTAATGCATCTTCTAAAAAGTAGCGACCCACGTCAGCCTGTGCTGTCCACACTGGCTTACATGGGCTGAAACTTTTTGCTCTCTTTAAATTTTCTGCATGTCCAAGGACCATTCTACCTCCAGATTTAATCAGTTGATAGACTAAGTGGATTTTATGAATCTAAAATTATGTGAGGACTTGCTTGGTATAATGCATCACAGAGATGCATTAAGTCCTCATTTCACAGAGCATGGTGCATATATTTTATATCTTTATGTAGCAACAACATTTTGAACTTGTTGAATTTTAAAGCACATGAACACAGCAAATTACTTTTGGCTTAAATGATTGGATTAGTTATTAATGGGATAGAATAACTGTGGGAAAATGCTGGTAAGTGGTTACCAGCATTTGCTTTTTTTCCCCCACAAACATTTCCTAAGCCCTTTATTTCAGGGTTATTAACCCCTAGAGTGCCAAATAAACCTATCAGACATTTTCATCCTAGATATACAACCCAAATAATTGGAGTTTCATAGTTGCTTTTGTCTGTGGTGTTTAAGCAAATCGGACAGTGTAGATCAAAGATCAGGCTGCACGTTTTGTGCAGCCTGTCTTGATCTACACTGGCCGCAAAGGCATTTATAGTCGTGAAAGATGCTTTATGGGTTGAAACTTCAAATTGTTGGGTAAAGAATTTGCAAATGACAAATCTGGCTCACGTGGTGGGATTTGTCACTGAAATGATAGAAACAGTGTGGGAAAAGAATAAAATGTTGGTTACAACTTTGGAATACTTTCTTGCTCAGAGTGGTTAAAATACAGGATTGTTTGGTAAAGGGTTCATTATACAATTTATATACAGTATTGTCGTGTGTACAGCACTGATTTTGCATACAGCAGAGAAATAGATACGGGAAGTAATTTGGGTTTTAAGGGGTAGTTTTTCTCTACCACCACCACCACTTAAACCTAATATGTAGATACTCATTAGAATTATCTAGATTCAAATAAGTACCTACAACAAAGGGTTTAGTGCTGTTACCAGCATTTTCTCCTTTTCTCACAGTGTTTAAAAGGCTTCTTCCTCAGAGTCATTAAAACTCAGGATAATGTGGTAAAGGGTTAGGAATATTCTGTAATGTAATTTTGGTCACAAAATAATCAGCTGACATTGTGTATTGTAGATTGGTTCACATTCAAGGCTGCAGCATGGTGATGTAGAAATGGCAGTTTCACCGCAAATCATAACACAAGATCAGATGATATCTAGCCAGCTTAGTCAGCCTAGTCCTGGGCCGTCCAGTAGAATGATGATGGATAGTCCAGGACAAACACCCACTGCTGGATTATCAGAGCAGGACCCTATGATTGTTGACACGGAGAACTTTATTCTCAATCAGCTACAGATTCTCCAGCAACAAAGACAAGTGGATGATATAAATCGACAACTTCAACAACAAAGAATATTGGAGATGCAGAAGAAGAAGCAGCAAGAAGAACAAGAGCGACGCCAGGAACAGGAGAAACAAGAACAGCTCCGAGAGCAGCAGAAACAACAACAACAGCAACAGCAGAGAACACAGTTACAGACTTTGTTACAGAATCAACCGCAGATAAAGAGCATTTTGACTGCGATGGGTGAGAATGCTCCAGCATTACTGGAGGAGTTGACTAAAAGTTTACAAGCCCAGCAGGCTCAAAATCAGCAGAGCTTGTCTGGAACTACGACTCCAACGCCAGTCTTGATTCAAAGTCAACCAAAGGCTCAACCACAAATGCAAAAAACTAATACAATTCAAAGTGCGAGTCCGTTTCAGCGGCAGCTCAGCTCAGGGAATTCAAATTTGATTTCAAGTCTGTTGAACTCAAATAATCAGACATCGCAGCAGAAATCTGTTCAGTCTATGAAAAATACCAGTGCCAAGGCAAGACTTAGTGGGAACTTTGCAGGTAATACCAGCATTCTTGATGCTCTGACTGCAGATGAGAAGCAGACAGCTTTGAGAAAAATGACTGTGCAGCCAGCAATAGTGAATAATAAACTCAAACCAGTTCCCAGTGCTAATATTCCAAAGAAAGACAATGCAGGATTTACAATTCCAACAGTGAGTGTCCTTCTCCTCTCTTTAACCTTTTACCACACAACAAAATTTTACACATTTGCAGACAACAAATTAGATGTGGCTCATATAGTGAGATTTGCCAGTTAAAGTACTGAAAACATTGTGCGAAAACGAGAAAATGCTGGTTACCAGCATTTTCTCCTTTCCCCATAATGTCTTCTAAATGCCTCTTTCTAAGGGTTGTTAAAACACGGGATTGTGTGATAAATAGTTAACTTCTTGTATGATGTCTTCATGACCCTCAAAGAGAAGGCCTTTGAAAATTTTGTAGACCAGCATTTTCTCCTTTTCCCACAATGTTTTCTACCCTATCGAGGACAGAAATCATCATCATTTGAACTATATTTAATTTGTAGTCTGCAAATGCATTCAATTTAGACAAGTCTTTTTTGCCATGTGGTAAAGTGTGAATCAGGAGCAGGTTTTTCTGATTTTCAGACTTGCACATTTGCTCACTGGCTAAGAAAATAGTGTGACAACATACTATTGCCTTCCATAATCTAACACATATTAAGCAAAGATTCAAAATTTGAAGCAGAGTGCAAAGTTTCATTTCAACAGTATGAAATGCACTGTGTGGATAGGATAAAGTGCTTGTAGCAAGGCATTGCTCCTTTTTCCAGCAGTGTTGATACATGAGCCTGAGCCATGCTCTGGCAAAAGGGAGTTAAGTGCATATCTGTCATGCATTATACAAAACAAGGTATCACGTAATTATGGATATATACAATCCATGGGGGGGGATGTTATTAAGGGACATTACAACGTATTAAAATATTGACTCTTTACCACACAATCCACATTTTAATGACCCTGAGAAAGAAAACTTTTGAAAACATTGTGGGAAAAGGAGAAAATGCTGGTAACCAGCATTTTCTCCTTTTCCCACAATATTTTCTACCCTTCCCAAATCAAATTAAATTTTAATTTGAGTCACCTTTATTTTGTCAACTGCAAATGCTTTCGGTTTGGACCAGTCTAAAATTTTGTTGTTTGGTAAAGAGTTAAAGGATCATCTGGTCATCTGGTGAAAAAAATGTTTAGGCTCAGACCTAAAGATTAGACATGGTCTGGTTACCAAAACCACATATATATTTTGTTTGACCTTACCAGCATTGTTTCCTTTTACATTAATGTTTTCAAAAGTCCTTTTTGGTGGGATCTTTAAAACTCGGAATTGTGTTGTAAAAGGTTAAATAGCCTGGTTTTGTGATTAGAAAGAACCGAAAAGGCTGTTTTTGTCAGAACGTAGAAAAAATATTGGCAGTATCAAGACTAGACTGTCCTGTCTGTACTGTCTGATATTATTCTACACTATCTGCCAAAGCAACACAACTCTTACTAATTTTAGGCTAGTCCATATTAACCCTTATCCTGCGCTAAATAATAGGGCTGTCATGATACGCCTTAAGTGTACCACAATATAATATTGCAATACACAGAAAACGTATTTTGATACGTACCACAATATATTGTGTCCATGTTAAAATTAATATTTTTTTAAAAAAATACCTTTGTTATTCATAATTCATGGCTTAATTCTTTCAAAACAAGAGAAGGTGAATCAAGTAAATCACCCAATCTCAACAAAAGTGATTCAAAATATCGAATTTTGCCTTCTTATTCGGTATTTTACCCTAACTGTTCTCGGTCATGTCTGTATCATTAGCGTTGGCAGCCATTGTTGATATGGTTGTACTCGATTCAGAAAATGCAGACGCAATCAAGTAGGATTACAAGAAAATACTTCAGTATAATTTTCACACTTTTTCCATTAATTTAATTATCGTATTAATGAATTTTGTTCTCGTATTCCTGTTTTTAAAAATCTGTAACTTTTGATGTTTTAAACATCACGCTGGCGACTCAGCATTGCGTGGTTTGGACTGAATTGATTGTGACCATAAAATATTGACAATCAGGAATCAAGTATGCCCTAGTCTGCTTTCATATGCACTACAATCATAATAGTGATAAGAGTTTATATGACCGCGACGTGTTAGAAAGGACCAGATCAAAATAAACCGAAAATACATAGAAACTAGAAAATACCGCAAAAAAAGGATATGTGTAATTTGTATCGCAGTACATATTGACTTGGAATATACAGGTATATCATGACAGCCCTACTAAATAAGTGGAATGAAAGTTTCAAGCCTGTGTTAAAAACCCAACTTTGCTATTTCACAGGTAATTTTTGGGGGTAAGATATCTCTTTATGGGACAGTGTAGATCCAGGATCAGGCTGCACTTTCTGTGCAGTCTTATCTTAATCTACACTGTCTGTAGTCCTTGAGTCTTGGGATTGTTTAGTTAAGGGTAATTCAAATTTTGGAACTCTTTGAGTTGAGTGGTACCTTTTTTCTGTCACTGTAATAGGCTCCATATCGAGCAAAGGTTAAACCTCGGGTAATTGCGCCTGCACCACCAGCCCCAGCCACGACGACACAATCTACTATCTCTCAACAAAACTCTTACTTGGCACAGCTGTTGACAACAGGTAAGTGGAGTCTACATTTAATCATTAGACTCCAGGGCCTAACAAAAGCCCCGTTGATAGCATGCAGGACTTGAAACCAGGTGGCTTGCAGTTGTCATTGACAGTGTGGCACCTGATCATTGTTTCAGTGATGGCTATGTAGTAAAGCAGCCAGTGGCTAGTGAAGAATATCGTGTGAAGTACTGGTCGAAGAAACTCCAGGAACGCATGGATTGGTGCATTTGCCGCGGCATAAAACAAATAATGTTGAAAACAGTGTTAAAAACGTACAAACAAATCATTTGACTGGACTTCAGTTTTGTCAAAAAAAATATTTTGTCAGTAAAGGAATTGCTTATTGTCACAGAGTTTTCACTTACAATTTTTCCTTCTCTACATTTTTCCCTCAAATGGAGAGTTATTACAATAATATTGCATAAGACGTCTGTTCTGGACTGTAATAAGTAAGTGTTAACAGGGAAAATTTAGGCGTTAATGGTAGAAACATCAGTGAAATCTTGTGTCGTTTACGCTCAGCTTTGTACCTTCAGTATCCTCAATCTGTGCCTTTGTTATAAACAATGTACTCTGAACAATACATTCATGTTTCCCTGTTGCCCCTTTTAAAATTAATCTACTTTGTACCTCCCTAATCCTTTTACAAACAATCCCTTGTTTTAACAACCAATGAGGAAGAATGCTTTTGAAAATATTTAAGGAAAAGGAGAGATTGGTGATAACTAGCATTTTCTCCTTTTCCCTCAATATTTTTTACAAGTTAAAAGACAGAAATCACCTTCTGAGGCACATCTTGTCACCTGGGAATACTTTCAGTTTGGACAAGTCTAAAATATTCCTGTTACGTATGGCAGCATATTCTCAAAAAATTTCACTGGAACCATTCTTTTAAGTATGGAAAAATCGACATGCTTTCAGATTTAAATTGTGAACATAGGTAAAGGAAGGAAAGCTTTACCACTTAATCCAGAGTTTTAATGACCTGGAGGAAATGACCTTTTGAAAACATTGCTGGAAAAAGTTTTCTGCACTTTGAATGATGACTCTTGTCATTGAACTGCGCTCAAAATGGACATGTCTAAAGTTTTTCGGCTTGTGAAGGAGTTAAACCTTTACCACACGACAAAAATGTTGACTTGTCCAGATTGACAGCATTTGCAGATGACAATTTCAGTGTTGCTCAAATGACATAGTGTTTTTTTCAGTAGTGTAGAAAACACTGGGAAAAGGAGAAAGTGCTTGTTACCAGCTTTTTCTCCTTTTTCCACGTTTTCAAAAGGCTTCTTCCTCAGGGTTGTTAAAAGTCAGCATTGCATGGTAAAGGATTAATCCTGCCTTAGTTCCCAGACAATAAGCTACTGCACTGTATAGGCTGCACCCTTTCCCTTCGACCATTTTAGAAATAAAAATCACTCTATAGGCCGCTCCGACAAATTAATGTATAAGCTGCTTCGTCATATAGGCTGTACCTTTGGAAATGTCCACATTTTATCGGATAGGACATGGCCTATTGTTTGGAAAATACGGTATCTTCAAGTCCCTGTGCATAGTTTTTTAGCCCTTTTTGAACTCTTTTTAACACACAACAGATTATCAACTTGTGCATATATGAAAGCTCTTTGGAAACAACAAATTTAGATTCAGCTTAAATGATGGAGTTCTATTTTAAAGGGTAAAAATTAGTTTGAGAAAAGGCGAAAAAGCTGTTTTCTCATTGTTTTCAAAAGTCTTTCACTTGGGGGTGAAAATGTGGAATTACTTGGTAGAAAGTAAATTAAATGGGAGAATGAATTTGAAAAAAGTCAGGACACTGTTAAAAGTTATATACTTGCTTCTTTATTTCTCTTAAAAGTTATATATTTACTTTCTTATTTCTCTTATCATTTAGGCACATACCCAGGGGCATTAGTAAATGTGAAGGAGGAGGCAGCTCTTGCCAACTTGCAAGCAATTCAGCCAGCCCCAGCCCCAGCCAGCCCACAGGGTTCAGTTACTCAGTCCCAGTCCTCCCCAGTTACAGTATCAATTCAGACAGTGAGTGTTTTAATAACAATAATGCATGTTGACAGAGCTACAGATAGAGGAAGTGATTTTGACTTCAAAATTAAAAATATCAGTCACTCTCCACTAAACCCTATGTTATGAGTAATCATTAGAATCGATGACATGATTGTAATGGGTACCCACAGCATAGGATTTGGAAGAGAAATAATGGATTTAGAATATTGTCACTCCCTTTTATCTGAAAGTCTCTTTGTAGATGATTAAAATACAAACTTGACCCCCTTAGCACTTTACCACACAATCCTAGGGGATTTTGCAGCCTTGATGAAAAACCTTTTGAAAGCATTTCGGAAAAGGAGAAAGTGCTGTTTACAACCAGCTGTTTCTTCTTTTGTAAAATTTGTGGGGGTTTTTTGTTACTCATTATCAATCTCTTAAGCCTCAAAAGATTTATCTTTCTGCACATTCTTGCAATACTAATATTATAAAATTTTACCATTTTGGCATAAACCCCTGTGGAAACATCCATTGAAAAAGAGTAATCATGGGATCACAGGCTAGATTCCATTGTGAGAAGCTGGGATTTTGTTGGGAGTGTCCGTTGTAAGACACCACAGGGCCGTGACCACATTCTGGTTCCATGACAAGACACTTCAGGGCCCTATCCTGTTTCTGGTAACATGAGACATATGAATTAGTGAGCTGTCACCACTATTTAACTCAAAAACTGTTGAAAGGTGTAAATTAATTTCAATGAAAATAGTGATAATTGGATATGCTTCCCTTCCCTTGGCTTAATGAATGAATGAATGAATGAATGAATGGGATGAAACAATTTGCATGACAATGTTGTCAAATAAGGCATTAAAAGACATGCTTTTATGTTTTCAGATTACTCCAGATTTTCCTACCAGTGTATTATTAGCAGCAGCCAATCATGCTTTCAGTTCAAACTCATTAACAGTGAAAGAAGTTTTACAGAATGTTTCTCTACAAGGTATGCTGTGACAGGGATCTTTGTTGTTTGTATTGTGTTCAATGCCGTTTTCAACACTATTTCAGCTGTATTGCATCCTTGCTTTCTTGGATTTTCTTTTGCAAGTGCTTTGGACAATATTCTTCTAAAGCCAATGGCTGCTTTCCCTCATAACCATCTCATAAAACAATTTTCAATGTTATAAGGAATGCAAATGACGAACATCAATCTTTGGAAAGAAATTGGCAGAACTATGGACTGTAACTAGCAACCTCCTGGTTTCAAACCCTGTATGTTACCAACTGAGCCATAGGGCTTCACGACAGGGATGTTGTATCTTGCCACAGAACAAAATTTTAGACTTGTCAGTGTTGAAAGCAATTGCAGTCAACCAATTGAATGTGTTATAGATGTTGGAATTTGTCTTTAACCCTTTCCCAGACGACAAATTTTTGACTGGTCCAAATTGAAAGAGTCTGCAGACGACAATTTTAAATTTGATGAAAATGGCAGAAAGGTCTTAAAAAGGGTGTAAAACACTGTGGGAAAAGAAGAAATTGCTCGTTACGAGCAATTTCTCCTTTTCCCACAGCGTTTTCAAAAGACTTGTACTGCAGACATGTGAAAACCAGGGCTTGTTTGGGAAAGGGTTAAAGTGATAGAAAACTTAGTGGGAAAAGGAGAAATTGCTGGTAACAGCTACAAGCATTTTCTGCTTTTCCTGCATGTTTTTAAATGTCTTTTTCCGTGGTGTTGTAAATATACAGAAAAGTTTTGTAAAGGGTAAGCCAGCTCCTTATAGACTCTTTTCTCAACAATGAACAATATGTTCAGAAGTCAAGATAAATAGCTGTATTCTGATTTTAGAATCATTAATTTTCACAAAACTCCATGTTGTAGGTACTCATGATTTAGCTTGATGAGACAAAATGCCAAATATTTGTTTCTTTAAATTTAGTTTTTGTGCCATAACTATCTCATTCAGAAAGAAATAAATTAAATTTTTCCAATGATTTATTGGACAGAAATCTAAGAAAAGGCTGCATGCTGGTTGTATGACCTGTGCAGTCTGATCTTGATCATGACTTTCGTCAAAAGCAAACAATAGTTACATACTTACGGGTCATTCAAACTCTTCCATAATACTGGCTAGGCATTCAAATTAAATCCTTTACCACACAATCCCGAGTTTTGAAGACTTTTAGAAAGAGGCCATTTGAAAATGTTGTGTTAAAGGGAGAAAATGTTGGTAACTAACATTTTCTCCTTTTCCCACAATGTTTTCTACCCTACCAAATACAAAAATTGTCATTTTAGCTACAAGTAATTTTTCATCTGCAAACATTCTCAGTTTGGTCCAGTCCACAAATTTTGTTATATGGATAAAGGGTTAAAGAACAGGGCAAGTGTGTGGCCTTGAGTGTTTTAATATAGTGTTTTAATATAGTGTTTTAATATAGTGTTGTAACCCTTTACCAGACAACAAAATTTTAGTATTGTCCAAATTGAAAGCATTTGCAGACAATGATTTCATTGTGGCTCAAATGGTGCAATTTGTCTTTGATAAGATAGAAAACGTTGTGGGAAAAGGAGAAAATGCTGGATACCAGCATTTTCTCCTTTTACCACAATGTTTTCAAAAGGCTTCTTAACCAGGGGCGTTAAAAGGCGGCATTGTGCAGTAAAGGGTTAATATAGTGGATTTTTTTCAATCCTATACCATACAATGCCAGGTTTTAACAGCCCTTAAGAAGCAGCCATCTGAAATCGTTGTGGGAAAGGATAAATGCTGGTAACCAACGTTTTCTCCTTTTCCCACAGTGTTTTCTACCCTTTGAAATGAAAACATAAGGTTTTGAGTAACTTTTGATCTGTTGTCTGCTAATGCTTTCAATTTTAGGAAGTCTGAGATTTTTTCATTTGGTAATGAGTTGAACAAAGACAACATTTTTAGCTCCCCTGAGCACGAAGTGCTTAAGGTGAGAATTTGTGATAGTGCAGTGTCCTTCGTGCTCAAGGTGAGAATTTGTGATAGTGCCGTGTACGGCATCTGTCGTCCGTCGTGTTTGGTGCGGTTGTCAACATTAACCTTGTGTGCACTCTAGAGGCCACATTCTCAGTCAGATACTCATGAAACTTGGTCAGAATGTTTGTCTTGATTAAATCATGGAAGTTTGAAATTGGGTCATTTCTGGTTAAAAAAGTAGGTCACTGGGCAAAATCTTTGAAAAACCTTGTGTGCACTCTAGGGGTCACATTTTCTGCCTGATACTCATGAAACTTGGCCAGAATGTTTTTAGAGGCCACATTTTCAGCCTGATATTCATGAAACTTGGTCAGAATGTTTGTCTTTGATGATATTTTGGAGAAGTTTGAAATTTGGCCATGTCAGGTCAAAAAGTAGGTCATACTTCCGTGTTTGGAAAAACCTTGAGTGCACTGTAGAGGCCACATAATCAGCCTGATAATCATGAAACTTGGTCAAAGTGTTTGTCTTGATGATATCTTGGACACATATGAAATTGGGTCATGTTGGGTCAAAAACTAAGTCACTTTCACTCATTTGTTTCACATCATTAAAACCAGGATCTCTTCACCTTTATCAACCATAGATGACTTTACTCAGGTGAGCGCTTTAAGGCTAATGGCCTTCTTGTTAAAACTTGATTTCCTTGTAGATATTGATAGATTATATTTTCAGCATCACCAAATACCTCAGTAATATTGGCAAGCTCCTCTCCGCAGAAGCCTGAAAGTGTTATTTCGCCCGTCCCATCGCCGTCACCAACGCCTGTGTTTTCTTCGACAACTGAAACAAGTCCTGCGGCTTTGAGCTCACCAGTCTCCAGCTCAATGGATGAATATCATTACACACTGGTAGGTATTTTGTAGTCAGGGTTGTTTTTGTAAACTCATTTTCTGTGTGGTTAATCCTTAGTCTCACAAAGAAATTCTAGAGTTGTTTGCATGGAAAGCACTTGCAGACAACACATCAAATGTTGCTCAGGTTATGAGATTTGTCTGTGATAAGGTAGAAAACATTGTGGGAAATGGAGAATATGCTGGTTACCAGCATTGTCACCTTTTTCTGAAATGTTTTCAAAAGCGTTCTCTGTCAGGGTAGTTAAAACTGGGGATTGTGTGGTAAAGGGTTAGCCCTTTGAGGACATGATCAAAACAAAATGACAATTTAGTGTCAGATCAAAAACCATCAATCTACATTTCAAAGCCTTGGTTCCCCTCAACCCACACTTTCAGAATAATTATGGAATATTAGACTGTGTAGATCAAAGATAAGACTGCACATTCTGTGCTACATAAGTATAGTTCTGTGCTCTGTTGTTTAATACTTGCATCATGATAACAAGATACACTGTAAAATCTAGAAATTTCAAACAGGAAACTGACCAAGAAATTAGTGGCAAATGCTTCTGTCCTTAGATTACTAATTTCACAGAAGTGTCCTAGAAATTGGACAGGAATGACACAAATTTGTGCGCTGTTGCGGTGATATAACTGAAATAATGTTGAAAGTGGCGTAAAACACCATTCAGTCAGAAACCTTAGATTATTGAAAGAATATAATGATTTGAAATTCCTTTATCAGGAGACATGACCATATTCAGTAGGTCATTATTTGAGAATTACTTTACGTTTGCAAAGGGTGGTAGAAGTTCTAAGATTTTTTAAGAGCAAAACTTATCAGTAATGTTTTTCCAAAGGCTGTCTGTTCCAGCATACATGGAAACTTTAATCCAACTCAAATATTGTTTGGGTTTCCCTATGTACATTGATTCTCAAGGCTTATTTTATCTTATCCTTATTTTACATGGAGGTTGTGATGGATTATAAAAATTTTGTATTGGCACCTGAATTGTTATTAAAAAGGAAAAAAAATATTTCTAGAAATCTCCAGAGCCATCGTCCTATGCAGAAATGCAACCCATCGACAGAGGGGATGATGATGACCCAAAGAGAACAACCCATTTGTCTTCAGAGAAGAAAAGGAGATACAATATTAAGGTAAATTAAAACATTTGTGAAACAACAGAGAAGCTTGCCTGTAGTATTTCTGGCCCACTCTCACCAACCATTCTAAATTGAACTCTACCAAACGACAACATCTAAGAGTCATCCAAATGAAAGCATTTGCAGACGACAAATTCACTGTAACTCAAAAATTGAAATGTGTGTTGGGAAGGGTAGAATACATGGTGGGAAAAGGAGAAAATGGTGGTTACCAGCATTTTCTCCTTTTCCCACAATGTTTTGAAAAGGCTTCTTTCTCAGGGTCGTTAAAAGTAAGGATTGTGTGGTAAAGAGTTAACTCATATCTCTTTACTACACAATCCCGAGTTTTAACGACCCTAAGAAAGAAGCCTTTTCAAAACATTGTGGGGGAAAAAAGGAGAAAATGTTGGTAATAACCAGCATTTTCTCCTTTCTCAAAATGTTTTCTACCCTTTCCAAAACAAATTTCAGCTTTTGGGTTACATTTATCTTGTTGTCAGCAAATGCTTTCAAGTTGGACTGGCCAGAAATTTTGTTGTGTGGTAAAAGAGATAACTGTGTACCAGACAACAAAAATTTTAGACTTGTCCAAATAGAAAGCAACTACAGGTGACAAATGTGATGCAGATTATGGGACTTGGTGTTTAAAAGACTAGAAAACTTTGTGGGAAAAGGAGAAAATACTTGATGTAAGTATTATCTCCTTTCCCCTCAGTGTTTTCAGAAATTCTATGCAAGGTTGTTAAAGTAACATTAGCTGCCAAAAGTAAACAAAGTGGGTGTTACAATGGATTTAAATAATATCATTTATAAGTATGGAAATTGTTGTGAAATTGACAATCTGTTATTGTATGGTCAGTCCAAGTGTTAGTGGCTGGCAGAGAAATTAATTTCAAACCTAGGTTAAAAGTTGCCAGGTGGTCACTCTTTTTTCTATTTTTGCCTGATTTTAAAATTCATTTTTCTGCCTGTGATTAACACTTGGATCGACCACTCAACAGATTGTCATTTGCACAGTATTTTCCATACTTTTAAATGGTATGATTGAAATCCATTTTAGCACCTGCATTATTTTTTGGCCACTGTTGGGCCTTTAAAGCAGTGGTTTGTGTGATAAAGATTGAAAATAAGTTTAAAGACTAGGCTATAAGACTAGGCAAAACATTCTGTCTCGGACAACCTAATGGCCAGTCATGGAATTTAGAGCTAAAGCAGTATTTGGAATTGTTGATGAATATGGTGCCAGGTCCAGTGTTATCCTTCTATGCATGAGCTGGTATAAGTATTGAATGGTTGTAGTAATTTTTTTCACTGCACCTGTATCATCTTTGTCACATTTTTATTAGAAATATTTCTAAGTCTGTGTGTTGTCAGCTTGACTGGAGCTATTATGTTGTAAAATTTCATTTATGAGTGAGACCAAGGAATTGGTTGGAATTACCAGTATAGCTGGATTATAGATAGGTGTGTGAAACACTTCCAAAGAATAAACAATCTGTTAAGAAAAAGCCTTGGTCTGGCAAAAGGGGGTTCAACTCTTTACCAAACGACAAAATTTTAGACTAATCAAAATTGAAAGCATTTGCAGGTGACAAAATAAATGTGACCCAAAAATTGAAGTTTGTTTTGGGAAGGATAGAAAACATTGTGGGAAAAGGAGAAAATGCTGGTTACCAGCATTTTCTTCTTTTCTCACAATGTTTTCAAAAGGTCTCTTTCTCAGGGTCGTTAAAACTCGGGATCGTGTGGTAAAGAGTTAATGCATCTGCAAAAAGTCTCAACCCGTGTCAGTCTGCGCTGTCGGCGCAGTGAGACCTAGGTTGAAACTTTTCATTATGGGTAAATTTTCTACATGCCCAAAGAACATTCCACCTCAAGATTCAGTCAGCTGTCAAGCAAAATGGACAAAATTTTAGACTTGACCTCAAGATTCAGTCAGCTGTCAAGCAAAATGGATTTTATGGATTCATAATTATGTGATGACTTGCTTGGTATCATCATGGAGGCACATTAAACCCCATTTTGCCAGAGCACAGCTCAAATGGAATTAAACGTTTTGTTTAAGCTTTGCCACACAATCACAAATTTCAATGATCTTGAGGAAGAAGCCCTTTGAAAACATCGTGAGAAAAGGAGAAAATGCTGTTAACCAGCATTTTCTCCTTTTCCCACAATGTTTTCTACCTTTTCAAAGGGAAATCCTACAAGTTGAACCATATTTGTCAGCTGCAAATGCTTTAAATTTGGACAATTGTAAAATTTTGTTATGTTGTACAGAGTTTACTCTTTAGCAGAGGACAGAATCTAAGACTTGTCCAAACAGGAAGCCTATGCAGATGCAAATATGACCCAAATGACAGGATTTTCTTTTAGGGGAAGAAAACATTGTGGGAAAAGGGGAGACTGCTGGTTATCAGTATTTTCTCCTTTCCTCACCTGTCTTCTATTTAACAGACATGAAAAACACAGGATTGAAAGTATTTGCAGACGACAAATCAAATTTTTGTCAACTGACTGAATTTGTCTCTGAAAGGTTGGAAAACAGTGTGGGAAAAGGAGATAATGCTGGTTACCAGCATTTTCTCCTTTTTCCACTATGTTTTTAAAATTCAAATTTATCGGGGTCATTAAACTTTGGATTGTGTGGTAATGGGTTAAAAGCAGAAATTGAGTTTCAAAAATAGCTGAACAACAAACCCAAATTATCAAAACAACACCATATTCCATCGTTGAAATTGAAAGGTTTGCTTAGTTAATTTTAGCTTTGCATCAGCACATTGCAGTTAGCTATAGTGGGTACATATGCTTTGCTTATAATTACCTCACTGACACAAGTTAAGAATCTCAATTCTTGTTTTGGATAAGGATAATTTTGCTTGCTTTTCACAACTTCCTATTTGCTGGACAGCATAGATCATGGTCAGACTTGACAGTAAAAGAAGTTCAATCTTGGACCTACAGCACAGTGCACTGTAAGTTGAGATTTTCAAAAGAAAAATCACTCTGTAAGTGCAAATCCAGGTTACAGTAAAACCATGGCAGTTCATAGCACAAGGGGCTGGAACTTTTTATACAGACTAAACATGGTACGAACCAAAATGTGTGACTGTTTTCGGATATTTTAGGTGCCATTTATGTACGGAAATAGACGATCAGATTTACGTCTTGCCGTACCCTAAACTGGTGCTTGTTGTATATCTCCTGTTACCTGTAACCTAAAGGCTTGCTCCGATATTATTTTTGTATTGTTTCTCCACTCACCTAGCGGAGACACATTAGAAAAGATAACATCGGAGCATGCCTACGAATCGAATTGGGGGTAATCTCGCGCAACTGTCCAAAACTAGAAAAATTTACTAATCTTTATTTTTCATTCATCTATAAATACCTGTTAATCATAAATGCATTAAACAAATTTATCCACTGCTTTTGCATTTTTTGAATTCCTTCGGAGTGATTTCCCCTTCTAGAGATCAAAAGACTTCAGTTATCCGTTTATGCCTTGTTGGATGTTAAAAAGAATTTTGGAATTGTTAATTGTTGTTTTGATCGATTAATTGATGTTACAAACCAAATAATGCCTTTAATTATACTTCAAGTGAAAGGCTGGTTGATACCAATCGAAATCGTCAATCAACAGGTGTGAAAGTCAAAGCTGGTCACAGGTTTTTGCACCTGTGTAAGTTTGCAGGCAAATTAATTATATACCAGTTAAAGGCAGGATTTTTGGCTCGAAAAACTACTTTTTGGGCATGAACCACCAAGGTGCGAAGTATTCAGAGGAATTTAACAATGCTAAAAAATAAAAAAAATATCAAGACCGCAGATAGCATATGTACCAACACAGCTTTGAACCAGTGACATGCAATGTAAAGAAATTCTACTGTTTTTTAGCAACCACAAATGTATCAAATATTAATATTGCTGCATCTGGTGCTCTTTTTTTTTTTTACAGCCTGAGGGTTACAGCAAAGCTTTCTGGAATGCATTTCTTTGAAAACACATTTTATAGACCAATTTTCAGAAATAGGGTTTTTTTTTTGGAGTGAAAACATCCTTTAGACCATCGAGTAAAGTAAATCATATTTATGTCACCAAGTGTCATTATTACGCACATTCTGTTTCCAAATTTTCAGATATTTAACTCTTTACCAAACGACAAAATTTCAGACTGGTCCAACTTGAAAGCATTTGCAGACAACAAATTAAATGTGACTGAAAAACTATAATTTGTTTTGGGAAGGGTAGAAAGCATAGTGGGAAAAGGAGAAAATGCTGGTTACCAGCATTTTCTCCTTTTCCCACAATGCTTTCAGAAGACTTCTTTCTCAGGGTCGTTAAAAGTCAGGATTGTGTGGTAAACGGTCGATCTTTTACCACGAAAGCCAATGTTTTAATGACCTCTAGGTAGAGGACTTGTTAACGCATGGTAAGAAAAGGAAAAGAAAAATGCTGCTCACAAACTTTTTCTCCTTTTCCTGCACTATCTTTAGAAGCTTCATTCTTGGGGTTGTGAAAATGGGATTGTTTAGTGAACTGTCACAAATTTACAGTCAAATCACATTTAACCCTCTACCACACATGCCCAGTTTTAACTGAGGAAGAAGGTTTCAGAAAACCTTGTGGGAAAAGAAGAAAATGCTGGTTACCAGCATTTTCTCCTTTTCCAACTCTGTTTTCCAGCCTATCAGGGACAAATTTTGCCATTTGTGGCACATTTAATGTCTGTAAATGCTTTCAATTCGGACCAGTCTAAAATTTTGTTGTTTGGTATTGATTTAGCTCTTAGTAAACTTTGCCGCTCAGTAATTTCTTGACCAAGACGTAGATCAAGATTGACTACATTGAATGTTCAGTCCGATCTTTTATCTTCACTGTAGATATATTGTACAGATATTCTGACTTGAAAGACTTCATACTTTTTGTCTATTGGAAGCAGATAGAAAATGTCTATTTCTGTAGCTGTAGATCAAACTTGACAATCCTAGGGAGCTACAGCTTTTGAAAACATTATGGAAAAGGAGAAAATGTTTATCAAGAACATTTTCTCCTTTCTCACAATATTTTCTAGAAAAGTCTATTCAACAACAAATCCCATCATTTGAGCCATGCATAGTTGTAAACTGCAAATGATAGATATTTAATTAATGACATACAATGTAATTATACACAAATATAATGTTTCACAATAAACAAAAAAAAGATCAAAGAAAATATACCAGACAAACAAACAAGTTAACAAATCTGTCTATCTATCTTTAGATGCATTCAATTTGGACAAGTCTAAAATTCGTAGTCTGGTGCAGAGTTCATAAGTAAACTAAGAGTTAGATACTTTGCTTTGCTTCTGTAGCTTTCCACATGGAAGTTTCTAAAAATTGCACTAGAATTTGTAGCTGCCTAAGTATGCATTACAATCAATAAAATTCGAAATAAAAGTCTGCACTAGGCTTATTTTGTTTTCATTTTAGACTGCAGGCCAGATGCAAAAGGTATGTTGATTACTATCTATTTGACTCGTTTGTTTTTATCTTTCAGCATTGATAAACAGTAATATAATGACAGAGAAATTATCGTCTTTTCATGACAACAAATTTTGGACTCCTCCAAGTGATTGAAAGAACTAGTAGACGATAAAACAACTGTGGCTAAAACACTGTCGGAAAAAGGAGAACAATGCTGGTTACCAGCATTTTCTCCTTTTCTCACAAAGTGCAGAATAACTCTCTCAAGATAATTATAGCTTTGGATGATGTGAAAAAGGGTTAAAAGAATTTTTCTTTTATGACGACTTAAGCCTTTAACACACAATCCTGGGTTTTAACGACCATTGGAAAGAAGACTTTTGAAACATTGTAGGAAAAGGAGAAAATGCTGGTAACCAGCATTTTCTCCTTTTCCCACAATGCTTTCTACTCTGAAAGATGAATTACGCTATTTGAGCCATCTTTAACATTAGGCTGAAATTGATAGAATCTCTCTTTGAAAGAATAGGCTGTTTTTCCCCCCAGTTGTTTAACCCTTTACCAGACGACAAAATTCTAGCCTTGTCCAAATTGAAAGCATTTGCAGAAGTCAATTTCAGTGTTGCTCAAATGGTGCAACTTTTCTTTGATAGGGTAGAAAAATTTGTGGGAAAAGGAGAAAATGCTGGTTACCAACATTTTCTCCTTTTCCCACAATGTTTTCAAAGGGCTTCTTTCCCAGAGGCCTCAAAAGGCGGCATTGTGTGGTAAAGGGTTAAACTAGATTATTTGCTGGAGGGTTCACATTATGTACATTACTTTGTACTCATATTTCTAAAACAGATTTGGAAAGGTAAATGATACTAATTTTTGGCAAATATTTGACAATGAAGCAGGCAATTGATAAAATTTAATGTATTATGTCGAAATCTGCTCGTCGTGGATTGGTGATTATAAATAGATAAATGTTACCCATAGCATCTGAAGAAATATTTGTCTAACCATGTTTCTGACAGAAGGAAAAGATGCTTCTCTGTTATACTTGAAAAGGATATTTTGACACACCTCTCAAGTACATGTTTAGACCAGTGATGGTAACCAGCATTTTCTCCTTTTCCCACAAGGTTTTCTACCCTTCCCAAAACAAATTTCAATTTTGTCTGCAAATAATGCTTTCAATTTGGACCAGTCTAAAATTTTGTTGTTTAGTAAAGAGTTAATGGTACTTTGATTCTAAATGCTCACAAGAGACACCAAAGCTAGATACATAATTCTTTTGATGTATAGAAGATATGCAGGTATGTATTGAGTTGAGGTATACAAATTAACTTGTTAATAAAAAATCCCTAGATTTAGCTACCTTGAGAAAAAGGGGCTATTGAAAACATTGTCAGAAAAGGAGAAAATTGCTGGTCACGATGCTGGTAATGAACATCTTTTCCAACGTGTTTTCTCTGGGTCTTTGTGGGAGTGTCCACGGGAAGACAGTTCAGAGCCCTAGCCTAGTTCTGCTGAAACCCAGGAAATACATGAATATGTGAGCTGTTGCTGTGAAATGATGGAAATAATGTTGAAAGTGACATAAAACAGCATTCAATCAATCAGTTTCCTTTCAAAAAAAATTCCTTAATATAAGTCTCATTTATTTTGTCTTCTGCAAGTATTTTCTGTTAGGACAAGTCTAAAATTTTGTTGTTTGGTAAAGGGTTATAGAAACAGGTCTTGCAGCAAATTTGGTTGCTTTCTGTGATAGAGCACGTGAAGATCAGACTGCACAGAGCACACAGTCAGATATTGGATCTACAGAGTCTGATACCCATGGAGATGCTGCGAAAAAACATCTGTGTAACTTGTACAATAAATGTATATCTGGTTCTTTCACTGTCTGAAAAATATCAGTTCATTTGTTTGGCCCTGTGAAGGGTTAACTCTTTACCAAACAACAAAATCTTGGACTTGTTCAAATTGAAAGCATTTGCAGATGACAAAAAAGATATTGCTCAGAAATTGAAATTTGTATTGGGAAGGGTAGAAAACAATGGGGGGAAAGGAGAAAATGCTGGTTACCAGCATTTTCTCCTTTTCCCTCAATGTTTTCAAAAGGCTTCTTTCTCAGGCTTGTTAAAACACAGGATTGTGTCGTAAAGGGTTAAGGTAGATGGGCATTGCCCTGGAAATCTGTTGAAGTGGCTTAACCCTTTACCAAACACTCCAGACTTTTAACACTTAAGCTGCTGAATAAATGAAACGCAAATTTCTACTCAATACTAAAAGCCCAAACATTGTGGTCTCAAAGTTGATTTCACTGGGAAGAAAATAATGTTATCGGAGAGTGTAGATCAAAGATCAGACTGCACGTTCTCTGCGCAAAAGGTCAGTGGGTCGTGATTAGCAGCTTAAGGGTTAACAAATCCAAGAAAGAAGGCTTTTAAAAACATGGAGAGAAAATGACAAGTTCCTTGTCAGAATGCTGGTGATCAGCATCACAAACCAGAGTTTTAGTGACCCTGAGAGGGAAGGCTTATGAAATCATCAAGGGAAAAGGAGAAAATGCTGGTTACCAGGATTTTCTCCTTTTCCCATAATGTTTTATTCAATCATAGAAATTCCACCATGTAAGTCACCCTTAAATTGTCCTCTGCTAGTGGTTTCAATTTGAAAAAGTCTGTTATGTTGTCATTTCGTAAAGAGTTAAATCATAATAATAACCCTTTACCAAACAAGCCTGTGTTTAAACAACCCTGGGAAAGAAGCCTATTGAAAAGATTGTGGGAAAAAGAGAAAATGCTGGTAACCAGCATTTCTCCTTTTCCCACAATGTTTTCCACCATATCTAAGACAAATTTCATCATTTGAGCCACATTTGTTGTCTGCACATGTTTTCAGTTTGGACAAGTCTGCATTTTTCTTGTGTGGTAAAGAGTTAACAGGAATTCTAGGCGTTCTATTCTGAATTCATACATGTTAAATGGGGGTTCAGATTATAGGCTTTATGGTCTTAAAAAAGATTGAAACATGGTCAGGGAAACATGGTCAGGGAAAAGAGAAAAAAAAAAAGGAGAAAATGCTGGTTACTGTCATTTTCTCTTTTTAGCACAATGTTTTCAAAAAGCTTTCTTGACAAGGGTCATAGAATGGTTATTCGGCCCTTTTAAGGCAGACAACAACTTAAGATTCTTTTGAAGTGTGGAACAAAATCAGAGCATGTAGAGTGTGATGAATTTTGAGTTTTTTTTCCCCAAGAAAATATGGACCAAAATGACCACATTGTATTGTATGTAACCTGTTTCTCTCTTGATATGCAATGCTTTCACAAGCTTTTTTATTGCAGCAGTGTCAAAAGTTATCTTTTTTGAGATGTTAATGGGTTAACTTTTTCCGAAACAACTTTTAACAGCAAAATTTTAATTTTGTTAAATTAAAAACATTTGCAGAGGACAAATTTATTTCTGGTTCCCAGCTTATCGTCCTTTTCCATAATGTTTTCAAAAGTATTCTTGATCAGGGTCGTAGCAACATGGGACTGTTTGATAAAGAAGCAAAATATTTCGTGTCTTAACTCTTTCCCACACAATCCCGACTTTTAACGACCCTGAGGAAGAAGGCATTTGAAAACGTGGGAAATGGAGAAAATGCTGGTAACTTTCATTTTCTCCTTTTCCCACAATGTTTTCAAATCTGTCAAGGGTAGCTTTCATCATTTGGGCTACCCTTAATTTGTCGTCTGCAAGTGCTTTCAATTTGGACTAGTCTAAAATTTTGTCGTTTGGTAAAGGGTTAATCTCATTTTTAGAGTGTGACATACATGTCTTTTGTCTTTTCAGTCTGGGTTTGAAGTTCTTCACTCTCTGATACCTTCTTTGAGTTCCAATCCCAATGCTAAAGTCAGCAAGGCAGCCATGTTGCAGAAAAGTAAGTATTAACTCTTTACCAAATGACAAAAACATTGTCTTGTCTAAATTGATAGCATTTGCAAATGACAATTTAGATATAGTTAAATGATATAATTTATCAAAATATGAAACCTGTTTTATCATAGGGTAGAAAAACTGGGGGAAAAGGAGAAAATGCTGGTTACGGCAATTTTTCTGTCTGATTACCAGCATTTTCTCCTTTTCTCACAATATTTTCCAAAGGCTCCTTCCTCAGGGTTGTTAAAACTGGTGATTGTGTGGATTGTTTTCTTCCTGTTGAAAAATGAATTGCATCATTTGAGCGACATTTAATTTGTTACATAGAAATGCTTGTAGTATGAATGAGTTTGAAATTCGTTGTCTGGTAAAAAGTAATATTATGGCATGCTAAATAAATGAGAAGGATTTTTTAAAACCATGGACAGCATAGATCAAAGGCAGTCTGATCTGATCTGATGTTGATCTACAACGTTCAGTAGCAATTCATGTAGCCCAAACATGTACGGCTTGTTACTGAGTGTGAATTTTGCTTCTAGTTTGTAAGTTATTTGTGTGGTATTCCGGGGTGAAAATAAATGATTTGGTTTTCACTCTTTACAGCTGCTGAGTATTGTAGAAAACTTAAAACTGAGAGAGCACAGATGCAGAAGGAAGCAGATATACTCAAACAGGAGATTGGCTCATTAAATCAGGCAATAAGGTTTGTTGATAGATCTTGATCCAGACTTTTGAAACACAAGCAGCTCACTTAATGGAAAGGGTTTAACTCTACCAAACGACAAAATTTTAGACTTGTCCAAATTGAAAGCATTTGCATACGACAAATTAAAGGCGGCCCAAATGATGAAATTTTTTGTCATTGATAGGTCGGAAAACATTGTGGGAAAAGGAGAAAATGCTGGTTACCAGCATTTTCTCCTTTTCCAACAATGTTTTCAGAAGTCTTTTGTTCAGGGTCGTTGAAACCCGTGATTGTGTGGTAAAGAGTTAAGTTTATGACACTTTTCTAGATATTCTGACTGACAGTCACGCAAATGATGAATTAAAGCATGTGGGAAGATAAATTGGTGCGCAAAAGTCTTTGACTCACAGGACTGAATGCATTTTCTTTTGACAGTAGAGATTTCAGTTATCAAGGCTGAGGAAAATTTTTTTTTTTTTAATATAAAAACTGTTAAATCTTTATCAAAGAACTAAATTTTAGACTTAAGTTACTGTAATGGACATAACATGCTGCATATTTGCAGTGATGCCGTTTTATTCAGAACAGCAGTATTTTCAGTGAGGCAAGCGTAAATTCTTTGTTTTGAGACTTTTTCATTGTTTATTTTCTATGCAGGACTGTCAAGCATTGGGTCTGAATTTATGCTGCATCTGAAAGAAATTGGCATGAATCTTGCAATCATGCATCCTAGAATAAACACTGATCACAACATTAATATGACTCGAAAATTGAAATCTATTTGTGGAAGGGTTTCCAGTATTTTCTCCTTTTCTCACAAAGTTTTCAAAAGCTTTCTTCCTCAATGTTGTTAAAACTTTGGATTGTTTGGTATAGGGTTAATTGAATATAATATTTGAACATTGCAAGATATATAATGCATATATGCATTTATGTACTCAATCAAATAGATTTAAAAATTGGCCTTTGTGACAGAATCACAGTGAAAGAAACAGTTGTTTGGATACAAGAATATTTATTCAGAAACGTGATTTGTTTACTGAAATTTTGATATGTACAATTATATATAGGGGAAAAATTTGGACCTAACAAATTAACTTATTACCACACAATCCCGATTTTTAACGACCCTGAAGGAGAAAGCTTTTGAAAACATTGTGGGAAAAGGAGAAAATGCTGGTAACCAGCATTTTCTCCTTTTCCCACAATGTTTTCTACCCTCCCTAAAACAAATTTCAATTTTTGAGTAACATTTATTTTGTTGTCTGCAAATGCTTTCAATTTCGACTGGCCTAAAATTTTGGCGTTTGGTAAAGAGTTAAGCTTGTAAACACACATAACTTATCTTTGCATGTGCAGAATCACAGAAATCAGGTTACAGCTTTGATATTACTTTTTTCTTGATCTGGAATATTGTAGTTGACCCACCTGTGAAATCAAAAAGAATTAGTTTTCAGCCAATTATTGTTCTGGTTTCACAGTATCATTGATAGTCTCATGCATGCATCTGTCCCTTATTACAAAATTTGTCTGTCTGTCTAATTTCAGCATGTGCCAACAACAGTTACCAGCTACAGGTGTACCTGTCACACGTCAGAGAGCTGACCAGATGAAGGAAATGTTTGAAGAGTTTGTTAAACAAAGAACCCTCACAAACTGGAAATTCTGGATAGTATCCTTTCTGTAGTAATCAATCTTGGACCTAAGTGTTTACCTTCTCATTACCATGGATGACATAGGTAGTGTTTTGACTATAGACCAAGATCATGCTGCACAGATTAAAGTGTTAGCTACTTCATCCTGAGTTTTGACTTGTATGGATTTATGTAATGGGGGGTTTTGTGTGGCTCTGAAAGTGTAGGCCACTGAAATTTAAACCATTTGTATTCAAGACCGTAGCTACATCTAACAAGTTTTTCATTCACAGTCTTCTTTGCATCATAGGAATGAAGCATACTTTTCCTTAATTGATTGCAGTTTTCACTAATAATTCGCAATCTGTTTGATTCATACAATACGATGGTATCAACTGCCAGCATGGATGAGTTGTGTAGATCAGTATTAGCTTGGCTGGATCAGCACTGTTCCCTACCCTCTTTACGGCCAAGTAAGTACATTTGTATACACTGGTTATCAGCATTTCTCATTGTTAGCTTGGCTGTTTTCAAAGAAAAGATGAAGTTATTGTCATAGCCCTAACATGGTCGTCTGCGTAGCCATGCAAAAACTTTGACATTTTATAATATCTCTGCTATTACGGTAGACATTTCCTTCAAACTTGGACAAGTTGTAACGATCAAAAGTAAAACCTATACAACAAGGGCAAGTAACCATCAAAGTTTTATTGACATTTTTGTGCCCTGATTTTGACTTTGAATTTTCACTGAAAATCAAGCAACAGCAGCGGAGCTTTGGTACCTACATGCAATGCACCTGCTCCTCTGTATTTTCAAAGTTCGTCTTCTTGGATTGTGAGAATGTGGAATTGTTTAGTAATGTTGAATTGCCCTGAAGAAGAAAGCTCTCGGAAACAATGTGTGATCAGGAGAAAATGCTAGTGTACAGCAGGTTATCTTGTTCCCACAAGTTTCTCAACCGTTTTAGAAGACCACTCCCATCTTTTGAGCCTCATTTGATTTTGTCAGCTGCAAATGCTTTCTTTCAATTTCGACTAATCTAAAATTTTGTTGTCTCATAAAAAAAGTTAACTCTTTACCGTACAGTTAAGAGTTTTAATGACCTTGTGGAAGAAGGCTTTTGAAAACGTAGTGGAAAAAGGAGAAAATACTGGAAACCAGCATATTCTCCTTTTCCCACAATGTTTTCTAGCATTTCAAAGACAAATTCCATCATATAGCTCTGTACCAAATGACACAATTTAGGACTCGACCAAATTGAAAGCATTTGCAGACAGCTAATGAAACATAGTGCAAATAATGATTTCTGTCTTTGATAGGATAGAAAACATTGTGGAAAAAGGAGAAAATGCTGGTTACCAGCATTTTCTCCTTTTCCTATAATGTTTTCCAAAGGCCTCTTTCTCAGGGTCATTTAAAGTCAGGATTGTGTGGTAAAGGGTTAAGCAACATTTGTTTTCTACGAATGCTTTGAGTTTGTACAGTGTAAAATTTCCTTGTGCAGTAAAGAGTTAACAAATTTTTCTGGAAATCTTTTTTTTTTCCTATAAATATGAAAAGAATTCGGCAATCAGTTGGTTTCAAAGTACATAGTCACAGAAGCCTTGAGCTTTTTTAGCTCACCTGAGCACATAGTGCTCAGGGTGAGCTATTGTGATCGATCCTTAGGTGATGCACTTTCAAAATACTTCAAAGATTTGAATTCCATGAAGAACTCTGGTTGCCATGGCAACCGAGAGAAAAAACTTTAAAAATCTTCTTTAAAATACTTCAAATTATGGCCGTAGTGTTGAAAATGGCCCTATGTTGTGGGTTCTCGGATTTCACATAGAGATAAAGAAGGAAATCTGTAAAAATCTTCTTGTCCCAAACCTTTAGGGCTAGAGCGTTCATATTTGGCATGTAGCATCATCTAGTGACCCTCTACCAAAATACTTCAAATTATGGCCCTAGTGTTGAAAATGGCCCTATGTTGTGGGTTCTCGGATTTCACATAGAGATAAAGAAGGAAATCTTTAAAAATCTTCTTGTCCAAAACCATAAGGGCTAGAGCTCTCATATATGGCATGTAGTATCATCTAGTGGTCCTCTACCAAAGTACTTCAAATTATGGCCCTAGTGTGGAAATTGGCCCTATGTTGTGGGTTCTCGGATTTCACATAGAGATAAAGAAGGAAATCTTTAAAAATCTTCTTGTCCCAAACCTTAAGGGCTAGAGCTTTCATATTTGGCATGTAGCATCATCTAGTGGCCCTCTACCAAAATACCTCAAATTATGGCCCTATGTTGTGGGTTCTCGGATTTCACATATAGATAAAGAAGGAAATCTGTAAAAATCTTCTTGTCCCAAACCTTAAGGGCTAGAGCTTTCATATTTGGCATGTAGCATCATCTAGTGACCCTCTACCAAAATACTTCAAATTATGGCCCTAGTGTTGAAAATGGCCCTATGTTGTGGGTTCTCGGATTTCACATAGAGATAAAGAAGGAAATCTTTAAAAATCTTCTTGTCCCAAACCATAAGGGCTAGAGCTCTCATATATGGCATGTAGTATCATCTAGTGGCCCTCTACCAAAATACTTCAAATAATGGCCCTAGTGTGGAAAATGGCCCTATGTTGTGGGGTCTCGGATTTCACATAGAGATAAAGAAGGAAATCTGTAAAAATCTTCTTGTCCCAAATCATAAGGGCTAGAGCTCTCATATATGGCATGTAGTATCATGTAGTGACCCTGTACCAAAATACTTCAAATTATGGCCCTAGTGTTGAAAATGGGCCTATGTTGTGGGTTCTCGGATTTCACATAGAGATAAAGAAGGAAATCTTTAAAAATCTTCTTGTCCCAAACCTTAAGGGCTAGAGCTCTCATATATGGCATGTAGTATCATCTAGCGGCCCTCTACCAAAATACTTCAAATTATGGCCGTAGTGTTAAAAATGGCCCTATGTTGTGGGTTCTCGGATTTCACATAGAGATAAAGAAGGAAATCTGTAAAGATCTTCTTGTCCCAAACCTTAAGGGCTAGAGCGTTCATATTTGGCATGTAGCATCATCTAGTGATCCTCTACCAAAATACTTCAAATTATGGCCCTAGTGTTGAAAATGGCCCTATGTTGTGGGTTCTCGGATTTCACATAGAGATAAAGAAGGAAATCTTTAAAAATCTTCTTGTCCCAAACCTTAAGGGCTAGAGCTCTCATATATGGCATGTAGTATCATCTAGTGATCCTCTACCAAAATACTTCAAATTATGGCCCTAGTGTTGAAATTGGCCCTATGTTGTGGGTTATCGGATTTCACATAGAGATAAAGAAGGAAATCTGTAAAAATCTTCTTGTCCCAAACCATAAGGGCTAGAGCTTTCATATTTGGCATGTAGCATCATCTAGTGGCCCTGTACCAAAATACTTCAAATTATGGCCCTAGTGTTGAAAATGGCCCTATGTTGTGGGTTCTCGGATTTCACATAGAGATAAAGAAGGAAATCTGTAAAAATCTTCTTGTCCCAAACCTTAAGGGCTAGAGCTTTCATATTTGGCATGTAGCATCATCTAGTGACCCTCTACCAAAATACTTCAAATTATGGCCCTAGTCTTGAAAATGGCCCTATGTTGTGGGTTCTCGGATTTCACATAGAGATAAAGAAGGAAATCTTTAAAAATCTTCTTGTCCCAAACCGTAAGGGCTAGAGCTCTCATATATGGCATGTAGTATCATCTAGTGGCCCTCTACCAAAATACTTTAAATAATGGCCCTAGTATGGAAATTGGCCCTATGTTGTGGGTTATCGGATTTCACATAGAGATAAAGAAGGAAATCTGTAAAAATCTTCTTGTCCCAAACCGTAAGGGCTAGAGCTTTTATACAGGGCATGTAGCATCATCTAGTGACCCTCTACCAAAATACTTTAAATTATGGCCCTGGTGTTAAAAGTTGACCCTATGTTGTGGGTTCTCGGATTTCACATAGAGATAAAGAAGGAAATCTTTAAAAAATCTTCTTGTCCCAAACCATAAGGGCTAGAGCTTTCATATTTGGCATGTTGCATTATGGTGTTGAGCTGAGTTGCATTTCAGGTGAGTGATTTAGGACCATCATGGTCCTCTTGTCTTTTTTTTTTCTACTATGAAATACCTTACGTACATCATCTGTGCATGTTAAGCAGAATTTTATTGTTAGTCCGAATGTTTTTTACAACATTTCCCCTGGGCAATGTTGAAAAAAAATTTTTTTTGCCCCTTGGCAATCTTCTAATATTGGCAAAAGCATTCTCATAATTTAATGAATTTTTCTTCTGTAAGATATGTCTAATTGACATTTACATCATGAAGTGTCCTCTTATTCAGTATCCAGCAATCTGTTTATATTTCAGTCGCTGCTAATGCAATGCGTCATTTAAGCACAACTACAAGCATTTTGTCAGACCCGGCCAGAGTACCAGAACAGGCAGCCCAGGCTGTGATCAAGCGACAGAAAAGTATAAGCGAGGAAAACAACACCTGAAGGAAAATAGTTTCTGTATTCACCAGCCATTTAGAATTGAAGTGACAATCTGAAATGCAAGAACCTTGGCCTTATTTACCAGCCATTTTGAATGTAGTTCTTGTTTTAACCCTTTACCATTCGACAAAATGCTAGACTGGTCCCAATTGAAAGCATTTGCAGATGACAATTTCATTGTGACTCAAATGGAGAAAATTGTCTATGAAATGGTAGAAAACGTTGTGGGAAAAGGAGACAGTGCTAGTTACCAGCATTTTCTCCTTTTCCCACAATGTTTTCAAAAGGCTTTCTTCTTCAGGGTTGTTAAAACTTGGGTGTGGTAAAGAGTTAAAGTATGACTGTCTGATTGGTTGACTTCTACCGAATTACGAAATTTTAGACTGGTTCAAATTGAGAGCATTAATTTTGCAGACGAGAAAACATGTGGGAAAAGGAGAAAATTCTTTTCTTTTTAGCTCATCTGAGCACATAGTGCTCAGGGTGAGCTATTGTGATCGGTCAATGTCCGTCGTCCGTCTGTCTGTCCGTCCGTAAACGATTACTAAAAAATCTTCTCTGATGAAACCGCCAATCAGATTTCAGTGAAACTTCACAGAAATGATCCTTAGGTGATGCCCTTTCAAAATACTTCAAAGATTTGAATTCCATGAAGAACTCTGGTTGCCATGGCAACCGAAAGAAAAAACTTTAAAAATCTTCTTGTCCCAAACTGTATGGGCTAGAGCTTTCATATATGGCATGTAGCATCATCTAGTGGCCCTCTACCAAAATACTTCATATTATGGCCCTAGTGTGGAAATTGGCCCTATGTTGTGGGTTCTCGGATTTCACATAGAGATAAAGTAGGAAATCTTTAAAAATCTTCTTGTCCCAAACCGTAAGGGCTAGAGCTTTCATATATGGCATGTAGCATCATCTAGTGACCCTCTACCTAAATGCTTCAAATTATGGCCCTGGTGTTAAAAATTGGCCCTGTGTTGTGGGGTCTCGGATTTCACATAGAGATAAAGAAGGAAATCTGTAAAAATCTTCTTGTCCCAAACCGTAAGGGCCAGAGCTTTCATATTTGGCATGTAGCATCATCTAGTGGCCCTCTACCAAAATACTTCAAATTATGTCCCTAGTGTTGAAAATGGCCCTATGTTGTGGGTTCTTGGATTTCACATAGAGATAAAGAAGGAAATCTTTAAAAATCTTCTTGTCCCAAACCATAAAGGCTAGAGCTCTCATATATGGCATGTAGTATCATCTAGTGGCCCTCTACCAAAATTCTTCAAATAATGGCCCTAGTGTGGAAATTGGCCCTATGTTGTGGGGTCTCGGATTTCACATAGAAGTAAAGAAGGAAATCTGTAAAAATCTTCTTGTCCCAAACCGTAAAGGCTAGCGCTTTCATATTTGGCATGTAGCATCATCTAGTGGCCCTCTACCAAAATACTTCAAATTATGTCCCTAGTGTTGAAAATGGCCCTATGTTGTGGGTTCTTGGATTTCACATAAAGAAGGAAATCTTTAAAAATCTTCTTGTCCCAAACCGTAAAGGCTAGAGCTCTCATATATGGCATGTAGTATCATCTAGTGGCCCTCTACCAAAACACTTCAAATAATGGCCCTAGTGCGGAAATTGGCCCTATGTTGTGGGTTCTTGGATTTCACATAGAGATAAAGAAGGAAATCTGTAAAAATCTTCTTGTCCCAAACCGTAAGGGCTAGAGCTTTCATATTTGGCATGTAGCATCATCTAGTGGCCCTCAACCAAAACACTTAAAATTATGGCCCTGGTATGAAAATTAGCCATATTTTGTTGGTCTCGGATTTCACATAGAGATAAAGAAGGAAATCTTTAAAAATCTTCTTGTCCCAAACCGTAAGGGCTAGAGCTTTCATATTTGGCATGTAGTATTATGGTGTTGAGCGTAGTTGCATTTCAGGTGAGCGATTTAGGACCATCATGGTCCTCTTGTTTTCCATGATGTTTTCAAAAGGCTTTTTTTCCAGGGTTGTTAAAAGTCGGTATTGTTTGATATAGATTTAAGATTGAATTTCTCAGCCAATCAAAACGCTCTTTTTCGAATTTAGAACAAGAACTGAATTTATATTGGTAGATGATTATTGCCAAATAACCATCTGACTGGTTGAGATGAAATGTCTTGGCCGGTCAGAAGCCTAGTCTCTAAATTTCAGGAATTGAAATGAGATTAACATGGTTGTTGAATGCATGTCTGGGTGCCATAGTTTTGCCCAGAAATGAACTTAGTGTACAGTTTCGGGACAAATGAGGGCATTGTATGCAACTTGGTTGTGTTTTTTATTAGTGAGTGGTTTGCTTTACAGTTCTACGGATTTGTGAATGGATAGAGGATATGCGACTTTTCGAAACCAGTTTTATTGATGATGATGATGAAGGTGAATGACAGTCTAGAGGTCAAGGTCACTTGAAACATTACTACTAGATGAATCATGTGGAAACTCTGTGATCTCATTTTGGCAGCTTTCTTGCGATCCCAAATGAATTGTAATTGTAGATTTTCCCTGCCTGTGTGTTAAGAAATTTTCCTGTTTTTTGTCCTTTTTCGAGAAATGTTTTGCATGTTTGTAAAGAAGATCTTCATTTAATTGGTCACCCTTTACCACACAATGATGAGTTTAAAGGACCCTGAAGAAGCCTTTGAAAACATATGAAAAGGAGAAAATGCTTGTAACCAGCATTTTCTCCCTTTTCCCGCAATGTCTTCTACCCTACCCAAAACAAATTTCAGTTTTTGAGTCACATTTATTTTGTTGTCTGCAAATGCTTACAATTTGGACAAGTCTACATTTATATCGTGCAGGAAAGAGATAGGTAACCACAAAACAAATTCTAGATTTGACCATGTTGAAAGTATTTACAGAAGACATATTAGATAAACTTCAAATACGGAATGGTTTTTGCAGAGGTAGATAACATTGTGTGAAAAAGAGATAATGCTGGTTACCAGAATTTTTGCTCCAATTCCCGCAATGTTTACTAAAGTTTCTTCTTGGTCAACCTCTTACCAGACAACAATACTTTGGACTAGTCCAAATTCAAAGGATTTACTTAGGTCTATTCAAATCTGGCTCAAGTTAGGAAATTCGTTTATTACAGGGTAGGAAACATAGTTGGAAAAGGAGAAAATGCTGGTTACTGTTATTTTCTCCTTTTCCCACTGTTTTCAAAAGCCTCTTTTTGTTAGGATGGTTACAAATTGGGTTTATGTGGTAAAGAGTTAAAACGGGATTTTTTGATGAAGAGATAAACATTCACACTCATTTACAGTTTGAGAATATGAAAACCCAAATAAGTATTAGAAGAGTATTGAAGATTGTAATTTTCTGATTTTGCCAGGACTTCTGACATGTCAGAGGCTGTGGAATCAAAATCAGAGTAAATCCTTTGCAATCCAATCTTGGTCTACACTGTCTACACATGCAGCTGCAGTCTTAATCAGAAATGTGAAAAGATCAGCTTTGTAAACATGATTCTTTTTGACGATTTCTCGCCTCTGATGCATGTTAGAAAAATAGTCAGTGACTTGGAAAGAAAGTTGTGTCAGTACTTGCGCAAGAAAACCAAGAAACACATGTGTAGGTACACTGACTGCCATGATATGACCTAAGCTGTTAAATGGCATTAAACTCCAATACAAACAAACAAACTAGTTGTTGCTGTTACGAAATATCCTTTCTTACACATTTTTTAGAAAGGCAAATAGTGTGGTCATTGAGCAGCAAATCTTTGTAAGCTTGTGCCTTCTTTGTAAAAGGTTGCTTACATAGACTGACCTGTTAATTCTAATGCAAGATTCCAAAAATGGCACGATGCAGAAACATGAAAGACTTATGAAATTTGCACACAAAAATTCATACATACTTGACTTCCTAAATGGGAAAACTAAGAGAGAGAAGCAAAATGAAAACTTGGGCTGTGAAACAGTGAGATATTTTCGCCGCATTTTTTGTTCATTATTTGTGATGAATTGTATAATAATGGTGTAACATCCTATTGCATCATCTTAACCCATAGAGCTCCTACCACAAAGATGGTTGCTGTTGCTAGCTGTTTGGATCAAGATCAGACTGCACAAAATGTGTAGTCTGATCTGTGATCCCCACTGTCATCGTTGCTGAGACATTCTAGACAAGAGCAGCCCTGAAATTGCATGGGTGAATGCAAAACTATTCCATCTTTGTTTCGGAAAATTTTACAGGAGAGGGAAAAGACCCCATGTCTGTGAAAAGCACTGAAAGATCATCTTGTTACGTTGTGTTGAAATCAGATATGGTGTGTTGAATTCATTCACAGAATCCAACAGAGCATATCTAAACAAGATAATCTAAAAAATGCTTTTCATAGGAATTTTTTGCTATCCTGTAAAATTTTCTAAAACTTTTTTGCATATACCTCTTGAATCTTTTGGGTCTGATTTCCAGACTGGAAATGTTTGTTAGGGTTTTCTGGCACTGTATGGGTTAAGTATGCATTTTTATTTATTATTTATGTGCCTTAGAAGTATCAATTGAAGTTGTGCATCATTGTAAAAGTACTGATCATAATAATAAGAATAGTAATAATAGTATTTTTTTTTTCTACAAAATATATGAGTCATGGTCTGTAGAAACTGGGCGTAATGCATCTGCAAAAAGTATTGACCCAGGCCAGCCTGTGTGGACTGCACCAGCTGACCTGGATCGAACCATTATACGTCAAAAAACTGTCTGTTTTTATACAAAATTGATTTTATGGATCCATAATACTGCGACAACTTGCTTGATACCATGCAACAGCCCTCTTTTGCCAGAGCATGACTCATATTATTTTATCATAGATTTGAACTATGCTGTGGCAAAAGGGGGCCTGATGCATCTCCGTAATGCATTATACTAAGCAAGAGATTACCTAATTATGAATCCATAAAATCCCTATTGTCTAATAACTGGCTATATCATGAAGTACACTGGTCCTTTTCCATACAGAAAATTGACCAATAGCAAAATGTTTCGGCCCAGGTCAGCTTGCGTGGACTGCACAGGCTGACCTGGATCAATACTTTTTGCAGATGCATTAAGCCTCCTTTTTACAGAGTATGGCTCAAACATTTTTCCATTTATCATGTCATCAAGCTAACTAGTCAACTTTAATCTTTACCCAACTATCTCCTATTTAAATGGCTCTGAGGAAGAATGTTTTGAAAACATTTGAGGAAAATGATTAAATGCTGGTAACCAGCATATTCTCCCTTTCCCTCAGTGCTTTCTAACCTTTCATAATCCTATCATCTCAGCCACTTGTAATTTGTTATCTGCAGATGCTTTGAAGATGGACAAGACTAAAATTTTGTGGTTTGGATAAGATTTAATGAAAAAAATGCCATATTTTTTAACGCTTTGTCAAACAATCCAAAATTTTAAGTCCCTGAGGAAAAGGACTGTAGAAACATTGTGGAAAAAGAAAAAATGCTTGAAACCAGCATCTTGTCCTTTTTGCACAATGTTTTCTATCCATTCAGTGACAAATTTTATTTTTTAAATACGATTTATTTGTTGTCTGAAAATGTTTTGAATTTGGACAAAGCTAAAATTTTGTCGTTTGGTAAAGAATTAAATGATATAATACATTGCTACCTGCAGACAGCTTCTTCTATCTTCCAGCAGACCACGCTTTAACTTTGTACCGAACTGTGAAATTTTAGACCAGTCCAAATTCAAAGCTCAAAAATTGAAATTCATTTTGGGAAGAGTAGAAAACATTGTTGGAAAAGAGAAATTACTGGTTACCAGCGTTTTGTCATTTTCCCACAATGTTTTCAAAAGGCTTGTTCTTCAAGGTTGTAATAACTTGGGATTGTGTGGTAAAGGGTTAAAAAACTGCAGTAAATGTAGCAAGTTCCATGCAGTAGGGTCTTGATGCATACTGCCCATAGACACCTCAGATTATTCTTGTCTTGTTTAACTTTCTACCAAATGACAAAATTTTAGACTTTGCAAATTCAAAGTATTTGTAAACCATATGTCAAAAGTGGCACACATGATGAAGCTTGCCTTTAATAGAGTAGAAAACCTTGTGGGATAAGGAGAAAATGCTGTTTACCAGTAGTATTTTCTCCTTTTTATACAAGGTTTTCTATAGCTTTCATCCCAAGGGTTGTTAAAACCTGGGATTGTGTTGTAAAGGGTTGAAAGGCGTTATACTTAAGGCTGACAAATGCAAATCAAGGCACTTTTACAGACAATGTAGATCAAGATCAGAATTCTTTGCTGTCTGATTTGTATCTACACTGCCCAACATGGTGAGATTATTTGGGCTAAAAGACCTTGGAAAGTGCAAAATATAACTTTACCATTGGCTAGAAATTATCATTTTGTTCATACAGCAATTTCACTCTCTACCAGATGACAAAATGTAGACTGCTCCAAACTGCAAGCATCTGCAGACAACAAATTAAACATTGTATAAATAAATATTTTTTTTTTTTTTTTTGTTATAAGGGTAAAAAACATTGTGGGGATTGGAGAAAAACCTGGTTATCAGCATTTACTCCTATTCCCACAATATTTTCAGACATCTGCCTCCTCAAGATTGATTGGTAAAGGGTTATGGGTCAGTTATGTTAATGCTTCTAGAGACTGATTAACCCTTTACCACACAATCCAAAGTTTTAACGACCAGCATTTTCTCCATTTCCCTCAATTTTTTCAGTCCCTGCTCAGACAAATCTCTTCATATGAGCCATATCTAATATGTCACCTGCAAATGCTTTCAATGTAGACTAGTTTAAAATTTTGTGGACTGGTAAAGAGTTAAACAGTTTTTGTAATATAGCACTGATGCTCAAAGTGTGGTCATTGTTGTAATCTTAGATGATGAACCATTGTCTCTTATATATGTGTATAGTATTAATACCATTGCCACGTACCTCAGCATAAGTTATGCCAAATATTACCGCCATATATTGGATTCTGTCTATTATGACATTGTTACTAACATGACATTGTGTTGAATAATCAGAATATGTTTGGTGGTATTTTTGAAGGTTTTTGTTTGGTCTGATAGTGCACATTTGTCTTTGTTTAGATTTATTGATGCACCCATATTGAGTTGCCATAATATAAGAATTGTATCGAGGGCACTGGAGCTTGAAGACCATCATGAATACCGACTTACTTGCTTTTGCAGGCTGTATGGATAAAAAAATGACTTTATGTAAAATTCATTGCGTATTTAGAATTGCATTCTAATTCCAAAGAATTTCTAAAGTGCTAAAGAACTCAATTTGTGATTGGCGAAATTCTGTAACCAAATTGTTTCCTAAACAATTTTGGACTCGACTAAATTGAAAGCATTTGCAGACGACAAACTAAATGTAGTTTAAATCTTGATTTTCGTATTCGATAAGGTAGAAAATATGGGAAATGGAGAAAATGCTGGTTACCAGTATTTTCTCCTTTTCCTGTAATGTTTTCAAAAGCCTTCTCTTTCAGCATCTAAAGTTGGATAGCTATCTATTACCATACAAAAGGGGATTGTGTGGTAAAGAATTATGTAGACTGTTGACCACTAACCCATATTTTTTTGTCCATACTGTGCTATATGCTGAGATATCCTGCTCCAATCAGTTTGAAATCGCAATATTGTTGGATTTTTTACCTGATTGTTATGACACGTTGGAATTAATCATGCTCAAATAGATCGTTAACCCTTTACCATACAATCCCATGTTTAAATGACTCTAAGGAAGAAGGTTTTGGAAAACATAGTGGAAAAAGGAGAAAGTGCTTGCAACCAGCATTTCTTCCTTTTACAGCAATGTTTTTTATCCTTTCAGAGACAAAACTTATTTTCTTCCCCAAACTAACAGTGGTATCTGCAAAGTCTTTCAACATGAGGGAGTAAAAAAATTTTTGGACTGGTAAAGAAGTAAGACTGGTTGAAATCCACTCTGCTCAGAAGGACAGAGGCGAAAGGTTCAAATTTCAGTTTTTCGAAAGGACTGTTAATACAGAAGGAAATTCCACTTTTATCCGTACAGTTATGACAGCTGGAAATTCCACTTTGCTCAATAGGACAGATATGATAGTATGGAATCCGACTTTGTTCCATGTTATGTAACACAGTTGTGATAAATTGAAATTCCACTCTGCTCCAAATGACATTTATGACTGGTGAAAATTCACTCTTTGATACATAGGACAGTAATAACAGGTGGAAATTCCACTTTGTTCCAATGGACAGTTATGACGGATAAAAATGCCAATTTGCTTCACTAGGGCAATTATGACAAGTGAAAAATTATGTTCATTAAGACACTTCCGACACATGGATATTGCACTCTTGTCCCTAAAACAATTATGCTATATGAAAATTTCTATTTGTTGTAATGAAAGTAGGAATTTTATGATCATAGGACTGCCCTGAAAAGTGAAAATGTCTTCTTTGCACCACAGAACAGTTATACCAGGTGCAAAGTACCAGGTGTAAATTTGTCCAGGCTCTGTAGTGTAATTATGAAAGGTGCAAGTGTATGTTCATTGACAGTTATGATAGCCTATATTGTTTCACTACTTAGGTAAATTAAGATACGTGGAAATCTATGTTATTCTTAGGGCCTGTAATAACATGCAAAAAGTTAATTTGATAAGATGTCTTTTCAGCAGGCGAATAGTCCATTTTTAGCTCCACTGGCCGAAGGCCAGCGGGCTTATGTCATGGCCCGGTGTCTGTCGTGCGTCCGTCCGTCCGGTCGTCCGTCCGTCCGTCCGTCCGTGCGTTAACTTTTATTTCAAACATCTTCTTCTCTGAAACTACCCATCCGATTTTCACGAAACTTCACAGAAATGATCCTGACATGGTCCTCTTCAGAATTTCTTGAAAGAATTTGATTCCTTCAAAAACTCTGGTTGCCATGGCAACAAAACTGAAAAATATTGGAAATCTTTAAAAATCTTCTTGTCTGAAACCATAAGGCATAGGGCTACCAAATTTGGCATGTAGCTTTATGTAGTAGACCTCTATCAAGTTTCTTCAAATTATAGCCCTGGGGTCAAAATTGGCTCTGCCCCAGGGGTCACAAGTTTTACATAGGCTTATATAGAGAAAACTTTAAAAATCTTCTTGTCTGAAACCATAAGGCATAGGGCTACCAAATTTGGCATGTAGCTTTATGTAGTAGACCTCTATCATGTTTCTTGAAATTATAGCCCTGGGGTCAAAATTGGCTCTTCCCCAGGGGTCACAAGTTTTACATAGGCTTATATAGAGAAAACTTCAAAAATCTTCTTGTCTGAAACCATAAGGCATAGGGCTACCAAATTTGGCATGTAGCTTTATGTAGTAGACCTCTATCATGTTTCTTGAAATTATAGCCCTGGGGTCAAAATTGCCTCTTCCCCAGGGGTCACAAGTTTTATACATAGGCTTATATAGAGAAAACTTTAAATATCTTCTTGTCTGAAACCATAAGGCCTAGAGCTACCAAATTTGGCATTTAGCTTGATCTAGTTGGAGTCTACCAAAAGTGTCCAAAGTATAGTCCTGGGGTCAATTTGGCCTCGTACTTGGAGGGGGGGGTTCACAAGATTTACATAGGCTTACATAGGGAAAACTTTTAAATCTTGGTGTACATAGCCATAAGGCTTAGGCTACCAAATTTTGCATATAATTATAGCATTATTTAGTGGACAGTTACAAAGAGGGCCCAAGTTACAGCTCTAGGATCAAGTTTGGCCCTGCACCAGGGATCACAAGTTTTACATGGGTTTATGGAGTGAAAAGTTCAGAAACCATCTTGTTACCAGCCATAAGGCCAAGAACTCCCACATTTGGCATGTTATTCTTCTAATACAATATTCCCCATTTAGTCAGACTGTAGCCATGAGGTCAAAGTTTTATAAGGGCTTATATAGTGAAGACTTTTCTTCGTGGTTTATATTTATAAGCCAGTGGAGCGATACAGGGCCATCATGGCCCTCTTGTTTCTCCTAAAGGACAGTAATGACAGGTTGAAATCCACTGAGCTCCTTAGAACTGTCATGAGAGGCATTATTCAGTTTGATCAAATAACCTTTTCCCAAACAACAAATTGCAGATTCGTCAATATTTAACCCTTTACTACACAATCCCGACTTTTAACGACCCTGAGAAAGAAGCCTTTTGAAAACATTGTGGGAAAAGGAGAAAATGCTGGTAACCAGCATTTTCTCCTTTTCCCACAATGTTTTCTACCCTTCCAAAAATACATTCCAATTTTTCAGTCACATTTAGTTTGTCGTCTGCAAATGCAAATGCAAATGCTTTCCATTTGGACGCATCTGAAATTTTTTCTTTTGGTAAAGAGTTAAAGCATCTACTGACGACAAATTAGAAAGAGGTACACATGAAGTGAAGTTCTTTGATAGGTCTGAAAACATTCTGGAAAAAGGAGAAAATGCTAGTTACCGGCATTTTCTCCTTTTCCCACAATGTTTCAAAAGGCTTGTACCGAACTTGGGGTTTGTATGGTAATAGGCCTTTCTTTATTTATACAAAGGAATCGAGACATTGTCAAACTTACAGGTGTTAAACCCAATTTTTTTTTTTTTGTTTAACCCTTTAGCAAACAATAAAATTATAGACTTGTCCAAATTGAAGGCATTTGCATTTGCAAAGTCAATGTGGCTCAAATGATTTGAAGAGGTAGAAAACAATAGGGGAAAAGGAGAAAATTCTGGTTACCAGCATTTTCTCCTTTTTTCTACAATGATTTCAAAACCCTTCCTTTTCAGGGTAGTTTAAACTCGGGATTTTGTGGTAGAGGCTTAACCCTTTTCAGAATGATCCATTGTGTTAATAACTCTGAATGAAGAGGCCTTTGAAAACACTGTAGGGGAAGAGGAGAAAATGCTGGTAAATGGCATTTTCTCCCTTTCCCCCAGTTTTCTACTCTGTCACAGGCGAATTCCATAATTTTAGTCACATATTTGTTGTCTGCAAATACTTTAAATTTTGAGAAGTTGTAAGTTTTGTTCTTTGGTGAAGGATTAACCCTTACTGTGGGAAAGAAGCCTTTTGCAAACATTGTGGGAAAAGGAGAAAATGCTGGTTACCAGCATTTTCACCTTTTCCCCCACAATGTTTTCTACCTCATCAAAGAAAAATTGCACCATTTGACCCACATTGGAATTGCCGTCTGCATATGCTTTCAATTTGGAAAAGGCTAAAATTTTGTCATCTGGTAAAGGGTGGAATTAATATTTATTATAGGGCTGTTAATTTTCTGCGAATTTTTATCTGAGAAGTGTGACTTTTTCTGATCACCCGGTGACTTATAGAGACATTAATTTGTACAGATAATTCATTTTTGTCTGATTGTGATTGTAGAAAGTTCTTTGAATTTCTGTCCTAAGTAATGGCAAAAAAAATCCGTAGGGTAAAGACAAATAATTGTATAGATAAGTAATCAAGATCCATATTTGTAGTAAATACTGTTTATTTGTACTAACTGTACATGTATATATACATATGCCATATAAATAATTGTATTGTCTTGTTAGTGATGCCATTTTGATTAACTCTTTACCAGACGACAAAATTTTGGACTGGTCCAAATTGAAAGAGTTTGCAGACGACAATTTTAAATTTGATGAAAATGGCAGAAAGTTCTCAAAAAGGGTAGAAAACACTGTGGGAAAAAGAGAAATTGCTGGTTACGAGCAATTTCTCCTTTTCCCACAGTGTTTTCAAAAGACTTGTACTGCAGACATGTGAAAACCAGGGCTTGTTTGGGAAAGGGTTAACTTTTACTGAATGTCAAAAGCTTTGACTTGTCCAAATCCAAAGCATTTGCAGATGACAAATGAAATTTTGGTCTAAATCAAATGATTTTTCATTGAAAGGGTTGGAAACATTGTTGGAAAAAGAGAAAATACTGGTTACCAGCATTTACTGCTTTTCCTACAATGTTTTCAAGAGCTGTCTTTTTCATGTTGTTAAATCCAATGCTCTCAAGAGCTGTCTTCTTCCTGTTGTTCAATCTCATGATTGTGTGATCAAGGGGTAAAACATGTAGCCTGTGTTTTATAACCCTGGCCTATTTTCTTTGGCAGCAATATAAATTGAATTGCAATACATAAGACAAGTCACCTGATTGGCTATGATGGTGTTACCTCAGCCAATGAGATGAGATTGTCTGTCTTTGATAAACAATTATCTATAATGGCTACTAAGATTGGCTATCCTTAGTTTGTTAATGATCATTATAGGGCTAAAAAGAGTGAACTGATGAATCCCAGGACACACCTCACCTGAATGAGTGAACTGCTGTAGTGATATGACTGAAGTAATGCTGAAAGGACAAGTCACCCTTTCACTCTTTTTCTGTCAATGGCAAATGTAGCAGATTTGGTGGAAGTTGGCTTAGATCAAGATCAGGCTGCACAGGGCATGCAGTCTAATCATGATTTAAGCCATCTTCCACCAAATCTAATACATTTGCACAGAACATGCAATCTGATCTTTGATCCGCACCTACAGCTACTTGATGGCAAGCAATTATTAAATCATCTTCATCTGTTGGAAAACAGTCGAAAAATTTTGCTGTAAAAAAGTCTATTAGATCTTTAGGTATAGTATTTGATATTTATCATCACCCACAGACCTGTTTAACCCTTTCCCAAACGACAAATTTTGGACTGGTCCAATTTGAAAGAGTTTGCAGACGACAATTTTAAATTTGATGAAAATGGCAGAAAGTTCTCAAAAAGGGTAGAAAACACTGTGGGAAAAGGAGAAATTGCTCGTTATGAGCAATTTCTCCCTTTCCCACAGTGTTTTCACAAGACTTGTACTGCAGATACGTGAAAACCAGGGCTTGTTTGGGAAAGGGTTAGTATATTCAAATGATAGATGTCCTAGAGTGGTTAAAATGGTTCCATCCCGAAGGTCTGGTTGGCATAGAGTATCATAGAACTTATTTAGCAAACATTCTGATTTGCTTTTTCTGTTTATATTCTAGATTTAAAAAAGTAACACAATTTTTGATTGGCTAAACCATTTGGTTAAGCCAATCCAATATTATCTTAATTTCAAATTTAGGACACCTCAAGAATTACCAGTACACTAAGACTGTTATTAGGTGAGCAATTTTAGGGTCAGTATGAGATAGTTCTTTCATTTCATTGGTACAAATCACACTGTCTTACATATTGACATTTTGTTCTCATAACAAATTTAATCTAAAATGCTTTCAAAGCTGCTGATTTCTTTATCATATTGCTGTGACAGTACTTAACTCTTTACCAAATGACAAAATTGTAGACTGGCTCAAATTGAAAGCATTTGTAGACAAAAATGTAACCCAGAAATTGTTTTGGGAAGGGAAGAAAACATTGTTGGAAAAGGAGAAAATGCTGGGTACCAGCATTTTCTCCTTTTCCCACAGTGCTTTCAAAAGCTTTCTTTTTAAGGATCATTAAAAGTCGGGATTGTGTGGTGAAGAGTTAAAATTGATAACTATCATGTAATAATAAACATGAAACCTCTTAAAGCTTTGTTGTGAATTTCTTCCTACAAATTTTTATTGTGTATGTAAGTTTCCTCCTGCAAATGTGTGATCAAGAGGAACAACTTAGATTGCTTAAATTCTATCAGCTCTAAATTTATGAGCCATTCTTTGGCAAAAGGTAGCTTAATGCATATCTGTGATGAGTTATACCAAGCAAGCCATCACATAATTATCATGGATCCATAAATCTATTTTGTGTAACACTCGACTGGATCTGTTGGTAGAATGGTCCTTTGACATGCAGAAAATGGACCAATAGCAAAAAGTTTCGACCCAGGTCAGCCTGTGCGGACTGCACAGGCTGACATAGGTCGATACTTTCTGGAAATGCATCAAGCCCCTTTTCATGCAGCATGGCGCATATTGTAGACTTGACCTTTTGAAACAGCTGAATACATCATCTACCAAAACTCAAAAAAAAAATTTATTATACCCCTCACAATATAATTGCCTTTACGGTCAGTGTAGATCAAAATCAGAATGCACAGAGCATGCAGTCTGATCTTTGATCTACACCGTCTGCTTAGCTGAAGCAATGTAGACCAAGGAAACAATGAAATAGTGATTTTTAGCTCAGCTTTATTCGAAGAAAACTTTAGATTATAGTCATAGCCCTGGTGTCGTCTGCATTGTTGTGCAAACACTTTGATAGACTACTGAAGATATTTACTTCAAGTCTGGACAAAAGGGGAACTCATACGACAGGGATAGGTAACCAAATATTTTTGGCACAGTTCTGCTCCTTTTCCTTCTTGGACTTTTTACTGAAAAGCAACTGCAGCTGACTGTTTGCACCTGCATGCAGTCTTCTTATTTAGATTTTATTTTTAGGCTGAAAATATCTCTTGGTTTATTTGGCACTTTAAGGGTCAACAACTCGATATAGATCCAAGATTACACTGCATAGATGTGTATCTACTTAAGCCTAGGCTCAAATCCAGCCATTTGAGACTTTTGAAAATATGGTGGGAAAAGGAGAAAATGCTGATAACCAGCATTTTCTCCTTTTCCCACAATGTTTTCCACCCGTTATGATACAAATCTCATCAATTGAGCTACATTTAATATGTTGTCTGCAAATCCTCTCAATTTGGACCAGTCTAAAATTTTGTCATTTGGTAAAGTGTGAAAGAAGTATTTGGTGATGAAAGAGTTCAGATCATTCTATAAACTACACACAGACTCAAGAAATAATTATATTTCCGAATATAGCAAATCCTATTAGGTTTCCTAATGGAATAGAATTATATGATATAAGTCTCCTATTAAAGTAATTAACACGTCTGGTTTTATGACAGACTTTTTGGCATCAGTTATAGACGACATGATTTGACACGTAATAGCTCTAAAGCAAGACTTTAAACTTGCCATTATTACTCGTTGTTGAACTCATTATCTCTGTACCTCCTTTAGACTGACTGACTGTGACTGACTGAAGGGCAGGCGAGCAGTCTGACAGGCTGGTCGGTCAACCAACCGACTGACTGACTGACTGAGTGGGTACCTTGCTTGGGGAAACTGGCTGGCTTGCAGACCTACCTTGCTAGATGACTGACTGACTGGCCCATTGACGGACTGAAGAGCTGACGTCTGGTTGACAAATCTGGATGATTTGCTTACTGACCCTGCATGCTGACTCACTGGCAGTTTTTACTGATATACTGATTGGCTCCATGACTGGCTGATAGACTAACTCAATGGCTGACTTGCTGGCTGGCTGACTATCAGACCCGATGGATAGCTAATTTGCGGACTTGCTGGCTAATTGTACCTGGATGGACTGCTGAATGACCAACTGACAGACTGACCGATTGGTTTTCTTGCTGTTAACTGGCTAGTTGACAGAATGGCGCGCTAAATAGCTGGATGGTAAACAGATGGCAAAATGACTTGCTTGTTTGCTGATTCACTAAATGACAGAATGGCTGAATGCATTGTTTGTTGACCGATTACCTGGGTGACAGGGTAACCTATTGACTAAGATACCAACCAGCTAATTTTATTGATAAAAGAGTGGGTTACTGCCTGGCAGGTTGGCTTTCTGAATGCTAGACTTGGTAGCCTGCTGTCAGGCTGACTGACTGGTTGGCTTGATTGAGAGAATTATAGACTATTTTACTCTCTAGCTTTCCAGCAACTTTGCTTAGTGGGTAGTTGGCTGAGTGACTTATTGACAAACTGACTGGCTAGCTAACTGACAGACTAGCTGATTCATTCAGACTGAATTACTGACTTGCTGACTGACTGGCTTGCTGACTGAAAGGATTTAACACTGGATGTCTTACTGGATAACTGGATATATAGCGAGCTGGCTGACTGACTGACTGTCTGGCAAAATGACTATCTGACTGACTGACCGGCTGAATGTTCCACTTGCTTTCTAGCTGACTACGTGGCTTGCTGACTGGCTTGCTAAATTACTTACTGACTGGCTTGTTGACCAAATGACTGTTTGACTTGCTTTCTTGCTGTCTGATTGAACGACAGATTGATTGACCAACTAAGTTCCTGACGATCTGATAGACTAGCTCACCAGCTGGATGGTCGACCGACTAACTGGTAGGCTAGATGACTGACTGACTGGCTTACTGGCTGGCTAAGAGGCTTACTGATATTCCCACTGGCTGGTCTTTTCTCAAATTCGCTGGCTGGCTTGCTTTCTGACTAACAGTTATGCCGGCTACAAGAGAGACATACAGACTTATTGACTGGCTGACATACTAACTAAATGTTGGTTGATAGACTGACTGATAAACTTGCTGGCTGACTTACGGACTGCCTAGGTTGCTGATTGAGTGACTGACTAACTGACTGACGAGTTGATTGACTGTCGGGTTTTCTGGATGACAATTAGACTGACCGGTTTCTTTCTTGCTGGATGGCTTTCCGCCTGGAAGAACGAATGATAAAAAGACCAACTACTGACTTGTTGGATTGTTCGCTGACTTACATATTTGATGGCCGGTTTGGTGACTGACTGACTAGCTATCTTGTAGGATAGCTTACTAAAAGGCTGGCATGCTTGCTGGCTTATTGCTCGTCTTGCTGACTGATTGGATGACTGAATGATATTTGGGTTTATTGCCAGGCTGGCTAGCTTCAGGCGCGCTAATAGAATGATTGCTGGTTTGATATCTGGCTGGCTGGCTAGCTTACTGACTTGCTGGCTTGGTTTCCTTACTTACTTACCGACTTGCTGGTTGACCGGCTGGATTGCTAGCTGGTTTGGTGGCTGGCTCACAGGCTGACTTATTGTTTTCTTGACTCGCTCGGTAGCTTGCTGGCTGACTAGATAAATATTTGATCGACTTGCTGACTGGCTGATTGTCTTGCGTGCCAGCAGAAAGACTGCAAAGCTGAGTAGCGGGCTGGCTGACTGACTTACCAACTTGTTTGTATGGTTACTAATTAAATGTCTGAATCTTGTGTTTGTTTTTTGCCTGGGTAAGTGTTTTACTAAATGAGTGACCCATATGTTGACCAGTCGACTGGGTTGCAGGCTGACTTTAAGACTGACAGACTGGCTGGTTTGCTGTCTGCTTTGCTGATTGAACTGATTAATTGACTTACTGTCTTGCTGGCTGGCTGACTGATAGACTAGCTGACTTCCTTCAGTGACTGGCTGACCGACGAATTTACTGCCTAACTTGTTGGCTTGTTAACTGACTGACTTGTCACCTGAATGACCGGCTGATAGATTCGCTGCCTGACTGACTTATTAGTAGACTGACTGACTGGTTGGAATAACAGCTGAAAGGAAAATTGACTTACTGGTTTGTAGGCTGACCGACTGACTTCTTTACTAATTGACTGACTGGCAGGTACATGTAGGTCCACTGGGTTGATTGCTTAATGACAATCTGGCGTGATGAGCGGTTGGCTGGTTGATTCACTGGCCCTCTTTCTTGCTAACCACTTGGACGATTGACTGACTGGGGTGAATGCAACGTTGGCAGACATTAAGGCTGACTGACGGACGGACGTACCGACCAACCGACTCACCAACATACTATTTCAGAAGACATACAGTATAGACAAAAGCCTTGCCAATTTGACGATACAAGAAGGTATAAAATAACCAGAAAAGAAACGCGGTTGACAAAAGAGGAGAACTCGGAGAAGTGACAACAATTTTCGATCATTCTTCAAATTGTTTCTTGACTTCCTCAGACACCAATTATTTGTCCTTATTAGCCCCTATCCCGTTTTGCATAACATTTCCTTCATTTTCTCACACCGTTGCTCAAGACCAGATTGCATAGAACGCTCAAACTCATACAGGATCTTCATTGTCCAATTAGTACTGAGATTTTAGCGAAGACTGTCCTGAAAAGGTAATATTTTGGTACTTTTCTCGACTAAGGTCCTCATTTTATTTCTTCATTGCTCTAAGTGCAAAGACATCCTGCTGCAATTCGATTTGGTTAGACATTTACATTTATCTTAAAAATAGTAACAATTTGTCTTTGGTTGATATATTTTCTGTCTGGCAGCTTCGACATTGCTTTATTTTAGTCTGGAAACTTTAACTTTCTGTCATTCGTTTTATAAAATTTTGCTGAATGTGTCGATATACCTGACAAATGGCGTGCAACACACGAAAAGGGGCCTTCGGACATTTGCGTAAAAGTGTGTCGTCCCAGATCAGCATGTGCTTTCCTGGAGTTCCTTATACCAGCACAACACACAATGGTCTTTCCAAGCCACTGGCTGCTTTCCCATATAACTATCGTCGAAACAATGGTCAACGGTTAGAGAGGAATGAATCCTATTGCAATGGCTATCATCAATCCTCGGAAAGAAATTTGCCGAGCCGCACACTTTCGCGGCATTTGAAGCCCACAAATTAAATGCCACTTAAATGATGGAATTTGTCTTTGAAAGAATGGAAAACACTGTAGGAAAAGGAGAAAAATGCTGGATACCGGCATTTTCTCCTTTTCCCAGATTTTTTTCAAACGCTTTCCATCTCGGGGTCTTTAAAACTCGGGATAGTGTGGTAAAGGGTTAAAAGAAACAGTGATAATATTGGGAGTCTCTTTTTTTTTTTTCAGAGATTGAAAATCCTATAACTTTTATAATGAATATTTATTGCCTATGATTCAATTCAGACATGACAGACTGATAGATTTAGGAGAAAACTGCGGAATTATTTCCATCATTTTACTGTGTTCATAGTCTTCAAATGATAGACATGGTCAAAGATTGAGCTGTAATTGGTGTGCACTTTTGCATTACGTATCGATATTGCGACGAGTAATTGAAAAGAAGAAATTATTCTATGTATGATATGCCATTATATTTCCTTTAACCCTTTCCAAAACGACAAATTTTGCACTGGTCCAAATTGAAACAGTTTGCAGACGACAATTTTTTATTTGATGAAAAGGGCAGAAAGTTATCAAAAAGGGTAGAAAACACTGTGGAAAAAGGAGAAATTGCTCGTTACGAGCAATTTCTCCTTTTCCCACAGTGTTTTCAAAAGACTTGTACTGCAGATACGTGAAAACCAGGGCTTGTTTGGGAAAGGGTTAAATGATACGCAGTCACTTAAAGGCCCTACAGCTGCCAAAAGTAAACAATGAAATGGTAAAATGCATTTAAATTATAGCAATAAAAAGTATGGAAGTAATTATGAAGATGACAATCTGTTACTGTACGGTCGGTCCAAGTAACAGTCGTTGGCAGAAAAAAATTAATTTTCAAATCAGGTAAAAATAAAACAAAGAAACATTTACTTGGCAATTTTCAACCTTGTTTTGGATTTCATTTTTCTGCAAGCGACTAACACATGGTTCGGTCGTATAATAAAAGATTGTCATCTTCGCAATAATCTAAATGCTTTTAAATGGTATGCTTTAACTTTAAATGCAATTCACCACCCGCATTGTTTATTTTTGGCAGCTATAGGGCCTTTAGGTACTTTAAGATTTCGGTCTAAAATTTCGCAATGGCTCACAGGTGGGAATACCATATGATCATCAACTATAGTTTCATGCCCCTTTAAAGACTTTCCTAACTTTTGTCCGTGAGTGAAATTTTCGATCAAGAACACTGTGTAATTCCTCGGAAAGTATTAGTTAGAGTAATTTTAATTACCTTCGTTATTTAAGATAATGTTGAAGAAATAATCAGTGCAAATTTAGACTTTCATACATTTGAAAAACGTGATTTTCAATTGGAACGTTATCCATGTGACGTACGAGACAAAGTGCATTTAGATATAGATTAAATTTGTAGATATAGACAAGAATTTATTACTTTCTTTGAAAACAAGCATCTGTAATATATGCCATTTACAATCAATGTAAAATGAAAGAAACGGAAATACAGTACTGCGCATGCGCGATCGATTCTAGTCCAGGCACTCGTCACAACTTGGTTGATTCAGCTAGATTTGATAATCTAGATTTGCACCGTTGTCGGCCATGTCATTTCTTTGAAGTCTGCTATTACGCATCACTGTCCCGCACAGGATTAGTGCGCGTTGCGTAAAATCAAAACTCTGCCTCTAAAAAGTAACAAGCGCTAAATGGCTATAAATAATACATCTGTGGAGAAATCAAGTCTGTTTTTCGCTCATAAATTCTTAAGAATATAATAGTTGTAAAGGGGAAAAATAATTAAAAAAAAAAAAACTGTAAACTTTGTGTCTCTTGTCCAAATATAGAAAAACTGTGATTTGTGCAGGGTTTTTCACAGACTTTAACAACGTTAACAACAACAACAAATGTCCTCACCGTGCGGGGCTTATACCGGGCTATTTCCCAGGTCTATAAGAGCTGTGTTTAGAAACGACTGGTGCATAGGTTATATGCTAACTAACCGTAGCTGACCGAATTGTGCCAGTAAGCGTTGTTTTGAATAAATGGATATAATTCAGTTTGAAATTTGAAGCACCGACTGCCATCTTGAATAGTTGGATCTAGTCCAGGTTTGTACCCAAAATGTCCAAATCAGATCGATACACGTATTTGAAATGAAAATGACATCTAGCGGAAGACAGTGGATTTGCACTCGTCATCACTCGGTCGATTCCGTAACTACATCTAACCTGCCGTACCGAGGAGATTTCCTAAAAGTGCTATCAGTCACTTGATCAATCTGTCGATGAAACCTGCCAACAGAATTGATATACCACGTTAAAATTTGTATGTTCAAACTGTCTGTGAAGGGAAATGTATTTAGAAAAATTTCGATAGAAAATTGTTATACTCACTCAAGTTTTCCTGTTCTGAGTGGAGTCTTACAATTTTAAGAACGGTAAAACGGTGTATTTCCGGCAAAGAAATGTGCCTTGTACATAGGTATAAGTGTATATCATCCATCGTAAAATTACAGCCGAGGGATTTGATCAAAGATCACACGAGGATACACTGGTACCATTGTTTCTCTCGTATCAGTTCGATACGCAGGCTAAACGTTTGCCTAATGCTAGATTTGATCGATGGAACACCCGGGGTTAGCCGAATGTCCCCCGCAGATTTCCCTTTCTGCCGATTTTGATTGAGGTCGTATGGGCCAATCAAAACGCAGCATTGCGCGTCATGTATACAAAAGGTTAGACAAATTGTGTGTTGGACAATAGATAATTTTGCGCTAATCTTTTCAATAATTATCAAAATAGCGATTGTTTAAAAAATAGTTCATATAAAATCTGTGCGATGGTGAAAAGGTGTAGTTACGGAATGTGTGACAGTGACAATCGTTATCCAGATAGACTGCAGGGGGGAGTTAAATTCGTCCCGTTTCCGAAACCAAAAACAAATTTTCAGAAGTGTCTTCGGTGGATAAAACTATGTGGAAGAACTCACGAACAGCTTAATCCATCAAGAATCAATAAGAATCGTTATGTATGCACAAAGGTATGTATAAATGTCATTGTACGAAGCACTTGCGAACCAAATAGACACATATTTTGGAAGTCAGAAGATTCGGACCCAAGAATATTCGGCCTAATAAAAAAAAAAAAAAGTGCAGAAGATTCGGACCTAAGAGGATTCGGCCAACAAAGGAGAAGATTCGTCCCCAGTTTAAGATTTATGTTCATTGTTTTGATATTGTCGTGTTTTCACTTACTGTTGGGTAACAGTTGCAGATTCACCTCCAAAGAAATTTCAAATTAATGGCTGAAACTGCTTTTTTCACAGTGTGAGGGTAATTATGCACACATGGTCATTAAAGACTTACGATTGTTTTCATTAATTTTGTGGTTGATTTTAGCATGACCTTTTGGCTGCATAGCGTGACTGTAGGACCTTTTACGGATATTTTAGATCAAGATCAGATTGCACCTCATTTGCAGTCTGATCTTGGATCTACTTAATATGCAGTCTGATCTTGGATCTGGCCAATAAGAGGATATTTTCCCCCGAAAAATAACTTTGAAATGACAATATTTTGGTTTTACTGTTGGCTTGAAAATTTCATATGATTTATTTTGCAGGTTAAACATTTACTACACAATGCCGACTTATGATGACCCTGAGTAAGAAGGCTTTTGAAAACATTGTGGGAAAAGGAGAAAATGCTGGTAACCAGCATTTTCTCCTTTTCCCATAATGTTTCTTACCCTATCAAAGAAAAATCACATTATTTGTGCCATACTGAAATTGTCGTCTGCAAATGCTTTGAATTTGGACCAGTCTAAAATTTTGTTGTCTGGTAAAGGCATAAGGGTTTATATTACACATTTATATAAATTTACCTGTTTGATTTAGTTTTTTAACTCTTTACCAAACAACAAAATTTTGGACTGGTCCAAATTGAAAGCATTTGCAGACAACATTTTGAAGGTGGCCTATATATGACCAAATTTGTCCTTGATAGGAAAGAAAACATTGTGGGAAAAGGAGAAAATGCTGGTAACCAGCATTTTCTCCTTTTTGCACATTGTTTTTGAAAGCCTTCTTCCACAGGGTTTTTAAAAGTTGGGATCGTGTGGTAATTGGTTAACCCTTTACCACACAATCACGAGTTTTGACGACCCTGGGGAGGGAGGCTTTTGAAAACATTGCAGGAAAAGGAGAAAAATTCTGGTCACCAGCATTTTCTACTTTTCCAACAATGTTTTCCACACGTTTAGAGACAAATTCTATCATTTGAACCATATTTAACTTGTTGTCTGCAAATGCTTTGAATTTAGATGAGTCTACAATTTTGTTGTGTGGTAAAGAGTTAAATCTGTTGCAAACTTTTGGACATTTTTTCTTACTTCCATTTAGATATTGTGATTCTTAGTAGATTTTTTATCCAGACTGACAATGCATGAAACAATTTCTGCTGAAATGTAAAAAAAATACATGTTGTGTATTTCATGTGTTACTGAGTGTGTTTAACTCTTGACCATACAGTCCCGACTTTTAATGACCCTGTGAAAGAAGGCTTTTGAAAACCTTGTGGAAAAAGGAGAAAATCCCGGTAACCAGCATTTTCTCCTTTTCCCACAATGTTTTCTACCCTTCCCAAAACAAATTACAATCTTTCAATCACAGTTATTTTGTTGTCTGCAAATGCTTTCAGTTTGGACCAGTGTAAAATTTTGTTGTTTGGTAAAGAGTTAAGTTCATGTTACATCTTTGACATTGTCTATATTTTGTTGTTATTGAATCTGTTACAGCTGAGAGTCAGGATGCCATAACATCTGATGTATAATTATGCAACAGATGTTAGCATGAAGGATATGCTGAAATACAGTTTAGTTCATTTCTTTACTAAACATCAATATGAAATAATCAAATGAATTATATCAGTACTTCACATGGTTCTTGTCAAGGGGTGACAGGGGTTGGGGCAAATATTGAGTCCGGATTAAAAGGCGTGTCAGGTAACTTGGTTTTGGGTCAAGTGTAAACACAATGGTAAGATACTGCAGAATAGTGTTTATCAACCTTTACCTGGCTTTGTAGCCAGAATGTAGGACTTTTTGGGCCCGGACGTTTTGGTCTGGACATTTTGTCTCTGGGTGTTTTGGCCCCGAAAAAGGGCAGAGTAGGATGGTTTTTTCTCCAAACCATATCATAAATGTTGTCGTTAATATGTAAATTACATATATATACATACAGGTAAACAAAATGTTATTTTAAACTATAGATCCCCCCCCCCCCCCAAAAAAAAAAAATGGAAATCACTTTGAAGTGAGAAAAATCTATAATTGAAGAAACTTTGCAATCAAATTTAATTGATTGGATGTTACATGTGACATTGATTGAAATAATTGCCATAATCAATTGTCTTATAATTTATTTATTCTTTTTATTAAGGTCCTAGGCCAAAACATGTTGTATAGGAGAAGATCAAGAAGATCAGTCTGCTTAATTGTGCAGTTTGAACTTGGCCTACATTTATTGTTAAATAAAGAAATTGATAAGGGACTGATTTGGCCCTAAAGGTCTGAGGCCAAAACATCCGGGCCATAACATCTGGGCCAAAACTTCCGTCCACCTCGTAGTCTAGCCAACACCTGTTCTCTGTCTAATCAGAGAAAACACAATTACTGACAACCTTAACAATGTCAAGACTATCTAAAAAGTTTGAAAGAAAAAAAGAACAGTTAAAGGGAATTAATGAAAAAAGATGATAAAGAAGTATAAAAAGAAAATGTTATTTTCATGGTTATATCATTCTTTGTTTAACTGAAACCTACGATTCGTTTAATATTCGGGTCTTCTCAAAAGTGGGACAAGAGTTTAACAACTTTAGCCGATAGTGAATTGTGATAATAAAATTAAAAGGCGCTAATGATCATTATATACTCTGCAAAACTTCCATTAAAGATGGTGTTTCAAAAACAAATTCATCTCCTAAAGATAATTAGCTAAAAATACGATAAAACTAGATGGGCCGAATCTTCTTAATCTTAGGGCCGAACCTCCTCGAAAAACGCTGGTCGGCGTTGGGTCGAATCTTCTAGGGTCCGAATCATCGGACCAGAAAGAATAGCAAAACTCTTACCCGGGATTTCGAACTAAACACTATGAAACATAAATCCAGCCTTTAGGAAAGAATAACATTTCCAAAAAATAATACTTATCGATACCAAGTGATTCAAGAGAGAGAGAGAGGTGTCGATAAAAGAAGAGAGCGATGTCAGGAGATTCGGACCCAAGGAAATTCGGCCGAATGTCGATCAGCCATTTTTGAGAAGATTTGGCCCCGAAGTTGAGAAGATTCGGCCAATGTTGTTTTTAGCGAAAATTCTACATGTTTAAATTAGTTTTTAAACGTTATCGTGATTATTATCTTGTACAAAGTTTTGCAGATTATAATGATCATTAGTGTGTTCTATTACCGCCATTTATTAGCGACTAAAGTTTGGTTCTCCCCATTTTGAGAATATTTGGCCCAAATTTCAAATGAATTGGAAGTTTCTGTTGAACAAAAAGTTACATAATCATATGAATAACGTATACTTCCTTATCATTTTTTTGTGTATTCCATTTTTTAAAACTAATTAAGTAGTTTTGCCGTAATTAACCCGTTACCAAACAATCCCGACTTTAAACACTCCTAGAGAGGAAGCCTTTTGAAAATATTGTGGGTAAAGGACAAAATACTGTCCTTTGTGTGAAAAAGTTCATATGATAATAACATTTGATTGGTCGTCTTAAAATGCTATTCATTTGGATAAGTCTAAAGTTTTGTCTTATGGTAAAGGATTAAGGTTGTCATTAATGGTGTTTTTCTCTGAGACAGGTGTTGGCTACGAAAGTCAGGTAAAGATGTGATCAAACACCTTCTGTCTTTCTATCACCTTTTACACCTAAACTCAAATCAATTTACCATACACGCACTTTTAACCAAACTTGGTATATCGATCAAGCGTGATATAAAACACATACACATTAAATAAACAACACCTATGTAATCAACTAAAGTAAACTTTAAAGAAAATTTATATAAATACGCAGTATTAAGATAAAATCAACCACATCATTAAGTTCTTTGTAGGTGAAACTAGAATTGATAATCAACAGTAAGTGATAACAATATCAATACAATGAACATAATCGAAAATTGTGGCCGAATCTTATTCTTGACTTTGCCGAATCTTTTCCCTAGTGGGCCGAATCTTCTTGGGTTCGAATCTTCTCCACGTTTTTCATTGGGCCGAATGTGTTTGGGTCCGAATCTTCTTCCATCCATCTTCCATCCATAAATACCCATCATTCCCATGCCAAATGATTGAGACAGAGAGCCGAGAGAAAGGAAGGAGAAATCTGCGGAGAGAGAAAGAGACAGACAGACATCTGCGGACAGAAAAAAATGAAATAAATGAAACATGAAAATTAATTTCCCTTGCCGAGTGATGCAAGAGAGACAGAGGTACGGACAAGGAGAGGGAGAGATGCGGATGCATTTTAAATACATTTAAAGACCAAATGACTCCTGGCACGATTTATGGACATTAATATTTTAAAGTTGGTTTAAAATCAAATTGAAAAAAACAAAGTAGAAATCTCATAGGTGTAAGCTACCCGTTAGCGTGAAATTTGCTGTATATACAATGACTGTGTAATCCGGCAAATAACACTCAAAATTAGAAAACCTTTACACGATGTAAATGCTAAACAAAAACTTCGTAAATATTTTTCAGAGACAACTGTAACAACTGAATTTTGAATATGGGGACGATTTCTGCAGAATTTAATTTGGGGACGATTTCTGCAAAGAAATCGATCTCTGGGGACGAATTTATCTTTGGAGAGAAATCGTCCCCAAGTGGTTTGGGGAGGATTTGTCCAAGGGATGACTTATCCAGGGGACGATTTCTCTAGCTTGTACAGTAATAAGACTGAACATTGGCACCTCCTAACACCGACACTTTCCCATATATTCATGTTGTATTTTTGGAAGTAGTTTTCTTATTTATGTTCATATTGTGAAACGAATGACTCATCCATTACGTAAACTCACTGATGCTGGGTCAGTAAGTTTTCCTTATAATGCCTGTACATTATTGGAACATGTTTTTTTCCCCGTTAATTTGTCATTCTGTCGTCAGATTTTACAATCGGATTTGTCCATTGTATTTCAGCATTTTGCTAATGGTATATGGCCAACAGAGGAGTTTCCCGACCCTTTCCTTTACATTCCACAACCGATTTCAACTAGAACATCCCGGATAGAGAGAAGAAAACTGCCCTCTCAATACCCAGCAAGGTTTGTTTGATATTTTTCACCTTTCAGTGTTATTTTGATTCATAATTTATGAATTTATTCATCATTTGTTATTTATCACAACGTATTGGAGCCATGCTCTGGCAAAAAGGGACTTAATGTATCTCCGTGATGCATGATATCAAGCAAGTCATGTGACCATGGATCCCTAAACATGGTCCATTTTGTGTAACAACTAATTGAATCATGAGGGTAGACTGGTTCTTTGACATACAGAATGAGAAAATCGACCAATACCGAAAAGTTTCGGTCCGGATCGATACTTTTCGCCATTATCTCCCGCTAGATGGCATTCTACAAATACATATCTATCTAATTTGGGCATCCTGGGTACAGAAGCGGAGTAATTTTTCAGAACAACAAGCGTGACTTTGTATTTCAAATAAAATAAACGTTTACTCAATAAAACGCTACCTGGTGCCATTCATTCAGCTATGATCGGCTAACATGTAACCTATGCAACGACCATTTATTAAAACAGCCCCTACATGCTTTGGTAATAGGCTAATAGCTTCAGTATAAGCCCTACTTTTCCCAGGTATACGGGGGATGGGTGATGCGTCATAGCAGACAGGTCGAATCTTCGAAGAATATGACATGCGCAGACAACGTACTTTTCGCAGATGCATTAAGCCCCCTTTTCACAGAACATGGCTCATTTATTTTGCATGTTTTTGGGTTAAAGCAGTCAAACGAGAGAGGTTTATGTCGCCAGCTTTTTGGTTACATGATTGCTTTAGAGGACAACAAAAGGACCAAAACAGATAAGCAGTAAGAAAGAACCTCATTGCGTTTTAATCTTAATCCTGCTAAATAAGGTAACTGAAACTTTCAAGCCGATAGTAAAAACCCAAATAATGTTATTTCAAACTTACTGTTTGGAGAAAGATATCTCTTTATCGGACAGTGTAGATCCAAGATCAGACTGCACGTTCTGTGCAGTCTGATCTTGATCTACGCTGTTCGCAAAAGGTCAGTAAGTCGCGCTTAGCAGCCAAAGGGTTAAGATTTAGATCTACCCCTTAACTATTTTGTTGTGAAACCTCAAACTTCATTTTTGTTCATGTTGTGTGATTATTATAATATAAAGACTGACAATATTTAAGTTACTGCTAAAGTAAATCAGTACATATTAAATCAAGTAATAAGTAAACAGTATTAGTAAAAAACAAAAAAATGGCATAGTATTGACCCATGTCAGTATGCGCAGTCAGCACTAGTCTGGACTATACATGCCCCTACCACTACGTTACCGGGTCAGGCAAAGCCCAATATTGGCGGCCTCCATGGCGACCTCAATCTTGGCACTAAATGCTTTCCTGTTTTTCTTAATTTCGGGTGATCCAGTTTGATCAGTGAATAAAATGAGATCAGTTTTGTACAAAATATAAAGTACCATATCTAAAAGGTGCTTTTGGTATATGGTTTAGATATGAATTTGACTCTGAATCATTTTATAAGTAGCCCTGTTTTCGGACGTGATATCGGTCCATTGAAATTTCGGATACTTAAAGCAGTTCTGATACGTTGTTTTTTTCGCCAAATCAGAACGACAATAAAAAAAAAAATAACTGCCATTATTTTTTTTGCAACCGATCTGTTTACAATTCAGTCTCAAGTAGGATTTGATCAAGTGAAATAACAATAATCCGTTACTTCTGCATATTACAAACGGGGGCCGCCATTACTGTGCTTTGCCTGACGTACTTTTGAGGTACGGCGGGGTACCAGACTAAGTCAGCACAGGCTGAGTGACTTGAGTCGAAACTGTTTGCTTCTGGTAAATCATCTGCATGCCAAAGGCTCATGCTACTTCATTATTTAGTTGGTTTTTAGTCAAAGTCAATTTTATGGATACATGATTATCTGATGGCTTATTTGGTAAAATGCACCACGAAGATGCATTAAAACTCCTTTTGCCAGAGCATGGCTCACATGTGTTTCCTGTTTATTTACAGTGATAGAATCCGTGACAAAGAAAACAAATCGCCTTCTAGTGGAATTACAAGTTCTGCAACACAGACTGATAACTTGTGTAAGTATTTATTTCATGCTTTTTAGCTCCACTGGCCGAAGGCCAGCGAGCTATTGTCATGGCGTTGTGTCCGTCGTGCGTCCGTCCGTTCGTCCGTGCGTGCGTCCGTAAACTTTTTCTTTAAAAAACTTCTCCTCAGAAACTATTGACTGGATTTTTACCAAATTTCACAGGAGTGTTCCTTTGGTGGTCCTCTTTCAAATTCCTTCAAATAATTGTGTTCCATGAAGAATTCTGGTTGCCATGGCAACCAAAGTAAAAAACCTTTAAAAATCTTCTCCTCCCAAACCGCTATTTGGATAGCATTATTATTTTGCAGAAATGTTCCTTAGATACAGGTTTACAGAATTCCTTTAAAAAAAAATGATCTGTCAAAAAACATGGCTTTTATGGGAGACTCATTTTCCTTTTATGGTATAAAGTAAAATCTTTGAAAAATTTCTTCTCTAAAACTATTCATTGGATTTCATTGTTGTTTTGCAGGTAAGTTCCTATGGTGGTTGTCTGCCAAATTGTTTCTGTGGTGGTTGTTTACCAAATTCCTTTTAAAAAAATGATACACCTAAAAACACATTTTTTTATAGACAAGGCTTATATTTCAAAAAAATGTTCTTCTCCAAAACTATTTATTGTGTTAGTTTTATCGACTAACAAAGAAAAAGGAATAAAATTGGATTGACTTGACCTAGTCAGGGCTGTCCTATTTAAGCCCACACATTTTCCTTGGTATTAAGATCACAATTTACTCCAATGATATGCTATTAGTTAGTACTAGTAATAAAATATCACTGGCCATAAATAAGATAAAAGCTTGAGCACCTTTCACAACTTGAGCTTTTCAATTTTGCCTTATTACTAAGCCTGAGTAACCATGCCAAGATAAAAAAGAAAAAGTATTTTAATAACAAAACCCCCATGTTGTAGGTACTTTATAGTCCTTTTGATATAGAACAAGAGAACCTCTGCACTTTTATTAGTTCTGGTAAAGGTTTGTTGACCTACTAATGAGTAAATGCAGAGTGGACAGAAGGGATGTAAATCCTGGTGACCTGGTACATAGTGGGACAGGGCTTTACATTTGTGATAAGGCATTAATGTTATCCAGTCAAACTGATCCCACAACTTCAGTACACCAGAATTAATCTGTGCCCTGGAGCAGGATATTTGATTTATGTAAATGCATTTGTAGACCATTTTGTGTTGTTTGCCACAGAAGACATTCTAACTGTGACTGTGAAAAGTTGATTATTAGGGATTAGGTGTTCATTGTATGCCAGCATATTTCATTCTATTTGGTGTATTGATGTAAGTTGATCTATATTGCTATAACATTCATTCATTTGCCCTCCTAGCTGTTCTTTTAGATTACCCCTTTACCACACAATCACAACTTTTAAACGACCCTGAGAAAGACATATTTTCTATATTTTGATGTTTCCCCACCCAAAATGGTTTGTGAAAGGACCTGTTACAGACAACATATCTTCGAATTAGTAAGACATATATAAAAAAGGATAGAAATTATTGTGGGAAACTAAGAAAATGCTGGTTACCATTTTTTTCTTCTTTTCTCACAAGTTTTTTCCATACCTTTTTTCTTCAGTGAGCTAAAATGCAGGATTGAATGGTAATTGTTAAAAACTTCTTTTCGCCATTATAGAAATATCAGGCCTGTGGAGCGATACAGGCGCTCAAGCGCCTCTAGTTGGTAATTTATCTGGAAATAATCGTGCGTTATAATTTTTGGTAATTCATGGTTACGACCAGTAAAATTTACCGTAAATGTTTTCGTAGTCTGGGACCCCGCCGTACTTCAAAAGTACGCCAGGCAAAGCGCAATAATGGCGGCCCCCCTTTTGTTATATGCAGGAGTAACGGATTATTGTTATTTCACTTGATCAAATCCGACTATAGACTGAATTGAAAACAGATCGATGGCAAAAAAGTAATGGCAGTTAGTTTTTTAGCTCACCTGAGCACATAGTGCTCAGGGTGAGCTATTGTGATCGATCGTTGTCCGGCGTCCGTCCGTCCGTCCGTGTGTCCGTCCGTCCGTCCGTGAACAATTACTTAAAAAATCTTCTCCTCTGAAACCGCCCAACAGATTTCAATGAAACTTCACAGAAATGATCCTTAGGTGATGCACTTTCAGAATACTTCAAAGATTTTAATTCCATGAAGAACTCTGGTTGCCATGGCAACCGAGAGAAAAAACTTTAAAAATCTTCTTGTCCCAAACCGTAAGGGCTAGAGCTTTCATATTTGGCATGTAGCATCATCTAATAGCCCTCTACCAAAATACTTCAAATTATGGCGCTGTTGTTGAAATTGGCCCTATGTTGTGGGTTCTCGGATTTCACATAGAGATAAAGAGGGAAATCTTTAAAAATCTTCTTGTTTACACTCTAGCATCTACAAATATTGACCAATCAGTACCAAACTTGGCCACAATGTATATGCCCATAAGGTCTCGGATGAGTTCGATTTTGGATCATATCCAATCAGAACATCAGGAGTTATTTGCCCTTGAACTTGCAAAAATTACTGAATCTGACTTTGTTTACACTCTAGCATCTACAAATATTACTCAATCAGCACCAAACATTGTCAAAGTGTGTGTGATCATAAGATCTCAGATTAGTTCAATTATGGATGTAATCGGACCAGAACTGTCTGAGTTGTCTGCCCTTGAATTAGAAATTTTGCCATATTTGACTTTGTTTACACTCTAGCATCTGCAAATATTGACCAATCAGTACCAAACTTGGTCAAAATATATATTCCCATAAGGTCTCGGAATAGTTCAGTTATGGGACAAAGTACCAAACTTGGTAAAAATTTATATGACCATAAGATCTTAGATGGGTTTTGATTATGGGTCTTATTAGACCCAAACAACATGAGTTATTTACCCTTTACCCTTCAATTAGAGTTGCTGTATTTGACTTGGTTTACTCTGTAGCATCTACATGTATATATAGTGCAAACTGAAAAATCTTTATGTTTAAACCCAAAATGCCTAGAGCTATGATACTTTGCATGAAGCATCACCTTGTGGACCTCAAGAAATTTTGCACACAAGATGCCCCTGGGATCATTACAGGTCCAGCCGCGGGGCTTAGACGTTTGTACTTAGGTATCTTTCGTGCAATTATAAGAAAATTTTCTGGGTAACCAAAGGCCTAGACCTCTGTTAAAGTTGTGAGTTGTCTCTCTTTCATAATCATTTGGCCTTGAACTTCAGTATTTGGTATTTATCTTCATTGTTAACCTGTACTGATTAGTACTCAGGTGAGCGATATAGGACCATCATGGTCCTCTTGTTTCTAATAGCTGTTCTTATTTAGCGAGAAAAACTACATATCAGAATGCTTTAAGTATCCGAAATGTCAGTGGACCGATATAACGTCCGAAAATAGGGCTACTTTTAAAATGACTCATAGTCAAATTTATAATTAAACTATACCGCAACAGCACGTTTTAGACTCGATAATGTTTATTTTGTACAAAATTGATCTCATTTTATTCACTGGTGAAACTGGATCACATGAAATTGTGAAAAAATAGGAAAGCATGTAGGGCTAAGCTTGAGGTCGCCATGGAGGCGCCATTATTGCGCTTTGCCTGACCCTATAATGTAGTGGTAGGGACAGATAATCCAGGCTAATGTTTCCGTAACTCTTCAATTGAAGGCGGAAAGAGTAGTTCCTGCGCACTAAATACTTAAGTAAACAGTGGGTGCCATATTACCAGACGGAGATATGACGTAATTTACGCGCATTTACCCCACATTTCCAGCGCTTTACGTAATATTGTAATACCTTCTTATGTACGGGAAGGTACGCTACAGGGAATTACCGAAACAAAAAAGGGGTTAGGATCATGAAATGAATAGATCTATTTTTTTTTTTTCGGTGAAAGATCGAAATCTATTCCATCTCATGAACATCATCGGTAGGTATATAGGTATAATATTTTCACCCGTGAAAATATTACAAAAGATGTATTTTTTGTTTACTCTTTGCCAGTTTTTAAAATTATTTTTCCTGCCAGCGACCAACATTTGGGATTTCAAAGACAAATCGTATCAGTTTAGCAACATTTAAATTGTCGTCTGCAAATGCTTTCAGTTTGGATCAGTCTTAATTTCTGTTGTTTGGTATAGGGGAAGTACAATGAGGTCCATTCCTGCTAGTCAGTTTATCTCCCCAGCCAGATGAAAACTAAGGGTAACCAAACACCAGCTTGGTCCTTTTTCCTGTGTTACTTTGTTTTTATCCTTGATTCCTGTAGGCTGTTGCGATAAAAAAAAAACTTTGATATATGATTATATGTAAATTTAAAGCAAATCATGTTCTCAGTCATCAGAAAAATGCATACAGATGAATTTGTTAAAAATCTAACCAGACTTAGCAGAGATAGATGTATTATCTCAAGAACATATTTGTGCAGTGCAAGAAAATCAAGGATAAAATCCAAGTAATCTCCTTGTCAGGACCAATGTAGTACTGGAGAGGAATCAAGGGAAATAACTGAAGAATGGCTGTCGTTAAAGGGAATGTTTAGGGTCCGAAATGTAGGACTGTTGCGAATTTACACAGATCTTTGTCGAGGGTGCTCTCTAAAACTGTCTTGATGGAACAATTTAAATGAGTACCCATAATCACGAGCTTTAACGACCCCCGATAAAAGAAGCCTTTTGAAAACACTGTGGGAAAAGGAGAAAATTCTGATAACCAGCATTTTCTCCTTTTCCCACAATCTTTTCTGCCCTTTCACAGACAATTACCATCATTTCAGTCTCATTTCAATTTTTGCCTGCAAATGCTTTCAATTCTGACCAGTCTAGAAGTTTGTCGCGTGGTATGATGTTAAATGAGTAACCACAGCGTAGAGTAAATTACATAAGTAATGTTCTAAACAGCCTTATTTATATGGACCTCTATGACCCATATTTCAAAGATCATGATAAATGATGTAAAATGTAAAAAAAAATCACCTGGTTTTTTTTCTAAATTACAGGGGTGGACCCAATGGAACTGATATCTTTAGTTGCAGAAAACAGTGCGCTTCGGGCAGATTTGCTAAATGCTAAACTTTGTATAGTGGATAGAGTGAGAGGCACTTCAAACACAAACAGAGAAAATACATACAGAGGGACCACGTTTTCAAATGAACAGATAGATGCTTTCAGATTGACAGGCGTTTGGCATTCATGGTCGACGGAGAAAAATTAGTTCAAAGTTTTCTTATTTTTTTTTTTTCATATTTTTTTTGCTATCCCAAAGGCGCCTTTATTTGATGTTTTTCTCGGCTAATTTGAGATGAATGGCAAAAACAACCCCATTAAAATTCAATGCACAAGGGGATCTCATCAATTTAAGTTCAAGATTTGAGATATAGTATTACATTATTCTCTATTTCTGTCACTCCCTTACGATGTTTTCTGTGGGTAATTGGCACTTGACATTCGCAATCAAGAAACAACGATAGATTGTTTTGTTATCACAGTTCATCCGAAGAAAAAAATATTCAGAACTCCAAATATATTTGAGCCATGTCCTGGCAAAAGGGGGTTTAATGCACCTCCGTGATGCACTACATGTATACCAAGCAAGTCATTATATAATAATGGACCCATAAAATCCATACTGGCTATTAATCGACAAAATCATGAGGCAGTCTGGTCCTTTGACATACAGAAAATTGACAAATAGCAAAAAATTTCGACCCAGGTCAACCTGCGCAGACTGCGCAGGGTGACCTGGGTCGATATTTTTTGCCGGTGCATTAAACCCCCTTTACACAGAGCATGACACATTTAATAGACAAATATCAGTTTTAAGACTTTTTTTTTTTTTGTCTCTTTAGAGAAAATTGTCTCTGTGATGCATTATACCAAACAAATCATCCGATGATAATGGGATCCATAAAATCCATGTTTTCTTTTAACCGACTAAATCATGGGGTAGACTGGGCCTTTGGCATACAGAAAATTGACGAAATAGCAAAAAAATTCGACCCAGGTCAGCCAGCGTTGACTGCGAAAGCTGACCTGGTCGATATTTTTTGCCGATGCATTGAACCCTCTTTTCACATAGCATTGATCATTTAATAGACAAATATCAGTTTTAAGACTTTTTTTTGCGTGTTTCTTTAACGAAAATCTTTCTACTTTTTCTGACGGTGCCGAGCCCCGGAAACTCAGTCGGTAGCACACAGGACTTGAGAACAGGAGGTCGCTGGTTCGATCCCCGGCTCAGCCAATTTCTTTCCGAGGACTGTTGATAGTTATTGCGATAGGATTCAATATTCTCTCACCGCGGACCATTGTTTCGACGATGGTTATGTGGGGAAGCAGCCAGTGGCTTGGCAAGAATATTGCGCGGAGAACTGGTAAAAGAAACTCCAGGAAAGCATGGATAGGTGTACTGGCCGCCGCGATATAACTGAAATAATGTTGAAAATGGCGTTAAATACCATACAATTAATTAATAATTTTCTGACGGTTTTGATGTATGGTCATCAAATTATAGCCCCGTGGTCAAATTTGGCCCCGCCCCGAGCGTCACAAGTTTTACTTAGGTTTATGTAGTGAAAACTTAAAATATCTATCATGTCCTATACCATATGGCCTAGGGCTACCAAATTTGACATGTAGCTTCATCTAATGGATTTCTACAAAAACTCACCAACTTATAGCCCTAGGGTCAAAATTTGCCCCACCTCCAGGGCCACAAGTTTTACACAGGCTTCTATGGTGGAAACTTTATGTCTGTTAGTTCTAAACCATATGGCCTAGGGCTACAAAATTTGGCATGTAGCTTTGTCTAATAAACCTTTACAAGAACTCTTCATACTATAGCCCCGAGGTCAAAATTGGCCCTACCCCACGAGTCCAGTGGAGCGATACAGGGCCATGGCCCTCTTGTTTTCCCTTTACTACACAATCATGTGTTATAACGAACCTGAGAAAGAAAGCTTTGAAAACATCGTGGGGAAAAAAGGAGATAACTCTTTTTATAAGCATTATCTCCTTTTCCTACAATGCCTTTAACCCTTTTAAAGACACAATTCTTCATTTAAGCCACATTTTATTCGTTTTCTGAAAATGCTTTTAACCCTTTACTGCACAATGACGCCTTTTGACGCCCCTGGGAAAGAAGCCTTTTGAAAACATTGTGGGAAAAGGAGAAAATGCTGGTAACCAGCATTTTCTCCTTTTCCCACAATGTTTTCTACCTGATCAAAGAAAAACTGCACCATCTGAGCCACTTTGAAATTGTCGTCTGCAAATGCTTTCAATTTGGGCAAGGCTATAATTTTGTCGTCTGGTAAAGAGTTAATTTGGACAGGGCTAAAAGTTTTTGGTAAAGTGTTAAACTATTGCTCAGTTTATTGGAAAAATTCTCGTCTAACTTAAAAAACAAAATACGTAGATTTCAAGATGTTTGCCCTAGAAAAGTATTTTTTTTTTTTTTTTTATATATTTCTTTTTAACGAAAAATAAATAAATGAAAATGACATTATCTACTTATAACTAGTTTTTTTCTTTCCTTCCCCATGTCGAAATATTCTAGGTACGAATCGGTAAACAAACAACGTGCAACTGTTTTGAAACTTAACGCCCCAACAGTATTTGACTTTGAGTAGATAAACGCGTGGTTGGCTTTCAGAATCCAGTTGTTGCCAAACGATGTTAACCCTTCTCCTGCATAATAAAAGAAATGAACCTTTCAAGCCGATGGTAAAAACCCAAATTTTCCAATTTCAAGGGTATTTTTGGAGGAGAGATATCTCCTTATTCGGACGGCGTAGATCCGAGATCAGACTGCACCTTCTGTGCAGTTTGATCTTGATTTACGCAGGCCGCAAAAGGTCAGAGAGTCGCGCTTAGCAGCCTAAGGGTTAATCGTATAGCTATTCAGGGAAATTTGACGTCGTTAAAACAAAATATGTTCATACCGTAACGAGAAACCGCTCGGAACGAAGAATCTCTTTATTGTTTTCATTGCTGACCTTTACTTCAAGTTTTAGGCTTATCAGAGTTAATTGTAGAACTTTAAAAAGCTTGACAGCACAATCCCGTCTTTTAACGACCCTGAGGAAGAAGCCTTTTGAAAACATTGTAGGAAAAGGAGAAAATGCTGGTAACCAGTATTTTCTCCTTTTCCCACAATGTTTTCTACTCAATCAAAGACAATTTTCATGTTTTGCTTACTGTGTCGTCTGCACAAGCTTTCAATTTGGACAAGGCTAACATTTTGTCACGGGGTGAAGAGTTAAACAACTCCTTAGCATACGACACGACTTTGGAATTGTTGATATTCAAAGCAAGTCCAGACGAAAAAAAAATGAAGTGGGTCTCCAATGATGAGATTTGTCTCTGAACGGGTGGAAAACATAGCGGGAAAAAGAAGAAAATGCTGGTTAACAGCATTTTCTTCTTTTCCCACAATGTTTTCAAAATCCCTTTTCCTCAAGGTCAATATACTGGAGAGTTTGATAAAGGGTTGAAAATTATGTAATAAGGGAAAGGGTGTATACAAATTCTACAACATATGTTTGTTAAAAAAAGTTCGGGCTTTCATTTTCCTATTATCCTTTTGACTGCTAAGCTCGACTCAATCCTCATTTTCACGGAGCATAGATCAAGATCGGACTGCACAGAACGTGCAGTCTGATCTTGGATCTGCGCTGTCCATTAACATAAAATATTTCCGGCAAAAAGATTTTTGAAAATAGCACTAAGTGAGTGTTTACAACGTAATTGGTTGGAATTATCTGGTTTATTCAGCGGATTTCGGCTTAAGCATTGGGCTGCTATAATTAAACGAAAATTTCCACTGAACAGTAAAAAACCCAAACATTGCGAATTCGAAGTTGTTTTCAAAGGGAAAAGATAAAGCGTATCAAACAGTATAGATTCAAGATGAGACTGCACGTTCTGTGCAGTCTGATCTTGAATACGCACTGTCCGCAAAAAGCGTTCCGAGTCGCGCTAAGCAGCCTAAGGGATAAATACTGCGTTTGTTGGCTTGGCTTACATTTTCAACCCTTTCGTTTTGAAAATAAATGAGTCCTGCTTTGTGAAAAGGAGGCTTACTGCATTCTCGAAAAGTATCGACCCAGGTCAGCCTGCGCAATCTGCGCAGGCTGACCTGGGTAGATACTTTTCCCGTTTGGTCAATTTTCTGTATTTCCAAGGACTAGTCTACCTCATGATTTTAGTCGGTTATTGAAAAGTGGTTATTATAATGGACCCATAATTATGTGATGGCTTGATTGATATCATTCATCACGGATATTCATTAGGGCCCCTTTTCACAGAGTACAGCTTATTAACAAATGCGACTTTTCTCCCAAAATCTAAAACACGAATGATAATTCCACAAGAAATGAAAGAGGAGAATTGACCCCTAGTTACGGATGAAGACTGGAAAGATGTAGACAGTAGATGTGGAAAGATCAGACAGTAATTTGCACTGTTGTATGTGTATACAAACTATATTTCCTAACTTTTCATGCGTAGGCGCGTTTCCTCTTGGACCACCCAATATATGAGCCATCTTCTGGCAAAAGGGGGTTTAATGCATCCCCTTGATGCATGATACCAAGCAAGCCACCACAGTATTATCAAGTTTGTCTAACAACCGAATGAATCACGAGGTGCACTGGTCCTTTGACGTGCAGAAATTTGACCAACAGCAAAAAAGTTTCGGCCCAGGTCAGCCTGCGCGGACTGCGCAGGCTGACCTGGGTCGATACTTTTTGTAGATGCATTAAGCCCCCTTTTCACAGAGCATGGCTCATATTATGAACTTACACTTTTTCAATGGCTTTAAATACAGCGCCTCAGCAAGATGAAAAGACAGGTTAGTCATAATCTAGAATGAAGTTATGGACAGTGTAGATCAGAGACCAGATCTTGACCTACACTGCCCACAAAAAGCTTAATTAATCGTTTAACTCTTTACCACTCAATCCCAACTTATAACGACCCAGAGGAAAAAGCCTTTTTGAAAACATTGTGGGAAGAGGAGAAAATGCTGGTAACCAGCATTTTCTCCTTTTCTCGCAACGTTTTCTACCCTATCAAAGACAAATTCCATCATTTGAGCAACATTTAAATTGTCGTCTGCAAGTGCTTTCAATCTGGACAAGTCTACAGTTTTGTCGTTTGGTAAAGAGTTGATCTAAAGCAAGGAAAGGGTTTAACGTTTGGGGTTGTGGGGTATCTTTTAGATAAGGCAAAACCGAGGGAGGGATTTTCCACATAATATTGCCATAGTAATATCGCGTTCTTATATAAATTATATGCCGTGAATATTTGCTATAAAATCAACATTATCTCTTTCTGAAAGTGTTTTCACAAAATTTGTGTAGATAATTTTTTTTTTATCTTTAACATCTTGAGTTTACGACTCTCTTGTCAGTGCAATCAAACTTAGAAGCGGTTTGCTCACTAACCGATTTACCTGCATAGAAAAACAGGTTCCGCTTTCACAAACCGTTCTGTTGATTCAATCAGTCTAATTTCTAAATTCCAAGACGTTCCGTCTGATTGGCTGCGACATTCTGTCAGAGTCAACTGGTTGGGTTGTCTTGAAATTATGACTTAGGCTCCGTTTTCACAAACAATATTTGTTTCAATTCCAATCTGTCTATTTCAAGACAAGCTATCTGATTGGCTGGGACAGAACGTCCCAGCCAATCAGATGACTTGTCTGTGAATTCTTGCTATACTGGCCTATACTTAAATGGTTGGTGAACAAAGCCCCCACTTGGACTTGGGTGTTTTGTATACGGAACAGAACCGAATATACATTTCTTTTAGATATACAGAGTGCAGTGCCTTCTTACAGTCCTTAATTTTCCAGATTAATGGGGACTCCGCCCACCCCCCCTCTATTTTCCTTCGCTACCTGTCGCCATATGGGAGACTCCCCCAGAAGACTGTTATTCATTTTTGGTGGGGGATAGTGCAAGATACTAGTACAGGACGAAACCCATCCTAAGTTACGCCTGATTCTTTATCGAGCACGGTGTACAACACTGTCACACATGAGCCCAATTTAAGTTCTGACCCGAAAGGCAATTAGTTTATATTTATTGGCCAGCCGTGGAAATCGAACCCACAGCCTCAAATATCCAAAAATGTCAAATCTCGTTCTGCACCACTTGAGCAAATCGGGATGACGTTTACGGGTATTCAATACTGTGACAGTGTCCCAGTCAGGTGTCGAGGACAGATGTTACGGGAGATCACTCCTTCCTTACGGCATAGCTTTCCCGTATAAAATCAATACCTGACAACTGCGCTAGGGAGAGTTCTCAGTAGCTCAGGGGTTAGTGTATTTGTCTTTTAAACCTCGATAAACGAAGATATTTGCCCGCACGGGTTCGAATCCCAGCCGTGGCGGCGGTTTGTAATTGAGCTATGCATTTGTTACGAACTTTCATGTTCGTAAGCCAGAACACGTGAACACGATTTTCAAACACGTATAACCTTGTGTCCTCTATCATCTATCGGTTGGTACAGCTAGGATGCTTTGTCAAAGGGCATTTTGACCATGGTCTGCTTAAGCATCATTCGACATTTGGATTTCAAATAATGTTCCTGAACTATTAGAACAAGGAAGATTTTAGATTTTTTATTATTTTTTCTTGGCAGAATTTCACCTCTGTGAAATAAGCTGCTTTTGTCTTAACATGTATAATTCTCCACGTCACGTGATCCGTTGCTGAATGCAAGGCTTAGAAAATCTACAAGTACTTTAACCATTAAGATGCTAAGTGCGACTCAAGGACCTTTCAGAGAACATGCAGTCTGATCTTTGATCTACACTGTCCGATAAGGTGATATTTTCCCCCTCAAAATAGATTTGAAATAGCAATGTTTGGAATTTTACTATCGACTTGCTTCTTAGTTATGTAGCAGGTAAAGGGTAAATCGTTTGTAAAGGCGTGGTTTCGAAAGGAAGACATCCACCAGGACATTATTTTTCGCTAGGTGGCAATTATCAAATTGAACTGGTTACTTCCCCTGATACAGTAAGTGCATAGGCAGAATTCTGCCCGTCTATATTTAGAACAGCCATGACGCGAGACAAAGAGAGATTAACTTCCTGAGCAGTTGATTCTCCGATATTTTTGACCTCACAGATAAGTGAATTGTATTTTTAGTATCACCTTTTAATGTTTATTTCTGCTGATATTCTTTTAGTTTCGACCACCAATTTCAAATTGTGCAAAAACTCGCCATGTTACCTATACAGCCAACCTGGGAATGTGTAAGATGCTCTGATTGGCTTTTCTGTGATATACTGTACATGTAGTCCAATGAAAAGCAACGACACAATAGCCTATACCAGTTGTAATATGTAAATCTACATCGGGTACCAGACTATTTTCAAACACGAAGAAGATGACATACGCAGACAAAGACACCAGTGTCTAAGTGCATGTCGTATAATCACGTGACATGTTGCTAATACAAGGCCTAAAACCCAACTTAGTGTTACGTGCCAAAAATACTCAGTTTTATCCCCAAAGGGAATTCAATCATTGGAAAATCGGCTTATCAAGCTTTTCTTTCCTGGCTTAGGAACAGTTCTACCCTTCAAAGTGCCGACTACTGGACCGGACAGTGCAGAGTCAAGATCAGACTGCACAGAATGTGCAGTCTGATCTTGAATCTACGCCGTCCGTTACATGTATGTTATAGAATAACCTTATCTAAGCATATATCTTGATATTGTAATACATGGGATATTTTATTTCAACCGACTGAAACTCTGCTTGTTGTTTATTTGGCACGCTAAGGGTATATAAAAATGGCAAGTGGGTGGGAAAGAACTTTTTATCTAAGCTACTTTTCCATGGGGACCAAGCTCGTACCAAGCCTCTTTTCATGTATAAATGGATATTTAGTGTCTTTTACCCAATCAGCTACAGGCTGTCTTCAAATTCCCACAAAGACTAGTCAAAGAGACACAAAAGTGCTTTCCCCATTGACCAATGATTAAAGATATACCTATGTTTGTTTCCAGCTATTTTTTTTCACTCATTTTTTTACCCATAGGAAAAGGGAGAAAATGCTGTTTACCAGCATTTTCTCCTTTTCTCACAATGTTTTCAAAATTCCTGTTTTCTTCGGGGTCGACAAAACGCGGGATTGTTTGGTAAAAAGTTAAATGATAGATGTTTGCATTTGAAAGGGTAGGGAAAAAATAGAGAAAGGGGAAAAAAGCGACTGGTTACCAGCATTTTCTTCTCTTACCCGCCATGTTTTCAAATGCTTTCTTCCGTAGGGTTGTTAAAATTTTGGATTATTTGGTAAAAAAAAAAACAGGAAGGAGTTTGAGAGTATCCTTATCCTTCAAAATAAGTAAAATGAAACTTTCAAGCCGATAGTTTAAATAAAAACAAGACTTTGATATTTCAAAGGTATTTTTGGGGGAAAGATATCTCCTTATCGGACAGTGTAGATTCAAGATCAGTCTGAACGTTCTGTGCAGTCTGATCTTGATCTACACTGTCCGCAAAAGGTCCTTCGGTCGCGCTTAGCAGCCTAAGGATTATTCAGTTAACTTTACAAGACAACAAACTCTTACTCGTTAATATTGAAAGCACTAGCAGACGATAAAACAAAAATAGCTAAAATGGCGGATTTTTTCTTTCAAAATGTAAAAGATTGTGAGAAAAGGAGAAAATGACTGTCATTTGCTTCTTTTTAAAATCTCACGATATAAGCAGAGGCAGTTTTCTTCAAGCTGATGTATCGTTAATTCTTTACCAAACGACAAAATTTAAGACCTGTCCAAATTGAAAGAAAAGTTTGCAGACGACAATATAAACGTGTCTCAAAAACTGAAATTTGTTTTTTGGAAGGTAAGAAAACATTCTGCTTGTTACCTGCATTTTCTCCTTTTTTCCCCACAATGTTTTCAAAAGTCTTCTTCTTAAGGATTGTTTGAGTTAACCCTTTACCGTACAATGCCGCCTTTTGACGCCCCTGGGAAAGAAGCCTTTTGAAAACATTGTGGGAAAAGGAGAAAATGCTGGTAACCAGCATTTTTTCCTTTTCCCACAATGTTTTTTACCCTATCTAAGAAAAGTTGCACCATTTGAGCCACATCGAAATTGTCGTCTGCAAATGCTTTCAATTTGGACAAGGCTAAAATTTTCTCGTTTGGTAAAGCGTTAAAAGTGGGACTGTTTTGTGATGGGTTAAAACGTTGTTCGGGAGTATAAGGTTTGATGGCGTGGCAGCATGACGCAACGGGGCTTCATTACGCTGGCTTCATGTATCGAACAGAAAACCTATTTTGTAGTGCAAAACAATGAACTAATTATACGTCCCTTACGACGGAAAACTAAGCAGACGTATACACCGCGAAGAAATGAAAGCTTTCACACTCCATAGAAGTCATATTTACCCCATGAAATTTCTAAAGCATGACAGAGATTGAATTTTACTGATAACACTTTTACATTATCGAAATTTATTGGAATTTCATGGAATATTATCAATAGTTTCACTACTAAATCAGAAGTTACGAATGTTTTTAAGTACGAAAAGTGACGCGTAATAACCACTTTCCGTGAGAAAAAGACCTCATGCCAAGAAGGAGTCTGTGTCAGTCTGCAACAGTTCACTCAGGTACACAGGTTTGACTCTTTACCACACAATCCCGACTTTTAACGACCCTGAAAGGAGACAATGGAGACAATCCTGGTAACCAACATTTTCTTCTTTTCCCACAATGTTTACACGCTATCAAAGCCAAAATAATCATTTCAGCACCATTGAATTTGTTGTCTGCAAATGCTTTCGATTTGCTTCAGTCCAAAGTTTTGTCGTTTGGTCAAGAGTTAACTCATAACCCCCTGCAGACGACATTTATCGTCTAACAACATCCTACTTTTGTAAGCATTGTGTCAAAGGAAGAAAGCAACGAAAACATGTCTTTGTGGTCAACTCTATCAAAGTTCCAGTGGCAGCCAAAAGTAAACAATGCAGGTGTGAAAATACATTTGAACCATGCTCTGGCACAAGGGGGCTTAATGCATCTCCGTGATGCATTTTACTAAGCAAGACATCACATTATTATAATAGTCACTTTTTTAACAATTGGCTGAATCATGAGAGAGACTAGTCCCTGGACATACAGAAAATTGACCAATAGCGAAAAGTTTCGGCCCAGGTCAGCCTGCGCGGACTGCGCAGGCTGACCTGGGTCGATACTTTTCGCAGATTCACTAAGCTCCCTTTCCATAGACCACGGCACCTTTTCAAGAGCCACGCTCTGTGAAAAGGGGGCTTAATGTATTTGCAAAGAGAATTGACCCAGGTCAGTCTGCGCAGTCCGCGCAGGCTGACCTGGGCCGAAACCTTTTGTTTTCGGTCATTTTTTCTGCGAGTCAAAAGACCAGTGTACCTCATGATTCAGTAGGTATCACAGATATGCATTAAGTCCCCTTTTGCCAGAGCATACCAATTAAATTATGGAAATTATTGTAGAGATGACGATTCGTTATTGTACGGTTGTCGCTCCAAATGTTAGTTGCTTGCAGGAAAAATGAGTTTTATAACTAGGACAAGAGTTGTTAGGCGGCGCTTTATCTATTGTTTACTTTTACCTGATTTTAAAATGCATTTTCTGTTAGCGACTAAAACTTGGACAGACTGTGCAATAACAATTTGTCATCTTCGAGATAATTTCTATACTTTTAAATGACATGATTTAAACCGAAATGCATTTGAACACCCGTATGGTCTTGCTTGTATTCTGGATGTTCAGAGAAACCCAGGCAAACCTAACTTAACTCATAGTCGATTACTTAGGGAGCTTTGATTACCTTCCACTCCAACTACGCACCGAACAGGATAAACTGGTCCCCGTTCTTTATTACAACTGGCACAGGCTATTGAGTCGATGTGCTTTTCATGGGCTACGTGATATCATTGAATAGCCAATCGGAGCATCTTACACATTTCCAGTTTGGCAGTGTAACATATATTATAGGTAAAAATAGACGGGCAGTATTCTGCCCTTTTCAGTAGCTGCACTTGCTGTATCAGGAGAGGTAACCAATCTACCAACAGGACTCACAAAATCGTTCGTTGGTTCCGAAATGACAGTATTCCGAAAATTCGACCAATGAATTGATACCTTAACTCTAATTCTCATGTAAAGACGTCATAGACAGGAGCCAAGCTGAGCTCCTAACAATTTTAACACAAATTTTGATTCATTGAACCATCGCAAATGTAGTGCACGTGAATCGATTTAAACGAGATTATGAAATAATACGGCAACGTATGAATTTGGACCAACTATGCACGCGACTAGCAACAGTTATTCAGTCTTATATAATGTAAAACTGACAACTGGTAGACAGCGTAAAGGTTTTGTGCACTTAATCGACCGTATCTTGTAAAAAACAGAAAGTTATATAGATAAGCCATGCTCTGTGAAAAGGAGGCTTAATTCATTTGCAAAAAGTATCGACCCATGCCAGTCTGGGCAGTCCGCACAGGCTGACCTGGGCCGAAATATTTTGCTTTTGGTCAATTTTCTGCATGCCAAAGGACCAGTGTACCTCAAGATTCAGTAGATTGTTATACAAAATATATTTTAGTGATGTACAATACTGTGATGACTTGCATAGTATCATGCATCACGGAGATACATTAAGCCCTCTCATGCCAGAACATGGCTCAAATACTTAGATGTTGAACTTCTATTTGTCTCAGTTGTTTGTGCGGTGTTTAGACTACATCGCCCCGCATTTTGAAGGGCATACGGTCAAAACCATCCCAAAATCAGTTCGAAATCTGAATTTTAGAACTACCTACCTGGGTTCGTATTCACCAACCATTTTCAAGAACGTTCTCAGTGGTATTCTTTAGAATTTTTTAATTTAAAAGTAACACAACTTCTGATTGGCTAAACCATTTGGTTTAGCCAATCAGGAGTTGTGTTACTTTCAAATTTAGTAAATCTTGAAGACTCAGACTATTCTCAAGAATGGTTTTAAATACAGACCCTGATTTGACTAAGACGTTCTGTCTCAGCCAACCAGTTAAATGGTCTTCGAATCTGGAATCATAGGAATACTTAAAAGGTTTGGTGAACACGGTCCTTGGGCATACATTTTGGACCAGTGATCAAGACCTCCGCCTGCAGAGCGGAGGATCGAAGGTTCGGGCTGCGGTTACAGATTGGTACGTCCCGATATGACCGGTTGGTTAGCCGTCAACTAGTTAAATAATGGTTACCGAATGCTTGCTTACCTATATGTACCTGGTGCCTTGGCATGAAACATTAGGACTCAGGATGTAAATGTGTAAAAAAAAGGAGTGTCTTGATTCAGGCAGTGGCTGGCCGTTTCAAAAGGGGTAAGGCTATATTAACCCTCAGAGCGCAGAATAACCCCAATTGGCATTTTAAGTCTAGTAACAAAACACATATACGTGTAATTGCAGCTTCACTGTTGCGTTCTCTATAGCGTTTCAGCAAAGCGGACGGTGTAGATCAAAGACCAGCGTCCGTATTCACCAACCTCTCGTAAGAACGGCCTTTATTTTATTCTCCAGATTTTCTAAACTTGAAAGGAACACAACTTCTCATTGGCTAAACCATTTGGTTTAGCCAATCAGAAGTTGTGTTCCTTTCAAATTTAGAAACTCTATGCAACCATAGTTGTGCCAGGCGCTTTAAGGTTTAACTTAATCCAACATTTTACTCTAAGATTGCGCAAGGATGGTGAGTAGCATTTTCTCCATTTCCCCGCAATGTTTTAAATCCTTGTAATTAAGAAAGACAATTTTTGTGTTTGAGAAACACTTAATTCACCATCTGCAAATGCTTTCAATTTGTACAAGTCTAGAACTACGTCGTGTGGCAAAATGTTGTAAATCTGACAATCCATTTATTATAGACAACATAAACGTCTTGTGAGGCAAGATATTTAGGTACCCATTTATCTTAACCCTTAGGCTGCTAAGCGCGATTCACTGACCTTTTGCGGGCAGGTAGGTCAAGATCAGACTGCACAGAACGTGCACTCTGATCGTGGATCTACATTGTCCGATAAGGAGATATTTTTTCCTCCAAGAATACTTTTGAAATAGGAAAATTTGGGTTTTTACAATCGGCTTGAAAATTCCATTTCACTTATTCACCAGGATAAGCGTTAATGTACGGCTGTATCTTGTGTTAAGCTATTATGTAAGAAGTAGTATCTTTGTGTTGAATATCCATCTGTTTGTGTGTTGCTTCATCTTGCCCTTGCATTATTTCATTATTTCAAAAGATTTTCTGTTCAAAAGAATGCATTGAGATTAAAATTCCTGGATCGGTAAGTATTCTGACAGCATCACAGGGGGGAACATTAGTTGGCATCTGAGGTAAAATTTTATTAATTAAACTCGACAACAAAAAAAAAAAAAAATGTTACTAAGCTCGCGAAAGGCACGCTTAATAACATTTTACCTGGACTCGTTTACTAAAATTTTCATCTCATATGCCAGCTCACAATAGATCCTAAATTTCTTCAGTCTAGGCCAACTGGAAATATCAGAGATGCATTGTATTCGGTTTAATCCAAAGGACCTTGCTTCGATCCAAGCTGGCAGCGCTGGAAGCATGTGAATGTTCTTGGGCAATGCACTGTAAAGATTCAGCCGGTGAATCCCAGGAATCGCTTGAATAGGTGATCTTTGAGTACGACTAAGTCATATGAAACACTATTCAAACAAGAACATCATGCTAGAAAAGGTCACAAAAGGCATTTGGTGGACCGAAGGTTTTCTCTGGGTCACTGGGTGCTCTGGTTATACGATGTGAACACTTTCCAGATGCGTGCCTGTAGCTCCACGAACGATTTCAGATATCTACCATACTGAAAATACAAACAAAGTAATTAGCTATTTTGATTTGCGAAATTGGGAAACTCTATGATGAAAGTCTTGGTTGCATGTGACGAAGACTTATGTACCCGGAAGAAATTTCTCCTTTTGCAACAATGATTATATTTTCAGAAAACATCGGGCCATATCGTGTTGGACTGCTTTAACTCTTTACCACACAAACCCGAGTTTTAACGACCCTGAAAAAGAAAGCCTTTTGAAAACATTGTTGGAAAATGAGAAAATGCTGGTAACCAGCATTTTCTCCTTTTCCCACAATGTTTTTCAGCCTTTCCAAAACAAATTTCAGTTTTTCAGTTACATTGATTTTGTCGTCTGCAAATGCTTTCAATTTGGACCAGTCTAACATTTTGTCATTCGGTAAAGAGTTTGCTTTAACCAGAAGTAAAATTTTTACCCGTATCCTGTATCACTTTGAGTCGTTTGTCAAAAATATGTTGCGTTATCTTTCTTGACATTTAATGGGGATCATGACTTTTAAAACAATTCAAGGGAAGCCTAGAATGCAAATCAACGTCAGACTGCTCGTATGTACAGGCTAATCTTGCTTTACACTGTAAGGAAAAATATGTGAGTCATGCTCTGGCAAAAGGGGGTTTTATGCATCTCCGTGATGCATGATACTAAGCAAGTCGTCACATAATCATGAATCCATAAAATCCATTTTGTCCAACGACTGGCCGAGTCACGAGGCAGATTGATCCTTGGACATGCAGAAAATTCACAAATAGCAGAAAGTTTCGACTCATGTCAGCCTGCGGGGACTGCGCAGGATGACATGGGTCGAAACTTTTTGTAGATGCATTAAGCCCCATTTTCTCAGACCATGGCCCGTAGCCATAATTGAGTATGTAAGGTTAAGTACTAGACGACCAGATCTGGGTTTTTTTTATTCATTTTTATTCATGGCACACTTTCTTAATTGAATCAGGTATGTCTGTGTGTTTTTTTGTTTCTTTCTCTCCCTTTAATCTTTAACTGACGCGATTTTGATAGCTTTAGCTATGGCGTAGATCAAGATCAGATTGAACAGAACGAGCAGTCTGATCTTGGACCTACATCGCCCTACACCTAATGCTAAACTATGCCAAAATGATTTTCAGCTGTAGAACTGGAAACGACAACAGTGATTTCTTTGAAGGCTGCCAAAAAATGAAATACATTTTCTACCCGTCGTAATCTGTGCAACCTTGCAGCCGTCAGGAGCAACACTTGGCATGAAGATACAAGAATGATTATAGTTTCATAAAATAAAGATGAAATAGGTTAACAACTGGCTGAAAACGAGTACAGATGTGAGTATAGACGTATCTTTAAGAGTAAATTATGTCAATGGCCAATTAGAGGACCAATTAAGAGACTGTAGACCACGCAACTTGTCAGAATATTGAATTTCCATCAAATGTCTGGTTCCGAAACAATTAGATTTACAGATATTGCTTAAATTCCCTGTTCTACGTGTAATTACAACTAGTGGTGTTAATGGTAGCCCGCGAGTTATGACCTGATATTTCGGTATTTCTCGTCAGTGTTAGCACTTTGCCCTACCGAACTCAAATACTAGTAATAAATGGACTTTTTTTTATAAACCCGTTTGCCACACAATCCTGAGTTTTAACAACCCTGCAAAAAATCTTTTGAAAACATTGTGGGAAAAGGAGAAAATGCTGGTAACCAGCATTTTCTCCTTTTCTCACAATTTTTTCTACCCTTCCGAAAACATCGATCAGTTTTTGAGTCGCGTTCATTTTGGCGTCTGCAAATGCTTTGATTTTGGACCAGTCCAAAAGTGGTCCTTTGGTAAAGAGTCAAACATGTCATCTGCTAAGAGGAAAACAGAGGCTTTTACTGAGTGAATAGAACAGTCTCAGACTTTTCAGCACCAGTGGCAAAACAGAGGTTTTTTCGGTGTGAACAGATCAAACTCATGCTTTTCAGCACCATGGGAAAAAACAGAGGCTTTTGCGGAGTGCATACATCAAGATCAGACACTTAACCACCAGTGACTAAAACACAGAGACTTTTGCTAACGGCAAAAATCAAGCTTGGACTTTTCAGCGCCGCAGGGAAAAAACAAAGGCTTTTGCAGAGAGCATAAATCAAGCTCAGACACCAGCACAACGGGCAAAAAACGGAGACTTTTACGGAGTGCATTGATCAATATAAGACTTTTCAGCACTATAGGCAAAAAGAGGCTTTTGAGGACGGCATAGATAAAGCTCAGACTTTTCAGCGCCATGGGAAAATCAGAGGCTTTTGCGGAGTTTAGATATGAAGCCCAGACTTTTCACCACCATAGTCAAAAATAGAGGCTTTAGCAGAGCCAATAGATCAAGCTCGGACTTTAAGCACCAGAGGCAAGAGGCAAAAACTTCTTCGGAGTGCATAGATCAAGCTAAGACTTTTCAGCAACATAGACAAAAATACCAGAGGCTTTTGTACATTGCATAAATCAGTCTTGAGCTTTGAGCACCATTGGGAGTGCAGCAGCTTTTGTGGAGCGGAGAGATGAAGCTCAGACTTTTTTTCCAGCGTCAATGGCAAAAGAACGAAGGTTTTCGCAGTGTGCCTAGATAGAGCACAGACTTTTCACCACCACCATAGGCAAAAAAAGAGGCTTTCGCGGAGCCCATAGATCAAGCTCAGACTTTCAGCACCATAGGGAAAAACCCAGACTTTTGCAGATTTCATGGACCAAACTCAGACTGCACAGCACCATAGGGGAGAAAAAAAGAAAAGCTTTTGCGAAGTGCATAGATGAAGCTTAGAATTTTCTGCGATATAGACAAAAAACAGTAGCTTAAAATTGCGAAGTGCATAGATCAAGCTCAGACTTTTCAGTACCATGGGCAAAATAAAAGCAGAGTCTTTTGCGTAGATCAAGATCAAGTAGATCAAGTTTAGCACCATAGGCACGAAAACAGAGGCTTTTGCGGAGTTCAGAGATCAAGCTCAGACTTTTTAGCGCCTTTCGTAAAAAACATAGAAGCTTTCGCGGAGTCTGTAGATCTTTTCGGCGACTTAGGCCAAGTCAGGGGCTTTCGCGGACGGTATATATCAAGATCAGACTGCACAGAACGTGCTTTCTGATCTTTGTACAGTTCATCGTTCGGTCAAGCCTATAAGATAAAGAATCTGTATGAGTTTCTAGCTGATTTTATTATCAGCTTTCGAAAGAGGTCGATCTATATATTTGGTGCTGAAAGAGTGAAGTTATCACACTAGAATTGGGCCATGCTCTGTGAAAAGGGGGTTTAATGCATCTGCGAAAAGTATCGACCCAGGTCAGCCTGCGCAGTCCTCGCAGGCTGACCTGGGCCGAAACTTTTCGCTAGTGGACAATTTTGTGTATGTGCAAGGGCCAGTCTACCTCATGGTTAAGTCCGTTGTTTAAAAAAAAAGTGGCTATTATGGATCCCTTACCATGTGTTGGCTTGGTTGGTACCATGGATGACAGAGATACATTAAGCCCCCTTTTGCCGTGGCATGGCTCAATTATAAGTCATCTTTCTGTTCTGAAAAGCGACGCTACCTTTCGACTGGTTGCTACCATAGTTTGAATTTGTATGTCGATTCTCGTGCATGTCACTCCTTGCGAGCTCTGTCTCCTTGTGTCAAAATATTTCTACAGTATTTTCTTTTGAATAAAAAAAAAAAAAGAAATGTTCTACAGGAAGTAATGAGCACAAACTAAAATAATTACTACCAGAAACCACGTGTTAGTTTTTCCACAGTCAAACCTCCTCGTCAATTACTTGATTTTAAAAATTGAACACAATGGGGTAATGAGACGTTCATTACGGCCTCGGAGAAGACTAAAGAATAATTATAACTTAACTTACACAGATCTTGATGAGTTTTTTTTTTCCTGGAAGCTCATCTTGTCTTAAATTGATTTTAAAGTTCTTTGACCTCCCTTTTTTAAAACATTTTTCATGACAGTCCCGAGTTTTAACGACACTGAAGAAGAAGGCTTTTGAAAACATTGTGGGAAAAGGAAAAAATGCTGGTAACCAGCATTTTCTCCTTTTCCCACAGTGTTTTCTGTCCCATCAAAGGCAAAAATCATTTAAACTACATTTGATTTGTCGGCTACAAATGTTTTCAGTTTAATCGTGGCAAAAATTTTGTCGTGTAGTAAGGAATAATTTTTTGAAAACTCTATTTTTTTTCCCTCCTAGTTGTCTACACAGTTAAAATTTTTGCCTTGTAAAAAATGCGTTCTTCGCTTGATAAAGGTGTTACAGGGTTTTATAAATGCTATTCGGTACAAAAAATTTCACTACGGGCACACATATCTATGAACTGCATCTATAATATAACAATCAAGGTATTGGAAGTACAGGGAGTGCAGAGCAAGCGGCTTAGGGGAAAACTCTTGGTCGTTGTCTGCGCATGTCATATTCTTCGAAGATTCGACCTGTCTGCTATGACGCATCACCCATCCCCCTATACCTGGGAAAAGTAGGGCTTATATCGAAGCTATTAGCCTATTACCAAAGCATGTAGGGGCTGTTTTAATAAATGGTCGGTGCATAAGTTACATGCTAGCCGATCATAGCTGAATGAATGGCACCAGGTAGCGTTTTATTGAGTAAACGTTTATTTCATTTGAAATTCAAAGTCACGGTTGTTGTTTTGAAAAATTACTCCGCTACTGTACCCAGGATGCCCAAATTAGATAGATGTGTATTTGTAGAATGCCATCTAGCGGGAGATAATGACTCTTGGTTGCTCCTTTCAAGATTAAAGAAAAGTAGTCCAATCCGATTTTTAAGTACTATCCGGTGCAATCCAGTTCTTAAGCCTAATTCTGTTAAGCCCTGTCGAATCCGTTTATTAAGTTTAATTTGATGACTTTACCCACCGCTCATAACCATTTCCTTGTAAGAATAGGAAATAACACGGGAAAAGAATGTTTAATGGCCTTCAATTGAAAAAAAGCAAATGATTAAGAATACCAATTTGATGATTTTGCATTTGAATACTTTCCAGAGTTCGCAATTATACGAACTTTCCATACTTTTTTTTCACTTTCTCATCGGTTAGACGAGCTCGTACCTACACGAGACCGTCAACACCAGCGAAAAACACGAGGGTGAAAAATGTTGCTTTAGGATATATAAAGACGAGTCAGGTTTGCATAGGTCGCAGACTTAATTTACATATAAGCAAACATCTTGTATCTTATCGATGATACTTTGTTCAGTCCATGACTTTGTAAGTAGACATCGATCAAATTGGAGTGGTAGAGATTTTGAAGTTCATTTCAACATTTTTTAACAGAATGACGATATCTAGCAACAACAACAAAAAACACTTGTTGTGGGGCAGTATTTTGAAACTATGTTTTTTTTTTTAAATTTATATTTGAATCTGGGTCACACGATTACAACAGACAGGCGATCTTATGATCGCGAGTCTAAAAAAAGGTACAGACAAAGTGTAAAACGACGGTCAATGACCGTACTCTGTTTTTAAAGACTTTTTTTTTTGGGGGGGGGGGTCGGAATTTAACATAATTATTTCCTTTACGTTTTCAAGGCATTGTCGTTTGCAGTTTAAGTCATTAAGTTAGTGTCGATCGACTCATGCAACATCTGGCACAAGTAAGACTACGAGAGTTAAAAAAAAAAAACAGCAGTCTTTATTAGGATTTCTACAAAATCTGGCTTAAAGTCCCTTTAACGACCCCGAGGAAAACGGATTTTGAAAAATTTTGTGGGAAAATAAGAAAATGCTGGCTGCTAGCTGGCTGTTTCCAACCCGGCAAAAAGACAAAAGACCAAAGTTGCAAGCAAAGACTTTCCATATGGACAAGTCGAAAATTTTGTCGTTTAGTAAAGAGTTATTTGGTTAAACCCGATTCTTCTAACCCACACAGATAGCAAAGGTCTGTAATGTACTGAGGAACACAAAAACGTTTCCCTGGAGATCCGGAATTTTGTTAAACGCCTCTTTTTATCTGTATTAACCCTTTTCATAAAAAAAAACCAAATGCTTTTTTCCACCAAAACCATAGAATTTTTAAGGAAAATAATACAATCAAAGAAAAATTAAACACAGTTAAGTTAGGAAATACTGCGTCAAACGGATAAACTACTCAAAATTAGCAGTTTCTCTACATATCATGATGTTTTTTTTTTCAAAGAAATATTGTCTCTCCCTACAAATGCGACAAAATATGTCGGAAAATAGGACAAGGATTAAGCCTCTTGGAGGGAAACAATTATATCCGATTACGTGGTATTCTAACTCTTCGCCAGACGACAAAATTTTACACTGGTCCAAATCCAAAGCATGCGCAGACGACAAATTAAATGAGGCGTTAAACAATGGGGATTGTTTTATGAACGACAAAAAAAAAAAAAAAAAAAATGCGAGAAAAGGAGAAAATGCTGGTTACCAGCATTTTCTCCTTTTCCCACATTTTTTCTGTCTTTTTTCATCATATTTTTTCAAGAGATGTTTTCCGATGGTTCGTTAAAACATGGGGGTAAAGAATTAAGCACCCATGGGGAAAGTCATTTCGTCCTTCTATTATGTTTTAAAGTGCGTATATCACAATAAAAAGGACATTGTACTTTTATTTGAAAAATACATTTCCTCATTACCGTAAAATCTCAAAAATTATCTCCCTTTAAAGATGTATATCGTATATCGCACATATAATAAAACTGATATAACCAGCATAGAATTTTCGACATTTTTATAAGTTGAGGATAGCAATATTTCATTTTCAAATGCCGGTTTTATGATTGACTCCTTTTATGTGTAACAGGTATTATTCAAACGAGTTCACCTGGCACAAAGTGTCAGTAACATTTGAAATTTAATTAAAGGTTGTCATCGGTCTTAACCGGATTGTTTCTTGGACTTTACGTGAGTTTCGGACGTTGGACTCGTAAGATAAGAAATTTTCCAGGAAATGCCCGATTCGCCGATATGGTTTACTATTTAACCCTTAACCCGTTGAATAAGTTAAATGAACTTTCAAGCCGATAGTAAAAAATCCAAATGTTCCTATATCAAGGTTAATTTTTGGGGAAAACATCTCCTTATCGGACAGTGTAGATCAAAGATCAGACTGCATGTTCTGTGCAGTCTGATCTTGATCTATACTGCCCGCAAAAGGTCTGTGAGTCGCGCTTAGCAGGTTGCGGGTTAAAATTTACGAAGTTTTGTCCAAAAGAGACATATTGTACCGTCTAGACAAGGCTTCGGTTGCTGTCATAGAGAAAACATGACGTATTGAAAAAATAGGGACTATTATGACCATAATGCCGGTTAACACTTATTTCCTATTCCAACAATGTTGCCTAACACTTCAAAGACATATCTCATCATTTGTATCACGTTCAATTATCAGTGTGCGATTGCTTTGATTTTGGATTGATCCAAGATTTTGCACCCTCGTTAACCCAGGTGTGAAGTATTACCATTCAACACCCCTGGGACATTCAATTGCGAAACCGTCGTTTCTATGAATATTCATAACATTTCGAATTACACCAAATAGCCAATCGAATGAAACTCTCTTGTAGTGAAGGATAATCATATTTCTTCCGTTGTTATGAATAAACCGGGTAAAACCCACATCATTATCAACGAATATGGCGGCCGCCGGTGGGCATTATTTCTGTGGCATTTGCCTTACGACAATCCAGGGCAGACATTACAAATCCTTGTATACAAAGGCAAATATTCAGAAATACAGCGTTCTGTTGCAGTCTTTAGGGGTATGTAGCACGGGTGACGTCATTCTCGTTGACCCAGTTCCGATGTATTCCGTAAACTACATTCATTGATTTGATTGGTTGTAGACGAGGTAAAAATAGAAATGATGGCATATGGTTGATAAAAATAGATTAAATTTTCTCACTGAAAAACTGAGATTGCCAATCAAAATGCCTCATGAATGATTCATGAGAACGAGAAAACATAAGCGCGATAACCGAGGGGCGATGAATGTAGTTTACGGAATGCATCGGAACTGGGTCAACGAGGATGAGATTTTGTAGCGTGATGATGAATTAAAATAAGGATTGTTTTGCCTTCCACTCTTTTTTCCTCCCTTTAAGAATCATCCAAATTATGCAAATTAGTTCAATATTACGAAGTATTAGGTTGGGTTATGGACGTAGATGGAGTTGAGATTGGAGCATGCCTCATTGAAATGTCGAATGCTTTGGCAGCCTGTTGTCCTCATCACTGCACCGGCCAGGGAAAGGGAGACTGTGTCGTTAACAAGCAATTCCTCCTTTCCCAAATGTTCCCGGGGATTTTTCGTGGCTCAGTGAAGATAGGACTGGGAACCCCGGGTATGATCCTCAAGCGAAGCGCAGGGATTTTCGTGGTCGGGATACTTGCGGTACTATTTTAGTACCGTAGAAAGACAGCACAGACAGAAAGACGGCACAGACAGGAATAAAAAAGTTGTCGCCGTGATATGACTCAAATATCCATTATCAACCAAATAAATTCTAGCTTTTGAAAAATGACTTTTTCTTTCGTTCTCAACAGTTGTCCTCTGTCTGTTTTGTCTTAGATTTTGCCGAGTCTTACAGGCGCCCTTTTAGATTTTTTTTTTCTGATTTTTGCAAATAAGTTTAGGCTGCACTGAATTCATCGACCTTTACCAAACAGCCCCTGCCGGGTAGCTCAGTAGTTAGCGTATCTAATTCGTGACCCGGTTGAGGCAAACTTCCCTTCAGGCGATTTTTCACTTCTCACCTCTGATGCATATGAGAAAAGTAGTCAGTGACTTTGAAAGAAAGTTGTGTCAGTGATGGTTTGAGAAAGCCAGGAAACACATGCCTAAGTGCATTGACCGCCATGATATGAACTAAGCCGATTAAACGGCGTAAAACACCAAACGAACGAACTTTATCAAACAATCAGGTTTTTTTTTTTAATTCAACACAAAAGGCTTTTGAAAACATTTTGGAAAAAGTGAAAAATGTTGGTAATCACCATTTTCTCAGTTCCTTACAATGTTTACATGTATTATCCTTTCTAAGACATTTGAACCGCATTTAATTTTCTGTCAACAAACGTTTCAATAAAGACCAGTTTGAAATGCTGTTGTTTGGTAAAGACTTGATTAGAGGTTATTCTCTCGCTCCTTCAACTTCTTAATCCATAAAATCAAAGGGCTGACAGTACTGAAAGTCTAGACGACCCTAGGCTTAACTCTTTACCAAACGACAAAGGTTGATTGTTTGAATGGAAAGCATTTGACTACGACAAAATACTTGTGACTTAAAAATTGAAATTTCTTCTTTTATAGGGTAGAAAACACTGTGGGAAAATGAGAAAATGCTTGTTACCAGTATCTCACCTTGTCCCACAACGTTTTAAATGCTTTCCTTTAAAGGGATGTTTAAAAAAACGGTAAAGAGTTAAGAGTCCCATAAATTTCGCTGTTTACCAAAGATTCCAGCGTTTTTACCAACCTGAAGGAACAAGGCTTTGGAAAACATTGGGAGAAAGGAGAAAATGCTGGTGTCCTGCATTTCACCCTTTTCACACAATGTTTCACGCTATATCACAGACAAATTTGTTCATTTCAGCCCTTTTATACATATGATCCATGTTCTGTGTATAGGGGGCTTAATGCATCTGCGAAAAGTATCGATCCAGGTCAGCCTGCGCAGTCCGCGCAGGCTGACCTGGGTCGAAACTTTTCGCTATTGATCCATTTTCTACACGTCCAAGGACCAGTCTACCTCATGATTAATTTGAGTTTAAAAAAAGTGGCTATTGTAGCATAATTATGTGATGGATTGAATGGTTTCATCCATTATGGAGATACACTAAGCCTCCCTTTTGCCAGAGCATGGCTCATACTTGTATGTATCTATTTCACCATAGTATCTATTTTTCCATAGTTGCTTTACAAAATCAAAGGGCTGAAAGTACAGATAATCCTAATTGAGTCTATGTGGCTTTTCACTTTATACTAGACGACAACCCTTTTGACTGGTCCAAATTGAAGGGACTTCTAGACGACACGTTAACTTTTACTTTAACATTCATTATGGGAAAAAAAAAAAACTGGTTCGTTAGATGCGTATCAAAATATACGAATAGAAAGTGACTAAACACTGAACAAACCAAATGCCTTCTACAGATCAAAACTCATTTTTATTTTCTAAAATAACAGCTTCGTGATTTTAAACTTAATGTCATATCATTACAAAGATAAGTATATCTATCACACAACCATTATTTTTTCATGATACATTAAATAGTGATTGTATGTTTACAATAAGGACAACCTTTTGTGTAACAACGTTTGTAAATTGGTAAAAACATAGATCTACAACAATTAACAACAAATAAATGACCGCAGTGTGACACGAAGTGTTGGATGACAACATAGTTTTCCAACCAGATCATTGTCGCTAGACGCTTATTGTGTAATACACTTTATCAACATACCAGCAATTTCAAAAACAAAATGGTAAAAAAAGAAACCGCTTGGTTTACTTGTATAGATGAAAATGATGAAAATTACAAAAAAAAAAAAAGTAAAAATACTAAAACTAAAATCTCCTATACTGCTTCCAACGACATTCTACTGTAGCAAAGATGCATTTCAGCCATGCTATGTAAAAAGAGGGCGTAATACATCTGCAAAAAAATATTGTCCCATGTCAGCCGGCGCAGTCCATGCAGGCTCACATGTGTCGCAATTTTTTGCTATTTACCGCATGCTCAACGACCATTCTATCCCCAGATTCAGTCATTTGTTAGATTAAACGGATTTTATGGATCCATAATTATGTAATGACTTGTCAGGTATAATGCATTAAACCTCTTTGTCAGAGCATGGTTCAATTTTCTGTTTTCTTAAATGATTGGACATAGATCCCCTTCACAACAATACAGCAATACAAGAAACTCTAGCAGCTAAAACGTGCAATCAGAGATGCTGCTACACAACTTCCCTTGCCATTCCGTTGCAGGAAATATATTTTGTTAGGTGATACATTAGTTATTATATGAAATTCGGTTAACTGCAACTTCACTGTGTCTGATAAACATCTGTAGAGGTAGATAGGCTGTTTAGACCCTTTCAACACCAAATAGTTATAAACTCGATCTCTTTTGATCTCTGCTGAAAATACAATCCACCAAAGCTAAGAAAGAGTTTCATTTTTGAGCCTGGCTATACAAACGGACGGTATAGATCCAAGCTCAGACTGCACATTCTGTGCAGTCCGATCTTGATCTATACCGTCCGCAAAGGTCTATGTTTTTGCCTAGGGCGCTGAAAGGGTTTAAGTGATTTATCGTATACCTGTGGGGAATTAAAACATAGTGAATCAGATACGGTTTTATTGAGAAACGAAAGTGGTGAGACATGCATCGTAAACAAATATATGAAATTGAAATAATTATGAAAGTTCCGAAATTCAACAGAAGACAGCACGTATAAACGAGTCTAAACTTTTTTTCCCCAATCTTTGTCATGCTTGATTTATAAAAAGAAATAATAATTAATAGTAATGAAAATTGTCTAGAAACGACTTATTCATAAAAATGGTTGTCTTTAACATACAGAAATTAAAGAAGAATAAAAAAAAAAACCCTGAAAACATTGTCGGAAAAGATTCAGTTACCTTTTAACCCTTTACCACACAATTCCGAGTTTTAGCGACCCGGAAGCATAATGTCTTTTAAAACATTGTGGGAAAAGGAGAAAATGCTGATAAACAGTATTTTCTTATTTTTCCAACATTGCTTTCTCCTCAATCAAAGACAGAAATCATCATTTCATCATTTGAGAGAAATTTATTTTGTTGTCTGCAAAATGCTTTCAACTTTTTAAGTCGATTGGTGAAGACTTTAAAGAAATTTTTTCTCTTTTCCACTATGTTTCCTGTCAATTGCAAATGGGGGTACAAACTAGTTTTTGTACGGTGATCGTTTGTTTTGTATCAGTGAGGAATTCATAAATAGTTCTAAAGATAAACTTTTTATCAGGAAACGAAAGGAGTGAATCACGAATCATGATAAAATAATTACATATGAGTCATGCTCTGGCAAAAAGGGGGCTTAATGCATCTCCGCAATGCATTATACCGAGCAAGACATCACCTAATTATGGATCCATAAAATCCATTTTGACAAACAACCGACTAATGCATGAGGTAGAATTAATCCTTTGACATCCTTTTGACATGCAAAAAAATTAAAATTAACGAAAAGTTTCAGTCCATGTCAGCCTGCGCGGACTGCGCAGGTTGACATGAATCGATAATTTTCGTAGATGCATTAAGCCCCCTTTTCACAGAGCATGGCTCATATAAAACTTCATCCTCACTTTCCTTACGTAGAGAAGAAATGTATTCTAAAATGTGGAGAATGATATAATACATTCTTTTGGTCTCAGTGATGTTTTTAGGTCTCAAGTACAGCGCAGCCTGATCTTGATCTACACTGAAAACCTTTATTTCGTGACATATACAGTTACTGACACAAAAGTTTGACATTGTAATTTTTAAAAAATTTTTTTTTTCTGACCGGAAATATTGACTTCACAAACCCTGCGATTTAATTGTTATTTCCCGAAAAATTTGCATCAGGCGACAATTCGAGACAATTTTGTAAAGAAGACACAAGAATCACCATTAAATTATAGCGAATTGAATAAATAGATGGCGCTCTGGGAAAAGGGGTTTAGTGCATTTCTGTGATCCATTGAACCAAGCAGGTCATCACATAATTATTAATCCATAAAATCCATTTTGTGTAATGACCAACTGAAGCATGAGATAGACTGGTCCTTTGATATGCAGAAAAAAATGGCCGATAGCAAAGAGTATCGACTCAAGTCAGCCTGCGCGTATTGCGCAGGCTGACCTGGGTCGATACTTTTTGCAGATGCATTAAACCCCTTTTACAAAGAGCATGTCTCAAACGCATGTTAAAATGTTATGACAAAAGGAAAATGTTATGACAAAAGGAGACATTATTTGTAACGGTGAATTTTTCCTTTGGCTGTAAGGTCTTCAAAAAGGAGTTACTTCGAGACGGACACAGCTCTGTGCTGGTGATAAATGTCATGATTTGTATCGAGATAGACTAGGGCATCACTCCGATCCGGTTCTTACTGGTACTAGGTACAAGTCTGTCTAACTGTGATTCTGCCAGATTCCAAACTTCTACACTCACCCAAACTTCTACACTCACCCAAACTTCTACACTCACCCAAACTTCTAACCGGCCACTTTTGTTTCTCCTGTAAATTTGACCAAGTAATGAACAAGAAGATAAAAACAAATTGTGACAAATATCTTGACGTTAGTCATGGTATTGGAATGAACAGATTCTCAATTATGCCAACATAAGGCATCTATTTTTCGAAAAAAGGAAAACACATAGTTTGCGCATGCGTGGTGTCTATCAGCCAAAACAGGTTAAAAAGACAACCATAAACTACTGAAAATTTGTCAGCAATAAGAAAAAACATGAAAACTATTTTCTGTATGAAAATGTAAACTGAGAGGAGCATGAAGTTTCCAACAGAAAAAAAAAATGTTTTTTTTTTTTCAGTTTTCAATGTTGAGTGAATGAATGAGTTCCTTTTAAAAGTACAAGTCAAACAATTAAACAGATCTTTTCAGACTTAGACTGAGGTATACTTTTACACTGGTCAATTATTCTCCAAAAATCAAAGCAAATGAACTGTCTCTTTTCTGGGGAGCGGGTGCCAAAAAAAGGTATAAGGGGAATTCAAGCTTAAAAGTGGCCGTTTAGAAGTTTTGTTTAGTGTATTAAACAATTGGACATCATGTTCGATTGTTGGTATACGAGTCTGTAGTTGGTACTAGCAGCCATATCCAAACCATCATTAACCTGGAAAGACAAGAAAATAGAGAAACTTTATAAATATGGGTTTTATTTGATCCTTTCAGTTTTAACACAACTGGATAAATGTAAGGTGCATTTTCAGTCGGTAAAAGAACCAAATATTGAAATTTCTAGACTGGTTTTAACTGACTCACAAAATATAAGATCAGACTTCGCGTTCTATGAAGTCAGTCTTGATCTACACACTCACTGCAGAAGAAACTAAATTTACGCGTAGCGCCTCACGGAGTTAATTGTACAAATTAATCTACTCTTCCTTTTTAATTGCCGAGTCCTAGTAGCAAACATGTGGCCACACGCATGGCTGATAAGCCTAAGGTTAGGCGTTCGAGTCTTCGGAAAGGTGAATAATTACACCATGCTCTGGCAAAAGGGGACTTAATGCATCTCCGCGATGCATTATATAAAGCCTATCATCACATAATTATGGATCCCCTAAAATCCATTTTGTTTGACAGCTGACTAAATCATGAGATAGACCGGTCCGTAGAATTATAGAAAATTTAAGGATAGCAAAAAGGTCTGGCCCTTGCATTGTAGAAAGAAACCCCTGGAAGGTGTGAAGAGGTGCACGAGCCACAGCGATATAACTAAAATAATGTTGATCATCAAACAAGTCTTAAATAACACATTGGTGCGTCGCCAGTATATCATGGAATACTCAAATTTTCATGAACACCGTTGCTATAAATAGCACATTGGCAAGTGCCTCTAAATTTAATTAGACTACTATATACGATGCAGAGGCAATCGCCAACTTCTATTTATAGTAACGGTGTCCGATAATGAAAATTTTGGTATTCCGTGATAGAACAATGGAGTTTCAATGACCTATGGTGCAACATATTGGTCGGGCAAGTTTCAAATTTACGACCCCCGAAATACAATCATCTTGAGTATCAGCTATGCCACCAGGGCTTGGACCCACTGATGTGCTTTTCAGGGGCCGTAACTATCAACAATTCCAAGACTAGCTACCTGATTTGACTGAGACAGAACGTCTCTGCCTATCAAATGGCCTGTCTTTGAATTTGGAATTACAACAATATGTAGAATGCTTATTCAATACAAAAATTACGGTTTAGATGATTTACAAATTATGCTATATCTAGAATATAAATTCATACTTCGATAAATCAGATATTAATAAGAGCTGTAGAACCAATCTCAACCGATATAAAATCATTACAAAACATCTTAAAGTTCACAAAAAATCCTCACAAACACGGCATCACACTTGTCAAAGTGAAAATCAATTGACGTCAGTTCTGCATTAACACTTAGGCTGTTGAGCGCGACTCAGTGACCTTTTGTTGATAGTGTAGACCAAGATCAGGCTGCAAAGAATGTGCAGTCTGATCTAGGATCTACATTGTCCGATAAGGAGATTCCCCCCCCCCTCTCAAAAATACCTTTGGAATAGCAAAAATTCGGGTTTTTAAGATAGGCTTTAAATTCTAATTTCATCTATTTAGCAGGTTACGGGTTGAAATGAAAAGAAATTCACAAAGACTGAATTAATTTTGGACTGTAAAACATAATCAAGGCCACAGGGAAAAAAAAAAAATTCGAAAAACAAGCTACGCCAACTGCCTCCTTTCTCTCCATCATCCAATATCTTTGCATTGTGACCCCAATCTACGCCTATGGATACTCCATTAAAATATGAGTCATGCTCTGTGAAAAGGGGGCTTAATGCTTCTGCAAAAAGTATCGATTCAGGTCAGCCTGCGCAGTCCGCGCAGGCTGACCTGGATCGAAACTTTTTGCTATTGTTGAATTTTTTGTATGTCAAAGAACCAGTCTACCTCATGAGTCAGTCTGTTAATGGACAAAATGGATTCTATGGATCCATAATTATGGGATGACGTGCTTGACATAATGGATCACGGAGACGCATTAAACACCCTTTTGCCAGAACCTGGCCAATGCTTTCACAAGAAAGGCCCTTATAGACATCTAATATGTTACACGACATAAAAGAGCTTCAAGTTTTGCAGGTAGGCAGAGTAAAAAAACATCTTTTTCAAATGTTGTCGGATACGATGTCGGAAAGGGACCGAGTGCTTGTAGCAATATTTGAGGCAATATCTAAAGGCTAATCGTTTTAGTCATCACCTCGAGGCTCCTGACACAAATTTAATGATTAAAAGACTTAGTTGAAAACATCCTTGTTAAATATGAATAATCAAAGTGAATTAAAGTTTGGTATATAAATACATGTGTAATCGCTGTGGCAAAAGGAGAACTTGCTCGTTAGGCTCAAATTCTCCGTTTACATTTTCAAAAGTCGTTAGCAGGAAGATGAAAAAAAAAATGGTCGCCTGCAGGATGTTATGAGTTAACCGGTGTTCCCTGTATAAAAAGAAAACCCGTAAAAATCACTAAAACGACGACTCGACATTCAATTACAACGAAAGGTTATTTCACTGTGATTACGTTTTGGCAGATGGAACAGTGTTAATAGGTACCTCGGGACCGAGCTAAATTAACAGACGACCAGAAAATAATTAGAGACGAAATTAAGTTCGGTAAAGTAGACCGATTCCCAAAGCAATCATTCTACCACTTTAAAAGCTGAGGAGCCTCTGACATTTTACTGGTTATGGATGTTTAAAAGGTCTGCTGAAATGAAGTCATGTATGGCAGTTTTGTGAGATGGTTAGTTAGTTTGACTGACTGGCGAAATGGATGGATGGATGGATGGACGGACGGACGATCCATCGATTTTCGGGCAGGTGAATAGATAAACCTGGACTTACATGCGAACTGTCTTCGAGATATTCACTAAATGTTAGATCCGTATCAAAATGCAATAATACTCTATACCGGTTGAACTAATTTGCATAATATGGACCATGTATAAAGATGGATAATTTTAAGCGTCGACTATACGACGAGTATAAATTTCACAGCAACAGGATAGCACATGAAAATGCCATTTAAGCAAAGTTTAGCTTGTATTTTGTATCGCAGTTATTCCTATTTTCGATTGCTATCACAATTACAGCCAGTTTCACAGACGTTTAACTGGTTTATTATTATCATTGTTTTAAGAAACTCAATATCTAAACTAAGGACATACTAAAACAAGAAGCTGGGCACACATTCGCAAATCATTGTACCTATTGCTTTAATTCTAAATCCAAAAGCTTCCTTCCTTATTGGCTGAGAGAGAAAGTCATGGTGCTGTAGATATAAAAGAGACACAAAACATCACATTCTAACGCTTCCTTGGCTATACTTTCTCCTTTAGTATTGGAGAGTGCAGATCAAAGATCAGACTACACGTTCTGTATAGTATAAAAATTAATCTACAATGTCAGTGACAGCGACTGAGGGGTATGCTTGACTAAGGGATACCGGTGACCTTTCTTGAAGCAAAATGCATTTTCTGAACACAATCTTGTTCTATTGACAAAGAGGTCTCAAGAGGGTATCTGATAGCCCACGTAATTATTACATTTGAGCCATGCTCTGGAAAAAGGGGGCTTAATACATCTCCGTGATCAATAATACCAAGCAAGTCATTGCATAATTGTGGATCCATAAAATCCATTTTGTACAAGAACCGACTGATTCATGAGGTACACTAATCCTTTGACATGCAGAAAGTTGACCAATAACGAAAAGTTTCGGCCCAGGTCAGCCTGCGCGGACTGCGCAGGCTGACCTGAGTCGATACTTTTCGCAGATGCATCAAGCCCCCTTTTCACAGAGCGCGGCTCATTTATTTACTTTACTGTCATGTAGAGCTCTTTCTTTAAAGCCCAATATCCTCTTAATTTTTAACCTTTTTTTTCCCTCCCATTTTCTTAAAGACGAAAAACAGTCACCAAGATTAGGTGAAAAAAAAAGAAATTGGTAATATAAAACTGATAAGGCCCGTTTTTATTCACGGAGATTCCTTCGTAAAAATAGTCCATGCCGAAAAATAGAAGAGGAGACAGAGGGATCCATTCGGCATACCTCGGGTGATCCCTCGGCTGTATCACGTAGCTTGATATGCACCTACACGGTACATTTCGCACATCTCCGGAAGCACGCCCCTTTGCCGTTATTGAAATTGTAAGGCTCCTCTTAAAAAAGAAAACATGAGTAAATTTTCTGTCTAAGAATATTTCAGTCGGCAAACAGTTTGTACATTCAATTTTTAGCGTGGTTTATCAATTCCGTTGGGAGCTTTCATCGACAGATCGATAGAAGTGAATAACTTCACCGTGGTTGTTCATGTCGTTGCTAAGCGATCTACAGGGGCGCCGCCATGTTTAAGATCATGTGATTGGTAGTTCAAAATGGAAGCCTCCTTTATACAGACGAGGTTAGATGTAGGTGCGGAATCGGCCGAGTTGTGACGAGTGACAGGGATCTACACTGTCCGATAGGGGGATATCTTTCCCCAGGAAAAATACCTTTGAAATAGCAAAATCTTGGTTTTTATTACCGGCTTGAAAGTTTCATTTCACTTATTTAGCGGGATAAGGGTTAAAATAGCAATATTTGACTTTTGACAGTTAGCTAGAACTGTTTTATTTATTTAGAGGCTTAATTGTTAATATCACATCTATCTGGCTGTAACTACCAACTGTTAAGGGATACCCTCTATATGCTTTTCTAATTCCCGATTTCAAGATTTGCCGACTGATTAGCTGAGACGTTTAGTCTCAGACAATCATTAGGTCTGTCTTAATCCTTTACCGCACAATGTCGCCTTTTGACACCTCTGGGAAAGAGGCCGTTTGAAAACATTGTGGGAAAAGGAGAAAATGCTGGTAACCAGCATTTTCTCCTTTTCCCACAATGTTTTCTACCCTATTAATGAAAAGTTGCACCATTTGAGCCACACAGAAATTGTCGTATGCAAATGCTTTCAGTTTGGACAAGGCTAAAATTCTGTCGTCTGGTAAAGGGTTAATTATAGTCTTTGATCTTAATCGAGAATGGTTGGACAATATGGCACCTGGGAAACAGCTATGCTTAAAATAGAACAATAGAAAAGGACGAGGCTTTTGGAAATCTTGGATGACTTTCAAAGGGGCACTTTTTTACCAAAGATGATACAAGGGAGTTTTTGTAGACAGTGTGAATCAAGGTCAGACTGCACAGAACGTGCGATGTAATCTCTGTTCAACACTGTTCACTACTTTATTCTAGATTACGAACTGCTTCGTGTTGCGGCAAAACTGTATCCAGAGATGTTGAACAATCTTATCTAGATGAGCGGCAGACGACAAAATTTTAGCCTTGTCCAAATTGAAAGCATTTGCAGACGACAATTTCAATGTGGTTCAAATGGTGCAATTTTTCTTTGATAGGGTAGAAAACATTGTGGGAAAAGGAGAAAATGCTGGTTTCCAGCATTTTCTCCTTTTCTCACAATGTTTTCAAAGAGCTTCTTTCTCAGGGTCATTAAAAGGCGACATTGTGCGGTAAAGGATTGATGCATTTCCGTGATGTATTATGCCAAGCAAGTCATCACATAATTATGGATCCATAAAATCCGTTTTTGTCTAACAACCGCTCGAATCATGAGGTAGGCTGGTCCTTAGACATGCAGGAAAAAAAAAAAAAAATCACAAAAGCAAAAAGTTTCGACCGAGGTCTGCCTGCGCGGACTGCGCAGGCTGACCTGGGTCGATAGTTTTTGCATAAGCATTATGCCCCCTTTTCACGGAGCATGGCTCATATATGAGTCATGTTCCGGCAAAAGGAGGCTTAATGCATCTTCGTCATGCATTATGCCCCCTTTTCAAGGAAGTATGGCTCATATATGAGTCATGCTCCGGCGAAAGGGGGTTTAATGCATGTTCGTCACGCATTATATCAAGCAAGTCATCTCGTAATTATGGATCCATAAAATCCATTGTGTCTAACAACCGATTGAATAATAAGGTAGACTGGTCCTTGTACATGCAGAAAAAAAAAAAAAAAAAAAAATCACAAAAGCAAAAAGTTTCGATCCGGGTCTGCCTGCGCGGACTGCGCAGGCTGACCTGGTTCGATACTTTTTTTTGGCAGATGCATTAAACCCCCTTTTCACAGAGCATAGCTCATATAATTATTTGTTTGTGAAAGGGTAAATGTCTAAAAGAATAATTCTGTGGTAATAAAATAAATCCAACAAAGACAAGCAGCCTGATTTTAAGAGAGCTGCTCCGACTTTGAAAGAACATTTTCGTGATTTCGTTGTTAAGTTCTACTCGTAACAGAATCTCGTAAATTTTGCCTGAGGCAGATCAGAAATTGCAACTTTCGAAGAATTTCTTATGGACTTGGAATGCACATTTCATTCATATAGCAGAAATTTGGTTGAATTTATTCCGGAATTTTATATTCTGTGAAATTACAGTTTGGGGAAAAAAAATCGAATTTTAAGATGGTGCAATGTTTAAACTCAAATTGTTGTAAAGACATTTCTAATTTTTTTTTTTTCTTTTTTGGAAAATATATGGCTAGCAACACGCGAAAAGGGGCCTTCGGACATATACGTAAATGTGTGTCGCCCCAGATCAGCCTGTGCAGTCTGCGACTAATCCGAGACGAGACTGCCCGTTTTTGTGCGATATTCTGTTTCACGAAAGTCTACTGTATGAAAAAAATCTACATAGTCGTAAAGTGCTGTCTCGGATTAGCCTGCGCGGACTGCGCAGGCTAATTCGGGACAGCACTTTATGCAAATGTCCGAAGGCCCCTTTTCGTGTGTTGCACGCCATATATGAATCATGCTCTGGCAAAAGGGGGTTTTTAATGCATCTCCATCATGGATGAGACCAAATGAGTTCTTACATAATTAGGGATCCATGAAATCCATTATATCTACTAACCGACTCTATCCTAAGTCAGACTGGTCCTTTGACATACAGAAAATTGACCTATAGCGAAAAGTTTCGGCTCAGGTCAGCCTGCGCGGAGTGCGCAGGCTGACCTGGGCCGAAACTTTTCGCAGATGCATTAAGCCCCCTTTTCACAGAGCACGGCTCATATATTGCTGTTCATAAGTGGCGTTAAAGAATACATTTTTGTTACAACATTTTGAGGGGTGAATACGAAACTATTCCATCTGCATTTCGAAAAATTTTGCAGGAGAGGGAAAAACGCTTCTCATTTCTGTGAAAAGAATAGTTAGATCATCTTCTTTAGATATGCTGTATTGAGCTGAGAGCATGAATTCAGCACAACATAATTAAACAAGACGATCTAACAACGCTTTTCACTGAATTGAGTTTTTTTCCCCCTCTCCTGTAATATTTTCCAAAATGCAGATGGAATAGTTTTGCATTCACCCCTCGATTTATTACGTGTTAAAACAGATATACGGGTTTAAACAACAATCAGGGAATGACAGAAAGGTATAACGCCCAGCCCTATGAGCCTACATGTCAACTAAGTGACATGTATGAATCACTTTTTGATACCGAATGGTTGAAAAGAAAGTACGAAACGGAAGTAAGTCATGAACAGAGGAAGATCGAATAGACGATTGGACGAAAAGTAATTATCTAAGTGAGTGAGTGAGTGAGTGAGTGGGTAAACGGATAGACGAGTGATTGAAAAAAATGATAATTGGCAAATTAGATCTGTTGGATGGAAATGTCAGATTTGGATGTCGCCAATTCGAATCCCCGGTCTGGCGAATTTCCTGCCGAGGATAGATGACAGTCATTCGACAGGCTTTTCATACACATGTTTCCCATCTCTGATCATTGCTTTGATTACAGTTATGTTGGAAAGTAGCCATTTGCCTGGAATGAATAGGACGTATGTGCAGGCTGATCTTGCTTTACACTTTTTGCAAAGTACATAAATAGTCGTGAACGGCATGAACTGCTTAGAATTCAGAAATATTTATTTTACATCTATTAACTCTTTCCAAAACAAGCCCTGGTTTTTACGTGTCTGCAGTACAAGTCTTTTGAAAACACTGTGGGAAAAGGAGAAATTGCTCGTAACGAGCAATTTCTCCTTTTCCCACAGTGTTTTCTACCCTTTTTGAGACCTTTCTGCCATTTTCATCAAATATAAAATTGTCGTCTGCAAACTTTTTCAATTTGGACCAGTCTAAAATTCATCGTTAGGGAAAGGGTTAAGAAAAAAGTTCTAACGATTTAAAGATACATTTATACTCCTTTTCAGTCAGGGTTTTTCCCATTTCATCTTTAATTTATGAAACTATAATCATTATGGTATCTTCATGCCAAATGTTGCCCAGTACGCTTGCAAGGTTGCACAAATCACGGCCGATAGAAAATGTGTGTCATTTTCTTGAGGCTTTCAAAGAAATCACTGTTTTCGTTATCAGCTTTAAATTGAAGACAAATTCTTTGAGATTCTTTATCCTTTACATGATATATTTTGGTAATTAATCCATGTTTACTAAATGCTGACTATATTCTGAACCATTTTACACACTATCAAGTTTTAATAGCGTTTAATCTTTCTGGCTGTAAGGATGTACCTTCGAATATGCTAATCCCTCTGGACTCTGCTTCCCGGAAACCACATTAGTACCCGCACCTAGTGTGTGGCACAATTAACAGTCCCAAAGTTTACACCCGTTCTTGGGAATCGAACTCGGGACCAAGTGGTTGCGACGCTGACGCTACACCTCACGACAACGGACACTACCCAACTGCTTTTGCGGCTAGAGGATATAAAAATCAGAGTCCACGTTATAGTGAGCCATGCTCTGTGAAACGGGTGCTTAATGCATCTGCGAAAAGTATCGACCCAGGTCACCCTGCGCACTGCGCGCAGGCTGACCTTGGCCGAAACATTTCGCTGTCGTTCAATTTTCTGCATGTCAAAGGACCAGTCTACCTCATGATTAAGTCGGTTGCTAAAAAATGTGGCTATTATGGATTCATAATCATGTGATAGCTAGATAGGTATCATGCATCACGGAGATGCATTAAGCCCCCTTTTCACAGAGCATGGCCGTAGTCTATATATAGGCACATCCCTTCCAGTACTAGTTTCTACACTTTTATAAGAGAAAAGGTAATCTCCATTTGCAGTGAAGGGGATTTTAAAGACCTCGAAAAAGTGAATCTCTAAGGCTGACATCTATAGGAGTTAACGGTTAAACCCCAGGGTCAGCTGATAAGCCAGATCGGGCGGTTTTTATCTTCATTAACCCTTATGCTGCTAAGCGCGACTCACTGACCTTTTGCGGACAGCGTAGATCAAGATCAGACTGCACAGAACGTGCAGTCTGATCTTGGATCTACACTGTCCGATAAGGATAAATCTTTCTTCAAAAATTACCTTTGAAATAGGAAAATTTAGGTTTACCCTATCGGTTTTTATCTTTATTAATCCTAATGCTGCTAAGCGCGACTCACCGACCTTTTGCGGACAGCGTAGATCAAGATCTTGGATCTACACTGTCCGATAAGGAGATAGCTTTCTTCAAAAATTACCTTTGAAATAGAAAAACTTAGGTTTACACCATCGGTTTGAATGTTTCACTTTTTTTATCTAGCAAGATAAGGGTTAAGACCTTGTAGTCATGAATTTGGCTTGGGAAAAATGAAGATTACTTGGGATACGGCTGTAATGAATACCATATTTCCCAAATGATGTTAACGGATTTGGAATGAAAAATAAATCGGTCTCTGAAAATAATATAATAATCAATGTTGGTATCACCAATAAACGGACATGATGAAAGATGACTAAGGAGTGATGGTATTCTAAATCCATTATTTCTCTTCCAAACCCTATGTTGTGGGTACTCATTAGAATCGTCTCGATGAGACGATTCTAATGAGTTCCCATAACAAAGGGTTTAGTGGAGAATAACTAATATTTTCAATTTTGAAATCAAACTTACTCCCTCTATCTGGAACTCTGGATGTGTTATGAAATAATTCCGTGATGGAAATAAAATAAACTAGATATACAGTGATAAGAATAAAATACTCCTAGGAAGAAAAGGTTTTAAAACAATATCACAGTTCTGTATAAGGTCCAACCTCCTTAATGTCCCTGATTAGATCGACAACCTTTCTGGTATGCCTTGATCCGTCGTTGGCGCCAGTTTTGCTGGAATTCCATTTTAACTCTATAAAACTGATCCATTTGAATGCTTCATAAATAGCTATTATATACAGTATCCAGATGAAATTTTCTGAATGCATTTGAAAGCATGTGGGGGAAAAATTAAATTAGAACTTGCGAGCAATTTCTCTTTTTGCCGCAATATTTTCATAAATGGTCTGCAAACAGTCGGCTGCAGGAAGACATTGTAGTGATAGACTGACAATCTCTAATGAGATAATTTTATTGCATTATGCACACTGTCCTGTTGTTGATCAAGGCATGTTTCATAAATTCAAAATTATCCTGTGCGAATTATAATTGGATCAATAGTGTAATGCATCTGCAAAAAGCATCGACCCATGTCGGCCTGCGCACTCCGTAGTAAATTTTCTGCGTGCCCAAAGACAATTCTAACTCATGATTCAGCCGGTTGTTAGACACAATGGATTTCATGGAGCCATAATTATGTGTCACGGAGATTCATTAAGCCTCCTTTCACCAGAGCGCAGCTCAATTATACTCAGGTTGTATTTGCTTAATCCTTTACCGCACAATGCCGCCTTTTAACGACCCCGGGAAAGAAGCCTATGGAAAACACTGTGGGAAAAGGAGAAAATGCTGGTAACCAGCATTTTCTCCTTTTTCCCACAACGTTTTCTACCCAATCAAAGAAAAATTGCACCATTCGAACCACATTTAAATTGTCGTCTGCAAATGCTTTCAATTTGGACAAGGCCAAAATTTTGTCGTCTGGTAAAGAGTTAACAATGTGAGAGCCATAAAAACCAGCCCTTGACCGAGGACCTTTAAGTTCAAAATGTCCATTTACCATTTAACCGTTTACTGAACTATCTTAGAACTGCTCTATTTGAACTGTGCTCTAGCAAAAGCGGGCTTAATGCATCTAAGTGACGTAGTATCCCAAGTAAGTCGTCGCATGCCATGGATCCATTTTGTTTAACTCTTTACCAAACGACAAAATGTCAGACTGGTCCAAATGGAAAGCATTAGCAGACGACGATATAATTGTGGGTCAAATAATGGAATTTGTCTTTGATGGGGTAGAAAACATTATTGGAAAAAGAGAAAATGCTGGTTTCCAGCATTTCATCCTTTTCCCACAATGTTTTCAAAAGGTTTTTTCTTAGGGTCGTTAAAAGTCGGGATTGTGTGGTAAGAGGTTAAAAAAGGCTTAACCATCACACAGTGTAATGGTCCTTTGCCATGCAGAAAATTTATCCATAGCAAAAAAGTTTTGACCCATGTCAGCCTGCGCGGACTGCGCAGGCTGACATGGGTCGATACTTTTTTGTAGATGAATTAAACCACCATTTCACAGAGCATAACTCTTCTATTTTTATATGGAATATAAAAAAAAAAAACTCAAAAGTACAGTTACACTTCTCGAGTTCTTGGAGCCGAGGATTGGATGTTACTGTTGATAAAAAAAAAAAATGAACTTTTTTCGTGATGTTTCCTTACATAATTAATTCCTTAGAAGAGTATTACAGTTGATGACGTCGATGATAACCAATAATATGACCTTTTCCACCCACGTGACACGTCAAAGAAATGAACGATTTTTAAAATCAAAGTAGGACAGTCGCAGGCAAAACGGCTGGGTTTTTTTTCGTTATTGTTGATCATTTGAGAGCTCTCTTCTGTCCGAATAAAGGACAACTTGATTGAATGATGTTTTACGCCACTTTCAACAATATTTCAGTTATATCACGGCGACAGCTCACATATTCATGTATTTCCTTGGTTTTACCAGTACTAGGCTAGGGCTCTGAAGTGTCTTCCCCAAGGACACACCCACAAAAAACCCAGCGGATCGGGCGGGGCTCGAACCCGAGGCCTCCAGGTTACGAGTCCCACACCTCACCACTGAGCCACGCAGGACCCCTTTGATTCTTAAAATCTTTTGCCATTCAACGTAATACAGGGTGCTTTTTGCAAACATTTTAGACCAAGATCATATCGTTATTAACCTTTAAACTGCTAGGCGTTACTCATTGACCTTTTGCGGACAGTGTTGATCAAGATCTTGGATCTACCCTGTCCGATAAGGAGATATTTTTCTCCAAAAAGAACCCTAGCCCAGTAATGATGAAACCCAGGACATACATGAATATGTGTGCTGTGATATGACTGAAATAATGTTGAAAGAGGCGTAAAACGCCAATAAATCGATCGACCGACCAATCAATCAATCAATCAATATTTCCTCGGCAGTGTAAGAATTCACAAAGAAAATGTGATCGGTTGCCTACAGATTGTTTTTATGCTTCTTTTTTTCCCCATAATTAACAAGCAACTGGGTCAAAACCATGCCAATGTAACAACGGCTTGAAGTAAATCATTTACTTACGCTTTCTGTGCCAATGTTATAAAACAATCTCTCTTTCGCACGGCCGAAAATACAAACCACTGAAACTCAGGAAGATTTTTATTTAATACGCTTGGGTCAAAAAGCGGGCGATATTGATCAAAGATCAGACTGCACGTTCTGTGCAGTCTGATCTTTATCTATACCGTCCGCAAAAGCCACTGTTATCACCTTTGGTGCTGAAAGGATTACAATGCCTTGTTTTTTTGTTAACACACAACAAACAAGCTACTGGGTCAAAATCACGCCAATCTAACGTAGGTTAGCAGTAAATCACTTAAACAGGACAGAACTTCACTTTTTATTTTCTTCAGATGTGCGTGTAACAATGATAATAGCACTCTGATAGTGGCAATCTGATTTTCTGATTTCCCTATGCGCAAAACCCACGAAGTAAGACAAGTTATCTGAAATCATTTTTAGAGGTCGTTTCACTCGTAGGCGTAGTAATACAAAATAATCGCTTGGGTATTACGTCATCGGATGTCAGTTTGCGTTTTTCTACCTGACCTTTCTTTTCCATTATTTGAATTCTTTCAATCCCATAGATTCCAGCGAAAGTAATCCCTTTTTTCTTCTTTTTCTTTAATTCTGTGTTTGCTGTGGTAGATCCTGCAGCTGTTATTGAGAAGTCAATTTTAGATCACGGAACTTTATAAGTTGCATCAGAATAGCGGAAGAACACAACAGAGCTGATCCTTGCGCAAAAAAGATAGACCCCTAATGGTACGAAAAATTCTAATAATAACCACTCGTTAAAGGCCTAGTAGAGGCCAAAAGTAAACAAAGCGTGTGTCAAAATGCATTCAGATTTAAGTAATACCTTTAAAGCGATAGAAATTATTGTGAAGATGACAATCTGTTATTGTATGGTCGGTGCAGGTATTAGTCGCTGGCAGGAAAATTAATTTTAAAATCAAGTAAAAGGTGAACAAAAGATAGAGCGACCTGGCAACTTTTGACCTAGTTTTGAAGTTCATTTTCCTGCCGGCGACTAACACTTACGCCGACCGTAAAATAACAGATTGTCACCTTCACAATAATTACCTTACTTTTAAACTGTTTACGATTTAAATTTAAATGCATTTTAACACCCTCTTTATTTACTTTGGCAGCTATTGGGACTTTAAGCACTCATTTTTGTTAATCTTCCTTAAAGACCCAGTGGCGGCCAAATGTAAACAATGCGAATGTTATTAATGCATTTAATTTTGAATTACTAGTGTACCATTTAACTCTTTACCAAACGACAAAAATTTAGACTGGTCCAAATTGAAAGCATTTGCAGACGACAAAATAAATGTAATTGAAAAATTGAAAATTGTTTTGGGTAGGATAGAAAACATTGTGGGAAAAGGAGAAAATGCTGGTTACCAGCATTTTCTCCTTTTCCCACAAGGTTTTCAAAGGACTTCTTTCATAGGGTCGTTAAAAGTCGGGATTGTGTGGTAAAGAGTTAAAAGTATTGGAGTTATTGTTAAGATGAACATCTATTATTATGCTCAGTCCAAGTGTTAGTCGCTGGCAGAAAAATGAATTTTTAAACTGGGTAGAATGTTGCCAGGTCGTTCTATCTTTTTTGACTTTTTACCTGGTTTTGAAAATCATTTTCCTGGCAGCGACTAATACTTGGACCGACCATACAAATAGCCATCTTCACAATAATTTCTATTCTTTTAAAAGGCTTGATTTAAATCTGAATGCATTTTTTTCTACCTTCGATTAACACTTAGACCGACCGTAAGATTGTCATCTTCATAATAATTTCCATACTTTTAAATAGTATGTTTTAAATTCAAACCCATATTGTTTACTTTTGGCCGCTACTGGGCCTCCTAATAATTCTATATCCATGGCGATAAAATCAAAGTTTAACCGTCAATGTGCAAAACAGGTAAAAATCTGAAAAATTTAAAAAATCTTAAATACAAAAATTGCATATATGTATGTACATGTATCTATTTCTAAGGGCTCGTACTCACCAACCATTCTTAAGAACATTTTTAATCTTTTTCTTAAGAATGATTTAACCAATCAGAAATTCTGTTACTATCTCTATCTAAAATGAAACTTAGAACGAAATAAAGAATGGTAGGTGATGGTAAGTGAAATCGAGGCCATGCAGAATACATCACAATAATCGGACAATGTAGATTCAAGTTCTGGTTTTGACCTACAGTGTAATGAAACACCGCCATAACAACAACAACAACACAAACAACCTAAGCATTATTGAAACTAATTGCTTTTTTTCGCCCGTTATGATTTTATTTTCTTACCAATTTGGTTCCAATTTTACTTCGTTCGTGTCGTGGCATTACCAATTTATCTAAGGTTACACAGAAAATAAGAAGATTAAGTACAGTTGTGCGGACAAAAATAGTTACAACTATCCGATTAAACGTTAATGGTTTCCATATTAGTCACGTGATAGATACCATGCGGTTTTCTAGTGTACTTTGATGGCCGTCTTTCTCAGTTAAGGCTTTTATTTCTTTTTAATCATTTGACCTATTTATATAAAGATAGTTAAGCTTGGTCAATTATGATACACATTAAGTATGATATTTTATAATTTCGCATGTAAGGAAACACTGATATTTAAGTATGAGGATTGACCCAGAAAATGTGAGGCCTTTCAAATGAGCCATGCTCAGTGAAAAGGGGGCTTAATGAATCTGCAAAATGTATCGACCAAGGTCAGCCTGCGCAGTCCGCGCAGGCTGACCTGGCTCGAAACATTTTGCTATAGGTCAATTTTCTGTATGTCAAAGGACCAGTAGACCTACCTCAAAATTCAGTCGGTTGTTAGATAAAGTGGATTTTATGGATCCCTAATTGTGTGATGTCTTGCTCGGTAAAATGCATCATGGAGATGCATTCAAGTCCCTTTTTGCCATAGCATGGCTCAAATAATTAAAGTTTCAGAATTTCTTGCGTCAGTATTTCACAAACAATTCTTACCAAACGAGTATTGTGAAATTTTTCAGTTGAAAAAAATATTATTTTTATTGCATATACTGAAACGCAAAGGAAACTTAACAACAAGTGAAAAAAGAAGTTTAAAGATAATCCAAAATGTCTTTTATAGAGGCAGATACATTTCTCCTGCAAAAGGTTTCCTTGCTGACACCTTATCAGCACAAGGGGCATTCGTGCGCTTGCCCTGGGTCAGTTCAATTTTTTCTATGGCTTTGCACATGACGTTCCAACACGTATACTTAGATGTACAGTTTGGTTATCGATGTGCCGTGGTGGTTACAGGAAAGCTTATAGGGCTACTTTAAAATTCAACAAAACACTGTGTTTCGCTATGCCGAGGCTTTCAATGTAAGAGCTATAAGGATGCTGATCACAGGAACGTCATAAGAAGCCGTTTCAAGGACACTTGGTTGCGGCAGAATTACACTGTTTCACCCATGGCAGCGATATCAGCAGGCTGGATCTGGTTGCCGACCGCCAAAGATTTGACTGACAATGTGAAACGACGCCAGTAGACGACCGACATAATTAGGAGCTTACATCTAGAACAGGAGTTGAGACGGATCTCAGCTGACGGCACTCGTCCCCTAACGCGTTCGGAGCGGGCGCCGCAGAGCTGTGGTCCAGTCTAGGGGTAACAACACAGGATACAGTTACTGTTTTGATTCGGCGACCGTATAAGATACAACTAGAACATAACAGATCGATCCATCATTGAATGATGTTGAATCTGAAGGAATGCCCTCACGCCAAATACACATACATATTGCTCTGTGAAAAGGGGCTTTAATGCATCTGCAAAAAGTATCGACTCATATCTATCTATCTATCTATCTAACTATCTATGTATGTACATATCAGCCTGCACAGACCACGCAGGCTGACACGGATCGAAACGTTTTGCTACTTGTGCATTTTCAGCATGTCCAAGGACCGTTGTTAGGGAAACAAAAGAAGAAGTTTATGGATCCCTATTTATGTGATAACTTGCTTGGTATACTGTATCATGGAGATGCCTTAACCCTTTACCGCACAATGACGCCTTTTAACGACCCTGGAAAAGAGGCCTTTTGAAAACATTGTGGAAAAAGGAGAAAATGCTGGTAACCAGCATTTTCTCCTTTTCCCACAATGTTTTCTACCCTATCAAAGAAAAATTGCAACAATTGAGCCACACCGAAATTGTCTGCAAATGCTTTAAGTTTGGACAAGGCTAAACTAATGACTTTTGGTCTGGTAAAGGGTTAAACCCCATTTTCCGAAGCGCCGCGCATATCCTTTAATACAATGTCAGATTCCATTTTACTTTTTTTAACACCCATATAAAATATAAATGTTAACCCCTATCCTGCTAAATAAATGATTAATTATGATTATGATTGTACGATTGTATGGTGTTTAACGCCATTTTCAACATTATTTCAGTTATATCGTGGCGGCCAGTGCACCTATCCATGCTTTCCTGGAGTTTCTTTTACCAGTACGCTAAATGAATTAAAAAAAAAAAAAAAAATTAAACGGTAGTTAATACCCGAATAATGCTATTTCGAACTTATTCTTTGGGGAAGAAAATCTCCTAATCGGACAGTGTAGATCAAAGATCAGACTGCACGTTCTGTGCAGTCTGATCTTGATTTACGCTGTCCGCAAAAAGGTCAGCAAGTCGCGCTTAGCAGCCTAGAGGTCAACTATCTTTTGCGTTTAAAAAACTTTTATATACTTATGTATCGGCTATCTTTGTCCATTAGATGGATTGAAAAGTGAGGCCTGAAAAAACAGCCTTGAAAATGCATTATCCGGGTGTGGTTTCTTTCCTGAAAATGTCTTTTTATATTTTAGCTATGCTCTGGCAAAAGGGGGCTTAATTCATGTCCGTGATGCATAATACCAAGCAAGCTATCACATGATCATGGATCCATGAAGTCGATTTTGTCTAACAGCCGACTGAATCATGAGGTAGAATGATCCTTTGACATAGAGAGAACTGACCAATAGCGAAAAGTTTCGGCCCAGGTCAGCCTGCGCGGACTGCGCAGGCTGACCTGGGACGATACTTTTCGCAGATGCATTAAGTCCTCTTTTCACAGAGCATGGCTCAGTTTTTTTTTAGAAATCTATGACTTAATAGTCGTGTTTTACTTCGTTTGTGGTCTGAAAATAGATTCCAACACAAAAGACATGATAAACTATGTACCTGAAAACTTTGGCAACATAACTGACATCTACGTCCTTATCTTTTAAGCACAGTGTAACCTTCATCTAAATATAAACCGTACCCTGTCAGACTGAAATAGGGATGCCTTGTCCTGGCCAAGTTATATAGCATTAAAGTCACAAAGTACACCATTCGCAGACACAAAGACATGACACAAGGTTTTACATGTAGCATAAAAAAGAAGAAAAAAAAAAAAAAAAAAACTACAAGAAACTATTATATTATATTTGAACCATGCTCTGTGAGGAGGGGGCTTAATGCATCTGCTAAAAGTATCATCCAGGTCAGCCTGCAAAGTCCGCGCAGGCTGACCGGGGCCGAAACGTTTCGCTATAGGTCAATTTTCTTCATGTCAAAAGACCGGTCTACCTCATGACACAGTCGGTTTTTAGATAAAATGTTTTTTCATGGAGCCATAATTATATGATGAATTTCTTGGTATATAGCATCACGGAGATGCATTAAGCCCCCTTTTGCCAAAGCATGGTTCGTTTATTTGTTTCAATTAAGTCAGAGTGCTTCGGATAACCTTTGGCCTTAAAACTTAATTCTACATCTTTTACTGTTTCAAACGTTTGTCGATTAACATCATATAACTCTGTTTGCCATGTCAGCTAGTATGTGAGGCCTATACTGGTTAATATATCTTCATCCTACGGAATATCCCATTTTACTATTTTATTGTTATAAACATAACGCACCCTCAAAAATAATTTTTCAGAAAAGATGGTTTGATAAGTGCATACACAAAAATACTCTTCTTGTTCTTTGTGCTCACATATACATTAATAATTGTTCGCATACAGGATGTACATATGTACATAGGTAGGCCTATAAAGATTTACAAATAGGATAGGGGTTAACAGATTTCAAAATAGGACAAAAAAGGCTTATTCAATATTACTTGTCTTTATCAATATTGGCGAGACCTGATTGGCTGAAAAATTTTTAAGCTCCATGAAAAAAAAATCATACAGTGCCGGAACTACTTTTGCTGTCAAACTAATGTAAACAGACATGTATACGAGATTTCATGATGTTTTTTTTTTCTTTCTAATTCTATACCGAGTCCGAAGTTCAAGAACTAGCTAAGGTTGTTTTCACTGAATATCATAAATTGAAAAATATCTCCAACAATTTCATAAAGTCTAGGAGAAAACTCATTGTCAGTTTACTGGGTACGAAATTATCCTATTTTCAACATAATTTCAGCGTATGAAACTTCTAACAATAGATCTACTAACTCTGAAATGTTTAATGCTATGTTGACGTCATGAATTACACATTTTTTTTACGTCATAACCGAGCCGTTGTCCCGTGCTATGAAATACCAATGAAATGCGCCTTAAAAAGTAGAAACTGCAATATTGGATTTACAAGAAATATGGAGTTACTAACGTTATCATTTATGTGCGTATTTGTTATCTGTGATATTGAATTATAAGGAATGAAGAAGAAATTTCCACTGCAAAGTGGTTTCATACAAAAACCGCGAAGCGGTTTCATACAAAAGTGTGATTAGGCTATTTTTTCATACCTCCATGAAAAAAAAAAAGAATTCTCTTTATTCCTCAACTGAAGTTTGATATTTAAGTGGAAAAGAAACGTTACAGAAGAAAAGGCTGTAAAAGAGAAAAATGTACGTACATATTTGTTTTTGTAATTTGTGTTTTCGCTTTTCATATTATATCCATTGGCTCAATGGTATTCCATAGTGCATACTGTACAGCCTTTGAGTTTTTCCTGTCTTTTTTAAAGCTTTCTTGTTGACCTTTAACTGTTCAAACTAAAGATGAAACTGTCTCTCAAGCCAATAAAAGGCTTACTTTTTTCTGCAACAGTATTAGCCTCTAAAAATAGTCTTGAGGTTTTGTTTATAGAAGCTTCGACTGTTTATTTGTATCGTTCATTTGAGCTTCACTCTGGCAAAAAGGGGGCTTAATGTATCTCCGTGATGCATTATACCAAGCAAGACATCACCTAAAAATGGATCCATAAAATCCATTTTGTCAAACAACTGACTGAACTATGAGATAGAGTTATCCCTTGACACGGAGAAAATTTAAAGAAAAAAAAGTTTCGGCCCATGTCAGCCTACGCGCAGGCTGACATGAGTCGATATTTTTCGCAAACACACTAAACCCCCTTTTCACATAGCATGGCTGGCTCATTTGTAATTTCTCGCAAAATAAAAATGTTTTCTATTAGAAGTTTGACATGTTCGCATTCGTAGAATAAGTGTATAATAGTTTATTTCATGCTTTTCGGTAGTTTATCGAGAAATAAAGGTGGATTATGGTTTGATATTTCATGGTTACGATAAGTGAAAATACCGATTTCATATTTTCAAACTCTTAAACTGAAGGCGGAAACAGTAGTTCCCGCGCACTAGTTATCTAGGTAAGCAGCGCGTACCATTCAAATGGAGGAAAATATGACGTAATTTATGCTATATTTCTCGCGCTTTACGTAATATTGTAATGCCTTGTTAAGTGAGGGGGTACGCCACAGGGAATTACCGAAACCAACTGCACTGGATTTTGATAAAGTTCCAACCAAATAGGGGTTAGAAGCATGAAATAAATAGAATATTTTTTGAAGAAAGATCGAAATTTATTTCATCTCGTGAACATCATCGGTAATATATTCACTCGTGGCTGCGCCAGTCGTGAAAATATTGCCGATGATGTTCACTCGATGAAATAAATTTCGATCTTTCACCGAAAAAAGAAAAAAAGAATATCCTCTATTTCTTGGTCTGTTTTGCAGAAAATACTTACCTTTGTAACTAGTAATGAATTTGAAAACAAGTGAAGAGTGAATAAAAAAAATAGACCCACTTGGCATTTTTTTTTCTGTAGGTGTAAGGCCCGTCCGGGTGGCTCAGTGATTAGCTTATCTAACTCGTGACCTGGTAGTTGCGAGTTCGATACCCGGTTGAGGCAAACTTTCTTTCCGGCGATTTTTCGCCTCTCACCTTTGATGCATGAGAGAAAAGTAGTCAGTGGCTTTTGAAAGACAGTTGTGCCAGTACTGTTGTGAGAAAGCCAGGAACCACACGGGTGCGTCACTGACTGCCATAATATGACCTGAGCTGTTAAAATGGCGTTAAACTCCAATACAAACAATACAAACTTAGTTTTAAAATTCATTTTTCTGCCACCGACTAGCAGTAGGACTGACCGTGCAATAACAGATTGTCATCTTCACATTAATTGTCATAATTTTACATGGTATAATTTCGATTAAAGTCCATTTTAATACTCACATTGTTTACTTTAGGCCGCCACCGGGCCTTTAACATGACAGAACTTGCTTATGGAGTATAATTACTTACAAGTAATCATATTTTTGCATGACCTCCAGAGGTGATACAGCAATAACTTTGCTCAATCAAATTTACTCGAGTACTTTTACTTACGCCAGTAAAGGCTTAAACATGACAATATAAGTAAATTTATTTAGAGAAGTAGCTTGTCTTACGTAAGTAAATATGGGCATATACATGGGGCCTTAATCACACAAGATAAAAAATCTGATAGTTGTAAACAAGCACTTGTTAAAGTGCTTTACGTCTTTATTTTTTAAAAGCCCATTTCGCCTTGAAAAAGATAAAATAAATTCCTAACAGAACATTATGGCATAAAAATCCGACTACTCGTATAAACATTATTCTGTTCCCCCCGAAACGTTTGCGAAACATTAACTTTTAACCTACCGAACTAAAATTCGCAACCAAACCAGCCGTGTATGTCAATGGTGATAAACGTGGCGTTTGCGGACGGCATAGAATAAGATTAGACTGTACAGAACGTGCAGTCTGATCGTAAATCTACACTGTCCGCTACCTGATGCTAAACTATGACCGAAATTATCTTAAACTATAGTGGAAAATGACGGCCAAACCCAGCAAAAATGTCGAATAAATTTTCTTGCCAGCGAAACAGTTAAATGAGAAAAGTAAAACTCCAGTAATTACCCGGGTATTAGTTAACCCTTTACAAACAATCCAATTTTTTACGAGCCCTGGAAAGATGGCCTTTGAAAACATTGTGAGAAAAGGAGAAAATGCTGGTAACCAGCATTTTCTCCTTTTCCCACATTGTTTTCTTTCTTGTCAATTCCTAAATCCCATCATTTGAACTACAATTAATTTCTAGTCTGAAAATACTTTCAATCTGGACCATTCTAAATTTTTTTCGTGTGGTAAAAGAATTTAAGAGTGAAGGCTAAGATGAGACCGTCAGAATGTGCTTTCTTATTGGGACCTACTTTCTTTGTTAGGAACATGAAAAGTAGAACAACGTTAGAAAAACGTTAACGTGCATAGCCGCTGGGAACGGATCAGAATGTAATAATAGTGTCTTAAATCTTGATAAATTAGGGTAAGTATGATTGAAAAAATGTATACGAATCCATTTCGTAAGCCATTAGGGCAATTTTTGATACATCCTTGCATCTGACTGGCGGCAGCTGACTATAGAATAATTTTATGTCTGTTTTACTGTTCGAAACATCAAAGAAACTCTTTACTAGATGACAATATCTTAGACTTGTCCAAATCGAAAGCATTTGCAGACGACAATTTTGATATGGCTCAAATGATGGATTTTGTCTCTGAAAGGGTAGAAAAAAAAAAACTTTGGGAAAAGGAGGACATGCTGGTTATCAGCATTTCCTCCTTTTCCAATGATTTTTTCTGATGGCTCCTTCTTCAAAATCGATAAAACTTGGGATTGTGTGGTAAAGCTTTAACACATTTTCGGATATCAATCGAACCCGAGAAAAATACTTAAAAAAAATGTTTTGAAAGCATTTAAAGATGATTAAAATATACTATGGCTCAAAAAATGAAATCTGTCCTAAGACTGGTAGAAAAGATTGTAGGAAAATGAGATATTGCTGTTTACCAGCATTTTATCCTTTTCCAAAACGGTTTATAAACGCATTCTTTGTAAAGGTCGGCAAAAAAGCGGGATTGTTTGGTAAAGGGTTGAACACACCTGATATCACTTCCAAACGAGCGAAAAGGACATTTCTGAGTCAGTATTAAAAAAAAGGGGAATCGGCAATAAGAAGATCTAGACTTTTAGAGCTAAAATATCTCACAGTTCAAAGTCTAGTGTAAATCAAAGCACTGAAAGTCCAGATCAAAAAAAATCTTAAACCCCCTTTGATACCGTGAGAGTAAAAAAAAAATAGTGAAGATGTATAAGTAAAAGTACATCTTAGCAAAACGCAAAAACTATCATATTGTTCCTACTATTGGTCTTTATCTTGCTTAATTAGAGTTGTCATTGCTACCAACCTCTGTTTTGAGGCATACTTATTTGTATAAACAGGGAATGCAGACCAAGATCAGACTGCACCGATGTGCTGTCTGATCTTGATCTACACTTTTCACAAAGGACATCAGAGATCTCGATCAACAGATGAGGGTTAAAGAGTTAACCTTTTTAAGGTACTGAATACAACAGTCCTTACAGTGCTTTGATTTCTGTCTCGGCAGTTTGCATAACTTGACTGCCAGAGATTTTTTTTACCTTATGATTCTGAAAAACTGATCGAATTTAAAAGATTTTAACCTTATCCCTCTGAAACTGATATAATACAACAAATACAATAAAGTTTATTCCGAAATCAACTTTATCCACTTTATATTATTTATACAGTACTGACATACACACCTATCAGTCTGGATTACAAATGTATCCACTGTAATTTTAAGACATATTCTTGCTAGAAAATTAAAAAGAGAGAGAGGTGGAGGAGCGGATAGTGTAGATCAGACTCTTCACGTTATGTTTTGACTGACCTTGACCTAAACTGTCTGTAAAAGGCAATCCGGGTCCGTATTCATCAACCATTCTTAAGAACATGCTTAGTCTAATTTCAATTTTAGAAAGTAACAACTCTTCCGATTGGCTACACCAAATTTTAGGTTTAGAAAGTAACACATTTCTGATTGACTAAACCATTTGGTTTTCTCTTCACAGAGCATGGGTTAATTCCATGTTACTGTCACCTATCAAATAAACTGATATTACTCACATCGGTTACTTGTTGAGAAAAGAGTGAAAATCATTATCCTCGACCCTCAGCTGTCTTTTTTTAGAAGATTGTCCGTCTCTTTAAATGTAATGTATGTCCATTGACTTCCACAAAAAGTGTAGAGGAAATGGCATCATGAACAAGTTTTTTAGCTGTTCCCGAAAAGAGAACGGCAAAAAGAGAACTTTAATGATTTTTGACTTTGTTTCGTCATTTGACTACAGACACAAAATTGTTCTCTAAGAAATTGCAAAATTGCAAGCTGTTTAGCTGTTTCTCAAGTCAACAAATCAGCACCAGAAATATTTTTGAGACCTATTCTCTCATCTTTTCTGACAAAACAGTGTAGCGAAAGTGCTCAATATCAAATTGTCAAAAAGGGTTACTTGTGACTAACTTGTGGTACTATGACCCAGAACCTTCACATTTTAGCGTTAAAGTAAGAACAAGTTCACACACTAATCTTGCGCATGCGCACAAAGCAGTAAAGTCACCAAGGAAATATAAAACGAGGGAAAACTTACAAAGGCAGCAGACAATAGTGCAAAACAACGTCAAGATGAGACAGGCAGGTTAAAACTAATCAATTTTCAATCTTACACTGGTAGGATTTCCCGCCTAAATCCGGACTGTTTTCGGAATATAAATTACTTTGATTTCGTCTGCTAGACGTATGTGTCTGACATTATCCGTTCGCGAAACCCTTCAAGTGAAACCAGATATCTGTACTTTTGTTTCTTTTGATCATCGTATACACCTAGAATACCCCTTGCTGTAAATATCAAATAACGTTTTATTCTTTCTTTCTCAGTAAAAGCCCTTCCATTCTTTACAATATTGTCCAGCCATAACCATACCATATGACAATCTATACCACTTTTGAAGACAGCTTTTGGAAGCTATATAAGAAAGAATTAATTGATGTTTATATATTTATCTAAATGCTCCTTTCCCCACAATGTTTCCTCTGAATATTTATCCAGCGTGTCACTTGTCCTAGGTGTAAGAAGCACTTAAACGGCCTTTGCAGCAACTAATTTAAAAAAAAAAAACTCTAAACTGTATAAAAAAAAATAAATAAATAAAAGCCATTTTAGGTAAAAAACGAAAACCCAAATTTTTTAACATTTCAACTTATCGCTGGAGAAACCTCACCGTTTCTGGCAGTTTAGATCCAATATCAGATGCACATTTTTTACATTCTGATCTTGATCTACACTGTCCGCAAAGCGCACTGAGTCGTGCATAGCAGCCAAAGGGTTACCATAGCTTTCTCCGAAATACTTTAAAAGGTTCGACGATTTTGATGACGGTTTTGTCTGGTGTTTTAACAATTTTACGACATGAAGCACATTTCACACAATGGTCTTGGATTGGCTGATTTAACTCTTTACCACACAATCCCGACTTTTAACGACCCTGAAAAAGAAAGCTTTTGAAAACATGGTAACCAGCATTTTCTCCTTTTCCCACAATGTTTTCTACCCTTCCCAAGACAAAATTTGAATTTTGGGTTACACTGATTTTGTCGTCTGCAAATGCTTTCAATTTGGACCAGTCTAAAATTTTGTCGCTTGGTAAAAGGTTAAATGTATCAATATATATTCGAGTCGTGCTCTAGCAAAAGGGGGTGCGATGCATTATATCAATCAAGTCATCACATAATTATTGGGGAAAAAAAAAACAGTCTGTCAATTAACACGGCCGCTTATCCCCTGAATCACAACAATGTGTTGTGAATGAAAAAATGTTGAGGGGACATCCGGTTGAACTTCAGGGGACTATAAACTGGGGGATACGAGGGTGTTACGGTTGAACCGTGATTTTTTCTGTTCCAGGATCAAATATCAAAAGTCAGAGAATGTCATGCAACTCTTTATTGATTTTCCTACAAATATGAAGCTCAGTCGAAGCCAGATTACGGTTTTGTCCATTTTTTCCCGGAGCATGGGTGATCGGAAGTAGGTATGTCATTTCGGATTCACGTTCTTGAGTCGCCGAGCGCAAATGGTTCCATCCATCAGTGTGTATTAAAAAGTCTCTCGGTTTATTGTAATTTAAGGCCAAAACTGTATTCCGTTACTGTCATTCTTCCAAGACAATAAGATTTTTAATGAAATGTGTGATTGAGGGGATCTGTGATGATTAAAGGGATAGGCCGCGATTTAGGGAACAAGGCAGTACAGCACCAGTACTCAAGACACTGTCGTTCAAGATCTAAACTTGTTCATGTCTAGAATCTATCATTATTTGATTAATAATAATGGAAAATGAATTTCAAATCAAGACGCAATAAAATGCAAATCAAAGTACTGAAAGTAAAGAGGACTTGACGGGCCTTGAGGTGTGGAAAGAGGGGGAAGTAGGCCATGACAGGCGATAACCAAATTAACATAAACTTTCTCTTTGCAGTTCAGCTTTGCTGTTAACCATTACTCTGTTAGCCACGACTCAATGCTGACAGTGTAGTGTACACAGTGTCGATCAAGATCAGACTGCACAAAATAAACCACAGTCTACTCTTGGATCCTCACAGCACGAGGAGACTTTTACGGTGAAAAATAACACTGACGTCGCATTTATTGGGCTTTTACTATTGGATGAAAATCTCCATTCAATGTCTTTGACAGTTTTACCCTTCAGCAAGAGAATCTGTATTTAATTGCACTGAAAAAAAAAAAAAAAAAACGAAAAAAGGGGAAAATTCTTATAAGTATAAGTCTCTCATCTTCCTTCACGATATTTCTACTATATATAAAAGACAAATCCCATCATTTGAGCAACATTTAATTGATCATTGGAAAGTTGTTTTATTTTGGACAAGTCTAAAATTTGACGTCTGCTACAGACTTTGGAACTTTTACCACATAATGCCGAATTTTAACGACCCTGAAAAAGAGGGCTTTCAAAAACATTCTGGGATGAGCAGAAAATGCTGGTAACCAGCATTTTCTGCTTTTCTCAGAATGTGTTCTACCTATTCAAGGAAAATACTATCATTCGAAAAAACATTTTAATTGCCTTCTGTAAATGCCTTCAGTATGAATGAGTCTAAATTTTGACTTCTGCTAAAGTCTTGAGGATTAACAATGTTTTTTTTTTATTCCACAAACAGTACTACTTTCTATCGCGGCAATACATTCTGTTTTGACGGTCATCCGTCTTTCACATCCGGTTAGACTCCGTCACAATAGCAGGTTAAATTTAACGTCGCCACATAAATATGTTAAACGCTTTCGACAACTGTAAATACTTTTCCATGAAATAGTTATAATTTTAACCGTTGTTTAGATCGCAGCAGCGGACGTCGTTTATAAAAAAAAAAATCAGACTTCACATTCTGTGCCTTTGCCTTCTGCAAAAGCTACATTTGTTGCCCATGCTAGTAAAAGAGTAATAGGACCTATCTAAACTGGAACATTGTAGTTCAAAACATCATGGGAAGGGGAAGGGGTTAATCGAAAAAGAAAGGTAGGCAGCTAAAATGAAATTGTATTCGTCTTCAGTTTGAATATATCGCTCTTTTATATCTCGGGGGAAATTGGGTGAATAAGACGCAAAAATATAAATCACCTATTTTTAGAAGGTTATATTCTTTATTGCGTCGCAAATTCTGACATAACATTTGATGGCGTCATAATATCATATAATACGGGACTTCAATAAATGCATTGAAATTCTAGCCTTTATTCCGTAGTATTAACTTACCACAGCCTGCAGATTACTTTTTGCCTTGTGCAACGGACAATTTTAAAATATTGTGGCAACGGGGAAAATGCCAATCCGCTATGCATGTGTTAGTAGGGAATTGAGCGACAAATCATTTGTATAAACAGCGAGTGCAAACTTGACAAACTGAACACACGGTGAGTGAGTATACTATATTCAGACATCGAGATCACATGACTTGGTTGACCAATGGAACTTTGTATTAGATTTACACTTATTATGAAGAGTTTGTCATTTCATCGGTCATTTATTTATATACAGACTCAGAAATTGTAAGATTAAAAACACTTTTCCCCCAATAATACTATATACAAATAAGACAAGCCGAGCCCCGTAGCTCAGTCGGTAGCGTACAAGACTCGTGAACAGGAGGTCGCTGGTTCGATTCCCGGCACGCCAAATTCTTTTCGAGGATTGATGATAGTCATTGCGACAGGATTCATTCCTCTCTCAACGCTGACCATTGTTTCGACGATGGTTATGTGGGAAAGCTGCCAGTGGCTTGGAAAGAATATTGTGCGGAGTACTGGTAACAGAAACTCCAGGAAAGCATGGATAGGTGCACTGGCCGCCGCGATATAACTGAAATAATGTTGAAAACGGCGTGAAACACCATACAATCAATCAGCAAATAAGACAAACAATTTTGTGTTAAAGATTCAGCGAAAAGGTAACACTACCGGTATTCTATGTTTAATCATTAAGCTGCTAAACACGACTCGCTGACCTTTTACGGACAGTATAGATCAAGATCAGACTGCACAGAACATGCAGTCTGATCTCGAATCTACACTGTCCGATAAGAGGATATTTTTCACCAAAAAATAAGTTTGAAATAACATTATTCGCGTTTCTACTATCGGCTGGAAAGCAGGATAATGGTTAAACGTTAGAAGCCAGAGGATTTACCGAATTGCAGTACTACACTCCAATCGCTATATAGCACACTAGAGGGTCCCAATCACCCCAACAGTTCTCAAGTAGGTGCGATGTAAAAGAGATACGACCAACAGAGAAGAAACCATTCAGATGCCAAGTCCTACAAATTAACCCTGAAAGCGGCTTTCACGACTATAGTTGCCTTTGCGGTCAGTATAGATCAAGACCAGGCTGCACAAAACGTGCAGCCTGATCTTTGATCTACACTGTCCACTTTGCTGAAACACTGTAGGCAAAAGCAACCATGAAATTGCTATTATTCGGATCGTGTTTCTAGGATGAACATTTCTGTTGGTTTTATCTCACTCGTTACAACTCGGCCGATTCCGTACTGACATCTAACCTCGGCCGAATAAAGGAGGCCTCAGTTCTTAACTACCAATCACGTGATCTAAACATGGCGGTAACCCTGTTAATCGCTTAGCAAAGGCATGAACAACCACGGTGAAGTTATTCACATCTATCGATCTGTCGATGGAAGCTCCCAACGGAATTGATAAACCACGTTAAAAATTGAATGTACAAACTGTTTGCCGACGTAAATATGCTAAGAAAGATACCGATAGAAAATTGTGACTCGTGTTTTCTTTTTTTTTTAAGAGGAGCCTTACAATCTTAATAACGGTAAAAGGGTGTGCTTCCGGCGAAGAAATGTACCGTGTAGGCGCATATCCAACATGCTACGTGATACAGCCAAGGGACTTGATCACGGGATCACCCGAGGTATGCCGAATGGGTTTTATCCGGCGCTCGAAAGGTTAAGGTGTATTTGTGGCAAGCGTAGAACAAGCCAAAGCTGCAGAACGTTCAGTATAATTCTGAATCTGTTATATCAGATTTGAGCCGTGCTCTGTAAAAAGGGGGCTTTAATGCATCTCCAAAAAGTATCGACTCAGGTCAGCCTGCGCAGTCCGCGCAGGCTGACCTGGATCGAAACTTTTTTGCTTTTGGTCAATTTTCTGCATGGCCCAAGACCACTGTAACTCGGGATTCAGCCGGTTGTCAGACTGGCAAATTCGATTTCATGGATCCACAGTCATGTAATGATGTGATGACCTGGTTGGTAAAATTCATCACGGAGGTGCATTAAAGCTTTTTTTGCCAGAGCTTGACTCATTTTTAGCTCAACTATTCCGACAAAGACAGTCTAAGAATGCGATGTCCGATTTTTCAAAACCGACTGAAAATGTTCAATTATACGGCGATATAAGGAATATATCTTAAATCGTAAAAAGATAAAAATCTTACTCTCGAGATCTAAAATTTTAACTTCTCAAAGCAACTGAATTTTTTTTTTAATCGTATAAAATCAAATACTGGGGGTATCGATCCAACCTCAGACCACCCCTTCTGCGCAGTCTGATCTTGATTTCTACTAACAGCAAAAAATCGTCCGCAACAACCATTATGGCGTGTAGATCTAAATCAAAACTTTGCTCGATTTCTTTCAATCAGGAAAAAAAAACCTTAATCGTAATGCCCCTAAACAATGTTTGAACAAACTGTACATTTTGTGTTGTCTGATCTCGATCTATGCCGTCCGCAAAAAATATCCTTTGTATAATTACAATTCAATTTATTACAATGTACATAGAGGCCACCGGCCTAACATACAAAATACAACGTTGCAAAAGTTGAAAATTTACAGCCAACGTTTGTAAAAAAGGATAAAATTACAAGTTCGTTGGGTTTGTTTTATAAAGGTTAAGATAACCTTTGTAGAGCTCTTTAACAGCATTTCAAAAGATTTCTAAGATCAGACTTCACGTTTTGTGCAGTCTGATCTTGATCTACGTCGTCCGCAAAAGCCCCCATCAGGATGTAGTACTCGGTTGTAAAAAGGGTAAAAGGGTAAAATTACAAGTTTTGTTGGATTTGTTTCAAACAAGTCAATATAACCCTTCTAGGGCTCTCAGACAGAGTTTCAGCGGATGGTGTAGATCTAAGATCAGACTGTACGTTTTGTGCAGTCTGATCTTGATCTACGCCATCTGCAAACGCCCCCCATCAGGATGTAGTCCTCGGTTGTAAAAAAGGGTAAAATTACAAGTTTGTTGGATTTGTTTCAAACAGGTCAAAATAACCCATGTAGAGCTCTCTCCTACAGTGTTTCAGCCTAGATAATTACAAACTAATAATACTGTCTGAGTTTGCGTATTGCTTTCGCGTGTTTTTCGCGATGAAAATATTTATTCTATTACCGATAATAAAACGAGAACAAAAGTCAAGTAAAGGCCAATATTGAACAGATGGTTTGTGTTAGAAGATTTTCTATGAAGAAATCCATATTTTTTTTTTTTAAAGAAAGATGGAAAATGGCGTATCCTACAAAAAAGTTAATATTTTTTTTTACGATAGAATGAAAGAAAACAGATTCACGTAATGTAGAAACATTAGCGAAATATTTCATTGAAGCATTCAAACATGGGAAAATCCTTATTTACTCTTTACAACACGACAAAAATTTTAGACTTTGTCCAATTTTGCGGCACATGAAGACAAAAAATTAAATGTGGTTCAAAGGATAGTCTATATTTTTCAATAGTGGAGGATACACTGTTGATACCGGCATTTTCTCTTTCCACAATGTTTTAAAACCCTTTACCACACAATCCCGACTTTTAATGACCTCGAGAAAGAAGCCTTTTGAAAACATTGTGGGAAAAGGAGAAAATGCTGGTAACCAGCATTTTCTCCTTTGCCCACAATGTTTTCTACTCTTTCCAAAACAAATTTCAATTTTTCAATCACATTTATTTTGTCGTCTGCAAATGCTTTCAATCTGGACAAGTCTATTTTTTTTTTTTCGTTTGGTAAAGAGTAAAATCAAAGTACTGATAGTACTGAAGGCCAGGAAATCTAGTGATCTGTAATCTCTAAAGAACGAAGGATACGAACTCACACGAGACCTCATTTTCTAATTATCACTACCATACAGACAATCAGGCCAATTCAATTATGCCAAAAGAATTTATTGGTAAATGGGTACTGTCACGCATAATATGGAATAATACAATAATCAACAGGAAAAATTAAATTAATGCAAAAAAAAAAAAGCAGTGCTCAGAAGCCAGATTCTATAATTAAACCGAAGCAAACAGTGGATACCAACGCTCGGCTATAGGGTGTATGATAATGGCTTTAAAAATTTCTAAGTCGAAAAGGGGCTTAAATCAAGCAAATTTATTTTTGAGTTATTTGCCTTATTGGTTAAGGTTGGTCTTTATGATAACGCACATATATTCCAAGTTTCAAATAAATATCGTCAATGATAAGAAAGATAAGACACAATTTAAAATTGGACACAATGCGAATACCAATGCTTAATATCGCGAACGCAGGGCAGGGTGATGTCAATACATCGCAGTTTTAATCTCAAACAGTCGATCTAAATCTATTCTTTTGACTAAATCATACTCGGGTGCTATCATTCTAGAATATTTAAGTAAATAATCCATAAATTATGGACGTCCACTAGCCCTTCTCGTCCCATTAGAGAGAGAGAGAGAGAGAGAGAGAGAGAGAGAGAGAGATTCCAACGACGGCTTCTGGCGCTTAAAATGAATTTGCACATTCGGGATGTATTTCAAAATAAATATTCTTAAACTTTCATTTCTCCTTTTCAAACAATGTCTCGGAAACTACCAGTTATGTGAATGAACTTCTAGGTATGTAAATGTGATGAATAACTGATAAATTAAAACCTAATTTTTTAAACACACCTTTTATTTTCAAATAATTTTGTTTGAAAGTTAAAAAATGTCCAAGGATCGCACAACACTTTCATGATTTCTAATCAATCAACACTCGTCACAAAAAAAGAATATAAGCAGATAACATGGTTGATTATCAGAAAATGTAGATAGAACAAAAAATTCTTATTTTTCCATAATGTTTGCCTATTCTATTTCTTCATATTTCTTAATTCTATCGATTTTTTTTACAAACATATAGAGAAAATCAAGTTCAGTTCTAAATGATTAAAAGAAACTGATAATAAATGCAGTTAATACACCAATAATCTCATTCAACTATCGACATTTCCATGGAAAATCGTATATCTCAATCTTTTCACCAGGCAGTCAAAGGAGATGCGGCGTGCGGTTCCCTTTGATCTTTATTTGAAACGCGGACAGTAACTAGCAAGTGACAATGGAAACTAAAAATAGAAAAATGGTTCTCAGGTTTTTCCCTCGCGCTAGTACACTAGAAAGTGATATCAGGGGCTGTAATCATGTCTATAATACGAGAGGATTTCAGTATCCAATCACAGTGATGGAAAAGTTAGTAGAGGTTAAATGTACACCGAATAAGTCTGTACACCGAATAAGTCTGATGTCAGTCATAATACGGCAACGCCTTAATTCACAGTTCCTGACAAGATTTGTGTAACTATAAACTCCGCCCATAGGCGGTATCGGATAAAAATAGACATCAGACTTAAACGGTGTACAGACTTATTCGGTGGACGTTTAACTTTTACCTGGAAAAGTTATTGACCGTCTGTTGTGTATTCAACAGGGACACAACCCTTAAAACACACTCGTCGGTTATTAAAGGGCTGTAATACCCTTGCAATTCCATAGCACTATGCAGATGTCGGAAAGCTTTGAGGAAAGGAAAACATTCACGCCGTGTGATAAGCGATCTCTGTACTTACGAAACTAGTTGTTTTGGCGGACTCAGCGATATAGAGTGGACACACCGTTCAACATTTTGTCTGAAAGTAGTCCGGCAAAGTCAGCTTACGATCGCTATAGGCAAGGGAATCCCTTGAGAGGGATTCCCTGGCCTAAAAATCGTCTCCCTCTAGATCGTTATAACTAGAGATTGTTTGGTAAAGGGTTAACTGATGAAAGGTAGGTTTGTTAACTCTTTACCAGACAACAAAATTTTAGATTGATCCAAAATGAAAGCATTTGCAGACTACAAATTAAAAGAGGCTAAAAGTATGGGATCTATCTGGGAAAGGATAGAAAACATTGTTGAAAGAGGAGAAAATACTGGCTATCAGCATTTTCTCCTTTTCCACAAAGTTCTAAAAGCCTCCCCGACGGGATTTTGTGGTGAAAGAGGTTTAACTTTTGGGGACGAGTCATTTTCATACCATTATCTTATTAATACATTCTGTCACATTTATCAAAAAAAGAAAGAATCCCCCAAACACTTCTTGTACAACTATAGACAGCTACAACCACTTTTACGACATATGCCAGCAGTAATAAGTAAATCTTATCCAATTTTTTAATAAAAATGTGAGGACATTGTTATTAATTCCTGTAAAAATGAAGTAGACATTCTATTCTATCATAAAATATTTTTAAAAATATATAGATTATTCGTTGACTAACACCTAACTTTCTTCATATTATTTTAAAGATGCTGTGTTCACTGAACTTCTTTTGGTCACATTTCATTCGATGGAATTGTATCGTATCAAATGTGTAATTGTACACTGGGCCAGGGGCCAAAATACGTCAAAAAATTTAAACGACTTTTCCTCCTAAAAAAGTATTTAGCTAAAATGACAGTATTTGCGCTTGAAAAAGTGGAAAGCATTTGAAGATCCAATATAGCTAAAGAGAAAGTTTTGCAATTAAAAAGGTAGAAAACATTGTTGGAAAAGGAGAAAATGCTGGTTACCAGCATTTTCTCCTTTTCCCACAATGTTTTAAAAAATGTCTCCTTCCCTGTGGATCGTTGAAACTCGGGATTGTTTGGTAAAGGGTTAAAGTTTATTCTGCCCATACTAGTCCGGGAAGAAGATATCAAAAACCTGTGGTGTGAAGGGTGTGATGAGAATTTATAAGACAAGCATATGGGTCAGATTAAAGAGTTGTTTTATCTGCTAGAAAAACCGAGGAATGGAGTCAAAACTCAGGGTGTGGGCTAGAAAATTAGGTTTTGGATTATCATCGAACGGACAAACACAACCCAAAGTATTTCTCATTAGGCTGGGCTTATCAGTACTTAACCCTTGTCCTGCTGAATGAGTTAAATGATACCTTGAAGTCGACAGTAAAAACCTAAATTTTGCTATATCATAGGTTATTTGGGGTAAAAATACCTCCTTATCGGACAGTGTAGATCCAAGATCAGACTGCACGTTCTGTGCAGTCTGATCGTGATCTACATTGTTCGCAAACAGACCTTGTGTCACGCCTAGCCGCCTGAGGGTAAACTCTTTACAAATCAACAAAATTTCAGATTTGTCCAAGTTGAAAGCATTTGCAGATGACAAAATTAATGTTACTTAAAACATGGAGTTTATCTTTTGAAGGGTAGAAAACATTGTGGGAAAATGAGAAATTGCTGGTTACCAGCATTTTCTCCTTTTGCCGCAATGTTTTCAAAAACCTACCATCTCATGGTCGTTAAAACCCAGGATCGTTTTGCACATGTAAAGGGTTAAACCCGTTACTGTACACATCTTAGACCTATCAAAATCTTAGTTCAAAAGAAACTTATTTAATCGGAAAAAAGCGCCTTTTCTTGAACTGTTTGGAAAAATAACACACCAAGGGAAAGGAGGCAGTAACTTGTTCCATGCAGTTGCTTCTCTTCCCTCAATGTTTAAAAACAAAAAACAAAAAAGCTATTTACAAGGGCCTAAACATCAGTATTTCAGTGGCAAAATGGATTATCACCGATAAAAAAAATCGTCGGATATCGGAAGATAGCGAGTTTTTTTGGACGAGCCTGTAAATTTCTAGCCAGCTTCCCACAACAACAGGTGCTCACGGGAATGATGCACATCAAAATCAGTCTTCACACATTCAAGGCATGCGCAGTCCGATTTTAAATCTACACTGGCCGGTTGTATCTTTTTTATAAATGTTTATATTCTGGTCAAAATTTAATGGAAATGAGCTATTTTTGTGGTTATGTTTATTGAGAGTGATCATTTCATTTAATCCTTTACCACAAAACACAGTTTTAGACTTGACAATACTGAAACCATTTTCAGACAAAAAAAAAAATCAAATTATAATGTGCAGCGGACGAAGTATTTTTTTTTTTATAAATGGTAGAAAACATTGTGGGAAAAGGGGTTACCAGCATTTTCTCCTTTCCACACAATGTTTTTAAAAGGCTCTTTCCCTCAGGATCGTTTAGATTAGGAACTGTGTGTTAAAGGGTGAATTAGCGTTTTAAGGCACTATATAGATCAATTTAAGTACGATCAGCGTGTTCATAATATTATATCTAAATAACATTATGGAGCTTCTAATAGCTCAAAATATCCTTTGAATAAGACATAAAATGGAGTTTTCGATTCTTCGTATTCACACATAATTCGAACTGTTTTACCTACTACCACGTTTAGCACGAGATTTTCCAGCAAATATTATTAAAAGGTTAAGACATTTTTGCATTCAGAATTTCATATATAGGGAGCTATTAAGATTTTTATATATAGGGGGCTATTAAGATTTTTATACACAGGAGGCTATTCAGATTTTTATATTAAGGGAGCTATTTTGATTTTTATATATGGGGGCTATTTTGATTTTTATATAGGGGGGGGGGGCTATTCAAATTTTTATATATAGGGGGCTATCTAGAATTTTATATATAGGAGCTATACAATTTTTTATGCAGAGAGAGTTATTCAGATTTTTATATATAGGGGCTATTTAATATTTTTATATAGGGGGCTATTTAGATTTATATATATATAGGGGGCTATTCAAATTTTTATATATAGGGGGCTATTCAAATTTTTATATGTAGGGGCTATTCAGATTTTTATTTATATGGTTATTCAGATTCATAGGGGCTATTCAGATTGCTGTAAGAAGTGGGCTATTTATATTTATATATACATATGGGACTATTCAAATTTCTATAACTAGTGGGCTTATCCGATTTATATACATATACATATATATGACTATTCACAGTTTTATATTTAGCGGGCTATTGAGTATTTTTTATTTGAAGAGGCTTATTGAGATTTTTTTCAGATTTCGATATATAGAAAGTTTTGATATTGTTTATATACAGAAGCTATTCAGATTTTTATATAGAGAGGTTTTTCAGATTCTTCTATATGGGGTCGTTTCCAGATTTTTGTATATAGGGGCTATTCAGAATTCAGTTGTTGAGATTTTTCTTATATTAAGAAACTATTCAGATTTTATATACAGAAGTTATTCAGAGTTTTATAGACAGGTGGAAAGGGGAGGGGGGTTTAATTAGACGTTTATAAACTTAGAAATATTATGTCGATTTTAACAATGCAGCCATCAAGGGTTAACAGGGAAACACTGTTTCTGTCCATGTTTTAAGAAAACTTTGAATTGCATTATTCCAATTTATTTTCATTCTTTTCCAAGTACTAATTCAAAGTGACAAAGGTTGTTATCTACTAACGTCGATGGATAAAATTTACGAATGAGCCATGCTCTGTGAAATGGGGGTTTAATGCATCTGCAAAAAGTTTTGGCACATGTCAGCCTGTGCAGTACGCGCAGGCTGACATGGATCGAAAGTTTTGCTATTCTTCAATTTTCTGCCTGTAAAATGATTCCGTGGGTTGTGAAAAAAAGGGGTTATAATTCTGTGATGACTTGCTTGATATAATGCATCACGGAGAATTTTGTATAATAAAAAAAAAAAAAAAAACACTGCGGAAAAACAGGCTATCGGTCCATTTTTTCCCCCAGAAAATTTTAAGAGCTATCCTGGAGACCCCATTAGTAAAACAGAAATGAGCCATGCTCTAAGAAAAAAGGGCTTCATGCGCCTCCGTAATGCATTTTACCATGCAAGTCATATATATAGCAAGTCATTAAATAATCATGGATCCATTAAATTCATTTTGTTTAACCCTTTCCCAAACAAGCCCTGGTTTTCACGTGTCTGCAGTACAAGTCTTTTGAAAACACTGTGGGAAAAGGAGAAATTGCTCCTAACGAGCAATTTCTCCTTTTCCCACAGTGTTTTCTACCCTTTTTGAGACCTTTCTGCCATTTCCATCAAATATAAAATTGTCGTCTGCAAACTCTTTCAATTTGGACCAGTCCAAAATTTGTCGTTTGGGAAAGGGTTAACAACCAACTAAATCTTGAGGTAAATTTGGTCCTTTAACATGCAGAAAATTGACCGATAGCAAAAACTTTCGACTCGCGGACTGCCCAGGCTGACTTGGGTCGATACTTTTTGCAAATGCATTGAACGCCCTTTTCACAAGGCATTTGTTTTGAATAACATTAGATTTGTATTTGTATTGGAGTTTAACGCCATTTTAACAGCTCAGGTCATATCATGGCGGTCAGCAACGCACGTATGTGTTTCCTGGCTTTCTCACACCAGTACTGACACAACTTTCTTTCCAAAGCCACTGACTCCTTTCCTCACATGCATCAGAGGTGAGAGGCGAAAAATCTCCGGAAAGAAAGTTTGCCTCAACCGGGTATCGAACTCGCAACCACCAGGTCACGAGTCCGACACGCTAACTACTGAGCTACCCGGGCGGGCGAATAACATAAGAAACAGTGTGGCTATAAAAAGGGCCTTCGATCTTTTCTTTCCCATACTATTTTCAAGGGCTATCCTGGAAACCCCATTATTAAAAAGAAATGAGGCACATGCTCTGGGAAAAAGGGAGTTTAGTCCATCTCCGTTATGCATTGTACCAAGCAAATCGTCGCATAATTGTAGATCTGTAAAATCCATATGGTGTGCAACACACGAAAAGGGGCCCTCGGACATATGCGTAAGATCGTGTCGTCCCAGATCAGCCTGTGCAGTCTGTAACCAAACCGAGACGACACTTCCCGTTTTTGTGCGATTTTATGTTTCACGAAAGTCGACTGTATGAAAAAATCTTGTGTAGTCGTAAAGTGCCGTCTCGGATTAGCCTGCTCGGACTGGGCAGGCTAATCCGGGATGACACTTTACGCAAATGTCCGAAGGTCTCATTTCGTGTGTTGCGGGCTATATTGTGTTACAACTGACTGGATCATAAGGTAGAATGAACGTTGGACATGCAGAAAATACAACAAACAGCAAAAAGTTTCGACCCATGTCAGCCTGCGCGGACTGCTCAGGATGACATGGGTCGATACTTTTTGCAGATGCATTAAACCCCCTTTTCATAGAACATGACTTAAATAAATTAGAAAGGGCTTACTGCTTTGAAGTTGTTTTATTAAATAGGAGCAACTTTGAACAGATAGCGGAACATCATAGAGTATTAGTTTAATGAAAGGCTTGAACTCTTATCAAACAGTCGGAATCCGTCCAAAAAAGAAAGCATTTGATGAGTTAGTTTTCTCTGAGATTTTCTTTACCTTTTCACCAAACGACAACGCTTTGCCCTCAAGCACACACAATAATATAAACTGATATATATCTCTCACTTGATAAACGTTTCATTATTATTTATTATTGTTTATGTTTGGGATAACAGGTTTAAAATCACATACCGTGACGAGATAATTTATAAACCCCACTCGATAATATTTATATTATCTCGTCACGGTACGTGATTTTAAATCTGTTATCCCGAAAACAAACAATACTATGAACTGATATTAAAAAAAAAAACCAAACAATAATATTAACTGTTAATGAAAGGTTTATCGAGTTGGGGTTATAGTATGAAAGGTTTATCGAGTGAGAACTATAAACCAATATCACAAATATCGCGTTCGCATTGTACTTTACACAGGGGTTAAATGTTGCAATAAATTCTTTTTAATGCCACCTCAGAACGGGAGAAGAAATTTTCAACATTTCATCACCCGGTGCCCTCCGGCCAGGTTGGCATGGATTCAAAGTAGCTCTTAAGGTAGCAAACAAATAGTCTTTGATTTACTTTATCTAATTTACGGATCCAGATCGCATGTACTTTGTTTGAAATGATATATCACAGGTGTTTCCAGATTACTGGATGGGGGATACTGGTAGGTACTTCACACGCGTGCACATGTACGAGAATTAAGTCAAAAAAGAAGGATCGATGTGCTTGTCAGTCTTTCCGTCCGTCATTCAACCCCCCCCTCCACTCGACCATCCATCCATCCATCCATCCATCGTGTCATCTTTTTACTTCTTTACTTTTTAAGGCTTTAATTTCTGAGGAATCTAAAATTAAATGAGTTTTTCCCATGAATGATCTTTACGCCGCTTTCAGCAGTATTTCACTTATATGAAGTCAATAGGTTTCCGTTTCATGTCGATTCAGGGATTCCACAGTGTTAGGCTGGGACTACACAGTTGGTTGCACCAGGGGGACGTTCACGAAACCAGCACTGCCAGCGGAAATCGAACCATGATTTCCCTTCAATCATTGAGCTCCTGAGCTTGAGTTAAGTCTCTTGTACGGAAAGCGTAGATCAGAATCAGACTTCATAGAACGTGTAGTCCGATCTTAGATGTACTTTATCGACATGATGAAAATTTTGCAAGGAAAAAAAAAAAGCTTTGAAATCTTTGGGGTTTTATTATTAGCTATAAATACATGCATTCATTTAAGTTTTATAGCAATGTAATTATGGGTTAACAATTTAAATCCATGAGTCATGAGTCATTGAGCCACGCAGGATCCCGTAAAATTATTTATTCCCTGTTTGTTTGATGTTTAACAGCTTTTCGACATTATTTTAGCTATGTCGTGGCGGGCAGTACACCTATCAATTGTTTCCCATATGTTATTTAATCAGTACTCCGCGCAATATTTCTTTTAAGTCACTGGCTGATTTCCAACATTAATATCATAGTCGAAACAATATTCAACACTTTAAATGGAATGAATTCTGTCGCAATGACTATCATCAATTATCGAAAAGAATTTGGCTGAAATGGGGTATCGAACCAGCGACCTCTGAGTTTTAAGCCCATTATGTCACATACTGAACAACTGGGCTCTGTACCAGAAAATGAATGTACTATAGTCACGGGAATAAATGCACGGAGCGGTTTTAAAATATCGTTTATCATCTAATAAAAAAATCAACTGAAATCGATATATGATGACTTGCCACAGGATGGTTCCTGGCAAGAAAAACATTTTGTACTTTCTAGTAATCTCCACGGAAAACGCTTAACCAAAACGAGGCCGTGTTTTCGTGGACGACCAAAGTGGGGGCGGCTTTCGAAAACATCGTGCGAAAAGGAGAAAATGCTGGTTACCAGCATTTTCTTCTTTTCCCACGATGTTTTCAATCCTTTCCCAAAACACAAATCCTATCATTTGTGACGCATTACATTTGTCGTCCGCTTTCGATATGAGCAAATCCGAAATATTATCTCGGGTAAAGAGATAATTCATTTTCCCCTGAAAATTGAAAATTAGAAAAGTACGTTCAAAGACATTTTGATAAGCTGAATAAATTTATCATTTTCTGCCACTAGCTATTTTCCAGATGACCCAATTAAAATGTGTCAGTATTGAAGACATTATCAAATAAAATGAGGCACTAAAGAGTGGATTCGTTTTTCAAAAGGCAGATAATCAAAGTACTGAAAGTACTGACAGACTAGCGAATGAGGAATTAGCAGCCTTGGTAAAGATAAAACTTGGTTGGTCCATACAAAATTGAAGAAAAATGGTCCATTCTGGGTCCGTATTTGCCAACCTTTGTAAGAACGTTCTTAGTCTTATTCTCCGAGTTTTCTAATTTTGAAAGCAACACAAATTCTGATTGGCTTAACCATTTACCGAGAAAAAACACACGGGTGAAAAAAGCTGCGTTGGGATAAGTAAAGACAAGCGAACATCTTTTATCTTCATATTGAACAGAATTACGATTCTAAAAGAAAGAATTATTTGCTGTGTGGCATTTTTGTAGACTGCGGTTTTTTGTTTATATCTGAATCTAGGCCTCTCGATGGCAATAAGACAAGCGATTTTATGATCGCTAATCTAAAAATAGTAGGAAAAAGGGAAAACTACTGATTTCATTTTCTCCTTTTCAGAGGGTCACATTAACGGTTTGTCTAACAAGTTAGTTACTGGTAAGTGTAGCACTTTGCACGTTATCAGACATTAATTCTTTGCCAAATGTCAAAATATTGGACTGGTCTAAATTGAAAGCAAAGCATTTTCAGACGACATATCAAATGTAGCTCAAATGATGATTTTTATTTTTGATAGGGTAGAAAACCGTATGGGGTAGGGATTTTCTCTTTTTCCGATTTTTTTCTTTTTTTTAAATGCCTTCCCTTTCAGGGTCAGTAGAAACCGGGATTGTGAGGTAACGGGTTAAACAGTCAGGGTTCTGTTGAAGGTAAGGAACAAGAACTTGGTATTAACCTTGGTCAACAAAACCATGATAACGCAAAGTCACATTCTGCTATTATCAGAAACATTATCCCGCTGGACAATTCCTAGTACTAATAATATAGAATTCTATAGAATAGTATGAGCCATACTCCGTGAAAAGGGGGTTTGATGCATCCGAAAAACTATCGACCCAAGTCAGCATTCGCCGTGAACGTAGGCTGACCTGGGTCAAAACTCTGCCATTTTACAATTTTCTGCATTTCAAAGCACCACTATATCTCAAATTCAGTCGGTTGTTGGACAAGAAGGATGTAGCGTATCCATAATTCTATTATGCTTTGCTTGGTGTAATATGAATGATATAACGGAGATGCATGAAACCATCTTTTGCCAGAACGCGGCTCATTTCATATTTTGACTCTTACCGAGCTTCTTCATACGGAAAATGATAACTAAGATAATTAAGGTCATACCTTAAAATCTACTTTATCAACGTATTAGTCGTCATACTTCTTCTGCATCTATATCTAGAATATCGTCTGGAAGGTTTTCTTCGTCTTTTTCATCTATTATTTCTCGAATCGACTCGGGAGTTTCCGGATTTAACACATTATACGAATGAGGACGAGTTAATACAGTGTCTTTCACTATCAAAGTTTGGCCGCCATTTTGTTTAGGCGTGTCACGTGGTGTGCGCAAACCACTCCTTGTGTAGCCTCGCACTGGGAATGACTGTGTGCGTCTAAGAGCCGTGGTATCTCCATTTTGTTGATGTCTTCTACTGGCAATTACTTTAAAAGAAGAGGACCTAAAGGATTTCACACTATTTTTTCGTTTATCTTTGTAACAGTAATAACGTATTTTTCGTCGCATGTATCTATGAAAAGAAGTCCGTAGTATCTTGTTCCGTAAACCATACAGGGCCGAATTCACAACAGGAGCCGAATGGAATAACATTGTAAACGTTGCTGTTATAACACTGTTGAATGTGAAAGCGTCTGGTGAGACAGATTGAATACACAATATCACAGAGATCGGGATGTACACTAACACAAAAGCGCCTACTAATTGAAATATAGTACACATGGCCTTTGTGCCCTTAATTGATAAATTAGTGGCCTGGCTGGCCGGAGCAATGGTGGCCTGTATAACACACGTCATTCTGACCATGGTGGCAGCAATACGACTTGATTGGGTCCGCGCAATTTTATAAATATGAGTATAACAATATATCATGATCCCTAACGGTATATAAATAGCTGCTATGACGTAGGCAAATATATAGACTTTTCCAGCCAGTGACTTCGTACAAACAAAACAAATACCTTTTTGTGGATGAAACACGAACCGGTCCCCGCCCAGTAAAGGTGGCAAGGACAGGCAGCAAGCTGCGGACCAGAACACAGAAAAGCACACAACCATTTTGACAGTCGTTGCCGTGAATGAATGTTGTAGTGGGCTGGCAATCGTTTGATACTTGTCCCAGCTCAGGGCGGCGATCGTCCATGTTGACACTAACGTTAGCACTGACATGATATATCCATAGATTTGACACAATACTACACCACCGAACCACCTCCCTGTAAAACTAACAACAGCAGTCACCAAATTGATTAAATAAGATAACAGAAGTCCGGTACAGCCTAAATGAACGAGTAGTAGGTTTCGAACCGTCCGTAGACGTCTATTTGGCACAACAGCGACTATCATAAAACTATTTAACACAGTGCCTATGGCTATAAATATCACTAAGAATATACCTCGAGACGTCTGTTGCGAGCCTTGGCGCAACATCTCCTGCTCCGCATAAAAATCGTTTAAAATATAGCTTCCATTTTCGGCGAAAAATACTGAATGGTTACTGCTTCTCCCAACCCCTACGTTGCTGCTGTTCTCGTGTATATACATGTTAATATCAAAAGCCGGAACCGGAAACTCTGTTTGCGCGTGCATTGGCAGTTCTCGCACAACACAAGGCCTTGTGTTAAAGACTTGACGAACATCTGGTTTGTGGATTATAATATGATGAAATAATTCGTAGAGACAACTCGACCTGGAAACGAGATAAACCCTTGGTTTAGAAAATTACACTGGTTAACCCTTTACCACACTATCCTGACTTTAAATGACCCCGAAAAAAGGAAGCTTTTAAAAACATTGTAGAAAAAGGAGAAAATGCTGGTAACCAGCATTTTCTCCTTTTTCCCACAATGTTTTCTACCTTTCCCAAAACAATTTTGATTTTTGAGTCACATTCATTTCGTCGTCTGCAAATGCTCTCAATTTGGACAAGTCTATGATTTTGTCGTTTGGTAAAGAGTCAAAGATGTTTTTAAAAAATCTATCTTGCTGTTTTTGTACTGCACAATCTACATTACATTATAAACTGTAAAAATTACACCTTATATAGTAACTCGATAAGTCCAAAATGTACGATTCACAATAAATTTAGGCAAGAAGTTCATCAGATATTTACTACGAATAACTGAACTGATAGTACTATGGTGTAATCTGAGATGATCTCTCTCACTCAATAAACAGACGTGTTCTGCCATCACGAGCTATGATTTAAATCTCCCAGATTTTTTCCCCCAATTATATCTTAATTCCAGCCTCTCTTTTGTAGCTTCTTCAATAACCGTAAAATCCATTGGTCTCGAAGTCCTCCCGTCAGCCTAATGACAATCGAATATGTTTTAATGGAAAACTAACGTCTGCCATAGACAGCGGAGCCGAAGAAGATCGCGGCAGACGATAGGTAATACGCGTGCCTAATTCTCTGATTTAGATTCCAGATATATTTTCCCGATAATGGTTACTAAAAATAGCTCGGGAGTAAATTCGCAGCCCCAATGTTAACCGACTGAGTAAATGTAAGAGCAGAAAACCTGAGTCGAATATAGTTCCGACTGTTTAATTAATCACAAGGTTATTTACAGCTATTACCATCAAAATTAGATGTTATGTAATCTCTAATCGGATGCACCATCCAGATCGTATCAATCACGAAAAAAAAAAAGCAACAATAGCCTAATGAATCATTTCATTTATGATTGAGCCGTGCTCTGGCAAAAGGCGGGGGGGGGGGGGGGTTTATTGCATTTCCGTGATGCATTATACAAAGCTTGTCATCATGTAATTTGGAGTCCATACAGTTCATTTTGCCTTTAATAATCGACTCCATCTGTAGGTAGAATGATTCTTTGACAAGCAGGGAACTGACCTATGGCAAAAAGTTTCGACCCATGTCAGCCTCCGCGGAATGCGCAGACTGACATGGGTCGATACTTTTTGCAGTTGCATTTAGCCCTCTTTTCACAGAGCACCATTTAATTACATATCAGCTGTATTCTAAAGCATATTCCACTACACAGGCTTAAGTTCCTTTCGTTTTTTTTTTTCAAAATTTTCATGATTCTCACAACATTCCGAATTACTCAGACCAAAAAACCCATTCAAAATCATGCAGAACTTTTATAATTATGACGTGTAGTAGTTTCGTGTTTGTAAGGTTGCTTCTGCCCACGTTGTGAATTTTCTTTTGACGGTTTTCATTGTTTATCATAATTTAAAGGGCACTGTATTGATCCCAAGTATTTACAAAAAAAAAAAAACATTTTCAAAACTTTTTGACATGTTACATCAATTATTTTCTTTTTCTGGAAATTTATTGACTCCCAAATACCGTGAACAGCGCTGGTGATAACCACATCAAATTCTGTTGAACCTTTATCAAGTCATTCTCATCTTAGTAATCTAAAACGCACTGTATTATCTTATTTCTCATCTAAAAACATTTTCCCCTATAAATGTGTAGATAAAGACAGTTTCTGCATTTTTTTTCCCACTAGTATCACGCTATAAAATCACGAAATAATTCAAAATTTCTAAAATACAAGTAACGCAATTTCTGATTGGCTTAACCAAATGCTTAAGCCAATCAGATATTGTGTTACTGTATGATTTAGAATCAAAGTACATTGAGTAGTTGGTGAATACAGACCTAACTCTTTAGCTTTTTTATCTGTTCTCATTTCTTCGTTAGATTTACCGTTTTCATTGATTTTGAAAGGAAAAAAAAAAACCTTTCTGCAATATTTCTTTGAAAAATAAACAGATAGACTTCCCTTGTATCGATGGTATTACTCATAGAAACATCACAAAATTTGTGAAGCACCGAATCTCCGCCACTTACATTTTCCTACTTGCTATTATCAACTGTTGTCTTTCATCACAGATGAAAAACTCTCTTTCTAACACATCCTTTGAATGAAAAAAAAAAAAACCACACGGTTCCTACTTACTAACAAACACTATTAGCCATGTACGTAAACCCTTAAACTGGCTGAATAAGTCAAATGAAACTTTCAAGCCGATGGTAAAAACCCAAATATTTATAACATCTTTTACGGGAAAATATTTCCTTATCGGACAGTATAGATCCAAGATCAGACTGCACGTTCTGTGCAGTCTGATCTTGATCTACACTGTCCGCAAAAGGTCCTTGAGTCGCGCTTAGCAGCAGAACGGTTTAGGCATAACCTCCTCAAAGAAACCTTTTTCACGTCTTGAAACAGATCACTTCTGAAAGCATTCTGGTAAAAGAAGAAATTGCTTGTCACGAGCAGTTTCTCCTTTTGCTACATTGTTTCATATGTTTTTAGCCTTTGATTATGCACACTACCCATACTTTCCAAGGACATTTTCAAAGCTGTATGCCGTTACCGTATTTCAGGAGTTGATCCCAACAGTACGAAATTCTATTGTTAACAAAATGAACACTCTCAGTCAGTTATATAAAACTCAAAATGTTACTGTTTCTAGCTATTTCTTTTTTATCTGACCAAATCACAAAATATCAGAACAGCGTTGATTGAAGATCAGATTACATGTTCCGTGCAGTCTGATCTTAATCTAACAGGCCGCCAAAGCTGTGAAAATTATCAATTAGTTCTCTAAAAAGAAATTGATTACAAGCTTGTTTTTTGTCTTTAATATCCTCAGTGAAAGTAGAAGACGGATCCAGTATTTTTTAACGAGAAACGTTCGCGATATACTTCAAAATGCCAACACTGTCAGAATATTGGTTCTATTTTCTTGTAGGTAAAACTTCGCATCCTTTACCAAAACAATTGTATATTTTCATCACCAAGAGAAACATAGTGAGAAAAGGAGAAAATGCTGGTTACCAGCATTTTCTCCTTTCCCCACAATGTTTTCTACTATATTATAGATTAACACCATCAGTTAATTTACTTTTAATTTGTCGTCTGCAGCTGCTTTGAATTTGGACGAGACGAAACATTTTGTCGGCTGGGTATGGAGTAAAGAGCTTGTTTTCGAAAACTCCATCCATTTATATTTATGTTTTGCCCGCCAGTTTTTACCGCCAGGTATCGGAACATCTAGACGGCATATCCTCTGCAGTTATCGCCTATTCAGCACTAAATCACCTCGGATGTTGAAAAGGCTTGAAGATACTTTTTTTCCGTGGAGTGTTAATTATAGGGCTCTCGTAATAAATAGTATCGCCTCCAAACGATCTTCGACTGTGTACCTAAACGTGAAGAGAGAGAGAGAGAGAGAGAGAGAGAATTCAGAACCCATAACATTTATTTTTGTAGGTAAGGCCTCCGGCCCATATTACATAGCATGCAGTTTATAAATATTTTGTTATCTCCCTCCTTTTTTGCCCAACACAAAAGTAAAGTCGATTTTTAACAATGAATACAGTAAAACCCCTCTATTAAGACCACCCGTGGTACTTTTGGCAGGCAGGCAGGCAGACAGACAGACAGACAGACAGACAGACGCTGAGTCAGCATTCAATGTTGACAAGAAGGCACATTACAGTAACAGGATTGACCTAACTGTAACGAAGTTACCTATTACCTATACTCGTATTACATAATCAGATTATGGCATGAACTGCCATTTACTCATTAAGACGTAAATTATTCAGCCAATAAAACAACAGGTATTTTAGGACACAGTATTTTTTTTTAAATACCATACATTAAAGATATAAGAGTCTGAATTCCGGTGTCGAGCAGCCTGATCTTATCTGTATCTGTACTGTCCGCAATAGTAACAAAAACCAATTTGAGCCACGCTCTGGCAAGACGGGGCTTAATGCATCCCCGCAATGCATTATATCAATCAAGCCATTACATCATTATATATCCATAAAAGCCACTGTTTTTAACAACAGACTTAATCATGAGGTAGACTGGTCCTTGGACTTACAGAAAATCGACCAATAGCGAAAAGTTTCGGCCCAGGTCAGCCTGCGCGGATTGCGCAGGCTGACCTGGGTCGATACTTTTCGCAGATGCATTAAGCCCCCTTTTCAAAGAGGACGGCTCAATTAAATTTGGTACCTGAAGTACTGACTGATGGCTTTACAGAAATCTTTTCAGCGGTCTGTAAATCTCAGTTTGTGTAGCCTAATCCTTATCGTGCTAAATAAGTTTAAAAAAAAAAAATTCAAACCGATAAATGTTATTTCGTACGTATTTTTTGAAGAAAAGTATCTCCTTCCTTATCGGACGGTATAGATCCAAGATCAGACTGCGCGTTCTCTGCACTGTCCGCAAAGAGTCAGGGAGTCGCGCTTAAGAGTTAAGATTACTTCTGAAAGATCTTCTAACTACTTTGACTTTATTTTTCATCATTGAACACCCGTCTTAGAATTGTATAATTGTATTTTTCAGCATTTTTTCGCTATGTTTATGTATTAGCCATGCTACGTGAAAAGGGAGTTAAATGCATAGGCAAAAAGAACCGACCAAGGTCAGCCTGTGCAGTCCGCGCAGGCTGACCTGGATCGAAACTGTTTGCAATTTGTAAATTTTCTGCTTCACCAAGGACCATTCTGACTCAAGATTCAGTCAGTATTTAGGCAAAGTTAATTTTTATGGATCCAAAATTATGTAATGAGTCATTTTCAAAATTTGTAGAAATTTTGAACTCCTGTTTGGCAAAAAATGAAGGTCCTGCTAAAAAGGCAAATTTGCTTTTATCCGTTTCTAGACTGAATTGTCAAGTAAAAAATCAAAGTTACAGACCTTAAATACCAAACTAGGGCTTGTCATATAATATTTTGTTTAGCACCTTTAATGAGTAAGTCACTACTGTAACACAGAAACAATTTTATTTTTTTGATAGAACACATGCATTCTGATGGTCCATACAAACTTAAAATCAAAGAATAATACTATTTTCAAAATAAAATGGGTTCAATCTTGTCCAAAATACATTTCTGCCTTCAAATCAAGGCATTTTCAGCAACTGAAGAAAACAGACTCGTTTTTGAAATGTTATTTGTACTTTCTTTCCTTTTAGACATTATTCTACATAACAATTTTTAAACTTAAAACATTTTCTATGCTTACTTGTGCATATATCAGGAAAAATAACTTCACAAATTTGTTGTTGCAAAGAAAAATATTAGTAAAACAGGTGTGTTACAAGAGAGACAAGGCTGTTACACTTGTGACAGCTTCCGTTACTTGAGTGATAATATCATATGAACTTTTACTCAGCTGTTAACCTTTTACCACAAAATCCCTATTTTTGACGTCCCAGAGTAAGAAGGCTTTAGAAAACATTGTGGGTAAAAGAGGAAATGCTTGTAACCAGCATTTTCTCCTTTTCCCACAATGCTTTCTACCCTTCCCAAAGCAAATGTTAAGTTTTGAGTCACGTTTTAGTTGTCGGGTGAATATGCTTTCAATCTGGACAAGTCTAAAATGTTGCCGTTTGGTAAAGAGTTAAATTAACTAGAACTCTCATGTCTTCTCTAAAAATTTACTGTAACTGCCTAAAAACCCTCCACAACTCGTCATCTAATTTGAAGTGGTTGCCGAGATAATTCTCTGGATTGGGAATTATTCTAATTATATCCTGTATATCATACCAGTTAAGATCAACCAATTTCTTTGGCCATATAAAGTTATTTTCTCGGTCCTGTCCACTTTTTTTCATACACTTAATTTGAACTAAATTTCCATCTTTATTCTCTACCAATCCTGGGTACAGCTTTTCCCTGTACTTTACCAATACATACTTTCCAATTAGGAACTTTGCATCCCATTGATTAATATCATTGTTATTGATCTCTAAATTAACCTTAGAGTGTTCAATATCTTGATCATGTTTCTCTTCAGGACCCCTGTCTGTAATATTTTCTGACGTATCTTCTCTTCTTTTCTCTTTATCTGAATCATTGGTAATCAGAGGCACCTCGCTAATAGGTAAATCATATTCACCATTTTCTTTTCTATATACATGGATCGTTATTTCCTCGTTACATGTATCAACATCTTCATTGTTGTTGACATCTACATATTTGGTACTTTGCTCTCTATATTCATCTACCCCACTCACAGTGTCATTTAAATCGGTAGCAAATACTATTGGAAGCAGTGGCACAAAATGATTTGGTACCCAATGTTCTTTATTCATGTCAGTCCTGCATGAGGTCCACATTATATAAACCGGTCCATGTTCTGCTTTCTTGATGGGTTCAATTAGTCTATGTAGATCTCTGCGAACAGATGGATTGCCCAGCTTTGGATACACTGAGTATAGGGGAGCTTTTAAGATGGAAGACAAAGCATGCAATTGCCAAATCCCCATAAATGATTTGTCCTCTGTAAGTGAGAGAACCTCTTCTTGATAAATTCTCTTAATTAAAGATTTGGTCAGCTTCATCCCTGGGACATACTTATCAGAATATTGTGCATAACTCTTACTGCATGCTTTATCATTTTTTTCTGTTCCAGTTCCTCTTGCAAGGTACTTGTCATCTAAATATGTTTCTTCATTTTCAACAAGTTCCTTTATTATTCTTACCCGTATTTCTTGTTCATTTCCTCTTTGTCCATATGCAAGAACACTACCTGAAGATGGTAGACAGTTACCATCAGTACACACAGAGCACGGGCACAATTCAAAGTTAGATTTTATGTCATCTGGCATATATTCTACAGCATCAATATCAGCTTTCAAACTAGAGTGTATCTCATCAATGACTGCTCTTTGACATTCAATGTGAAATTTTCTTATGGCTTTATCATACTCCTGGCATTTCTGCTGCAACTTCAGGTAGGATGTACATTTGTTCATTTCCGTAAGGATACTTTGGAATGTGGCTTTTCTTGTAGAGATCTGTTCCATCTCCTCATATGAATCACGATCTTTGTTATTCCTATCACATGTTTCTTCCATTTCAGTACATGCATCATAAACACCACTACTATCTTTCACCATACATTTCTTTTTATCTGATTTGTGCTCATTCTGTTTATCATTGAAATCAGACTCATTGCTTTTAAGTTTCTTTCTGTTTTGTTTTCTTTCTTTTTGTTGCATCAAATCAAAGAATTCCAAAGGTTCATGACACCTTTCACAATTCCCACTACACTTGCAACTTAGCCTTCTATAATATATTTTCCCTGGTGAATCAGCCACCACTTGGTGAAGATTTAATGTTCCTGGTACAGGTGATAGTGTCTTACCTTGCATAAAATTTTCCTGTTCTCTAATTTCTGACTGCTTTATCAAGATTAACTTTGACTTTAATCCCTTAAGTTGATCAACTAATGCTTCAGCTGATGTAGTATCTGTCCCATGTAACACCAGGTTATCTGCAGCTCGCTTGATAGCCCCACCAACAGCATCTGGCACACCTTTTCCGTGTCCCGCCTCAAAATATGACCACTTCATGGATTCAAATCCTAAAAATTTGGGTACTCTCGATGCAAGATAAAAATTGTCCTTTTGTCTGTATTGGGCAGTCGGACTATCACTAAAAAACTCGATAGAGGTTATGTTAGGATACCTTTTTCTGACATCTTGAAGGATAGGTTTTACATGAGCCCATATTCCAGATGGATTGTGGACAAGAGAGTCAGACACTGTACAAAATGTTTCCGCTTCTTTATCTTTCACATGTATTACTCCTGTGTGCAGGGTCAGTTGTTTTTTTGACGCTCCAAAATGCATACCTTGAACTTCTCTTGCCATTTTGCAAACATAGTTTTCACTAAAATCCACATGAATAATACACTCATTTTCACCCATTGTTTCCTTTCTTTTTCTATAGTAGTTGTATTGCATATGAAAAGTAAATATGTGTCTGCAATATTTATTTAGGTCATGGTCATATATCTCTTTCAGTCTGTCAGCTGAACAACAAATTCTCTCTTGCAAGAGGTAGAGTGCTCTTGACAATCTCTTTCTGTATACTTCAACTTTTCTTTTAAGTCTTTCAATCTCAGTATCTTTTGACCTAATATCTCTATAACACTTGGCAATACTTTTTGATTTTTGTTTCTTACTCTGAGTCTTCTGTCGTGAGCATGTGGCCTCTGTCGATTCACTGATTGCTTTTAATGGGGTGACTGTTAGGGCTTCTTTGCTTTCTTTAGTTTTCTGCCTTGATTTATATTGTCGAATTCTCCATTGTTTCCTTGCAGCCCTTTTCTCACGCTCTGTCATATCTTTCACCAGTTTTTTCTTGCCTGTCCTCTTGTCCTCTTGGTATTTCTCTTTACACTTTTTCAAAAACTCTTGCCTACGTTCAGGATCAGCATCACGTAAAAGCCTAAATTTTCTCTGTCTCTCTGCGTTGGACATACCCATTTTTTCTGAAAAAAAAAAAAAAAAAAAATTGAACTGTGAGTGCATATTACAAAGAACACATACTTATCGATTTATTCATGTAACACTCCACATTAAAAGTATTTTGTGGTTTTGATTTAGGAAACTAAAATAGTCTATGACTATTCATTATATAGATGTCACTCAAGTAACATTTCCATTGTTCTTATCAACAACAAGACAGACAATTTATGGTTAATGCAATTATTAGCCAAATTTGCAGTTTGATTTGTAAGACAAGTCAGTAACCTTCACTCTGTATGTTAGATGTAACAAAACATCTGTTACTGCACTATTTCGTCACTCTTGTAACAGTAGAATGTCATTATTGTAACACCAACTAAGTCATTTAAAAAAAATCTTTGTTTAAATCTCTAGCTTCTTAATGAAAATTGACCGTAATATAGCAGTAAGGTTTAAAGACTCCCTTATATGACATATATAGTAACTAACTCACCTGGTAAGTGAACTAAAGGAAAAATGCTGGCTATTTGTCACTCTTGTATCAAAATATGTATTTACTGTAACAAAAATTGGTGTTACAATAGTGACCTGTTACAATAGTGATTTACAAGCAAATCTATATGAATTTCTAAAAATAGGTAGGGCCTGTGGTGTTTTTTTTGTGGTCAAATGAATAAGAAATAGATGCAGATTTATGTTTACCATAGGAAGTTATACAGATTAGACGTTTTAAATATGAAAATCTGTTACATTAAGTGACACACTTAAAAATTACGCAGTCACTTACCTCTATTTTGTCGAAATTTTCTCTGGATTGGTACAGAAGCATGTGTTCAGCAGCCATTGGTTTATCTCAAAGGATAGTTACGCTTCAGCTGGAATGCTAGTATTAAGTAAAACTTGCAGAGGATAGAAATTATTCTGTGTAAATGGATATTGTTACAATAGTGACCTTTATCACTGGGACAATTTAATAAGTGCTCTTTAATACTGAAATCACTGTTAGAATGTAATATTTTGGCATGCATAATACACGGAAAACTCAATTCTTAATGCAAAAACAAAATTTATGTCAGTTACTCATACTGGAACTCAGATCAAAGTACTAACATAATAGTTTTAGTTTTTGGGACAAAGGAAATTAGCCAGTTTTCCATGTATAAATCTTTTTTTTCGACATTTACATCCCTTTCAAATGATATTTAAAAGCAGTCCCATGCAGAGGCAGTGCCAGTCTTCTAATCAAACTCAAGTTCAGATACAGATGAAAAGTTGTGACCGTGAAATTCCATTTCCCACAGAATTTCTGCGAAATTTGAAAATGACTCTAATAACTTGCTTGGTGTAATGCATCACGGAGATGCATTTAAACCCCCTTTTGCTGGAGCATGGCTCATGTATACATGCTCGGTCCAACAAAGTGGACAAAGAACAAAGGGATGGGTAACAATTACAGGAGTGGCTGATTAGCTTTTTCTGATGTTATTTATGTAACATTATAGCATGGATTAGCCTCCGGTACACATCAAAGCACTGAAATTACTGATACAGGTCGGAATCGATCGGCAAAGGCTGAGCAGTCAGTGTGTAGCAAAGTGATGTAATAGTTGACGCTTAACCCTTTATCCCTTTACCAAATAATACTGAGTTTTAACGACCCTAAGGAAGAAGGGTTTTGAAAATATAATGGGAAAAGGAGAAAATGCTGGTTACCAGCATTTTCTGCTTTTCACAATGTGTTCTACCCAATCGTAGACAAATCCTATAACTTGAGTTACATTCTGTTTGTCGTCTGCAACTGCTTTCATTTTTGGACCAGGGTAAATTTTCGTCGTCTGGTTAAGAATTAATTGCACTGTCTAATCAGCTAGCTTTTGTTACTATATCTACACTGTACAGTTTTTACTTATTGATTCTAAGGCTGTAGGCCTGATTCCTGTTTTGCATGCTATCTTTTGACGCCCATCGTGCGACTGTGCAGTGATAACCTAGGGTTACATCAAAATATCTAAAGTCCGTTTCACGAGAAAATTTAAAATTTGTCTGTTGCAATAACCAGGCCCATACTCACCAACCATTCTGAAGAAATTGTTTAGCAAATCAGAAGTTTTGTAATTTTAAAATTTAGAAAATTCTGGGGAGCAAGACTGAGAACATTCTTAGGAATGGTTAGTGAATACGGACCCAGGACCTGTCGCCTCTCACAGGCGTAACTACTGAACAGCTCTAGAAACCAACCTACCCAACACAACGCCATAAACTTGCTAGAGCATTGAATGCACACACCAGACTGACCGACATTTCAACGGACAAACTACTAGGATGTAGGTTCCTCTGTATTCTAGGAATATTAAAAGTTTTGAAAAAATAGTTTTGACCAATCAGATTCGTTCAGTATGCCCATTTTGGCATACTGGACGAAAATGATCGGCCAAAATTATGTATAGCATCAAAGTTGATATTCAAATTTCATTGACCAAGCAGATTCGTTCAATAGATTCACAGCGGTATTAAAATTTCTTTCTCAAGGGGGGAGGAGAAAAATCTGTCCGCTTCCAAAATGTCGACATTTATTTCTACTTTAATATTAGTCCATTTGTTCCGTTCTATCAGGTACCAGATTGAAAACAAATACCCGCGAACACGATAAAAGTAACGACTGTCTCCATTGATGTTTAGAAACATTTGAAAAACTACAGACCATTGACTCAGGGTGGGATTCGGCAAGTAAAAAAGTTTGACACCTTGTCTTACATATCAAGCTTGTAACCAAGCGCCTGTAATATAAAGACTAAGAATAGGATACAAGGAACACAATACCCCTGCCTTTTTTCGAATAGATCCCTTGGCAAGACTGATACCCGCAAAACTATCTCAGAATTTAATATTGATTCCTGCTTGGTGGAAAAGACAATGCATCGGTGCTAAAGTTTGAACTTAATTAACATTTTCTCGTCTGGTAAAAGAGTCAAAGGAATCTCAGTCTGCATGGCTTTACATTTCATTCCAGCATTTTCGTACGAAACCTTTTGATCATATAGTAAGATTGCCTTTAGTTTTAGCGTTGTTTTCATTGATCTTTCTGACTTTAATTAACTCTTTACTAGAAGACAAAATTTTGTCCTTATCCATACTGAAAGCATTTGCAGACGACAAATATAATGTAGCTCTGCTTGAGTATTGTCTTTAACCCCTTTACCGCACAATGCCGCCTTTTGACGCCCCTGAAGAAGAAGCCTTTTGAAAACATTGTGGGAAAAGGAGAAAATGCTTGTAACCAGCATTTTCTCCTTTTCCCACAATGTTTTCTGCCCTATCAAGGAAATATTGCACTATTTGAGCCACACTGAAATTGTCGTCTGCAAATGCTTTCAATTTGGACAAGGCTATAATTTTGTCGTCTGGTAAAGGGTTAAAAGGTAGACTGCATCTTCGAAAAAAGCAGGAAAGGGCAATTACTAACATGTTTTTCATTTACCTACGCTGTTTACTAGAGTCCCTCATGTTTCCTCACGACCTTAACACTTTACCACACAACCCCGAGTTTTAACGACCATTGGAAAGAAGAAATCTGGAAACATTGTGGGAAAAGGAGAAAATGCTGGTAACCAGCATTTTCTCCTTTTCCCGCAATGTTTTCTATTTATTCAAAGACAAACCTTTTTTTTTTAGAAAAAAAAAAAAAAAAAAAACATTGGTCTTCAATTTCATTCATTATGAGTCTGTCTAGAATCTTGACGTGTGGCAAAGGGTTAAAGTTACAAAATCGTTAGGCAAAGGGTAAAGTTAATTACTTAGTTTTTCTTGTGTACGGAAGAAACTGTTGTTCTTTTGAGTATACTGTCAAGTACAGCAGTTCTACAGAAAAGGAAAAGAAACGAGGAGATCTAACAAAGCAATTACAATTATCCTTGTTTTCTGTCCTCGTCCCTCGTACAAAAAAACATAGTGCCATCGCCACAAGCATCATCATTATCATCACAAAAAAGCAGATAGAGAGAGATTAAGAGAGAGGGATAGAGAAAGAGAGGGTAGAAGGTAGAGAGAGACGGGCGGACGGGCGGCCAGACGGACAGAAAGACAGGCAGGCAGACAGACAGGCAGGCAGAACAGACAGACAGACAGACGGACGGACGGACGGACGGATAGCCAGCCAGCCAGACAGACAGACACGCAGACAGACAGACAGGTAGGGTGGGAGACTGAGAGAGAAAAAGAGACAAAGGCAAAAAGACAGAATAAGGGAGACAGAGAGAGAGAGAGAGAGAGAGAGAGAGAGGCAGGCACAAGCAGGTAGTAAGACAGACAGATTGACTGGGACATTATTATGTTTTAGAGTCTAAATGTAGGAAGGAAGTTCAAACAGAGAACAAATGTTACTATATTTATGCGTGGTAAATTAAATGTAGGTGTGAAAACAATAGTACTGGCATGTCTTAGCATGTTTTGTAACATGAAATGAAATGAACCCTTTCTGCACTATAGGCAAAAACGGGGGGCTTTAGCAAATGGCGTAGTTTAACTCTTTACCAAAGGACAAAATTTTGGACTCAACTACATGTAAATTGAAAGCATTTGCAGAAGATTCAATACATCTAGCTCGAATGATGATTTCTGTGTTTGATAGAGTAGAAAACATTGTGGGAAAAGGAGAAAATGCTGGTTACCAACATTTTCTCCTTTTCCCATGATGTTGTCAAACGCCTTCCTCTTCAGGGTCATTAAAACTCGGGATTGTGTGTTAAAGGGTTCAAGATTACACTGATACCGTTTGCTTGTTTAGCAAAGTCTTTCAGAGTAAAAATCTTTTTGAATTTCGTTGGAATGTTTTTTTTTTTTCAGCCGTAGAAGGAGATCGAATACATATAAGACAGGCTCTGGCAAAAGGGGGCTTAATGCATCTCCTTGGTGCATGATACCGAGCAAGTCATCACATGACCAAGGATCCCTAATTGCCACTTTTTTTCTTTTTTAACAACCGACTTAATCATGAAGTAGACTGGTCCTTGGACATACAGAAAATTGACCAACAGCGAAAAGTCTCGGCCCAGGTCAGCCTGCGCGGACTGCGCAGGCTGAACTGAATCGATACTTTTCGCAGATGCATTAAGCCCCCTTTTCACAGAACATTGCTCAAATATTTGGCGCTGAAACACTAAATGAGAACATTGACCTGACCTGTATACTGCTAGACAACTTGCGTGAAAATTTCTAGCCAACGATAAAATCCCAAATATTTTGATTTCAATTTTATTTTTCTTTCCCGCAGAAAAAGTCTCTATAAATTGGACAATAAGGGCGTAGGGTCCATATTGCACAATACACGAGTGCGCAATGTAGAAGAAATGGGAACAGTCTAAACATTCTAAAATTTTCACTTTATAAAACAATTCAATCTTCTTTTAAAGCCTAAAACTGCTTAAAAAAAGAAAATATGTCGAACCGATAGTAGATCTAATAGGCTAAATGTTGCGATATCATCCTATTTCTTTTGGATGGAAAATCTCACTGTATCGGACAGTGTAGATCAAGATCAGACTGCACGTTCTGTGCAGTCTGATCTTGATTTACACTGTCCACAAAATCCCGCTGCGTCGCGAATAACAGCCTAAAGGTAAAATAGGTCTCTCGATTCGGCATGCGTAATGATTCAGAACCCCTGGTTACGTTCCTGGACAAAGTAGATCTAAGATCAGAATTAAAGTTTTATGTAGTCTGATCTTGATCTAAGCAGTCCACAAAAGCATTATGAGTCGTGCTCAGCAACCTGAGGGTTAAACACTTCCAAGCTATAGCTTTCACTCGATAAACCTCTCATTATGAGTTTATGTTATTGTTTATGTTTGAGATAACAGGTTGGAAATCACGGTCCGTGACAAGATGATTTATAAACCCAACTCGATAACCTGTCTATTATCTCGTCACGGTTCGTGGTTTTAAATATGTGTTCCCAAAAACAAACAATAATATAAACTATTAATGAAAGGTTTATCGAGTTAAAGTTATACAAGAACTTACTGTTCTTTCGGACAGCATACATGCATAGAGTGGAATTCATCTCCAATCTACTTATTAAGCGACAATAGCTTCTAGCACGGCGGCTTTTCATCATACAGAAAACAATCTACTGCTTCAAAACCCTTTACAGTTAGCCTGGGATAAAACGTGCAGGAAAATATAGATCTAATAGGGTCCAATTGGGGGGGGGGGGCATTCTTGTAAGTCAAATTGTCTCCCTTGCTCGATAAAGACTAAAGGTAACCAAACAACAGATTGATCCTTTTACCTGTTCCTTATTCCTTTGTTTTTATCCTTGATCCCCTTGGGAGAGCGTATAAATAAGAGTGCTAACGCAGCAATTCCGCAAACGTATCAAATATGCTAAAATATAACCGAAACCCCCATTTTTCCCTTCTCGCACCCCGTTTTTTCGCATCACCCAAAACCACAAAAACGGCCCCCTTGTTCGCTGTCAACCACGAATAACCACATATGACTATATGAATTCGCGAAAAAACACCCAACCACAAGTCAACCAAACAAACAACGCCGAGAGATCCGATACGCCTTTTCGCCCAGATCGCCAGGATTGCTTAAAATCTTTTCGCGTTTTAACGATTAGTAGCCGGCTCGTTGGTTTGTCGGTTCACTCTATCACTCAGTTCACTCTATCACTCAGTTCACTCTATCACTCGGTTCACTCTATCACTCGGTTCACTCTATCACTCAGTTCACTCTATCACTCGGTTCTCTTTGTTAGCCAGCTTTAGCCGGCTTTCTCGGTTTTGTCGGTTTGTCGGCTTTCTCGGTTTTTTTGGGTTTGTCAATTGTCACAGCGGCACACCTCAACCGTGGAAATGGGCCAACTTGGAGCGTGCGTGGGGTGTGAGGGAGTAAACAAAAAAACTATTTAAACAAAGCAAAAACATTAAAAAACCGATCCCCTTATATTTTAGCATATTTGATACGTTTGCGGAATTGCTGCGTTAGCACTCTTATTTATACGCTCTAACTGGCCAAGTGCAACCGCAATATTAAAAATGTGTATATATCTCTATATATCCACATTATATTTTTTTTACTCCTCATCATCCGAAAAATAGCCAATTGGCACAGTATTAATACCATCATCCAATATATGCCTTACGTCTTGTAATGGGTTTAATGCTATCTTTTTAAATTCTTCAGTGAATATTTCGTGGTTTGTACTTCGAAAGCCCGTAAATGAAACGTGTTTTTCTTCTTGTTCAAAAATACATTTTAAGTAATCATTAAAATCAATATCTTTTTTTAAACAACAATCAACCACGCCTTTAAGTTTTAATGTTTCTTTTGTCTTTCCTTTGTTTTCTTCTCTGTAAGCATACGACTTAGCACATGTAGCAGCATAATCTTTTATTGGCTGGCCTTTCGTTTCATCTTTGAAAAATCCTAATCTGTTTTTGTTTTTCATACTATGCAACGAGTGAGTTACCGGATACTTCCAAGTATCAAAACAAGTATTCAAATCTTCTTTCATTTCTTCATATATATCATCAGATTGAATATTTAAAATGAAACTGTCAGTGTCTGTATATAGCAATTCTACCCGATCCCCAAATTTAGGCTTTAAATATCCATAGTACAACTGATACATTTTTAATTTAGACAATTCCAAAACACAAAAACCGATATATATGGGTTTGTTGGCGTTAACTAAAGTCTTTTTTTTGTTTACTGCTACCAAATTTTCATTAAACATTTTAAAGCCTGTATATTCAGGACTGTTTAAAAGTTTTTTAGCTCTTTTTTCTGTATTAACTATTTCTACATTACACCTTTTTCGCGGGTTTTCGATCGTCTTACCATATATACTATTGTTACACAATTTAAAATATTCTTGTTTGCTTTTTTCGTTTGTTTCTCCTCTTTTCTTTGTGTTGTGTGTAATATACGGCTTAAGCCATTCAGAAACTTTAAAAACATAACCTCTATGAATTTTACTAATTTTAACGCCTATCTCTACATAGTATTTTAACAATTCTGAATATACTAAATATTCTTTTTTGTTTCTTAAGTTTGGTACAAGCTTTTGAACTCCATTAATTTTTATATGTTCCGGGCATGGTGGGTAATCTTTAAAAAATTCTTTCTTCTCTCTTGGAATCTCTAAATCACAAACCAAAGCACAGGGAAACTTACGCCAATCTTTAAATTCCGCTTTTGTTAGTTTTCGTTCTATATCGTACGGCATTGGTTCACTCATGGCTTCCCCGTATAGATTGTTTTTATCAATGTAAAAAATAAAATTGCTTGGCTTGCTTGGATCGTAGTCACTTAAATATTTGTTGTTGGCTTTACAATATCTACTAACAGCCATACAAACACCACCACGAATACCATTTTCAAAATCTTCATATGTGTCACGATTAGTTATTAAATTAATTTTTTGTTCTGTGAATTTTATCATATTCATCCATGATACGCCGGGTGTTGTATAGCCGTAAACAAGAGGATCTAAAAGGTAAGTATCATAATTTAATTTTCTGTAATTTTCAAACACATCAGCTAAAAGTAAAGTATCCAATTCACAATATTTTAATTGATAATCATTTAAAGTTTTACAACCAAAAGCATCCCAAGCTTTTAAAGCGTGGTTGTATTCTTCTTTTGTGATGCCTTCTTTTTTCAATGTTGAATAAAAAGCGTCTATCGGTGGTAGTTGTGTTTCTTTTGTTTTAGCGTAACAATTCATATATTCATATGGATAGACTCCTTTACTTGTTAACAATTCAGCCGGAATATTAGGGAATGCTTGAGATGTATATTTAAAAGTATTTTTAAAATTTTCTTTACTGGTATCTTCAACCAATTGAGACAAAGAAGAAGAAAGAAAACGGAAACTGTCCAAAAATCGTATTTCGTGTTTTTTACCACAAATATTTATATATATACTAAATGATATATATTTTTCTTCAGTTGAAGGCAACACTGAAAGATTATTTGAATATTCAGCCAGTTTTAAAATGAAAAGATGAGAATCATACCCGCTTAAATTGTGACATATTACAGGTGTTAAATTTGAATCTTCCCGGCGATGTGAAAACTCCATATTTGCCTTTTGTATCTCTTCAATTAAACTTTTAACAAAAAGACCGGCTACGTCTTGATTTTCCTTTTGAATTACAAAACTTACTTTTTTGTTTTTGTATACTCTGTTTAGTCTTGATACAACAAAGAAACAAAAGCCGCTTGGTTGGTGTTTGTTTAATTTTTTATTTTCTCCTTCTTCATTTTCACAAGGAACTAAAAAACTTTCAAAATCAAAATATACCGTAATATTAGGCGGCTCTTCTGTCTTTTTTTTAAATTCCGAAACTGAGGCTTTACTGTCTTCTTCTGGTAATTGAAGCAATGTTGTATCACTACATATACTTTCATGTTTGTTTAATCTTTCTTCGTCTCTAAATACACGCTGGCACTTGTAGCAAAAATATAGCTTTCCGTTAAAATTAGACAACTGAGAAGAAAGAAGACGGGACAACTCAGGAACCAAATAAAAATGTTCTTCATAGTACAACAAATTAATTTTTTCCCCTTTTGTATTTCCGTCAAAAATTACGGGCGTTCTTTTGGCTGTGTTGTCTACTCCATATACAATTAAATGAATATGAGTATTACGATCTTGAAAAATTTGTAAATCTTGAGCCGATGATGGAAAGTTAACATTTGTAAAATCCGCATATTTGTTTGGTTCTTCTTTTTGTATCTTTCTTAGGTCTTTTGTTACTCTCCCCCTGTCTTTGTCTTTTGGGTTAAAGTGTCTAAGTATACACCAGTAAAAACAACGATCATCACCCGAAAGAATACAAACAACGGCCCGTTTTAATGTTAGCCATTGTGGTAATTTATTGTTTCCACATCCACCTTTAAACGGTTGATATTTACCATAGTTAATACTCACATACTCAAAACTTAAAAACTTCCAACCTGAGCCTTCATAATCTTTTTTATAAAAATTTTCTAATACTTCTTGTATCATTTGATTAATCGTTTTTTGTTTGTTGTTTAACTGATACAATATATGAGGCGTTGAATTGAAATAAAATTTTTTTGTTTGTTCTCCATTTGTCATTTTAACACAAGCGCTTAATATAGCCTTGTAACATATATTTTTGTTTAATGATTGAACTGCTGCTGATCTGTACTTTGACAGAAAACCCTCCATACTTAAATATTTGGTATTGCCGGGAACGTTTAAAAATATCTGTTTGAAATATCCGTTTAAAGCTGAATTAGACGTTTTGTTTTTTAGTTGTTGTGGTTGTTGTTGTGTAAAACTAACCGGAGCCGTAGTTTTAACCATTCTTACAACTCCGTTTTTAACTTCATATTTGTAATATTGACGCATTTTAATTTTAATTTAAGTAAAAATGAGTTAATTAAAAATTAAATGAAAATGCCTAAGAATCAAAATACCGAATCAAAAAAGAAAACAGTAGAATTTAAGGAGCCTGAACCTTCCCCTGCTCCTTCGGCTCCCCCTCTTCCTTTGTTTACACTTGGCCCAGAGAATGCTATTAAGGGAGAAAAGAAGACTGATAAAATTTATTTTTCAGATATCAGACAAAACGGAAAAACCGGCGTATTTACTAATATAGTAAGTAGGACGCCAGAAGACAAGCCCACACTTGTTTCATTTGGATCAAACAAATATATTAATATTGAGTTAAATGATATGTTTGATCAGTTTTTAAGTGGTATGTATGATAGGTTTGATCCTGAATACATGGATTTAATTAATGACTCTTATCAAATTGAGGGAGTATTAAACAATTACAGAGATCAAGGTTACGTAAAATGCAAAATAGATCTTGATAGATTTAATGATTCTTTCTTTTCTACATGTGAAAAAGAAGGAGCACTAAAAACAATTAGACCTCTTACGAATGCCGATTTTATGTATGATAGAATTACAAAGGGTGTTTATACGTTGAAAGTTACCGGCTTGTGGAGAAAAGAAAGCCAAGTTAACGGAAGACTACAAACAACACATAGCGGTATATCAATTAAAGTTTTGAATGTTTTGGTTAATGGATATTCAAACTCTGAAAGTGAAGCTGATGAATATGAAAATTCACAGTTTTCACAACTCAGGGAGGATAGCATTGCTCTCCTTTCTGATTAATATATTTTTTGTATTGTATGTGTTGCTTTAATCTCATGGTTTTTAAATATTTTTGAAAAATATTTAAAAAATATATTACTATTAAAAACGGGTGGGTTTGTTTCGGATGGGTTGGGTATGTATTTTTTTTAATTCGTTTATTTTCCATATATATTTTACCAAAACACCGGTAAAATATATTTTATTTTTTTTTACTGTTGGTGGAAGTTTTGAGGTTCGTATATTGGTACATAAAACCTATCAAACCCATGCCTATACTTCCCCTGATCTCTAGCACTGCTCCTATCAATCACAGCAAAGCCAAAAGGTACGCTCCAGCAAGTATACAAAAAGTTTTTAAACTCGTCAAATGTCATATCACGACTGGCGTAATCAGTATATATATTAAAAATATCTCTATCTGGTAAATCAAATAAAATTAAAAAGTTTGAATTTCCACGTATCGTATGTCGAGGCAAACTAAAAAAAGATTGAGACAAATAAAAACAGTCTGTGTTGCTGTGTCTTCCTCTCGTATAATATTTTTCAGGAACAATTTGTTTTTCTTTTAACAAATCGTCAAATATCATTAAGTTCTTGTTTGAACTGTTTAATTCTCGAGGATCGGGAACCTCTTCATCACTTTCATTAAAACAAGGTACAATTTTTGTTCCTTTCTTCTTTTTTGTTTCTTCTTTAATTTGTTCTAACAATTCTTTACGTGGTATATCACTTCTTTCTATTTCTGCCATGTTTTCAAATATACCATTAATAGTTTCTTTCGTTAATTCTTGTTCAAGTGCTTCTCTTAAAAGTATATATTCTGGCTGTTGTTTCATTGACTTACCAAAAATATATAGATGATCGTAATCCAACCAGCCAGGCCTTAAAAGTAAATTTAAAAGAGTTGTAGTTTTACCACAACCAGACTCACCTATTATTAAACCTCGTATGCTACGTGGCAACATCGGGTTGTTCTTTCTTTTTGTTTTGTTTAAATTACAACTATAATTTTTTATTTCCATATTTCTTTAATTTAGTAAAAAAATATATTAAATTAAAAATATGAGTTTAATATATTGTGTTAGATGTCGAAAGAAGACAGATACAAAAAACTTACAAGAGAAAACTTTAAAAAATGGGCGTCACGCTTTAACCGGTGTATGTTCTCAATGTGGAACAAAGAAGTTTCAATTTATAGCAGGCTCCACGAAGAAAGGAGGGAGTTTAACAAACAAACTTATAAACAATCTTCCTTTTGAAATGCATCTTCCCGGTCATAGCTTCTGTGGTCCTGGTACAAAACTTAACAAACGTTTAAACCCTGATATGACACCTAAAGCATGGAGTAAACCGATTAATAGAGTTGACAAAACATGTATGGGGCATGACATATGCTATTTAAAACACACTGATACCGCTACTCGTAATAGCCTATGTGATACAAATATGTTAAATGAATTAAAAGGAATATACAACCCAACATTAAGAGAGCGTTTAGATCGGGCTTTTGTTACTCCTATCATTGGTACTAAAAAACGTTTTGGTATGGGCTATAGTAAAAAAAAAAGTTGTCATTAAAAAATATTTCTTTGTCTGATGAACTACACAGACCAACACGCCGGAACTTTCCGACACGTCGAGTAATAGTAAAAAAAATTGATGAAACATGGGCAGCTGATTTAATGTTTATGCCAAAGAAAATTCGTAAAGGTGAAGCTAAAAAATCAAACAGGCTTAATACAACATACAAGTCGTTTTTGCCCCGTTTTACATCCAGAAAGAGCAAAGGAAGCCAAAACAAGACTTAAAGGGGTTGATTTGTTGTATCATACAGAAGGAAGACACAAAACGGCAATAGCAGAAAGATTTATTAAAACTTTAAAAGATAGGATTGGTCGATTTATGACAGAAAACAACACAACAAAATATATACCACATTTACGAGAATTAGTAAAAGATTACAACAACACGCCACACAGAAACTTTAAAAATCAATACACGCCAGAACAAGCGAGTAATCCGGAAAATGAAGAAAAGATTTACAAAGAATTTTATGAAAATGCACAACCAAAAAAGTTTAAACCTGATAGGACAACACAAAAAACACAGCTTAAAGTTGGGAACCTTGTACGAATACCAAGAAGAAAAGCTTTTGGTTATGAAAAAGGCTTTACTGCTAATTGGACAAGAGAAATTTTTAAAATTCGTGAAATAAAAAATACTAATCCTACAACATATTTTTTAAGCGATGCCAACGATCACCACATTGAAGGGGCTTTTTATAGGCCTGAACTACAAAAAACCAGGTTTAACTTTCAGGAATGGATGGGAGACACAAAGCCAAGGATTAAAGAAAATGCAATTTTAGGTATGCAAGCGGTAAAAGAAGAAGCAGAAAGACAAAAGGAAAAGAAACAAAGGCAACGAGACAGAAAGAGAAAAGGTAAAGGTTTAGAAATTTCTAAAACTGTTCAAAGTCTACCTATTAAATCTTTAAACAACTTTGAACTTACTGATATTTGTAAACATTTGAAAGGTTGGCGTGGTGTCTTTTCACGGGATGCGTTGCCTAAAAAGCCTAATATGTATGAATGTGGAATATTAAACCTGGATGACTCCGACGGCCCGGGTACTCACTGGACAGCTTGGCATCGAAACAAAAAAAAACAAGTTCTATTTTGACAGTTATGGTTTACCTCCTCCTCTTGAAATACAAAGATATTTAAAAAGTCCAATTTTGTATTCATCAGATCAAAAACAAAATCCTGAAACTGTTATTTGTGGTCATCTTTGTATTCATGTATTAGAAAAACTTAATGAAGGCTTTCATATTCAGCCTGTTGTTTCTCATTTAATGGATTTAAAAGAAAAAGGTTTAATTTAAAATATGAACATACCTATAACTAAATTTGGAAAATTAGAAGAAGAGATACGAGATATAGAAGAAGAGGCGGTTCCCTTGCCTTTCATTGTTGATAATTTTTTGGGAAAGTCAGGGGGAGAAATCAGCGGAACCATAGACATGACAGGGCAACCAATAAAAAATTTGCCTGATCCTATTGATGGAGGAGATGCGGCAACTAAAAATTATGTTGATACAAGCCAAGGCCATAGTTTTTTTAGACGTAGCCCAAACAAAGGATACGTAGCAAGTAAAGACTTGGATATGGATGAACACAGACTTTTAAATTTACGTATGCCAGTAGACAATTTAGAAGCAGCTAACAAACTTTTTACAGAAATAACAGCCAATGATGTAAAAAATAGTTTAGAAAGCAACAACCCATTTTTTTTTTAAATACTGACAAACACAAAGCACGTAGCGGCTTAGATATGCAAAATTTTAAAATTGAAGGTGTACCTATGCCAGTTAATGACAAAGATGTAAGTAATAAAATATATACAGATACATTAATTGAAGATAGAAAAAGAAAGCTTGAGGCTGAAAATCCTTTTAATTTTCAAAATGGTGAATATAGAGCAAAAAACAAAATTAATATGAAAGGTTTTAAAATTGAAGGCCTTGGGTTTCCTGACTTACCAACTGACGCCGTAAGTGTTGAATACGTTGATGGGGCGGCCGCATTTGAAAGGAAAAACGGAGGCTTTGAGGCTAAAGATCATATATATCTTGGAAGGAAAAAATTAGGAGGTTTAAGAGATCCAATAGCAAACGGTGAAGTTACTAATAAAAAATATTTAGATGATGAAATAAAAAAAGTTAAAGGTGGGACAATTAACAAGGATGCTAATGGCGTAAACTATGAAGCCAATGCAAATTTTAATTTAAACAACTTTCGACTTTTCGGAGTACCAGACCCACAAAGAGAAGACGAGATAGCCAATAAAAAATATGTTGATGAAAAGACAGCTAATATTCAACCAGGAGCGGCGCCGGGTGTTGATCCAGCAGCTTTAGACAAAGTAAAAACAGATTTGGAAAAAAACCAAGCTTTTAATACGAGAAATCAAAAAACTTTTAATGCTAGGGGTAATATCAATATGAAACAAAAGACTATTAGAAATATACCGGAGCCAACAGACAACACAGACGCGGCAACTAAAGGATACGTAGACGAAATTAAAGAATTTTTTGAAGATAGAATTAAAGAGGCTGAAGATGAAGCAAAGGAGGCAAAGGCGGCGGTTGACCGGGTAAGTAGGGCTAATCCTGGAGGAGGAGGAGCAGGAAACGCCGGAGGAAACGCCGGAGCCGTTGATTTTGGAGATATGAAAGGTCAAAAAATAGTTAATGTGGGAGATCCGGAAAATCCGAGAGATGGAGTTAATAAAAAATATGTTGATATTAGAACACCATTTATTAAAGCAAATGGGGGTTACGTTTCTCAGTATACTCTAGACATGGGAAACAGAAAAATAAAAAAGGTGTCTTTACCTGTTGAGTCTGATGATGTTGCTAATAAAGATTACGTAGACACTATAAAAAATGATGCTGAAAATTTTATACAAAACGTTAATACAAAAGTAGAAGAAAATGAAAAAAAATTAAAAAATATTGAATTACCACTATTAAGGAGAAATGGCGGTTTTTTAGCTACTGATGCTTTTGATATGAATAGTAACAGAATAAAAAATGTTGGAGCTGCCCAGATTGGAACAGATGCTGCAAATAAACAATATGTAGATGGAAAAATTAAACCAGTTGAAGACCAAGCAGAAACCAACAAAAACGGAATTGAAGAATTGCGGGCTTTTCATGTTAGAGAAATAGCACAAAACAAAGACATGAGGGGATTTAAAATAGTTAATGTGGGACAGCCGGAAGATGAACAGGATGCAACGAATAAAAACTATGTTGAAAATTATATAGTTAATGAAATTAAAAAAAATAACGTCATTTTACACAAAAATATAATTTATTATTCTTCATTTTTTACAACCCTAATACGAGCTGAAGCAGAAGGACCAATTGTAGGAGTTGAGGAAGTTTTAAACAGTAATAGAAGTAAACCTGCTCCTGCTGGAGATCCACCCCTTAGATATGATGATGAAGACAATCTTTTGTTACCTACTATATTTTATTTTGGAAAACATGATGGAGGAGAGTTAGATTTTGAAAATTATAAAGTGGGTGGAAAAATAAAAATTAAGCCTAATTATCTATTACCTTTTAAAGGAATTATAACATCTTGTTCTTTTGTATTTTTATATGGAGCTGATGTAAGTGCTATCAATCCGGTAGACAATGAAACATATAAAGTAATTTTTAGATTTAATACAAAACCAATTAGTGGTTTATCAATTGCTAATAACAGAAGAGGAATAATAGATTTAAGTAGAGGTCTTATAGAAGATGGTGAAAATACTTGGGGAGTTAAAAAAGAATACAAATATGAATTTAAAGGACCATCAATATCGGAAAAAAGAATTTATAGAGCTTGTATTAAATTTCCTGCTTTTAGGGGATTTAGGTTTAACGATTGTTCAAGTTTAGTTATTTATTTTGAGTCTTCACATACAAAAGTTCAAAGGTGTTTTATCACTGCTTCAGTGTTGTTAGAAGAAAACTCTATTTATCCAGTAATACAAAGAAACCCACCAGACGTAGAAAATATAGATTATGATGAGTTTCCATCTGATATATGGGATGAACCTGATGATTAAGAAAATTAAACAAATACATATAATATTTAACCTTTTACTAGGTTACATATTACTATTTTTTTATTCTCCCTTAATCTCATTAATCACTTTGTTAATACTACAAAAACCATAATCTTTTAAAAATTGTTCTTCTTTCATGTTTAGTAAATCTTCTAAAATATGAGGCCTGTTTTGTCTGTCCTTGGTTCCTTCTTCTAGGCAAAAATAAACTTCAACATTAGGAAAAAAGAAAAGACTTAAAATTTCATCCAATTCATTAATTTTTTCAATAATATCATTTGTTTCTTCATTGAACAGAAATATATCGTCATAATGATATATATAAACATCAGAGACAACGACACAAGACACATACAAATTAAAATTTTCTTTTTCTTGTTTTCTTTTGCTCCATTCATAGTAGAGGAAAGACTTAAAACGTTTTAAATAAGTTATTTCTCGGTCATATGATATATACTTGTTTGGCTTTACTGGTGCAAACTTAAACTTCATCTGATTGTAAAAGTCGCCCGTCTTGTTTGTTTCTTTCTTTGTATGGTTAAACTGGTTTTTTAATACTTCGGTACACTGATTTATAAAATCAACACTCATTTTTATAAAATATTTTTACATTAATATATAATTTTTTCAATATTTTTTTTTCTTAAATCTTTCTTAAATTTTTCTTTTAATAGCGTTTTCCATTCTACATAAAGGGCAATCGTTGTTTGTTGTTAAATCATTACATTTTTCACATATACACAGATGTCCACAATTACAAAAAAGTATATTTGGTTTTTCTTCATGACATATAACACATTTATCAAATTTAAAAGTTTCAATACTATTAATTTGTCTTCGTGAATTTCTAAAACTAAAATTAATAATTCTTACACCTTCCGCTTCCCTTAGTCTTCTTCTTACATTAATTAATTCTTCTCTTAAATATGCTTCTTCTGAAGTAACAAATTCAATTTCACTTTCTCTTTCATAAATTATAATCTCTCTTTCAATTTCATTTCTTTTTTCTTCACATAAAATGTTTTTTAAATCTGTTTTTACCCATCCTTGACTATTTAAAGGATGAACAACAACCAAATACATTTTCATATTTTTAAACCTAAATTTTTTTAAAATTTTTTCTAAATTATTAACACTTTCATAAATTTTAGGATGAAAGTAACGTATCACGTCTATTTTACGTTCACTATATCCATAAAAACTTTCAAGATTAACAATTTTATTAATTTGATCATTTATAACAACATTGACATTTAAAAACACAGTTTTATATTCTTTTTGTTGTCGTTTACTCCATTCATAGTATATAGAAGGAAACAAGCCCGCTATATGTGGGTTAACTCTAAGTTCACTATTTGAAAATTTAAATCCCAATTCATTAAACTTTGTATCTTCTTCTTCTCCTCCGGTATATTTTGAATGTTTGATTTTGACTGTCAACACTCGTTTTAATGATCTGATAAAATTTTTATCCCTTGTATTTTCCATATTTTATTAATACAAGATTTTTTTAATTTGTTTTCAAAATTAATTTTAATTTAGTTAATTTTACTAAAATTAAAAAATGATTTCAACCCAAATTGTACTATCAGACAATTCAACAGATTTTAAAACTGATTTTAGTCCATCTTTACATTTAACTGATGCCTGTGAGATCGCTTTGATTAATCTCGAAACGTATTACAGTATACCAAATATTAAACCTGGATATAATGAATTCAGGTTGTTAAAAAACCCAGAACGAGGGGCATGGGATTTTAAACTAAAAACAGGGAGTTATAATTTAGTAGATATTAACAAAGAAATAGAAAGTATTTTTGATTAAAACAATTTAAAAGATCAAAACAATCAATACCCTTTTAAAATTACAGCTAATACAAGAACTTTTAAAACTAATTTGGTTGTGGCACCCAATTATATAGTTGATTTTACACAAAATAGTTTAAACAGAATATTAGGTTTTAAGCCTAAAATGTATACTGAGGGTGTTTATGAAAGTGAAAGGGATGTAAATATTTTACCTGTAAATAGTATATTGGTTAATTTAGATATTATTGAAGGTTCATATGTAAAAGGACAAAAAGGAAATACGGTATACTCATTTTTTCCAAATGTCAATCCTGGACATAAAATTATAGAACGTCCCCCCTATCCTCTATACTCACCTTTAATTTTAAATGACATACACAGTATCAGAATGACATTAACAGACCAAGACGGAAATTTAATTGACTTAAAAGGTGAAAATTTAACGGTGCGTTTTCATATTAGGAATATTAAAACCAATTAAAAACAAATTAACTAATTAAAAAAATGACTAAAACACAATATACTGAAACTAAAATTGATTTAAGTGAAAGTCAAAAACAAAAAATTGCTAGTGCTTACAAAAACAAACAACAAACAACATTAAACCTAAAACCAGAAAACGTTGGAGGTTCCGATAGTTTCTTTTTTACAAAAGGCCAAATTTCAAGAATGAACAAGGCTTTTAATGCTGGTCATGGTGTTAATGTTAACCTTTCAATGGCACAAATCAGATACAACGCCAAGCATGGGGGTTTTCTTGCTACTTTGGCTGGTTTGGCTGCTCGTGCTCTTCCTGCTGTTCTTCCTATGGTTGGTACCGTTGCTAAAAAGGTTTTACCTGCTCTTGGTCTTGGTGCCATATCTGGATTAGCAGACAAAGCAGTTAAATCTATTTTTGGTGATGGTTTGTATCTTTCAAGAAACGGACAGACAGCACAAATAGAAACAGATGGTCAGGGGTTGTATTTGAGACCTATGCAAGGAGCCGGGTTTGATGGTGATGGGTTGTTTTTAGTGAAAAATGGAGGAGTCCAAGATGGGAGAGGTATACTTTCTTTCATCCCTGGTATTGGTCCGCTACTTGACAAATTTTTTTAGTAAAATAAAAGATGTATCAACCAAAAACAATTTATTGGAATCCTCACGGTGGGCTTAAATTTCCAGCAATCAAAAAAACAGGTTCAACCTGGCTAATATTAACACAGTCAGCCTTAAAGCTTGAAAAGTCGGAAAAAAAGACTATCAGTTTAAACTTTGGCTTTTTCCAGGCTGGCGGGTCGGTCTTTGTTGTTCCTACAAATGAAATTAAAAAAAATCTGGAAATTAAAAATCCCATATATTGCGAATCAAAGACGGATAACATAACTACTACACTTTATAATTTTTCAAATACAACCGTATTAATACCAGAAAATACGCCGTTGTGTTTTATAAAATATTTAAGACCTTAAAAGCCATATATAAAATGACAGAGATTAAAGAAGAAATGCACGCCAGCCATATTTATCCATCAGTGGTAAGGCCTGACCCGTCTGCTCCGGTTGCTGTGTTTGAAATGACCGACAGCGGGCAGAGTTTCAGGCTTAATAAAATATCTGAAGTACAAAAATTTTTAGAAGAAGAGGTGAGAATTAGAGGTGGACTATCAAAGAAATATATAAAATATAGTAAATACGTGGATAACGTTGAAAGTGGTTTAACAGTAGTAGCACTAGGAGCAGGAGCCGGGGGGATCGCTTTGCTTAGTACAGTTGTGGCGATACCTGCAACGATAGGCTTAGAAATAGCGGCTTTGGTAGTTGGACTAGGAGCCATCACAAGTAAATTTTTTACAAGAAGAGCCAGGACAAAGGGAGAGAAACACGGGGAGATTAGAAGCATAGCAGCCGCTAAGCTTGATACTGTTAATACTCATATTAGTAAAGCTATCGCTGATAATAAAATTACACATGAAGAGTTTACGTTGATTATGGAAGAGCTTCAAAAATACAAGGAACTAAAAGAAGAGATACGAACCAAGACAAACAAAAAAAAGAAGGCAGAAGAAGAGAACAGCCTAATCGAGAAGGGGAAGAGAGAAGCCCGGGAAGAGTTTCGGCGATTGGTAGAGAAAAACCAAGGCGGACCCCTGCCATATTAAACTTTAAAGCTCCGAAATTTAATTTTAGTTGTTCTTGTACATGTAGTAATATGGAAATATAAAAATATATTAAGTAATTACTTAATATATATTTAAGTATTACTAAGCTTTAAAAAAAAAGTCGTTTGTAAACATTACAGATATTAACAAAAGAGACGAAATTGTTAATAAATTTTTAGCTTTAAAAAAAGATATTCGTGCTAGGTATAGTGCTGAAATACAAGCAGAAAGAGGCAATGTTGAAGCATTACAAAAATATTTTAAACCAGTTACAGAAGGAATAGCTAAAATTACACCTGCTCAACCACCACCGACAACAACAGAAAAAAATTTTTTTGTAAATGATCCTGAATTAAATAAATATTTAAACTCAATCAAAGAAAACCAATTAATTAATTTAGAACCATCGGCTGGAGGTCCAAAAATAACAATGGCTAATTTTCCTTTAAAATTTGAAGGTGATAGTATTGAATTTATGGGCACCAGATACAAAAGAACGCCTGAGTTGATGGATTTAATTTTTTCTCCTGATCCTTTACCTAATCCTTCTATTAAATACCCAGAATCATACGAAGACTTTAAAAATATGATGAGAGACGCGGACGCTCTCCTTGTAAAAAATCAAACAACGGGAAAACTAAATATTAATAGAAATTTTAACATCAAAACTAAGAGGTGGAAAAATCTTTTATCACGTGTAGCACAAGATTTAAAACATGAACAAGAAGGAAAAGGATTACAAAACACAACAGGCGGTAAACATGAAACTGTAATAATCCCATCGGAACCGCTTGCTTTGGCTGATCGTTTAAGTCTTGTATGTGCCAGCATTAAAGCGGGTAATACTGGGCTTAGGAATGAATTGGTTGAGTTGTGTAATGCTTTGATTAGAAAAAAATTAATGTCACGAAAAGAAAGAGATGAACTTATAAATACTGTTTAAATTAAAAATAGTGTAGTTAAAAAAAATGATTATAACAGACGATCAACCAGGTTATGAAATGGAATATGTTTATGGTAAAGCCGGTCTTTTTACTCCAATCGGAAACTTTTTTTCACGTGTTTTTTCAAGTGGTGCCAGTAAAGCAGCACAAAGAGTATTAAAATCAACAGCAAAAAAGATTGCTAAAGATACAGAAAAAAAGCTTTTGGATGTTGGAACTAAAAAGGCTGAGCAGCTTGCCAGAGATAAAATTAAAAATTTGTTAAACAAGAAACAAACAAAAAGTTTTAAAGTTTCTAATGCTCCGCCGGCTGGAACGGTTGCCCTCGACTCTCCGAGTTTTGGAGTGATACCAAGAAGACATGGAATAGATGAAGGGCTAAATGAAGGCCTAGGTTTAAAAGTTATTTAAAACAAATAAACACTAATTTAAAAATATTAAATGGCTAATAGTACTATATTACATTGGAATACAGAGGTTGCCGTTGATGAAGATATTGAAAGTTATCAATATCATGAATATCCACCAGACAAAGGAGCAACACAACTTAATACACCGGGTGAAATCAGGCTTACCATTGAATCACAAGATGTATTTACACACACTTCAAAAAGTTATTTGTATGTTGTGGGAGATTTACTATCAACAGCAGAAGTAGAAGCAAATAGTAATAGATATCTAAACACGGATAATATCACTTTGGCAAACAATGGTATAATGAATCTTTTTAGTCAAATAAAATTTTCATTGTCAGGACAAGAGGTAGAAAATATTTTATACCCAGGACAATCCAGCACAATGCTGGGAATGTTGAAATATCCAGATGATTTTAACAAGTCAAGAGGATTAAACCAATGTTGGTTAAAGGATTATTCAGAAGGAGACCCAAGCGCATTAAATGCAGGATTCGCTGAAAGACAAAAAATAGTTTTGGGTGGAACCCCCCACGGCAGTTTTTCTTTTTTAATTCCCGTTTCTCATATTTTTGGATTTTTCGAAGATTACAACAAGATTTTATATGGTGTAAAACAGGAAATCAGCCTAATACGAAAATCAGACGGTGAAGCTATTTTTAGGGCAGATGGGAATAGGCAAGTAGGAGGAGCAGATAAAGCCTTGGCGAATGGACGAGTTGAAATTAAAAAGCTTTCCTGGTTTGTCCCTCATGTTTTACCCGCGGATGAAGCGAGATTTGCACTATACAAACAGATAGATAGTAAAATTGTTTCAAAAATAGGATTTAAAAGTAGACAGTGTGAAAGTATAATTGTCCCACAAGCAACCGAGTTTGTGTGGAGGCTTGCCATAAAATCAGCAGCAGAAAGACCAAGGTTTTTAATTCTTGGATTTCAAACAGGAAACAAAGACCTACAAACAAATAACCCCGCTATTTTTAACAATCTTAACTTAACTAATGTTCATGTTTACTTGAATACAGAAAGATATCCAGAAATAGACTACAATATAAATTTTGAGCAAAATGATTATGCTCGAGCCTTTTTTGAATCTTCCAACTTTAGATACATGACAAAACACCTACCAATGGAAAATTCAAACTTTTCAATAAATCCAATAGACTTTAAAACTCTATATCCTTTGTTTGTGTTTGATTTGACAAAGCAAAAGAGCAGACTGAGAGCTTCAGTTGTTGATATTCAAGTAAGAGCTAAGTTTGCACGAAGGGTACCAGCAGAAACAAAGGCTTACGCTGTTGTATTGTCTGATAAAATATTTAATCTTCAATCTGATGGGAAGAAGATGAACCCGGTATTTTAAACAATTAATTAATTAAAAAAAAAATCTTAATATGTTTAATTAAACATATGAAGATTATATTAATTCATGAAATATAGAAACTTTTCTATCTTGTTTTTGTTTTTTAGGATGTCTTTTACTTTCTAACAATAGTATTTTTAAAGGAGTTTTAACCTTTGATAAATCTTTAATCTTGTCTAGTTCTTCTTGTAAATAATAACCTGTTACTGGATATCTCCCATCCTCCGTTTTAATATACAGTATTTTTTTAAAGTTTAAACCTTGTAAATATTCACTGTAAGCGTCTACTTCATATTCACCTGGTTCTACTTTCATTAAATCAATGGGCTTAGTTTCTTTTGGTTTTGGCTTTAGTAGTTCTAGTAAAGGTTGGTTACTTTCATTTAGTTCTTTGTTAATTTTGTCCAATTCTTCATATGCGTTTTTTACCTTTTCAATAGACTTAAAATAATTCGTTCTAAAAACAAGAAACTCTTTTTTATCTCCAGCAGTCATTATATAAGGTTCATGTGGGTTACCATTGTTTTTAATAAACATCAAACTAAAACAATGAATGGGCATACAATAAATATTTTCTTTTTTGTTTGTTGTTTTAATTTCTTTAAAAAACTCTTTTTGTGTTTTTTCATCTAATAACAAGCTTTTTAATCCTCTGGTTGGAAAACAAGCATATTTTTTATGATCACAAATAATAAGTATTCTTACTGGTCGTTCTTTTGTTTTTTGGTTGTATTCACATATTTTAAAAGCATACAATCTAAATTTTTTGTGTTCTTTTAATTTTTCATATACTTCTTTTTGATTTGTAAATTTTTTTAAATCTTTTTCAACTGTTTCTTTTCTTTTGTTTGCTTTCTCCTGTTTTTTTATTAAATCATTAATTTCATATCTTCTTCTAAAAAGTATCGTGGTTCTTTCTTTCCATTCTTCATTTAATTGCTTGCTGTTTTCTTCCATCTGTTTAAACCATCTATAAGTTTTAAAACCATCTTCAACGTCTTCTAATGCTTCCCTTCTTTTTCTTGTGGAAAGTAAAGACACATTAAAAGAAACATCATATAATTTATGTGGTGTATTAGATAATGTTCTTTCTCTTCTTGCTTTTGTGTTTTTTACTGTTCTAAACTCAAATTGTACATTATCAGCAGGAGGGCAAACATTGGCTATATTTGGTAAATCTGAATGAAGACCATAATTTTTAGTTGCTTGATTTATGGGGGTTAAAAATGTTGGTCCCCTTCTTGCATAGCATTTAGGTTTTTTAAAATGTATTAAATTTTTGTCATTTTCATCTTTTTCAAATTCTAAAACATTAATTACCATGTTGTTAAATCCAAAATCTGACATAGCTTCTTTTTTTGCGTGTTTGTAGCGTTTTAAAAATTGTTCTTCTGTTTCATTTTGTCTTTTGTTTAAAGAATAGTTTACACCTGCTACTCTTTGAGTAAGACTTGAACCATACCAAAACATATAAATCTCTTTAGTTGATCTATTACAAATTAAACAACTTTGAATTAACGGATGTATTAATAATTTAAATTGTTCTATCTTTGGTTGTATATGAAAAATTTTTTGTTCTTTAACTCTTTTTAGTTCTCTTTCAATTAATTCTTTACCGTTAATTTCTAAATCTAACGAAGGACAAAAAGAAGCTTCAAAACGTGTTAAACCACAATTTATAACTTGTGGATGATTAAAAACATCTTTTAAATATTTACTCCTATGATTATAGGCGTATTCTGAAAGATGGGTACCTAATTTTTTTTGTGTGTTTCCAGCTTCAAAGTTTGAAACTAGTTTGTTATAAAATTTACATTGTATAGTTTGTCTTTTGTAATGTGTTCTATATTTTAATATATTACGCCCCGCGGTTTTTTCAACAGTTTTTAAATCCAACAATACATCTTTTGTATCCCACTCAAACTTTTTTTGATCGTAGTTAAATTTAAAATCATCATAATCTTCAATTTCATCATAGTTAAATTCAGGGGCTTTTTCTTTTTCTTCTCTGAATTCACCAGAATTTAAAAAGTGTCTGTATAGTGTTTTAACTTCCAACGTTCCGGATTGATCAAATGTAATATCACATTTACCAATTACAAATCCTTTTCTTTTTAATGCTTCATTTAATTTTTTAATGTTGACATTAACAATATCAAACGGAATATCAGAAGTATCAAGTTTAATACCAACAATACCGACAGGCTCAGAATTTGTATTTTTAAATGTTTTAGCATTTTTTAAAATTTCTTCTTTCTTGTCTACTTGACGCATGATACTAATTAAATCACTTTTACTTTTCCCGTAATATTGAGCTGTTGTAAATATCCGTGAATTTGAACATTCAAAGCCTTCAAAAGCGTGTTTTGCTTCATCTTTGGCGATATCTAAATATATTTTTGCTGCTCCCATTGCTTTTTTTCCTCCATCTTTTAAATCAACATCACCTTTAAGCCTGATGCCTCCCCCTTCTTTTCTCACAATATCAGATTGAAAAACATACGCAAATATATATATATCATCATAAATATATGGTATGCCGTGTAATGGTGTGAGACACATTAAACCGTTTGAATTTTCTATATATGATACATTTTTAATATCTGTTATAAGATTACTATCATACGTATTTTCAACGGCAAGATAATATATTAAATTACTGTAGCCTCTAAGTCCGATATCTTTTAATTTCATTGATAAAGGCTTGTACTCCTCTTGAGTTTTTTTTAATTCGTTTAATTCTCCCATTTTTATAATACAGAGAAAAAAACTTATAACATTTAAAAAAATGAGTTAAAAATTATGTTTTTTGTTTGTTTCGGTTAAATAGTTTTTGTTCGGGGTCTATTACGCCCCTCACCTTGCGCCCTCCGCTTTGCTTCGTTCGCTTCGTCCTCGTTTGCTTGGGTGTTACTTTGTTAATTGTTTTTTGTTTACTCCCTCACACCCCACGCACGCTCCAAGTTGGCCCATTTCCACGGTTGAGGTGTGCCGCTGTGACAATTGACAAACCCAAAAAAACCGAGAAAGCCGACAAACCGACAAAACCGAGAAAGCCGGCTAAAGCTGGCTAACAAAGAGAACCGAGTGATAGAGTGAACTGAGTGATAGAGTGAACCGAGTGATAGAGTGAACTGAGTGATAGAGTGAACCGAGTGATAGAGTGAACTGAGTGATAGAGTGAACTGAGTGATAGAGTGAACCGACAAACCAACGAGCCGGCTACTAATCGTTAAAACGCGAAAAGATTTTAAGCAATCCTGGCGATCTGGGCGAAAAGGCGTATCGGATCTCTCGGCGTTGTTTGTTTGGTTGACTTGTGGTTGGGTGTTTTTTCGCGAATTCATATAGTCATATGTGGTTATTCGTGGTTGACAGCGAACAAGGGGGCCGTTTTTGTGGTTTTGGGTGATGCGAAAAAACGGGGTGCGAAAAGGGAAAAATGGGGGTTTCGGTTATATTTTAGCATATTTGATACGTTTGCGGAATTGCTGCGTTAGCACTCTTATTTATACACTCTCTTGGGGACGTTGCGATAAATATAATATGATTTATGATATATATATGTAAGGACTCTATGTAAATTAAAGCAAATTTTGTTTCCAATCATCAGAGAAAAGCCTTTGATGAATTTGTAAAACAATCTGACGAGATTTAGTCGAGATATTATCTCAAAAACATATCTGTGTAGTGCAAGAAAATCAAGGATAAAAACCAAGTAACCGCTTAATCAGGACCAATGTAGTACGGGAGTGGAATCAAGGGGAGTAACCGAAGAATGGCCCTCATTTAGGGAAATCAGCATGGTGAATTAAAAATATTACAGTAGAAATGTTCATTTAACCCTTAACCTGCTAAATAAGTGCAAGAAAACCATTATTTCAAAGATATTTTTAAGGGAAAAGGGCTTCTTTTCGGACAGTATAGATATAAGATCAGACTGCACGTTTTGTGCAGTCTTATCTTGATCTACTCTATCCGCAAAAGGTCTTCGAGTCGCGCTTAGCCGCCTAATGGTTAATGACCACTTTGCCACCTGCTTCCTAGGTCTAGCAAACGACGGCTGCTACAGTCTTCTAGACCGTGTATGAAAACACCAAAGAGAAATTGCTCATGTCCATCATTTTTTTCTATTTGTCACCTGTTTTCGCACATTAAGATTATGATAAGAAGCACATTGTATTATCTCCATGACATTTTTTATTCAGTTACATTGAGCTTAACAGCGAATTTCCTGTGAAACTGTTATTCAAAGAACTACGACACAAACGAACTGGCCCGTTTGAAGCTCAATCTCTTGACGCCGGTTTCAAAAGTAAGTCAGTCAAATTCCGGCAACAGCTCACGTATTCAAGTCTTTTTCCATCTCTCACCAGTACTAGACAGGATTCTGAAGTTGCTCGCCCAAGGACACTCACACGAAAAGGACGAAGCGTAATGTAATTAGGTGGAAAACATAATAAGAATTATTTGACAGAAATAACCTGGAAAGAACCACAAGATATCGTGACAAAGACGCCCCATAATCGTCGCTGAAGAAAGCATGTAACGACCACAACAGGAAAAAAAAAAAAATGTCTGTGACATAGAATCACGCAATGTTCTAATAGTCGTCTGGCACGTTCCTTAACCCATATCCCGCTAAGTAAGTTAAGTAAAACTTAAGTTAACTAAAACTTAAGTTAAATAAAACTTTCAACACGATAGTAAAAATCCAAATAATGTTAACCCTTTACCGCACAATGACGCCTTTTGACGCCCCTGTGAAAGAAGCCTTTTGAAAACATTGTGGGAAAAGGAGAAAATGCTGGCTCCTTTTCCCACAATGTCTTCTACCCTATCAAAGAAAAATTGCACCATTTTAGCTACATTGAAATTTTCGTCTGCAAATGCTTTCAATTTGGAGAACGCTAAATTTTTGTCGTCTGGTAAAGAGTTTTAAAACTTATCTTTTGAAGAACAGTATCTCCTTATCGGACAGTGTAGATCCAAGATCAGACTGCACGTTCTGTGCAGTCTGATCTTGATCTACACTGTCCGCAAAAGGTCAGTGAGTCGCGCTTATCAGCTTTAGGGTTTACTTTTTACCAAACGATAAAGTTCTAAACTTAGCCAAACCGAAGGCATTAGCAGACAACAAATTGAATGTTTCTCAAAGCATGAAAGCATAAGATAGAAAAACATGGTGGAGAAAAAAAAAAATGCCGGTTACCAGCATTTTCTTCTTTTTTCCACAATATTTTCAAAAGCTTCTTTGTCTCAAGGTCGTTAAGAGTCGGGGGATCGTGCTGTTAAGAGTTAATTCTTTCGCTGCCAAAATAAAGGGAATTGACTTTTCTCGAGGCCTAGATCAAGTATCTTTCCGTTGCATTTCACGCTAATTTTGGTCAAAGATTAGCAATAGGTGGCGGACGGTGTAGATCTAAGATCTGACTGCACTTTTGTGCAGTGTGATCTTGATCTACGCCGTCAGCAAAATGCGTGTAAAAGGACCAGTTTACCCCATGATTCAGTTGGTTATTAAACAAAATAGATTTTCAGAATTCATAGTTATATGATAACTCGTTTAATATTATGCATCACGGAGATGCATTAAACGCCCTTTTGTCAGAGAATGGCTCAATTATAGAAATATCTTACGACAACCTAGGTGTGACAGAATTAGGACTGCGAATGAGATAATTACGTGAGAAATAATTAATTTCGAAAAATTACCAGTCAGTCACAAGTCTGTAGACAGATTTTCCTATCTCCTTCCCTTTTTATACACAGTTATAATTATTGTATTCTATATAAAGATCTCTGTAACACCACCGCAGTATTTAAAAAGGAAACTGTAATTGAACCATGCTCTGTGAAAAGGGGGTTCAGTAATGCATCTGCAAAAAGTATCGACTCAGGTCAGCCTGCGCAGTCCGCGCAGGCTGACCTGAGTCGAAACTTTTTGCTATTGGTCAATTTTCTGCATATCCAAGGACAATTCTCCCTCATGATTCAGCCGGTTGTTAGACAAAATGGACTTTATGGATCCATAACTATGTGACGAATTGCTTGGTAGAGTGCATCAGAGTAGGTAAGTATTTTATTGACTTAAACTACAAAAGTTTTTCGTCACACAAAATAATACAAATATCGACAATTTCAATTTTCACGCGTGCACCCGCTTACAGCTCTCTCTCTCTCTCTCTCTCTCTCTCTCTCTTTACGAAATATCCAGTAAATTTTGAAATTTATTGGTTATATTATTGTATAATCAAGGAGACATACTGGGAAAAAGATTATGAAAGGATAATGAAAAGACATTATCGAGGAAAAAGTAAAAAAAAAAATAATCTTTTTATACTAAAAGTTGTTGCTTTAACAACTAGACATAGGTTTGAAGCAAGATAATGTATATGAATGACAAATTACATTATACAGTGGAACCTCGTTACTCTGCACGTCGATGGTTCGTAGCTATTTGATAGTTCGTGGGCTATGTCCCGTCCCTTTGTATACGGACACTTAACAATTGTTAGGCAACTTTTGGACTGTCTCAAACTGGAAGCATTTGCAAATAACAGTTTCAGATTTGGTTAAAATGAAAGTTTGAAAGTTTATCGATACGATAAAACGAAAAACAGAAAAGCAGAGAAACATAAAAAAGAACATAAATATAAAAAATAATAGATATGCATTAAACTCCTTTTGCCAGAGCGCCGCTCATATTTGAATAAAAACAATTAGGTGACAATCTTCTACAGAATAATTTGGATGCAAGATAATTTGGATCCCTAACTGCGACAAACAAAACATTAATTTGTTCTGAGGTCAGCTAGAACAATCCCACGAAACCGATATAAATGAACCATGTTCTGTGAAAAGGGGGCTTAATGCATCTGCGAAAAGTATCGACCCAGCTCAGCCTGCGCAGTCCGCGCAGGCTGACCTGGGTCGAAACCTTTCGCTTTTAGTTAATTTTTTGTTTGTCAAAGGACCAGTCTACCTCATGATTCAGTCAGTTGTTAGACAAAATGGACTGTTTGGATTCATGATCCGATAATGACCTGCTTGGTATCATGCATCACGGAGATGCATTAAGCCTCCTTTTGCCAGAGCATGGTTCAAATGTAATACATGTATCTGATTTATTGGAAGTGCTTAAATTTTTTTAAGTCTGACTGGGTAGCTCAGTAGTTAACGTATCTGACTCGTGATCAGGTGTTTGCGGGTTCGATACCTAGTTGCGGCAAACTTTCTTTCCGGCGGTTTTTCGGCTCTCACCTCTGATACATGTGAGCTAGTAGTCAGTGGAAAGAAAGTTGCGACAGTACTGGTGTGAGAAAGCCATGAAACACATGCGTAAGTGCACTGGCCGCCATGATATGACCTGAAGCTGTAAAAACGGCGTTAAACTTCAACTCAAACAACAATAAATTTCTTAAACTATTTGGATGATTATCATGTACCAATGCCTATAGACTATGGTTTTCCTCCCTGACTTATCTCTTTTCGGTAAGTAATCCTACGACCCGTTTAAAATACGTAGAAGGTGCGTAGCCGCCTATACGCAAAAAAACGCATAACTTTGCGTACACTTTGCAAGAAAAAAGAAGAGACAATTTGACAAAAAAAAAAAACGCCACCAGAGGCCATCAAATAGCTCCTAGAATTAAAAAAATTTCGAAGTAGTGTGGGGGCAGGGGAAAGGGGAGACACTCCCGGACCCTCCAGGGAAATCTCCCTCCTCTCTCTCGACACTTCGCGCCTCGGGTAATACCTTTGGTATAACTTTTGTGTACATTTTATTTTAGGCTAGCTACGCTGAGTCAGAACTATACAGGGGCGTAGCTAGCCCAAAACAATAATAAAAATAGTGTAAACTGTCCATTGTTAACTGGTATGATTCGAAATAACCATTTTGCTTGGTCTTGTTTTCTCACCAAAAAATAACTCTTTCATAGTATGTACAAGCTAAGGCTAACGCCGTAAAGCGCCACAACACAGCTTTAGTTACGTTGCACACAGTTTAGTCCAAGAGCACAGAAGCAGTCTGGGTCCGTAATCACCAACCATTCTTAAGAACATTCTTTATCATATCCTCAAGAATTTTCCAGATTTGAAAGTAACACAAATTCTGATTGGCTAAACCAACCATTTGGTTCAGCCAATCAGAAGTTGTGTTACTTTCAAATCTAGTAAATCTTGGGGAATAAGACCAAGAATGGTTGGTGAATACCGTCGGACCCTGGTCGTGGATCTGCTCTACCCGCTTCTCTGTGAAATATTCTAATAAAAAAAAACTTTGTGGTTACAAAATCTGGGGATTTATCACAGACTAGGAAATGGCTGTATCGCTTGATATCAGAAGGTAGATAAAAAGAAGATAAAAGATGCCCGGTGTCTGTCGACATACTGTCTGCTAATGTGTTTATTGAATTAAACCGCTGTCATAAAATTGAGCCATGCTCTGGCAAAAGGGGGGTTAATGCATCTCCGCGATGCATTAAAGCAAGAAAGTCATCCCATGATCATGGATCCATAAAGGTTCCCTTTTGGCTAACAACCAACTAAATCGTGAGGCAAACTGGCGCATGGACATGCAGAGAAATGACCACTAACAAAATGTTTCGGCCCAGGTCAGCCTAAGGTGGACTGCGCAGGCTGACCTACGTCGATATTTCATGCAGATGCATTAAGCTCCCTTTTCACAGAGCATGGTTCAATGTAATTCGATTTCCCAAGCCGCTGGACAATGTGTAGGGGAAACACGCTGGAAGAAAGCGGAGTCACTGAGAAACTAAAATGTTGCGATTGGGGCTGATATCAACATTTTGATCAGTTTCTTCGCACATTATCTATAAAGCAAAGTCATAAACAGTAATGCGTTTTGAGAGCATAATTTATAACAGAGATTAATGTTTTAGACATTTAATTCCCATCACATGATGAGATAAAAACTCAGCGGTGCTAACTTCGAAAATTTATGATTAAACATCGGATGTGCGATAATGAAATCTTTAAAGACTGGTTTAACTCTTTACCAAACGACAAACTTTTAGACTGGTCCAAATTCAAAACATTTGCAGACGACAAAATAAATGTGACTGAAAAATTGAAATTTGTTTTAGGAAGGGTAGAAAACATTGTGGGAAAAGGAGAAAATGCTGGTTACCAGCATTTTCTCCTTTTCCCACAATGCTTTCAAAAATCTTCTTCCACAGGGTCGTTAAAAGTCGGGATTGTGTGGTAACGAGTTGAATTTAAATTTTGATTTATCATCTTATTTGATTTTCTCAACAAGCCAACCTATAACTATGCTTTGTCTGATGTCAGGTAAACTTGGTAAGGATCAACTTACACATCTGTGCAGTCTCATCTCGGTCTATGCAGTTCAAAATCCAATAAACTTCTGCACTATAACCAGTTTAAATCTTGGCGAGACGATTCCTTTTTTGTTTTTCCGATCACGAGGAAGAAGACATTGGAAACTATCGTGGGGAAAAAGGAGAAAAAGTTGATTACCAGCATTTTGTTCCTTTTCCCACAATGTTTTATTTCTTTATAAACTTAAATTCCATCGTTTTGAGTCACATTAATTTTTCGTCTGCTAATGCTTTAAATTTGTACGAATCGAATTTTTCTGGGGATCAAATGTTATAGAGGGTTTTTTTATTAACCTTTTCAGCGCCATAGGCGAAAACAGGGACTTTTGCGGACGGCATAGATCAAGATCAGACTGCACAGAACGTGCAGTCTGATCTTTGATCTATACCTTCCGCTTGTTTGGTCGAGCCTTTATGATAAAAATCTTCCGGAGACACAGTGGATTCTATATACAGCTATTAAAAGAAGCCGAGTTTGTTTATTTGGCGCAGAAAGAGTTGAATAAATTTCTTCTAAGCCCAATATTTAGTTCAGTTGATTTTTTTTTTTTTAATTTCAGTACTGGCAGAGAAATCGATCCTTTACCAGAAGAAAACGTTGACACTTCCATGTCTCAAAGCATACTATAAACAACATGTGGTTCAAAATACGAAATTTGTCACAGAAAAGGGTAAAAAATATTAATTAACCCTTTCCCAAACAAGCCCTGGTTTTCACGTGTCTGCAATACAAGTCTTTTGAAAACACTGTGGGAAAAGGAGAAATTGCTCGTAACGAGCAATTTCTCCTTTTCCCACAGTGTTTTCTACCCGTTTTGAGACCTTTCTGCCATTTTCATCAAATTTAAAATTGTCGTCTGCAAACTCTTTCAATTTGGAAGAGTCCAAAATTTGTCGTTTGGGAAAGGGTTAAGTGAAAGAGAAGATTGCTGATTGCAAACACTTCATCATTTTCCTACAAAGTTTTCGAAAGCCTGCTTCCTCAGAGCTCTGAACCCCTAACCTGATTAAAAAAATGTGAAATAAAACTTTCAAGCGGATAGAAAAAAACCACTAAAATTTCACTATTTCAAAGGTATTGGCGAGATATCTCCTAATCGGACAGTATAGATCGAAGATCAGACTGCATATTTTGTGCAGTCTGATCTTGATCTACATTGTCCGCAAAATGTCTTTGAGTCTGCTAAAAAGGGGAAATGAAACTTTCAAGTTGATAGAAAAAAAATCCAAATTTTGCTATTTCAAAGGTATCTTTTTGGAAAAAAAATTCTAAAGGGACAGTGTAGATACAAGATAAGACTGCACGTTTTGTGCGGTCTGATCTTGATCTACATTGTCTGCAAAATGTCTTTGAGTCTGCTAAAAAAGGGAAATGAAACTTTCAAGCTGATAGGAAAATAAATGGGAAAAAAAAATCCAAATTTTGCTATTTCAAAGGTATTTTTTTGGAAAAAAAAAATTCTACAGGGACAGTGTAGATACAAGATAAGACTGCACGTTTTGTGCGGTCTGATCTTGATCTACACTGTCCGCAAAAGGTCCTGTAGTCGCGCGCTCAGCAGTTGAAGGGTTTAAATCTGGGGTTTATTTAGTAAGAAATAAGCGGATGCCAGTTCTCAAAGAACGTTTCGTTTGATTTTTAGCATCACAGACTTAATCACAGTTTAGTGCCCTAAGACAAATATAAAAGAGCTTTAAAACTGTTTCTCGGTGTCTCGTTAGAATAGCAAGGAACATATTTATTGAATGAGTTGAGATAAACACGTTTCTCTCTCTTTTCTTTCTCTCTCTCTTTCTCTCCTCTTTCTCTCTCTCTCTCTCTCTCTCTATCACACACACACACACATCGCTGATCATTGTTTCGACGATGGTTACGTGGGAAAGCAGCCATACTGGTAAGAGGAAACTCCAGGAAAGCACGAATAGGTGCACTGGCCGCCGCGAAGTAACTGAAAAAAATCTTAAAAACGGCGTTAAACACCATACAACTACCCCCTCCCTCTCTCTCTCTCTCTCTCTCTCTCTCTCTCTCTCTCTAACTCTAACTCTCTCTCTCTCTCTCTCTCTCTCTCTCTCTCTCTCTCTTAGTATATCCATATGTGCGCTTTGGGATTTTTTTAGTTTTCTTTTTTTTTTAAACCAGAAGTCGTCTCTCTTCTACACTTAGATAAATAATTGAAAACAAAAATTTATTGCATAGATAAGAAACATTTTCTTTTTTTTTTTCAATATTTCGGCCAACGGTCTACAATATCAACGAAGTAAAACGTAACTGATTCCATCTATACATGTACATCACTCGCCAATATTTACACTGAGTACCAAAATATTTAATGTATTTACTGCGCCAGACAACAATTTTTTTATTTCCCCAAATTGAAAACGTTTGCAGACGACGAAGTAACTGTGACACAAAACCGGCAATTTGTTTTTGGAAGTCTAGAAAACATTGTGGGAAAAGGAGAAAATGCTGGTTACCAGCATTTTCTCCTTTTCTCACAATATTTCAAAAAGCTTTCTTCTTAATGATCGTCAAAAATCGAGTTTGTGTGTTAAAGGGTTAAAGGAATTCTATGAAGTCAATGGTGAGATGCAAGATACGGCTTCGAGTCTGCAAGATTCTTTCAAAAAAAAAAAAGGAAAGAAAAAAAAAATCCAAAGTTTATTTCGGAAAATTTAGGGAGAATTTCACAGGTTTTCTCTAACTCAACATTTTTTTTTTTTCAGATCTTATGCAAAATATGTTTCAGCTATCCGTGAATTTTAAACAATGTCAGTGGGATTCCGTTTCTGCCAAATTGTACGAAACAAATAATTAAGGAATTTGTGTATCAGACGCAACTTCCATTTCAATGGCTGTTTGATATGCAAGGACGTTTTAACTCTTTCGGCGCCAAATGAATAAACTCGACTTCTTTTGACAGCTGAAAATACAATCCACTTAAACCTAGAAAGATTTCTATCGTATAGGCTTGACTAAACAAGCGGATGGTATAGGTCAAAGATCAGACTGCACGTTCTGTGTAGCCTGATCTTGATATATGCCACCCGCAAAAGTTCCTGTTTCCGCCTATGGCGCTGAAAGGGTTAACCCTTTACCGTACAATGCCGCCTTTTAACGCCCCTGGGAAAGAAGCCTTTTGAAAAAATTGTGGGAAAAGAAGAAAATGCTGGTAACCAGCATTTTCTCCTTTTCCCACAATGTTTTCTACTCTATCAAAGAAAAATTGCACCATTTAAGCCACACTGAAATTGTCGTCTGCAAATGCTTTCAATTTGGACAAGGCTAAAATTTTGTCGTCTGGTAAAGAGTTAACAGCCATTCCAGATGTGCGAGCCAAATAATGTGGTACAGTGCACCCTGTGTCTAATTACAAACATAACGAGAAGTTAATGTTCGAAGTTTGTGGGCTTTAGAATGGGGGTTGAATATGAACCCTGCTCTGGCAAAAGGTGGTTTAATGCGTCTCAATGATGCATGATACCAAGCAAGTTGTCACATAATTATGGATCTATAAAATCCATTTTTGTCTAACAACCGACTGAATCATGGAGTAGAATGGTTCATAGTCTGGTTTGGTTTGTATTGGGAGTTTAACGCCATTTGAACAGCTCAGGTCATATCATGGCGGTCTGTGACGCACCCATGTGTTTCCTGGCTTTCTCATACCAGTACTGACACACCTTTCTTTCCAAAGCCACTGACTACTTTTCTCACATGCAAGAATGATTCTTAGACCGGCATTAAATATTTACAAATAGCAAAAAGCAACGACCAATTTCAGCCTGCGCAGAATGCGCAGGCTGACATGGGTCGATTCTTTTTGCAGATGCTTTTTAAACTCCTTTTTCATAGTGCATGGCTTATATCTATTTTTATTTCTCTATCTACATTTAAAGATAAGGAAACTCTTTTAATATACGTTTTCAGGTCAAATTGTCATTTACAGTCTTCTCGGAACATAAATCGCAACATCTTGGTTTGTCTTAAAACATGCTTAATGTCGGAATACTGGTTGTCAGAATAGGCAGAATATTCTATTTTCGAACAACCCTGGTTCTTGCCCAACCTTTCATTTGCCAACAACGATCAAATTAGTAATAATCTAGTTGTACTTCCTTGCACTACCATCTCCCTGTGTGACTAAAACAGTTAAATGTGCTGTGCTGTGGCAAGAGGGAGCTTAATGCATCTCCCTGATGAACGATAACAAGCGAGTCATCGAATGATTATGGATTCATAAAATCCAGTTTGTCTAACAACAGGGTAAATTCAGAAGTAAAATGATCCGTGATCATGCAGAAAATACACCATTAGCAAAAAGATTCAACCCAGGTCAGCCTGCGCGGACTGCGCAGGCTGACCTGCGTTGATACTTTTTTTTGCAGATGCATTAAGCCCCCTTTTCACAGAGCATCACTTTATTTGTAAAGAGTGACGTATACAGATTTTCGAGGTCCTCGGCTTTTTTTGCAGACGCTACATCATGCAGAAGGTATTCGCAATGTTTACGAATACAAACGACATCTGACAGCTTCCAATACGCACCCCTTTGTATGTCTAGCAGATTCCAGTAATAATTGTTCGAAGAGTTTTTGGCCGTATTCCTCCCATTCTGAACATTTGTCTAAGTTCTTTTTACAGGAATTTTCATTCGATTGGTATAAGAAGAACTGCTTTTTTTTCTTTCAGCCTGTCAAATCAGATGACACAATTTGATGGCCAAGCCCCGGTGGCACAGTCAGTAGCGTACAGGGGGTCGCCGGTTCGAATCCCCAGAGATGATAGTCATTGCTACAGGATTCATTCCTCTCTCACCGCTGATCACACAATAAATCAATCAACAATTTTATGACTTAAGAAGCAACTAAAGAAAATCAACCACAATCTTATGTCACATTAACTCTTTACCAAACGACAAAATTCTAGACTGGTCCAAATTCAAAGCCTTTGCAGACGACAAATTATTTGTTGCCCAAATGATGATTTCTGTCTGTGATACGGTAGAAAACATTGTGGGAAAAGAAGAAAATGCTGGATACCAGCATTTTCTTGTTTTCCCACAATGTTTTCTATGGTGGCATATTTCTGCCGCGAGATACGAGATAGCTATCGTGATAATTTTAGAAAACTTTCACGATAATTCGAAGTTTCCTGGAAATTTTATCAAGATAGTTTTCTGAAAAAAAAAAAATCACGATAAACTTTGTTATCTTGAAAATTTTATGTTCATTATTTCTCATTCGTGCACGAAGCTGACATCGAGGTAAAATTATCGCGATAGTTCTACCCGTTTCTCGATATCTATAAATAGAAAAATCACCATTTGGATGAACTCGGAAGTTTTTTACTGTACAGGAGACAAAGATGATCCGAAACCATATCTAATTATAGATACCGTGAATGTCAGTTGTGGGCACGAGCGTAAAAAAAAAATCGTGATAACAGTTAGAAATTTCGCGATATTTCTATCGTGAAACTTTTTGTTATCTAGATAATATTTCCAGGAAAATTTGTTTTATGGCGATAGTTCTCTGAAATTATCATGATAGCTATCTCGTATCTCGTGGCAGAAACATGCCACCATAGTTTTCAAAAGCCTCCTTCTTCAGGGTCGTTAAAACTCGGGATTGTGTGGTAAAGAGTTAAAGCACATATGGAATACTTAAGACCTTAGGTGCTTGCTTTTAATAAAGGGCGCACTGTAGTTGGCTTGCTTTACTCTTTACCAAACGAAAACATTTTAGACCTGTCCAAATTGAAAGCATTTGCAGACGACAAAATAAATGTTTTTTCAAACGTTTATGCTTGTCGTTGAAAGGGTAGAACAATTTTGGGGATTTTTTTTTTTTAGCCAATCAGAAATTGTGTTACTCTTTAAATATAGATTTCAACTAAGAATGCAACCTGAAATAATTGGTCATGAAAAATACAGCTCATAGATTTGATGAGTACTAGGGCGTGGCCGTGCAGTGTCTTGCCAAAGGACACTCCCACACGACCAAGGATAGAACCCGGAATCTCTGGATCATAAATCAAATGACTTTACCACCGAGTCACGGAGCATCTCATTTAGGTTTATTGTTCTGTACTTGTATGAGTTTAAATTGGCTTATTTGTAATCAGGCTGGAACGATCGAAATAGCAACATGCAATTTGACGGCTCATTACTGAGATTAGACTTTGACAGTGCCTTAGAAATGAGTCATGCTCTGTGAAAAGGGGCCTCAATGCATCTGCGAAAAAAAGTATCGACCCATGTCAGCCTGCGCAGTCCGCGCAGGCTGACATGGGTCGAAACTTTTTGCGATAGGTCAATTTTCTGCATATCCAAATCCAAGGACCAGATTAACCCATGATTCAGTCGATTGTTACACATAAATGACTTCATGGACCCATGATCATCTAATGACTTGCTCGGTATAATGCATCACGGAGATGCATTAAGCCCCCTTTTGCCAGAGCATGGCTTGAATAGTTTGGCATCAACACGTGGAAATGGGGCGTGAGCGTATCAGCTCTAAATTAGATTGTTTTTTGTCTTTCAACCAGCTTTTATTGCTTCCTTATTATGTTTACAGGGTACACGAGTAAATACGAAACCTGAAAGTAACACTACTTCTGATTGGCCAAACCAAATGGTTTAGCCAACCAGAGTTTGTGTTACTGTTACTTTCAAATTCAGATAATTCTGGAGAATAAGACTAAGAATGTTCCTAAAAACAGTGGATGAATACGGACCTTGAATTGCCTCCTTTAAACGTTGTCTGCAGTAAAAGCCCAGATATTAGATCTGTAACCTTAAGTTACAGGTTTTACCTCCGTCGGTTGCGCTAATCGCAATTGGATGTCTTTGGGCATGTTTTCCCATTATCTCCCGCTAGATGGCATTCTACAAATACACATCTATCTAATTTGGGCATCCTGGGTACAGAAGCGGAGTAATTTTTCAAAACAACAACCGTGACTTTGAATTTCAAATAAAATAAACGTTTACTCAATAAAACGCTACCTGGTGCCATTCATTCAGGTATGATTGGCCAACATGTAACCTATGCACCGACCATTTATTAAAACAGCCCCTACACGCTTTGGTAATAGGCTAATAGCTTCAACGTAAGCCCTACTTTTCCCCGGTATACGGGGGATGGGTGATGCGTCATATAAGACAGGTCGAATCTTCGAAGAATATGACATGCGCAGACAACGCATGTTTTCCATATGAAACCAAGAAAACACAAACTCGAAGCTGCCTATCGTTGTAATATAAGAATTTTGGCCATATAATGAGCGGTCAACATGCACACAATTGCAACCAAACGTAAAATTTTCGTTACATTAATATGGGACATTTCAAAATACCACATCAAATCAGTTCTGTTGCATCCCCCCCCCCCCCCCCAAAAAAAAAATCGACAAAACCAGTATAGTAGATTTACCCTTTACCCACAGCCATTTGTGCAATAAGCAGCTATTGCAAGCGGCGTAGATCAAGATCAAACTGAAGGGAGCTTGCAATGTGGTCTTGGATATTCACAGTCCGCTCTGTAATTCGAAACCAAATAAAACGATTTTCATTTTGCAATAAAACAGCACTTTCTTTTCTGCAGTAACTTTTTTATCAATATTGAGGCAAAAGGGAATGCTTTTTCTAGTTTGAAAAAAAATACACAGTTGTCTGAAAAATGAGCAATTCTTTTTGGAAAGGGGAGGGACTTAATGCATCTGCAAAAGTATCGACCCAGGTCAGCCCGCGAAGCCTGACTTGAGTCGATACTTTTTTTTTTTCTTTTCATTCATGTCATGGGACCAGTGTTCCTCATGTGTCCGTCGGTTGTTAGACAAAATGGATTTTATGGATCCATAATTATGTGATGACTTGCTTGGTATAATGCATGACAAAGGTGGGTTAAATCCCCTTTTTTACCAGAGCACCAGTCAAAATAATTATTGTAGTTCTCATAAATAAACTAAACGTGAAATTCATCATCATTATGAGTTCACACCCCTTTTGCTCTGTTTTTTTTTTTTCTTTCAAACGCAGCATTCCGAACACTGTTTAACCCAAACCAAACGACAAAATCCTGAACTTCTCAAAGTCCAAAGTATTTGGGCCACGCTCTGGCAAAAGGGTTTAATGCATCTCTGTGATCCATTATACCAAGCAAGTCATCACATAATGACGGATCGATGAAATCCATTTTCTCGAACAACCGACTAAATCATGAGGTACACTGATCCTTTCACATGCCGAAAATTGACCGAAAGCAAACAGTTTCGACCCGGGTCAGCCTGCGCGGACTGCGCAGGCTGACCTGGATCGATACTTTTTGCAGATGTATTAAGCCCTATTTTCATAGAGCATGGCTCATTTGCAAACGACACCTTCATGTCGTTGAAATGGAGGGATTTAAAAAAAAAAAACACATCGTGGGAAAAGAAGAAACTGTTGGTTACCAGCATTTTCTTCTTTTCCTACGATGTTTCCAAAAGCAACCTTCCTCGGAGTCTTTAAAACAACAGATTCATTGTGTGGTAAAGGAGTAAACCCTTTACCAAATAATCCCTAGTTTTCACGACCTTGAGAAAGCATATCTTTTTTTTTTCGTCCCACAATGTTTTCTACATTTTCCTAGACAAATCAAATCGTTTTAGCACCATTTTTACCCTTAGGTTGCTAAGCGCGACTTAAAGACCTTTTACGAACAACGTAGATCAAGATCAGACTGCACGAAAAGATCTACACTGACCGATAAGGAGATATATTTAAAATAACAGCCTTTCAAATGGCAAAATTTGATTTCTTACTATAGGCTTGAAAGTTTCATTTTACTAATTTAGCAGGTCAAGGGTTAAATTGTTACGTGCAAATGCTTCCAATTCGAACAAATGTAAAATGTAGCTTCTGGTAAAGTGTTAGAAACGCGTGTTTACCGGTACATGCACCAAACAAGATTTTGTTGAAGTCAGATCTTTATTTTCTAAATCAAACAGCGTAACAAGAAGGGAAAAAAAAAGAGTTTTATACCTCTAGAACACCTGTTTTGCAGGTGCGCTCACCACTTTTAGAGTTGCTGCCAATTGCCCGGGTTAATATAATAATTTCGAATTAGTTTGATTCGAAAAACCCAAACATAAATAAAAGATCGTAAACTACTCGTGCGTGTACTTTTGAAAGCATTTCTTCCGTTTCCGTTATCTGTTTTGTCTTTCTTGTTGCACTTACTGAATGCAGCACCACCTCACCCTTACAGTTCAAAAGAGAATGAGTCATGCTCTGTGGAAAAGGGGCTTAATGCAACACCGAGATGCATTATACCAAGCAATTCATCATATAATTATGGATCCATAAAATCCATTTTGTATAACAACCGACAGAATCATGAGACACACTGGTCTTTCCAAATGCATAAAGTTGACCCATAGCAAAAAATTTCGACTCGGGTACGCCTGCGTGGACTGCGCAGGCTTACCTGAATCGATACTTTTTGCATATGAAATTAAGCCCCCTTTCGAAAAAGCATGATGCAGGATACAAAGCAAGTCATCATATAATTATGGATCCATAAAACCCATTTTGTATAACACCCGACTGAATCATGAGGTACACTGGTCATTGGACATGCTGAAAATTGACAAATAGCGGACTGCGCAGGCTGACATGGGTCGATACGTTTTGCAGATGCATTCTTCCTAGAGATCCTGGGATCGATCCTCAATGGATGGCAATTGAATTGCCTTGGACAAGTCATTGAAGAGCTCTAGGCCCAGAACTAATGAAACCCACGTTTGCATAAAGAGAAGACCTGGCACCGTGGTAAAGCTGGTATGTTGGTGAAAAAGGCGTAAAACACCAGTATCATTGTTTGAGAGACAATAACAACACAATGTAATCAATGTTTATTATTCAGAAACTTAAATATCTTCTTCCTCGATTAGTTGAGGAGACAGTTAAATTCACGAACCAAACTTTATATAACTTCTTAATACTAATAAATTCCCTTGCTTGTAAAAACGTTATGTAAGTTTTAAATACGAACGAATTCCCGTTTTTGTAGAACAAGCTATATAATTATATACTTAGCCCAAAAAATAAGGGAAACCCTGTTACTTGTTTCTTCTGACAATAATGACAGGGTGACTTTACCTCTCAATATTTCAGCAGATTCCAAGAGCAAAGATACGCCGTTTCATCTCCAGTATGCCCGTTAGGTATCGAGCAGGTGTTGCTGCACATGGAGGTCACACCTGATATTGACTTTGATTCCCTATCTGTTGTAAGTTTTAGGCAAAAGAAAGAATTAGATCTACATCAAAATGAAATACAAGGGTTCCCTTATTTTTTATTTTACGTATAAATGCCAGTGTTTACAGAATAACTTGAAGACAATGAAATAAATCAACGTACCAATGTCAGCCAAATAAGGTCAAAGTCGCTGAACAATGCACGCCAAGTAGAAAGCAGTGTTTCACTCGCTAAATAATTCACTTAAAAACTTCACATTTCAGATGAAATTTGAGAAAAAGATCCAGTTTATTCCAAGAGTACTTATTTCACTCATAAAGTTAACGTTTCTCGCAGAAAGAGCAAATTTCACTTTAAAACGTAAAGTTTACTCTCCAAAAAGGTTTGACTGCTGAAAGCTTATTTTGATCCCATGGTATAGATTTAAACCCCTGTCTCAAGCATATATAACAGCGCTAAGCCCTCCCTTTTTACCACAAAGATTTTCATAATCATCTGACAGGCGCTCTGGCCAAAGGGGGCTTAATGCATCTCCGTGATGCACTGTACCAAGCAAGCCATCTTATGATTATGGATCCATAAAACCCACTTTGTATAAAAACCGACTGATCCACGAGGTACACTGATCCTTTGACATGCAGAAAATTGACCAATAGCGAAAAGTTTCGACCCAGGTCAGCCTGCGCGAACTGCGCAGGCTGACCTGGGTCGATACTTTTCGCAGGCGCATTAAACCCCCTTTTCACAGAGCTCGTTAAATCTATAAGTCTCTTTATTCAATTCATTTTCCCCCAAAACAACATTCTGTACAATCCGGGCATAACAACAACATTTTTCGCAACTTCTATTGAATACTCCAGTCGGTTTCTCGCGTGTCATTACACTTGTTCTGACGTAATAAACGCTGAACGTTTTACCAGAAGATAAAATTTAAACTATTTAGACTTGTTCAAATTGAAAGCATTGGCAGACGACAAAATTTACATTTGTTCAAATTGAAAGCATTGGCAGACGACAGAATTTAGACTTGTTCAAATTTAAAGCATTGGCAGACAACAAAATTTAGAATTGTTCAAACTAAAAGCGTTGGCAGACAACAAAATTTAGACTTGTTAAAATTAAAAGCATTCGCAGACGACAAAATGTAGACCAGTCCAAATTGAAAGCATTAGCAGACAAAGCACAGAATGTGGATAAAATAATGGGATTTGTCTTCGGGATACTGGTTACCAGCATTTTCTTCTTTTCCCACAATGTTTTTTTTTTTTTTTTTTTCAAAAGGCATCTTCCTTAATGTTAGGACTTGGGATATTTTGGCCAAATAAATTTACCGGACCTCTGTAGACGTATAGAAAACACAATCCATTGAAACACTCAAAACATTTTCATCCTATAAGCTTGCCGAACGAGAAGACTGTAAATACCTTAGATCAGACTGCACATTTTTGCAGTCTGATCTTTACCCGTCCCGTACGCAAAAGCCCATATTTTCGCCTACTGCCCGGAAAGGGTTTAAAAAAAAATACGTTGTAAATCATGTAACTCGAACATACATTTTTGTCAAAACTTTTTCCTTGTCTGAGAAACAAGTTGCATTTCAAAGAAATATGTATCTACTTCGATGTTTCCCCCTTCACATTCTTAAAGATACATCTATACTCGTTTTCAGTCAGTTTTTTTTTTTTAACCCATTCCATCTTTATATTATGAAACTATTATCATTCTTGTACCTCATGCCAAATGTTGCCCCTGACGGTTGCAAGGTGACACTAATCACGACGGATAGAAAATGCATTTCATTTTTTTGGCTGCCTTCAAAGAAATCACTGTTGTCGTTTCCGGCTTTAAATAAGGACAAATCCCTTGAGTTTCTTTATCCCTTACACCATATATATAGGTAATTTACCTATGTTTACAAAGCTGACCAAATTCTGAGCCATTCTACACACTTTCAGGTTTTAACAGCGTTTTTGTCTCTCTGGCTATAAGGATGAAACTTTAAACACATTATTATTCCTTCTTGAGTAAAAAATTACAAAACTAGTCAAAGTTATTTTAACCCTTTACCACACAATCCCAACTTTTAACGACCTTGAGAAAGAATGCTTTTGAAAACATTGTGGGAAAAGGAGAAAATGCTGGTAACCAGCATTTTCTCCTTTTCCCACAATGTTTTCAATCCTATCATAGACAGAAATTATCATTTGAGCTACATATAATTTGCCGTCTGCAGATGCTTCCAAATTGGACTTGTCTGAAATTTTGTCGTTTGGTATAGAGTTAAAAGGCATGCGAATCTAGTTCCTATCACCCGCACGTTGTAAAATATTTGTGTCAAATACTGAAGTTCTTTTTCATTTTTATCCTAAATATTTAACCGATAAGTTCAAGTACGCCGTGAAAATTTTATGAATATTTTACAAAATCCTTTCCCCAAATTTCATAACTTTGCTTTCATCATATTGTTGGTACTCTAACGATACTCTTTTCAACAAAAAAAAAAAATAAAATAAAAATCAAATGAGTCCTCATAAATCGGGTTTTCGTGAAGATTGATTGATTGCACGGTTTATAACGCCGTTTTCAACATTATTTCAGTTATATCGCGGCGGCCAGTGCACCTATCCATGCGTTCCTGGAGTTTCTTTTACCAGTACTTCGCACAATATTCCTTCCAAGCCACTGGCTGCTTTCCCACATATCCATTGTCGAAACAATGGTCAGCGGTGTCGCAGTTACTATCATCAATCCTCGGAAAGAAATTGGCCGAGTCGGGGATCGAACCAGCGACCTCCAGTTCTCAAGTCCTGTACGCTACCGACCGAGCTACGGGGCTCGGCGTTTTCGTGAAGAACTTTTTGTCTTAGACAAAAGCTGATTCTCTAATAGACCATTTTTTTTTCATTACACAGAACCGTTGCTGGCATTGCCGAATGTATTGTTGCCGAGCTCGGTGGTTTAATCGGTAACGTACAGGTCTTGAAAGCATTGGGGTCGCATGTTCACTTTTCTCGACGAGTCGACATGCAACAAAATTGCGGATGCAAGGATGAGCGCAAGCGTGGACGACCGCAGGGACAACGCGGCAGCTATTATTGGATGCCTCTCCGAAGTTCTCTCGGGGACCATAAAGAAAAGTATCTGTGTTAACCCTTTACCACACAATCCCAACTTTTAACGACCCTGAGAAAGAAGCCTTTTGAAAACATGGTGGGAAAAGGAGAAAATGCTGGTAATCAGCATTTTCTCCTTTTCTCACAATGTTTTCTACCCTTCCCATGACAAATTTCGAATTTCAAGTCACATTTATTTTGTCGTCTGCAAAAGCTTTCAATTTGGACTGGTCTAAACTTTTGTCGTTTGGTAAAGAGTTAAAGCAAAGGAGGAAGAATTTAACCCTGAAAGCGCCAAACAAATCCGATGGACATTTTCAGGCAAGAATAAACCCAGATGATTGCAACTTCGTGGCTGCTTTATTTTTTTGCCTGTAGTCTTTCAGCAATGTGGACAGCGTAGATCAAAGATCAGACTGTACGTTTTGTGAAGTCTGATCTTGATCTACATTGGCCACAAAGGCAACTACAGTTGTAAATAGGCGCAGTAAAGGTTGAGACAATGTACGCAATGCAAATACAACCAATTTTTATTTGTATATTAAAGTTTAGAAGTGATGTTTGTTTTTGTGTCGTCGCCTACCGTGTGATACATTACCTCAAACAGACATTTTTCGTATTGCAGCAGACAACCAACTTTTGAAAACACTGTGGCAAAAGGAGAAATTGCTCGTGACGAGCAATTTCTCTTTTTGCCGCAATGTTTTTACTTGTATTTATGCCTTAAGCATGAATATTATGATTACTATCCATATTTTACAGGGATCTTTTTAAAGTCGTCTGCCTCAAATTTGTTAAACTTCGTACCATACGATAAAATCTCAGACTGGACCAAACTGAAACCGATATATTGCAGACGACAAATTAACTGTGACTCAGATGATGACATTTGTGTCCGAAAACAGTAGAAAACGTTGTGGGAAAAAGAGAAAACGCTGGTTACCAGCATTTTCTCCTATTCCCACGGTGTTTTCAAAAGTCTGCGAGTTCAGAGTCGTTAAAACACTAGATTGTGTGGTAAAGGGTTAGGGCGGGAAAGTGTTAACACTTAGAAACCCAAATTTGTACAATGGAAAGAACGAATTGGGTCAAAAAGAGTCCAATTAATTCAATAACAAACGTTTTCTTTTTTTTAGTTTAAAAAAAAAATTCACACAAATGGGGAAAGTGTAGATCCAAGACTTCACGTTCTGTGCTGTCTGATCTTGACCGTCATGGTTTACATCATTGAGACTGCTCCCTTTCGGGCTGAAAGGGATTAACCCTTAGGCTGCTAAGCGCGACTCAAGGACCTTTTACGGACAGTGTAGATCAAGATCAGACTGCACGGAACGTGCAGTCTGATCTTGGATCTACACTGTCCGATAAGGAGACATCATTTCCTCAAACAATATCTTTGAAATAGTAAAATCTTGGTTTTTACTATCGGCTTGAATGTTTCATTTCACTTCTGTAGCAGGATAAAGGATTAACCCACATCAAATGCTCTCGGAAAGCAATATAACATATGTAGTGGACCTCCCGCCCCCGTATTTATGGGCGACTCAAAGTTCATGTTAGATTTAAAGGGGCATCCAACAAAATTTTGTTTCGCGAGTTACTAGTATTTTTTAACTCTTAGAGCACCGAATTAACTAGAGACATTTTAAGTCTTGTAGTAAGAGCCATAGTTTTGCAATTTTAAGGTCATTTTTGTCCAAAATGGCCAAACTAATCGGACAGTGTAGATCAAAGATCAGACTGCACGTTTTGTGCAGTCTGATCTTTGATCTACACTGGCTGCATAGACAACTTAAGCTGTGAAAGGCACCTTAAGGGTTTACGAAAATCATAACAAAGAATGGTTATTTTCAATCACGTGCAAAAGTAGCTTTAACCATTAGGCTGCTAAGCCCCCTTTCCATACAGCATGGCTCAGTTTCATCTGTTTTTACAAACAATGTAGATCCAACACCATAGTGCAAAGAGTGTGGAATTTGATGTTGAATCCTTTCTTATCCGCTAAGGCAGCTTGAATCTCTCTTCTCGCCACAGGAGTGAACCCTCGTAAAATGATCGCAGACACCAAGATGACATGTAAAGTGGACCTCCTGCTGCCATATCTTTTGGCGACAAAAAAATTCACGTTGGTATTTAACCCCGTAAATTTTCAGGACAACTTAACTTACTTTTGCAGACAATGTACAGTTGGTGGCCATAAATATTTCATCACAGTCCGAATTCCCATTGACTGACGTGAAATTCCAACTTTACTTTTTTTTTTATTTGTTCTGGCTTGAAAATAGGGCTATAGTATTAACACTTAAAATTGGGAAAAAGGCTTAAAAAAGAAATGTAAATATATGGACATGCTCTGTGAAAAGGGGGCTTAATGCATCTGGGGAAAAATATCGACCCAGGTCAGCCTGGGCAGTCCGCGCAGGCCTACCTGGGCTGAAACTCGTCGCGATCGGTCCATTTTCTGTATGTCCAAGGACCAGTCTACCTTATGATACAGTCGGTTGTTAGACAAAACAGACATTTTAGATCCATAATTATGTGACGAATTGCCTGGAATAAGGCAGCAAAGAGATGCATTAAGCCCCCTTTTGCCAGAGCATGGTCCACATGTAGATAATATTACCAAGCACAAAAGGAGACTCTTTGGTTTACCATAAGTTATTTCTGATTTGCAACTGATTTAAAAGTTAAGTTGTCTATCTGCTGGTTACAAGGTAAGCTTTTAAATTCATGTTAAACAAACAGGAACAAGACAAAAACAGGTCATCTTAAAAGGTCAGAAAAGGCAACATTTTGAACGTGACGATCTGTTCATGTTCTTTTACGACTTGTCAGTCCTGTTATGATGGTGGGATGTTGTTATTTCCGTGATTTTTAACTTAACCCTTGGTATACTATCATTGAGATTACACTGTATATAGCCACAGGCCTTTGAAACTCCATTCAAAGTTCATGGAACATCGAAATTTACATTGGTCGATAACCCATAACTGTTACTAAAAATAGCACATTGGTGCATCGCCTCTATATGGCCCGCAACATACGAAATAGGACCTTCTGACATATGCGTGAAGTGTCGTCTCGGATTAGCCTGCGCAATCCGCGCAGGCTAATCCGAGACGACACTTTACGACTACATAAGATTTTGTCATTCAGTAGACTTTCGTTAAACAGGAAATCACATAAGAACGGAAAGTGTCGTCTCGGAATAGTCAATACGGACTGCAGGGGCTGATCTGGGACCACACGCTTACGAAGGCCCCTTTTCGTGTGTTGCACGCCATATTGTATATGCGTTCTGTGCGAAGTAGAATTGGTGCTTATTCTAGAATTGCCCTGTGCAAAATAGGAATAGGAATTCCCTCTTTGTGCAGAACATATCATGAGCCCTGTTCTGGCAAACGTAGGGTTTAATGTATCGCAGTGGTACATTACACCAAGCAAGTCATCACATAATTAAGATCTTTGAAAAAAGTATAGGACGTAAGTAAGGAAACTTTGAAGTTTCAATTCCTCTTTTTGGGTTCTCTTACTGTAACTTTTACACTGCTAAATTGTAGGCAATTTCAAGCTTCTCTCCGTTGGATATACCTCAACGCATCGTACAGTGTAGATACAAAAGCAGACTGCCAGTTCATTTTTTCTTTAAACCCTGCTAAAGGAACTGAACAGAATTTCAAGCCTTTAGTATAGAGTAATTTATAGCAATTTGAAGGTTCTTTTCGCCGGAAAGATGTCACTGTGTAGGACAGTGTAGATTCAAATACAGATTGAATGTTCTCTTTGTGGCCTTGTTTTTGTATAACCCTTATACTGCGAAAAATTCGAATCAAACTTTGAAGCCAATCCAAAAAAAGCCGCTTATATTAACTTTCTTTTTCGGAAAAAGTCTTATCATACCGGAAAGTGTAGGTCTAAGATCAGACTGCACATTCCGTGTAGTCTGATCTTGATCTACACTGTATGCAACAGGACTTTGAGCCTTGTTTGTCAGCTTAAACCTTTACCAAATAATCCCATTTTTAACCCTTTACCACACAATCCCGAGTTTTAGGGACCCTGAGGAAGAAGCCATTGTGTGAAAAAAAGAAATGTGAAAATGCTGAAACCAGCATTTTCTTCTTTTTCTTCACAATATTTTCTACTCATTCAGACATATCCCTTAATTTGATTCTGATTCAATTTGTCGTCTGCTAATGTTTTCAATTCGGACAGGTCTAAAATTGGTCGTCAAAACTAGTATGGCCAAAGAATAAAGCTTTAAGGTATTGAATGAATCGTCAGGTGGCGTCACGCATGCTCTCTGTGTTTTCAAGGAGAGTTGTAACTGTAATGCACAAAATTCAAGTCGATTATCAGTTAGTTTTTTTTTAATGGTTATTTCGTTCAAACGTTTAAAACAGATGTTCTAATATCTCTGAAGCACAAGTAAATCAAATCTTGATAGCTTACATTTAACTGTCTATGTCATTTACAATTAATTAAATAGCTTCCCGCCAGCTAAGTTTATACAACTTTTTACGAGCACTGGAATAAGAATTTCATCACAGAATTAATGTAACAATGATATTCTTTTTTTTGGCCCGGCTTAGAATTAAAGGCCCATCAGCGGCTAAAAGTAAACAATGCGGGTATTAAAATGCGTTTAAATCTAGAGCTAAGATCACTTAAAAAGTATGGAACTTATTGTAAAGGTGACCGTATGTCATTGTTCGGTCGGTCCATGTTTTAGTCGCCGGAAGAAAAATGAAAATTTAACACCAGGTACAAAGTAAACAAAAGATAGCGCGACCTGGCAACTTTTGACCTAGTTTTAAAATTTATTTTTCAGTCAGCGATTAACATTTGAACCAACCGTACAATAACACATTTTATTTCACGCTTTTCGGTACTTTATCGAGAAGTAATGGTGGATCATGGTTTGATATTTCATGGTTAGGACCAGTGAAATACCGATTTCATATTTTCTAACTCTTCAATTGAAGGCGGAAACAGTAGTTCCCGCGCACTAGCTACGTAGGTAATCAGCGCGTGCCATTCAAATGGAGGGAACTTTGACGTAAGTTACGCTATATATTTTGCGCTTTACGTATATTGTAATGTGTTGTTATGTGAGGGGGTACGCCACGGGGAATTACCGAAAACAACTGTATTGGATTTTGACGAAAGTTCGAACAAAATAGTGGTTAGAAGCATTTGGGTTTTTTTTTTTTGGCGAAAGATCGAAATTTATTTCATCTCGTGAACATCATCGGTAATACTTTTTACTCGTGGCGCAGCCATTCGTGAAAATATTACTGATGATGTTCACGAGATGAAATAAAGTTCGATCTTCCACCGAAGAAAAAAATATCCTCTATGTCATCATCACAATAATTTCCATACTTTTAAATAGTATGACTTAAATCATGTATTCTAACACCAGCATCGTTTACTTTTCGCTACCGGGGCTTTAAGTCTTTCAATGCCAAACGAACAAATTTCAGTTTTTCAATGGCCACAGTACCGATACAGATCTGCTGCAAGATGAAGAGAAAATCTTACTATAATCTAGAATAGAGTAATGGACAGTGTAGATCTAAGATCAGACTGCAAGATTGTGCAGTCTGATCTTGATCTACACTGTCCACAAAAGCGTCTTGTATCGTCTACGGTAAGGAAAGACGTAAGAAGCCAAAACAAAAGAACAACACTATTCTGCTTTCTTCTAGTCTATCCAACATGCTCAAGATATTTTTAGAGTATGGAAGATGGTTTTCATTTAGATCTATACTGTCGTATTGCATTATACCATTGCAAGTCGTTACATACTGTGGATCAATTGCTTGTATTTGTTTGTTTGTTTGTTCGTTCGTTCGTTCGTTCGTTCGTTCGTTGGTCGGTCGGTCAGTCGGTCGGTTGGTTGGTTGGGTGGTTGGTTGGTTGGTTTGTGCTGGAGTTTAACACCGTTCTAACAGCTTTTATCGTATCAGGGTGGTCAGTGCACCTACGCATATGTTTCCCAGCTTTCTCACACCAGTACTGACTCAGCTTTCTTTCCAAGTCTCTGACAACTTTCTCACTTGCATCAGAGGTGAGAGGCAAAAAAATCTCCGGAAAGAAGGTTTACCTCAATCGGGTATCGAACCTGCAACCACCAAGTCACGAGTCAGATACGCTAACTACTGAGTTATCTGGCCGGGCCAGTTTTGTGTAAAAATCGGCTGAATAATACGGTAGAACTTCTTTTGGCATACGGAGTCCTTCGTAGCTCAGTGGTAAAGTGTAGGACACGTAACCTGGAGGCCCCGGGTTTGATCCTCACTGGAGGCACCGAGCTTTTCGTGCGAGTGTCCATGGGCCATTCGGCATACCTCGGATGACCTGGTGATCAAATCCCTCGGCTGTATCACGTAGCTTGATATGCACCTACACGGTACATTTCGCACATCTCCGGAAGCACACCGCTTTACCGTTTTTGAAATTGTAAGGCTCCTCTTTAGAAAGAGCACTATCGTTATCTTTCTAAGAGTATTTCAGTCGGCAAACAGTTTGTACATTCTGTATTTTTTTGTGTGGTTTATCAATTCCGTTAGGAGCTTTCATCGACAGATCGATAGAAGTGAATAACTTCACAGTGGTTGTTCATGTCATTGCTAAGCGATCTACAGGGGCGCCGCCATGTTTAAGGTCATGTGATTGGTAGTTCAAAATGGAAGCCTCCTTTATACGGACGAGGTTAGATGTAGGTACGGAATCGGCCGAGTTGTGACGAGTGTGTCCATGGGCCAGACACGCGTCAGTGTCCCAGCCTAGTTCTTGTTAAACCCAGGACATACATTTATATGTGAGCTACCGCCCTAATATGACTGAAATAACGTTGAAAGCGGTGTAAAAACACAATCCGATCAATAAATAAATCAATAAATCAATTCTTTGACACGGCGTAAAACACCATTCAATAACTAGTAAATCCTTTGACAAGCAGAAAATTACTAATAACAAACAATTCCGGAACAAGTCAGCCAGCTGACACTTTTTGTAGATGCCTTACATCACCTTTTCACAGAGCATGAATCAATTACAAATAAAAAAAAAACCTGTTCAACTGTATTACATGTTAAACACGACCCGAGTCATTAAATTTTGTCAGCATTTTTCACATATGGCCCGCAACATGCGAAATGAGACCTTCGGACATTTGCGTACAGTGTCGTCCCGGATTAGCCTGCGCAGTCTGCGCAGGCTAATCCGAGACGGCACTTTACGACTACATAAGATTTTTTCATACCATAGACTTTCGTGAAACAGAAAATCGCACAAATACGGGAAGTGTCGTCTCGGATTAGTCACAGACTGCACAGGCTGATCTGGGACGAGATACTTTTATGCCTATGTCCGAAGGCCCCTTTTCGTGTGATGCACGCCATATGTCTACACTGGAATGGAAAAGGTCAAGTAAAATTAAAAAAAAAACAGAAGTACAAAAAAAAAAAAATACCCATGGGTTACAGACATAGATCAAATGATAATATCAAATAAACAGTCTAGGGCACTGGGAATATGACAATTAGAAAGACTTGAAATGGCCCATCAGTGCTAAAAATAGCTAAATATGACCAAAGCTTCCAGCAATGAATATTTTTGGTCACTAAGAAATTATATACTGACAGAAATATAATATCAAATAAACAGTCTAGGGAACAGAGAGTATGACAATTAGCAAGACTGGAAATGGCCTATCAATGCTAAAAATAGCTAAACTTGATCAAACTTTTCGCACATTGAGCTTAATAAGCTTTCGTTCCTATCCTTTTCTTCAGTATATTTGTCATATGATTGTATTGTCTTTTGTAAACTTGTATCATATAATGATAATAAAATATCCAAACTTTTGAACACTGGATATTTTCGGTCACTAATAAATTATATAGTGAAAGAATCTTTTAGTCATTTTTTTTTTTTTCCCTTCTGACTAATATTCTATCATACTCTTTACAAAAGAATGGCGTATTTCCAGCACCTTGTGGGTGTACGCTTTCGAAAACATCGTTGGAGAGAGACAAAATGTTGTTAAGCAGCATTTTTCTCCCTTTCCTACAATGTTTTCTGCATCGTTACAGACACATCTAATCAATTGAGTCACATTTAATCTGTCGTCTGCAAATGTTTTCATTACGGATCAGTCTAACAATTGTTCGTCCGGTAAAAGCTTAAACCTTGGGCTGCTAAGCACGATTTAAGGACCTTTTGCGTACAGTGTAGATTAAGATCAGACTGCACAGTACGTGCAGTCTGATTTTGAATCTACGCTGTCCGATAAGGAGGTATTTTTTCACCAAAAATAACTTTGAGATAGCAACTTTTTAGTCAGTTTTTTACTATCGGCTTGGAAGCTTCATTAAATTTATTTAGCAGGTCATGGCTTAACCGTTAAGCTGCTAGGCGCGACTCACTGACCTTTTGCGGACAGTGTAGGTCAAGATCAGACTGCACAGAACGCGCAGTCTGATCTTTGATCTACACTGTACGATACGGTGCTTTCTTTCCGGTGAAATCAATTTGGAAAATCGCAATATTTTTTTTTTACTATTGCGCGAAAATGTTTGTTTTATTTATTTAGCAGGATGAGGGTAATACGATCAAACCTTAGATCATTACAAGTGCATCTTTTTAGCCAGTAAGCAATGATATCGAGACAAAATAAAGAAAGATTCTTATTTTCCCACCAAATATTTTGGAGGAAAAAAAAAAAAGACTCGACTTATGTCATGTTTATCTTTCAGGCTTGTGGGGGGGGGGGGGGGGGGGGGGCAAGTTGTTTGTTTGCGTTTGCTTCCTTTATTAAAGATACATCCTTTCAGCCAGAGGGGAAAAAACGCTGTACAATTTGATAGACTGTAGAATGGTTAAAAATTTACTTCAGTAAATTCAGTTCTGTAAACATAGATAAATTACCGATGTATATTGTTCTAGGGATACACATACCAGAAATCTTTGATTTAAAACTGGAAACGTCACAACAGTGATTTCTTTGATGGCCACAAGAAAATGAAATGCATTTTCTATCGGTCGAAATCTATGCAGCTTTGCAACCGTCAGAGGCAACATCTGGCGTGAAGATAATAAAATGATTATAGCTGGATGAAATGAAGATAACAACTGGCTAAATAGAGAATACGTACATAGTGTAGTCGTAGATCAAAAGTATCTGTCGAGCCTTTGCGAGACAATTATCAATTCTCACAAACGAGTTAGATATTTTTGATCTACGACAACACTATGTACGTATTCTATTTATCTTTTAACCTATGATTTGTACTCATTGTGAAAAGATGTGAAAAATGTTGCTGACAAATACATTTTAAAAGTTTTAAAAGTTTATTTATGTCGGAACTCCCATTTTAAAATTGCATTACCTACATACATAGTACTTTATCGTAGTAATTAAACGTCCGAAAATTGCGATTGAGATCGCTTGGGATTACACTCGTCACAACTCGGCCGATTCCGTACCTACATCTAACCTCGTCTGTATAAGGTAGGCTTCCATTTTGAACTACCAATCACATGATCTTAAACATGGCGGCGCCCCTGTAGATCGCTTAGCAACGACATGAACAACCACTGTGAAGTTATTCACTTCTATCGATCTGTCGATGAAAGCTCCCAACGGAATTGATAAACCACGCTAAAAATTGAATGTACAAACTGTTTGCCGACCGAAATACTCTTAGAAAGATAACGATAGAAAATTTACTCATGCGTTCTTTCTAAAGAGGAGCCTTACAATTTCAATAACGGTAAAGCGGTGTGCTTCCGGAGATGTGCGAAATGTACCGTGTAGGTGCATATCAAGCTACGTGATACAGCCGAGGGATTTGATCACCGGATCACCCGAGGTATGCCGAATGTTGGGATTATTCTATTTGAGAAGACGCCACTCGTCACAACTCGGCCGATTCCGTACCTACATCTAACCTCGTCTGTATAAGGGAAGCTTCCATTTTGAACTACCAATCACATGATCTTAAACATGGCGGCGCCCCTGTAGATCGCTTAGCAACGACATGAACAGCCACTGTGAAGTTACTCACTTCTATCGATCTGTCGATGAAAGCTCTTAACGGAATTGATAAACCACGCTAAAAACTGAATGTACAAACTGTTTGCCGACTGAAATACTCTTAGAAAGATAACGATAGAAAATTTACTCATGCGTTCTTTCTAAAGAGGAGCCTTACAATTTCAATAACGGTAAAGCGGTGTGCTTCCGGAGATGTGCGAAATGTACCGTGTAGGTGCATATCAAGCTACGTGATACAGCCGAGGGATTTGATCACCGGATCACCCGAGGTATGCCGAATGGAGAAGATGCGGTAAACGAGCATTCAAATGACGTCACGGACAGGAATTACGTAGGCAGATCATCGGAAAGTAGCGCGCGTGCAATGACATCGTTCTTTTTCGCGGGCTTTCTGTAGTAATCGTTACTATTTTTGGAATGCATTTCATTCATAAATGGTGATGGGGCGGAGTCAGTGGAACTTACTGTTCTACAAATATCCGTGGTATATCAAAAATCTATAAATATCCGTGGTATATCAAAAAAAAATATCGCATGGGTGTTATTGCATGGATATCCGGTTAGTTGAAAGATAAAATCTATTCTAGATTATAATAAGATTGTCTCTTCATCTTGCAGCAGATCTGTATCGGTACTGTGGCCATTGAAAAACTGAAATTTGTTCGATTGGTATTGAAATACTTAAAGCCCTAGTAGCCAAAAGTAAACGATGCTGGTGTTAGAATAAATGATTTAAATCATACTATTTAAAAGTATGGAAATTACAATTTCATCTCGCTAACATCATCGGTAATACTTTTACTCGTGGCGCAGCCACGAGTAAAAATATTACCGATGATGTTCACGAGATGAAATAAATTTCGATCTTTCACCGAAAAAAACAAATAAAAAGGAGTATAGAAGTATCTTTAATATCCCACCACGGGGAATGAATGGCAGCACCAAAGATCAACATGATGTCAAACCTCAAAGAAAATAGGAATATTTCTCTCCCTCTAGCAAAACAATCCTTAACACTTAAGCTGCTAAATAAATGAAACGCAAATTTCTACTCAATACTAAAAGCCCAAACATTGCGGTTTCAAAGTTGATTTCACCGGAAAGAAAATACCGTATCGGACGGTGTAGATCAAAGATCAGACTGCACGTTCTGTGCAGTCTGATCTTGATCTACACTGTCCGCAAAAGGTCAGTGGGTCGCGATTAGCAGCTTAAGGGTTAATAAGTTTACTACATGACTTTTTATAGAAATAGGATATTAATGCTGGGATAGTCATGTGAGACAAGATTATTTGTCTCTTCCCATAACATCTTGTTAAACTTCCTTTAACTCTTCCATTGACAATGACGACTTGATCAGCTTTTACGGACGACGTAGACCAAGAGCAGACTGCACAGAATGTGCAGTTTGCAACTTAATGCTAAACTCTGACAAAAAAATCCTCAATAGTCGTGGAAATCCACGTTTAAACCTCGAAAAATGTATTAAGTTTGTCAAGTTGGCAGCGAAAGAGTTAAAGAGCAGTTAAAGTCAAGATCAGACTGCACAGAACCTGGACTCTGGTCTTAGATCTAAATTAACTCTTAGAGTGAAATACATTCTGAACAAAACATTTTCGAAAGAGTATTTTTTTTTGCCGTTTAGTCTCTCCCCGGCTAAAAACTACTTCAATCCTCGGGCTGCTAAGCGTGACCAGGAGCGCTTTTGCGGACAAAGATCAGATTGCACAGAACGTGCAGTCTGATTTTTTATCTAAATTCTCCAATAAGGAGATATTTTCCCCCCCAAAATAACTTTGAAATACAGTAGCAATATTTTTGGATTTTTTTTTAATCTGTCGGTTTGAAGATTTCATTTTTACTTATTTAGCAGGTTAAGGGTTATTTTTTATGCTGTAAAGGTTACATTAGCTTGTGGCCAAGTTCTAAAATGTGAGCCATGCTCTTTGAAAAGGGAGCTTAATGCATCTGCGACCAGTATCGACTCAGGTCAGCCTGCGCATTCCGCGAAGGCTGACCTGGGCCGAAACTTTTCGCTATTCTGAATGTCCAAGGACCAGTCTACCTCATGACTAACCCTTTCCCAGACGTCAAATTTTGGACTGGTCCAAGTTGAAAGAGTTTGCAGACGACAATTTCAAATTTGATGAAAATGGCAGAAAGTTATCAAAAAGGGTAGAAAACGCTGTGGGAAAAGGAGAAATTGCTCGTTACGAGCAATTTCTCCTTTTCCCACAGTGCTTTCAAAAGACTTGTACTGCAGACACGTGAAAACCAGGGCTTGTTTGGGAAAGGGTTAAGTCGGTTGTTGAAAAAAAGGGGGCTATTATGGATCCATGATTATGTGATAGCTTAATTGGTATCGTGGATCACGGAGATGCATTAAGGCCCCTTTTGCCAGAGTATGGGTCATATGTTGTTGCCGTGTCAATTGTTGTTCTGAAAGCGCTATTGGTCTATTTGGCGCAGTATTGTCAGAGTTTCTTCTGTACTTTCTTCAATAGAGAGTCGAGCTCTTTGTCATTATTGTGGAAATTGCAGATCAAGGACAGACTGCACTGAAAGTGCGACCCGATTTTGATTCCACACTGTCCAGTTTGTAAATGAGATGATCTGACCTACACAGTTTGGAAACTGCCATAGCTCGGTCTTTTCAAGGTTAAAAAAAGGGGGGGGGGAAAGTATCCGCTTCGTTTACCGTAATATTTCACACGACCACTTAAAATATTGCACTGCTTTTAGACACAAGAATCATGGAATATACAGACGCACGTACATGTACGTAAGGGCCTAAAAACGCGCGCACAGAAGTAGATCCGTAGCAAGCACACACACACACACACACATACATAAACTCTTTAAAACTAATACAAGTACATATATTTTTCTATGCAAATGTCAAGAAACTGTACGGTTACAAAGAGTAAAAATAGTGTAATTTCAGACATAATGGTCGCTTTGCAATCGGCAACTTTGTCTGTTTCCATGAGACCAGATTTGAAGTCATCTTACTGATTGGAATACGGCCCTTGTTATTAATTATGTGAAATTTGGCGCGAAATCTAAAACTCCATAGAGGCTACGTAGTCAATTAAGGAATAACATTGAGGGGGAAAAATCATGCTCTTGTCTTTCCTCTATGGGGTGTGTTTGCCAGCTATCGGATTACTTGATTCAGTAGCGAATTCTTTTCTATATTTGGTGAGATTATCAAAATATGAATAGCCCTGTTGGACCGAACTATGGGGTTGACCGAACTATGGGGTTGAAAATTTTCAACCCCAAAGTTCGTACGAACTTTGGGGTTCAACCCCATAGTTCGGTCCAACATAGCCCCCTTTAACTCTTTTCCAAACGATAAATTTTAGACTGGTCCACATTCAAAGAGTTTGCAGACGACAATTTTAAATTTGATGAAAATGACAGAAAGTTTTCCAAAAGGGTAGAAAACACTGTGGGAAAAGGAGAAACTGCTCGTTACGAGCAATTTCTCCTTTTCCCACAGTGTTTTCAAAAGACTTGTACCACAGACACGTGAAATCCAGGGCTTGTTTGGGAAAGGGTTAAAACCATTCTACCTTTTTCTCCCTTGGTATTAATCCTGCTATCTTACACTGTTACAAGTATTAAGCAGTTTATACACAGCAGCTTTAAGCGAATCCCACAGTCGTTTTACGGTCAGTGTTGATAGAAGATCAAACTGCACAGAAGGTGAGCAGTCTGATCTCGAATCTACACTGCCCGATATTTCATGATGTATTTAGGCAATAACAAAGCTTTTTAATCTGTCACATCAATTTGAGCCATGCTCTGTGAAAAGGCGGTTAAAATCATCTCCTTAATTAATTATAACATGCAAATCATCGCATAATTATGGATCCATAAAATCCATTTTGTCTGACAACCAACTGAATCCTGAGATAGAACGGTCCTTGGACATGGAGAAAATTTACCAAAAGCAAAAAGTTTCGACCCATCTCAGCCTGCACGGACTGAGGAGGCTATCATGGGTCGATACTTTTTGCAAATGCATGATCCCTCATTTCACAGAGCATGGCGCACTGGGATTTAACTCTCTCGCTACCAGATAAACACGTCCAACTTTTTTCGAGACCTAAAAGAATTTGGCAAGAGTAAAGCATCAAGGAGCGGAGAGTGTAGATTCAAGATCGGACTGCACGTTCCGTACAGTCTTATCTTAATCTGTGCCGTCGGCAGAAGCTACTTAACCCTTTAACACACAATCCCGACTTTTAACGACTCTGGCAAAGAAGCCTTTTGAAAACATTGTGGGAAAAGGAGAAAATGCTGGTAACCAGCATTTTCTCCTTTTCCCACAATGTTTTCTACCCTATCAATTACAAAAATTATCATTTAAAATACATGTATATTTCATTTGTCGTCTGCAAAAGCCTTGAATTCGGTCTAGTCCAATTTTTTGTCGTTTGGTAAAGTGTCGAATTTGCCTGAGAAAGAGTAAAACAGAGTCCATAAGAAAAGTATCAGTCTTTATTACGTGTCTTAACCCCATAATTAAACACAGACTCCCTCATTTTAACCTGTATGCCTGGAATTTAGAGCTGTAACGAACTTGATTTGTGATTCATTCAAAACTTTCTTCTAGCTTGGCAAACGTTACTGTAAGCCTTAAAGCGCATTTCACATCTTTTGTAGCCATTGTCGCCAGAGTGGATCGAGATCAGACTGCATAAAACATGCAGTCTGATTTTTTATTTAGACTGGCGCATTTGATGAAACTCTACAGACAAAAGCAACCATGAAATTTCTATTATTTGGGTCTTATTTCTAGACTGATACCGTTGGGTCTGTCGGGCGCCCTAAGGGTTAGATATTGTTGTGGTTTGTTCATGAATGTGTCTGTCTCCCATTTCTGACTGGTTGTCTCAGTGTCTGTGTTTGTTTCTAACCATTTGTCTATCTGTCTGCTCATCCCTGAGTGTTGCCTGTCTGCCATAGCAGGCTGACTGTCTCTGTGTTCGTATTTGTGTCTATCATTTTCGTCATTTTCTTGCATTGGTGTGAGACTTTCCATCCATATAGGTGTACGACAGTCCTTGTTATTTTAGTTCGTTTAGTTCATTCTCTTTCCGGTTCTAGGCTATAACTCCAACTCGATAAACCTTTCATTAACAGTTAATATCATTTATTGTGTTTTGGGAAAACACGTTTAAAACCACGAACCATGATGAGATGATATAAACATTATCGAGTTGGGTTTATAAATTATCTCGTCACGGTACGTGATTTTAAACCTGTTATCCCAAAGATAAACAATAATAAAATAAACTGATAATGAAACTCGAGTTGGGTTTATAAATTATCTCATCACGGTACGTGATTTTAAACCTGTTATCCCAAACATAAACAAAAATATAAACTGATAATGAAACGTTTATCGAGTAAGAGCTATACAACATCAAACAGTTAATATTACCGTTGTGTCATCTTATATAAATCCCAGAATACTAATATAAGGTTACAACAAATTTGTCTGTCTCTCTGTCTGTCAACTAGTGTTGCCTGTCTGCCAAAGCAGGCTACTTCTCTCTCTCGGTGTCCGTGTTTGATTCTATCCACATGTCTGTCTGTCGGTCTACTTTTCTATGAGCGTTGCCTGTTTGCCATAGCAGGCTGGTAGTCTCTGCGTCCATGTTTGTGTCTATTCATCTGTATAATTGTCTTCTATAGCAGGCCAGATGTTTCTGTGTCCATGTTTGTGTCTATTTATCTGTCTGACTGTTTGCTTGTCCATGAGTGTTGTCTGTCTGCCACAGCAGACCTTTTTATGTGTCTGCATGTCTGTCATTGCTGTCATTCTGCAATGACTGTCTGTCTGTCTGCGTGTGTGTGTCTGTCCCTGTCTGTCTATCCGTGTCTCTTTCAGTGTTGTATGTCTGCCCTAGCTGGCTGTCTGTCCGTCCGTCTGTTTGTGCCTTCATCAAACTTACAAGAAATAGGACTAAGTTTCCAATGTTCCAAGTAGAGCTGCATACTCCACAGCTGATTATGTCGATTTCATTAGTTTAGTAAATTCTTCGTCTGAACCTATGCAGTTGGTTCTTCTTTTGGAATGGTCACGATGAGACCATTCAAGGGTTACCAACGACATAGGTTTCAGAGCTAAGATATTGATTTAATAATACGATAATACCCCGCCTCTTTGACGTATGACAGAGCGAAGACATACCAAACCAAACATTTTAACACTTGGGCTGCTAAGCGCGACTCAAGGGCATTTAGCGGACAGTGTAGACAAGATCAGACTGCCCAGAATGTGCTGTCTGATCTTTGATCTACACTGGCCGATAAGGAAATATTTTCCTCCAGTAAATAAGTTTGAAATAGCAACATTTTTGGGATTTTTTTTTTCTATCGACCTAAAAATTTCATTCCACTTATTCAGCAAGATAAGATTTACGAGTGAAAAAGGAAAGAGGAACCGATATAATACCTGAAATTAAAAATTGACTGCGAAATAAGAGCTAAAATAAAAAGTTGATCAAGTAAGAAATAACGAATACCTCTCTAGTAAAAAATATCCTCGAAAGTATGAACACCTTGAGCAGTACTATTGAAGTTAATATTTATACTCCACAATATGATGTTTCTATACTGAGAAAAACAAGTTCACATCACGCATTAACTTGTTGATAAACATAGCGTATACTAAAAATATCAGACCATCTTCTAGACGAGTATCTTTCTAAGCACGAGGAATTTTTTTTACCGCAAAAATTTAAGCGGACCACTTCACCTGTAACCTTTATTTACCCTTTACCAGACGACAAGAATTTAGACTAGACCATATCGAAAGCCTTTGCAGACGATATATCAAGTGTGGCTCAAATTACTGGATATTTCTTTAAAATGGTAAAGATCATTGTGGGAGAAAAAGAAAATGCAGGTTACTGCTGATAACCAGTGTTTTCTTTTGTTACCAGGCTGTACTTCGGAAGCCCCGTTTCTTTCAGCAATCTTCTTATCTTTAATATCTGAATCTGTTTGTCTTAATGTTTGAGTCTACCTTGATGGATTGGTTAAAATGTGGGCTGATTGATTGGTTGGTTGGTTGGTTGGTTGGTTCACTGATTTATTGATTGATTTGTTGGTCGGTTGATTGATTGATCGATTGAGCGACCAACCGACTAATCGATCGATCTTTGGATCGATCTCTGGTTGTTTTGCTTTGAGTGATTCCTTTTTAAATGAAAATTTATCTACTAACGATACCCATCAACTAACTTCTTATCGTTTCAGATTTTGTGAATTTCCTTCACAAGTCTGTATCATTGGGAGTAAAAAACCAAGTCGAAATTGGCAATAAAGTGGTTCATTCTAGATAAACAACAAAAGAGTATCGTCGCCATCGGAGGTCAAGGAGTTAAGTCGCCATTGAAATTAAAGGGTAAAGTCACAATTGTCAGTGAAAGAGTAAAGATACCACTGGCATTAAAAGAGCACGGTTGCCATTGGTAATAAAAAGGTTAAATAGAGATTGGCAATCCAAAACTACAGTCGCTATTGGAAACAAATGAGTACAGTGAATGAAAAATTTAAGTCGCCATTGGCCATAAGAGAGCTTAGTCGCCATTTGCAATTAAATAGCAAAGTCGCCATTGGAAATTAAAGAGTAAAGTCGCCAATGGTAGTAAAATAGGTAAGTCGTCAATGGCATTAATACGTTGAGTTACCATTGGAAGTAAACAAAAAAATAAAATTGCCATTAGCAACAACAGGGTTAAGTCGCCATTGGTAGTAAAAGAATTTAGTATTTATTGGCAGTAAGAAGAGTTAAGTAGCTAATGGCAGTAAAAGAGTATATTTGCCACATGAGAATAAGAGGGCAAAGTCGCCTTTGGCTATAAAAAGAGTATGGTCGCCATTGGCTGTAAAAGAGTAAAATAGCCATTGGCTGTAAAAGAGTAAAATAGCCATTGGCTGTAAAAGAGTAAAACAGCCATTTGCTGTAAAAAAGGAAAGTCGCCATTGGCTGTAAAAAAGTAAAGTCGCCATTGGCTATAAAAAATAAACTCGCCGTTGGTTGTAAAACAGTAAAGTCGCCATTGGCAGTAAAAGAGGAAACTCGCTGTTGGTAGTAAAAGAGTAAAGTCGCATTGGCTATACAGGAGTAAAATCGCCATTGGCTGTAAAAGAGTAAATTCTCCATTTGCAATAAAAGAGTTGAATTACCGTTTGCGATAAAAGAGTTGAGTCGCCAGTGGCAGCATAAGATTTCATTTTTCATATCTCAGCAAAGACGAATTTCATCACCAGTTAACAGGAAAGGTTGCTAAGCGCGACTCAATGACCTTTTGCGGAAAGTGTAGACCAAGATCAGACTGCACAGAACGTGCTGTCTGATCTTGGATCTACACTGTCCGATAAGGAGTTTTTTTCTTCAAACTTTAACGGCTTAAAAGTTTAAGTAATTTAGCATGTTAAGAGTTAACGACCGGAAAGGCATGATAGTTCTGGGTTCAATGACATTAACCCTTTCATTGCCATTGGCGACATCAATAACTTTTGCAGACGGGGTAAATCAAAATCATACTGCACAAAACGTGTCTAGTCTGATCTTTGACACACATCGCCCGCTTTTCAAATGCTAGTGTCAAAACTAATAATCTATTTACAGTGAAGTTGCACTTATAAACATTGGAATAGACTGGATTTATTTTATTTGGCAGCGGAAGGGTTTAATGGTATTCCATTCATTGCTCATTTCATGCAAAATCACAATGTAAGACAATCTGACCCACATTTAATGAGGATGACGATCATCAGTCTAGTTCAAGCATGACATATTAAAGGCCCACTAGCGGCCAAAGGTAAACAATTTTGGGGTCAAATTTCAGACAAATTTGATTCATATCATTTTAAAGTTGGCAATTTTAATTCTGGTTATACAATTCGTTGTTTCTGCCAGCAACTGTGAATTTGAATGGCGGCATTTTAACATAATTATTGTCATTCATAACATAATGCCATTTTTTAATAGTACCAATTATTTGTTTGCATTTTGATTCCCGAATTGTTTACTTTCGGTCGCTAGTGGGCCTTTAAATCGCGTGAAATATAAATATAGCACACTTGACGTGCCTTATCATGTCTAATTAGCTTTTATCCCACGCAAACTTCAGCTTAACTCTTTACCAAAAGATGGGATTGGAATCAGAAAGTAAAATTCATAGATTCATAGTAGTGGGAATAGAAGAAAATGCTGGTTACCAGTGTTTTCTTCTTTTCCTATGTAGGTATTGTAATATAATGTTTTAAAAAGCCTCTTTCGCCGGGGTCAAAAAAAAAGAACCCGTAGAATTGCAAAGGAATAATTCAGATTGCTGTCAAATATTTTCATTGACTGCGATTATTTTCTTACATGAATGTCCATGCAGTGCTGTGAAAGCGTACCAGTAATTTGAAATTACATGAATGTGCCTTTTACGTCACGGGGACAGCGTATCTGTTTATATACTTTTTGGATTTCATTATTGATAGCCTGGGACTCTGCAGTGCCATGCCCAAGGACACTCGTCTTGTACTGATTAGAAGGCTTAATAGGTTTGAGCGTTACTCTCTAATCCATTACTGTATGTCTACATGTATTTTCATACATATCATGGTTTTTTTTCTCAGCAACTTTCCTTTTTCAATGATTTCGATTAACAGCTTATCTTGAAAATTATTTGAAACATACTCTGGGAAGAGGGGTTTTAATGCATCTGCAAAAGTATCGGCCCTCGTCAGGCTGACCTGGGCAGAAACTCTTTGCTATTGGTCAATTTTCTGCCTGCCCAAGGACCAGTCTACCTCATGATCGGTTGTTAGACAAAATAGGTTTTATGGATCCATAATTATGTGATGACTTGCTTGGTATTATGCATCACGGAGATGTATTAAGCCCCCTTTTGTCAAAGCATAGCTCATATCTAATTGATAATTTCACTCTTTAACAATAAATGCAAAACAGTGAGGAAAAAGAGGCAATATTGCTGGCGAAGTTACTTTTTATCATTTATCTTCACACTGAATCACAAAAGAGTTTCAATATTCATATTACAGTCCCTCTTTCCACGTCTTTCATTTTTTAACCCTTAGGCTGCTAAACACCACTTTCCGACCTTATGCAGACAAGGTACATCAAGATCAGACTGCATAGAACGAGCAGTATGATCTTGAATCTACGCTGCCCGATAAGGAGATATTTTTCCTCTAAAAATAACTTTGAAATGGCAACATTTGAGTTTTTACTATAGGCTTGAAAGTTAAAAGTTTCATTTAACTTATTTAGCAGGTTAAGGTAAAAGACATTTTCTTCTTTTGGGAGAAGGGGGTAGGGGCAAAGAGAGAGGAGGGGTATTTTTGTATGCTTGTCTTTAGTTGAATGAACGGTGCCAGTCTTTCACCACAACATGAGGTGTTCCTCTCTTCGTTTGTTGAAGACAGACATAAAATTGCCATATTCGATGAAAAGTTTTACAAAAAAAATATTTGCTCTGCCATCCACCTTTCCGTTCTTAGCACAACGAATTGTTGATGTTACAATACAGCTATTTACTGAACGACACGAATTATTACAATATGGCTAATTCAGACACAGAATTACGAGACATTTTTATGGCCTCCATGCCATAACCACCGACTTTCTTTCTTTGAGTGACACGCGTTTACTCTTACACTGTCAGCTGAAACTTCACCAGCTTTTTGCAGACGGCGTAGATCAAGATCAGACTGCACAGGACGTGCAGTCTGATCTTGGATCTACACCGTCTGCTACCAGGTGGTGAAATAGATCTAGAACAGAAACAGAAGATTTAATTACAGTGGAAACCTGCTTTTACATCTACACAGAAAGTCTTATTTATTGAGTTGGCAGCGCAAAACCTTAAACAAACAAACCCACCCGACTTTTATCGACCCTGGAATAGAAGGCTTTTGAAAACATTGTCAGAACAGGAGAAAATCTTGGTAACCAGCACTGCTCTTTTTCATGTACATTAGTCTTTCTTCTTGGCTGATGGTTTGCCAGCTGTCACGTAATTTAATTCAGTGATGAATCATTTTTGAAGTTCGGTGAGAATATAAAAAAGTTAAATTATAACTCCCTTTAATCCTTAGGATATTTTGGTAATGCCTATTTCAAAGTTGTTGACCACAAACTTTTTAAGAAGTTCGTGAGTGAAAGCCCATTGCACAAATTCAGCACAGACTTTGATCTTCGTGCTAAATTTTTCAGCGTCAAAAATATGACCTCGATCTCTTTCAAAATGATCTAAGATTCAGACTGATTCTTATCTGATACGCTTGACTGAACAAGCGGACGGTAACCTTATGGATCCAAGATCAGACGTTCTGATCTCGATCTGTTTTCTGTTTTCGTCTATGGCTGAAAGGGTCAAAAGCTTAAACTGCTCAATGAAGTGATTAAAAATTTCGAGCCAACAGTGAAAATAAAATACTTCAGTTTCAAAGGCTCTCGTCACCGGAAAAATATCACTTTCTCGGACAATACATACCCCGCACATTCTTATTCGGCAAAGTTCGGGTGACGGGATGTAGTTACGGAATTGGCCGAGTTGTGACGAAAATGCAGGTTACTGCTGATAACCAGTGTTTTCTCTCGTTACCAGAGTGTACTTCGGACTTCAGCTGTTTAACGGGATGTAGTTACGGAATCGGCCGAGTTGTGACGAAAATGCAGGTTACTGCTGATAACCAGTGTTTTCTCTTGTGTAGTCAGTCTGATCTTCATTTGCTTTGTCTACCGAAGCCTATGGGATAGTGTTTCGTAGTGTAAGGGTTACTTATACGGTCTTGGAAGTGTTACAACTAAAATACAAAAGTATCTCAGCTGTTTAACGAGATTAAGTACAGGAAGGTATAACGAACAGGCGGCTCATCTTTTATAAAAGATACGTTATTAGAAATAGGCTTTTTTATGTTAAGTACGTTGATGGTTAAAGAGAAGTAATATGTTATATATGTAGTGTGTGAGTCGGTACAACCCTCTTCACTTCTTCTAATTCGTATAAATATTCCTCTTTCCCCCCCCCCCCCCCCCCCCACACACACACACAATCCCGAGTTTTCACGGTCCCGAGGAAAAAGAGTTTTGAAAACATTGTGGGAAAAAGAGAAAATACTGGTACCCAGCATTTTCTCCTTTTCCCACAACATTTTCAACTCTTTCAAAAGCAAATTACGTCATTTAAGCCAAAATCAATTTTTCGTCTGCAAAGGCTTTCAATTTGGACTAAGTTATAATTTTGTCGCCTGGTAAAGGGTTAACCCTTAAGCTGCTAATCGCGACCCACTGACCTTTTGCGGACAGTGTAGATCAAGATCAGACTGCACAGATCGTGCAGTCTGATCTTTGATCTACACTGTCCGATACGGTATTTTCTTTCCGGTGAAATCAACTTTGAAACCGCAATGTTTGTGCTTTTAGTATTGAGTAGAAATTTGCGTTTCATTTATTCAGCAGCTTAAGTGTTAAACGGCTAAATAAATAACATGGAAAAAAAATCAAGATGATATTGAGAATTTCCAAATATTGCCACTTCAAAGGTCTGTTTGCCGTAAAATTCTCATCTTAGAGTACAATGACAGTCAGAGTATGAGAGGTACTGGAGTATGAATATTGAAACCTTTTTTTGTGGTTCAATATGAAGAGAAATAATGAAGAGCAACCACGCAACCAATGGACTTTTTTTTTTCCTCATTACTTTGCACATTGTTGAAATGTGTGAAATATACAATTAGGTATGAATCATGCTCTGGCAAACAGGGGTTTAATGCATGTCCAAGATGGATTATACAAAACAAGTCTTCACAAAATAATGGATCTTTAACCCTTAAGCTGCTGATCGCTGGTTACCAGCATTTTCTCCTTTTCCCACAATGTTTCCTACCCTTCCAAAAACAAATTTCAATTTTGAAGTCACATTTACGTTTTCGTCTGCAAATGCTTTCAATTTCAACCTGTCTAAAATTTTGTCGTTTGGTAAAGAGCTAAACCCCCATTTACACAGCATGGCTCATATATTTTTCGAAATCAGATGTTAGTCCAGGGTCCGTATTCACCAACCATTCTTAAGAACGTTCTTAGACTTATTCTTCAAGATTTTCCAAGTTTGAAAGTAACACAACTTCTGATTGGCTAAACCATATGGTTTAGCCAATCAGAAGATGTGTTACTTTCAAATTTGGAAAATTTTGAAGAACAAGACCAAGAATGTTCTTAAGAATGGTTGGTGAATACGGACCCAGATCATTGATGGAAAAGGATTAGTTACTGCTACTTTAGAAATACTTTTATCTAAAGTACATTTAGACGGTAAAGTACATCAAATGGGTTATAGGGTAATGCTTAAAAATATTGCACTACCAATTAGTACAGGGAAAGAGTCACATTCATTTCCTTCAGCATTTATAAAACCCGCAGAGGCCCGAAGAATAAACATGTCCACATTTTTAACCAATCGCAAATCACTATTTATTCAGTGGAAACTGCAAACCATGATACTAGAATTAACGACTTTCTCTGTCCAAGTTTAGAAATACGAAAAAAAAAAAAAAAAAAATGCAAGCAAATGACTTGGACAAGTGTTTGGAAGGTACAACAGTTGGACACATTGTTTCATATAAGTATAAGGGGTTATAGAGGGCGAAAAAAAATAGCCATACTCTGGCAAACGGAGGTTTAATACATCTCCGTGATGCATTATACCAAGCAAGTCATCAAATGATAATGGATCCATAAAATCAATTTTGTTTAATGACTGACTGTATCGTGAGAGACACCGGTCCTTGAACATGCAGAAAATCGAACAATATCAAAAAGTTTCGACTCAGGTCAGCCTGCGCTGACTGCGCAGGCTGACCTGGTCGATACTTTTTGCAGATGCATTAAACCCGCTTTTCATAGATCATGGCTCATTAATGCATACGGTATTACTACCTAATATTTGTTCCTTTTATTAGACCAAGGACTCTAAAAGTATTTCGAGGAACTCTCCACTACGCGTGTTCCCTATCTAAGAACATATGTTTATTTTACCATGTCTACATGTAATTAAACATATCTGAAAACACTTTCACCTAAATCTATTTTTAGAGACACCAGTGTTTACCCGGGATTCCTTTCTTCATCATCTATCCTGGAAATCTCGCCGACAGTTGTTTTTTATTCATGAGATAGAAGATAAGAGGGTTGTTAAATAATGCTTAAGATTTTTATTTCTTGGAAAGAAAAAAAAAACTTTCTGCAGGAAAAAATCTCACTGTACCGGACAGTGTGGATGCAAGATCAGTCTACTGTCTGATCTAAATTTACACTGTCAGCAAAAACTTTAAGTCGAGCTTCTCAGCTTAACATTTAACAAGAAATATCTTTAAAAAAGATAGACGGCGTAAATTTGTCAGCCAATAGGCAGGGACCCTTAAAATAAACATGTCTACATGTTTGACCAATCACAAATTTCTACTTATTCATTTGTTATCAGTACCAAACTCAGTAGGTCAAAAGCCAGCACATTCAGCTACGCCAAAAAAAAAAAAAGAATAGACCCAGCTATTGTCATTTCATTAGCCCATTTCATGGCCCCATTTACCCGAATTATCTCAAAAGATACTGAAGGTTAAAGATTCGGGATCAGATCAGACAGCAGGTTTTGTGAAGTCTGCTCTTTGAACTACATTGTCAACTACAGCACCGTATGTCTTGATAAGCAAATTTCAGGAATAAAGTCCCTCCCATCTTTTAACCCTTAACGTGCTTAAAAAGTGAAATGAAACTTTCAAGCCGATAGTAAATATCCAAAGATTGCTATTTCAATGTCAACTTTTTTTGGGAAAAAAATATCTCCTTATCGAACAGTGTAGATCCAAGATCAGACTGCACGTTCTGTGCAGTCTGATCTTGATCTACACCGTCGGCAAAAGGTCCGTGAGTAGCGCTTTGCAGCCTAAGGGTTAAGTTTCACGTTGTATTAAGTGCGTCCGTAATGAGTTTTGTAATGTGTTTTCGAGAATATTCTCTCAAGGGGTACAGAGCTATTTTATCGACTTTGAAAATTTATCTGATATGTTATCATACCTACTGGCTAATATTTTGAATGTCCTTATTATAGCTCTCACTCGATAAACCTTTCATTATAGCTCTCACTCGATAAACTTTTCATTATCAGTTTATATTATTGTTTATGTTTGAAATATCAGGTTTAAAATCACCTACCGTGACGAGACAATTTATAAACCCAACACGATAATGTTTATTTGTTATATTAACTCGTCACGGTTCGTGTTTTTAAACATGTATTTCCAAAAACAAACAATAATATAAACTGTTAATGAAAGATTTATCGGGTTAGAGTTATACCAGTTTATATTCTTGATTATGTTTAGGATAATAGATTTAAATCGAGCACTGTGACGAGATAATTTGTAAAACCCAACTTCATGACGTATATATCATCCCGTCACGGTCAGTGGTTTTAAATATGCATTCCCCAAAACAAACAATACAAACTGTTGATGAAAGGTTTATCGAGTTGGAGTTTATACGTGAACATTGGTTATAATGAAGCCATATTACGTTTTTCTTTTTCAGCTTCAAACATGTTTGTAAACTCAACCTCTTTCCTCGACTGAAAATATAATACACTGGAACTCATACAGATTTTTATCTCAGAGGTTTGAATAGAGAAGCGGACGATATAGACCAAGATCAGACTGCACGTCTGATCTTGATCTTTGCCGTCCGCAAAAGTTGAAATCATGTCATTATCTTCGAAGTATCATAGTATCATTAATCATCTGTACACATTTCGAACGCCCCTCTTATCTATATATTTAAAAATAATGTTCGCAGCGCGAGGCATGTTTATAATGAGTCTCAGCTTTATGCAAAATAATTCTCAGAAATAGAAGAGATAGAAGGGAGAAGGCTTGTTATACCACGATAAGTGAATTATATCAGATTAATTTAGTACAAACGTATAAATGTCAAATTTTTCAAATGGAAGTAAAATGCTACGTCATTATTGTTATCGCATCCTAGACTGTAGCCTGCTGAGACGATATAAACATCGGAAACAATTGCCGTTTTAGACCAACCCGAACATATTAATAAAGCTTTACAAGACGACATTTTAGACTTGTCCAATTTCAAAGCATTTTGCAGACGACAAATTATGTGTGCCTCAAATGATTGGCTTTCTCTTTGTAATGGTAAAAAACATTTTGGGAAAAGGAGACATCGATGGTTGCCAGCATTTTCCCAGAATGTTTTCAAAATATATTCCTCCCTAGGGTCGTTCATTGATTGCCTGCTGAGACGATTTAAACAACGGAAACAACCTGCCTTTTAGACCAACCCAGGCCTAACGCTTCACCAGGCCATTATCTTTCGCTAGTTGGCATTTTTCAAATACATAACCTATCTGATATAGGCATTCTGGATACAGAACCGGACTATTTTTTTTAGGCGGGAATCAATGCAACGATTTTCAAAATGAAATATATGTTTACTCTCTAAAATCTACCTTATACGATTCATCCAGCCATGGTTAGGTAGCATATAACCTATGCGCCAGCCATTCATAAACATAAGCCTCTGTTAGCTGGGAAAAAGCCCTGGCATAAGCCCAGCAAGGTGGGGACGTTATTCTTGTTGACAGCCTGTTGCACAAATCCAGGTTTTCCCCATGTCTACATTTAGAAACTGTCTACAGAGATTTGCAGTAAACAGTTGGTATTTTCTTTTCTTTTTTTTTTCCAAATAAATAATATAATAAATTTTTGGCGAAAACTGACTTGATTTTTCCACAGGCGTATTATTTATTTGCCATTTTCCGCCTGCACTTTTTAAGCAGCAAATTACGCACCGCGTATTAATATTTGTCCATGATTTTTCCAGTGATGCGTCATAGCAGACCACTCGTCACAACTCGGCTGATTCCGTACCTACATCTAACCTCGTCCGTATAATGGCGGCTTCCATGTTGAACTACCAATCACATGATCTGAAACATGGCGGCGCCCCTGTAAATCGCTTAGCAACGACATGAACAACCACGATGAAGTTATTCAAATCTATCGATCTGTCGATGAAAGCTCCCAACTGAACTGATAAACCACGGTAAAAAATTGAATGTAGAAACCGTTTACCGACTGAAATATTCTTAGAAAGATAACGATAGAAAATTGACTCATGTTTTCTTTTTTAAGAGGAGCCCTACAATTTCAATAACGGTAAAACGGTGTGCTTCCGGAGACGTGCGAAATGTACCGTGTAGGTGCATATCAAACTACGTGATACAGCCGATGGGATTTGATCACCGGATCATCCGAGGTATGCCGAATGATAGCAGACAAGTCAAATCTTCGAAGAATATGACATGCGCACACAATGTTCACCGGGGGACAATACCGTAGACTTGTCCAATTTCAAAGCCTGTTTGCAGACGGCAAATTGTGCATGCCTTAAACGAAGGGAAATGCCCCCTTTTTGTGGGAAAAGGAGAAAATGCTGGTTACCAACATTTTCTTCTTTTTCCACAATGTTTTCGAAAGACTTCTCCCTCGAGTCGTTAAAAACTCGATTCTGTGGTAAAGGACAAACCAAATTTAGTCACAACTTTTAAAGAAATGATTTGATAAACTGCAAAGACTAGGCACAGATCAGACTGCACAAACATGCAAGCTGATCTTGGTCTCTTATCTTTGCAAATGACATCAGATAGCACGACAGTGTCCACAGTTTGGAACGAAAAACGGCATCTGTAAATGTCTGTATAATTGTTCTCTGTTTAACACCGTTTTTAACCCATAGGATGCTAAGCGCGACTCACAGACATTTTGCGGACAGTGTAGATCAAGATCTGACTGCACAGAACGTGCAGTCTGATTTTGGATCTACACTGTTCAATAAGGAGTTATTTCTCCCCTCAAAAAATGGCTTTGAAATCGCAACATTTGGGGTATTAAGTACTATCGACTTGAAGATATCATTTAACTTATTTAGCTGGATAAAGGTTAACATAATTTCGCGGTGACAGATATATCTAACCATGCTTTCCTGGAGTGTCGTTACCTGTACCCTGTACAATAATACCACCATTCATCGGAAAGAATTTGGCGGAGATGGGAATCAAATCAGTAACCCCTGGGTTTCAAGTCCAGAACCATTCTGCAAACCATGGGTGATACGTTGATCAAGTCCCTCGACTGTATCACGTAGCTGGATATGCATATTTACGTATTTCTGTGACGGAAATACACCACTTTACCGTTCTTAAAGCGTTATACTCTGCTAAACAACAGTCACAATTTTCTATCAGTATCTTTCTAAATACATTTCTGTTGACAAACAGTTTGTACATTTATTTTCTAATTGGGTCTATCAATTCCGTGGACATTTTTCAGCGACAGACTGCATATCACTGTGGTAGTTGTTGCCGTTGCTAATCGATTTACATTGACGCAGCCATGTTTGAGATCATTTCAAAATGGAAATACCTTTGATACAGCCGAGGTTGGATGTAGGTACGGAACTGGCTGAGTTGTGACGACACTCGTCACAACTCGGCCGATTCCGTACCTTCATCTAACCTCGTCCGTGTAAAGGCGGCTTCCATTTTGAACTAACAATCACATTATCTTAAACATGGCGGCGCCCCTGTAAATCGCTTAGCAACGACATGAACAACCACGGCGTTGTCTGCGCATGTCATATTCTTCGAAGATTCGACCTGTCTGCTATGACGCATCACCCATCCCCCTATACCTGGGAAAAGTAGGGCTTATATCGAAGCTATTAGCCTATTACCAAAGCATGTAGGGGCTGTTTTAATAAATGGTCGGTGCATAGGTTACATGCTAGCCGATCATAGCTGAATGAATGGCACCAGGTAGCGTTTTATTGAGTAAACGTTTATTTCATTTGAAATTCAAAGTCACGGTTGTTGTTTTGAAAATTTACTCCGCTACTGTACCCAGGATGCCCAAATTAGATAGATGTGAATTTGTAGAATGCCATCTAGCGGGAGATAATGCAATCACGGTGAAATAATTCACATCTATCGATCTGTCAATGAAGCTCCCAACGGAATTGATAAACCACGCTAAAAATTGAATGTACAAACTGCTTGCCGACTGAAATATTCTTAGAAAGATAATGATAGAAAATTGACTCATGTTTTCTTTTTTAAGAGGAGCCTTACAATTTCAATAACAGTAAAACGGTGTGCTTCCGGAGACGTGCGAAATGTACCGTGTAGGCGCATATCAAGTTATGTGATACAACCGAGGGATTTGATCATCGGATCATCCGAGGTATGCCGAATGTTGTGACGAGTAGCCCAGTACGTTATCGACTGAACCACCGGTCTCAGTTGTCAACGAGCAGATGCGTTTTGAACCGTCTGGAAAAACGAACAGAAAAGTCTGATAAACTCTCCACCTCTTTTCTACACGAGCCCGCGTTTTACGACCCCAGGATGAAGGCATTTATTTACTTTATGGGGAAAGGAGAAAATGCTGGATGCTGTTCCTATTCTAACAACACTTTCTACCCTTTCAAAAGCAACTACTATTATTTAAGCCTTTACCACACGTCTCCGACTTTGAACGACCCTGAGGAAGAAAACTTTTGAAAACATTGTGGGAAAAGGAGAAAATGCTGGTGCCACAATGTCTCAGTCTATCCTGATGAGCATAATTTTGTCATCTGGGCCACCTTAAATTTGTCGTCAGCAAAGGCTTTCAATTTGAATCAGTCCAAAATTTTGTCGTTTGACATAGGGTTAAGTCACACATGTTTTATTTGTCGCTGACAAATGCTCTCAGCCCAGCCGGGTAGCTCAGTGGTTAGCGTATCTGACTCGTGACCTGATGGTTGCGGGTTCGGTGCCCGGTTGAGGCAAACCTTCTTTACGTCGATTTTTCGCCTCCCGCCTCTGATGCATGTGAGAAAAGTAGTCAGTGGCTTGGAAAGAAAGTTGCGTCAGTACTGGTGTCAGAAAACCAGGAAACACATGCGTAGGTGCACTGACCGCCGTGATATGACATAAGCTGCTAAAATGGCGTTAAACTCTGATACAAACAAACAAAGCAAATGCTTTCAGTATTAACAGGTTTCAAATTTTGTCGTCTGGTTAAGAGCTAAGTCCGAAAGCTTTCCCATTCCTCCTTTTCCACGACCCCTCCTCAAGAGAAGATCTTACTTATAGTATAAATCTAATAGCTGCTGTTAACCCCTAAGCTTCTATGAGCGACTCACTGACCCTTTTGAGGACAGCGTAGATCAAGATCAGACTGCACAAAACGTGCAGTCTGATCTTGGATCTACACTGTCCGATAAGGAGATATCTCTCCTCTAAAAATACATTTGTAATAAAAATAAAATGGGTTTTTACTATTGGCTTGAAAGTTTCTTTTCTTTTATTTAGCAGGATAAGGATTATTAAATATCGCAATGCAGTAGCCTCATGCTGCCATAATGGTCTTCTTACATTAAGGTTCTCTCGTTTTCAAAATAACCTTTAACTCTAACTGCCATTGTCGCCTTGGACAGCTTTTGCGGATGGGGTGGATCAAGATCAGACTGCACAAAACGCGCAGTCTGATCTTGGATCTACACCATCCGCTACCTGGTACTAATCGTTGAACAAAATCGGCTGCAAAAGCAACGCGTACATACTTTTAAGACCTTGAGAAATGTTGAATCTATTTATTTGGCAGCGAAAAAGTTAAAGTCCGAACATCCGCTCCCACACCTACGAGTAAATCTCGTGAATAGCTTCCGTTTGTATACGAACTCTGAGACTGAATGCAGGGAGCCTCATGGCCTCATGCTGCAACAAAGGTCTTCCATAATTTAAGTGTCTACCCTTCAAAAATTTTGGGTTTTTTTTCATTTGTTTACTTCGTATAGTTCCCCCTTTCCCCCCTCCCCCCCCCCCCCCCACAAAAAAAAAAAAAAAAAAAAATCTTATGGACAGATTCAATTCATATTTAAATGCAGGAAGCCTCATTTTGTCATAATGCTCTCATAGATTCTTACTACAGTTAGTTCAAAATAAATTTAACTTTTTAAATCGACAAAGAAAAAGGGATACGAAGATTTAAAACAATAAATATCTTTTTTTTTTAAAGAAAGATGGCGTAAAAGGTACTGGAATACAAATATTGAATTTTTTTGTGACTAAACAAATCTGCGGGCATATAAGCAGGCAGGGTCCCGCCGAATAAACACGAGTATATTTTTGAACAATAACAAATTACCATCTTATTCCTTTGATTTTAACAATAGCAAAACATATATAAAGTCATCGCATTCAGCTACGCGAAAATATCAGGTCTTGCATCACAATGGTTGTTGACTCCATGAAAGCAATTTAACCATTTACCAAACTAATTTGTCTAATTTGTGGTCCGCACAAGCCCCTAATTTTGCCACCGAACCTTGTATGTTTTTTGAAGCGACTCAAAATAATAGTTCAGCATAAAAAAGGGAGACAACTCGGAGAGGATAAAAATTAATAATTTCTATATTGCACAAGTCATTAAAACTGTGGGGTTTTACGCTAACAAGAATAATTAAATTACGAACGGTATAATTAGATTTGTAGGAAATGTTGATTAAATTGGACTTTATTGCATCTACTTAAAGATTCTTCTAGATTATCTCGTCTTGGAAAGTATATATATGTGCTTGAAGTGCTTCCTGTTTTAACCACTTTATTTTTAACCCTGAGCCCACGCGTTTTGCCGACGGCATAGATCAAAGATCAGACTGCACAAAACGTGCAGTCTGATCTTTGATCTATGCCGTCCGCTTGTTTAGTCAAGCCTAAAAGATTATTCTTTCTAAGTTTCAGCGAATTGCATTTTCGGTCGTAGAAAGGGGTCGAGCTTATATGAACCATGCTCTGGTAAAAGGAAATTTAATGCATCTCCGTGATAACCATCGTCGAAACAATGGTCAGCGGTGAGAGAGGAATGAATCCTGTCGCGATGACTTTCATCAATCCTCGGAAAGAAATTGGCCAAGTCGGGGATCGAACCAGCGACCTCCTGTTCTCAAGTCAGGTACGCTACCGATTGAGCCACGGGGGCTTGGCCGGCGCTGACTGCACAGGCTGGCCTGAGTCGATACTTTTTGCAGATGCATTAAGCTCTCTTTTCATAGGACATGGTACATATCTTTGGCGCTGAAATAATTGAACAGCCTAGACCGGAAGCTCAGCCGATTACGTACGGTGCTTCAAACCCAAAGATCGTTGGTTGGATTCCCAACTCGGACAAATTCTTTCCGAGGATTGAAGATAGCCATTGTCCTTTCTCATCGCTGAACATTGGCCCGACGATGTTTATGTGGGAAATAGCAATAGTTTGACTGCCTCTCGCCATTAAAATGCGTCATTTCATTAATTCAACGCTCCAAGGGTTAAAATCAACGATACAGTGCAAGGACGGTAACAAAGGAATGAGCGCCGCTCTGGCAAAATGGGGTTTAATGCATTTGCGTGATGCAGTATACTAAGCAAGTCATCACATAATTATGGATCCATAAAACCCATTTTGTCTAACAGCCGATTGGATCGTGTCTAGACTTGACCTTTGACACGCAAAAAATTAACCAATAGCAAAATGTTTCCGAACCGCGGTCAGCCTGCGCAGACTGACCTGGGTCGGTACATTTTGCAGATACATTTAACCCTTTACCACAAAATCCCGACTTTTAACGACCCTGAGAAAGCCTTTTGAAAACATTGTGGGAAAAGGAGAAAATGCTGGTAGCCAGCATTTTCTGCTTTTCCCACAATGTTTTCTATCCTTCTCAAATCAATTTCGATTTTTGAGTTGCATTTATTTTGTCGTCTGCAAAATGCTTCCAATTTGGACTGGACTAAAATTTTGTCGTTTGGTAAAGAGTTAAACAACTTTTTTTCAGAAAAGCATGGCTCTAATGCTGGCTAGAAAGAAACTGATCTCCTTCCAATAATGTTTCAAAAGGCAGTATGCTGCAAAGATCTAACTATACACAGTCAAAAAGTGTTGCACCCTCTGTCTTTTCTACAAGGTATGTCGATTTTGTTGCGACTAATAAATAACGGTATGTGAATCGGAAAGTGCACACTGCATTCCTCAATAAACCAGTCTTGCGTGACTAAACATGAGCTGTAATGGGTACCTGTTGACCTCATGGTATGGAAGAACCTTGCGTTCAAGTGTTGCTTTCAAATCCATTTTAAACGGGTGCGCTTTAAGTATGGTCAGAATGAAAACAAATATCTCCCAGAAAAAAAATAAACAAACGGCGTAAGAGGTACTGGTTTATGAATATTGAGATTCCTTTATGGTAAAATCTGTAGAAAAAAATATTGAAAAGTAACCCAGCCAGTCATTGCCTCTTTTTTTCCTTGTTGTTTTGCATATGGTTAAAAGTAAAATTTTCAATTCGAGGTTTTTCCAAGATTACATGTTAAAGCAGTAGCAAGACCTGTATATTGGTGCTATAAATGCTCCCTCAAATAGGCCGGTAGAGGCCCGCCGAATAAACATGTTCACATAATTCACAACTCGCGAATTACCATTTATTCATTCGGGTGTATCAATACCAAGAAGTATGTCGAAAGCCAGCGCATTCAGCTCCGTCGAAAAAAATAACGTTGACACAACAAAACTGCCAATAACTTGAAAGTGACATAAAGATACTTGACAGACACATATAATTCTCAATACCGTGAACTTCCGCTTGGATGACAAATTGCAGTCTTCCACTCATACCCTTCACATGAGGTCGAATTTGCTCTGGGGGCAGCTCCACTCATCACAACTCCGCCGTAGGGGGTAGAGAAACTCATTTCAAACTGGAAACGACAGAAGTGATTTTTTGAACGCCTCCAAAAACTGAGATGCATTTTCTATCCGTTGTAATCTGTGGAACCTTGCAGCCGCGATACACAAATGATTATAGGTTCATACAATAAAAATGAAAGGGGTTATAAACTGGCTGAAAACACGTATAGATGTATTTTTAACATTAAGGTGCAATGCTTTTTTGACTATGTATAGTAGTGGCTTCTTTCTATGGTGTGTGGGCTTACACCTTACCACATGTCAGTCTTGGACTCGGTCAAATTGAAAAGATTTGCATTCGATAATTCAATTACATGGCTTATATGATGGAAATATGTCCATGAAAGAATAATTATCAAAAAAAAAAAAAAGAAAAAACACTGTTGGAAACGGATTTTCTCCTTTTCCCACAATATTGCCATAGCCTTCCTTCTCAGGGTCGGACAAAAAAAACCCACAAGATTATTTGGTAAAGGGTTAAATAATTCTTAACATGGCGTGGCCTCAATAATGGAATTCTGGGTAATTGGATACAGCCATTAGTAACATAAGAAAGCGAAAGTTCACACTATTATTTGATTATCTTTGCTGCCTTTCACCTTTTCACTTCCTAGAGTGAAACGTGAATCTTGAGGCAAGCAGATAGACGATGACAAGAGGGCCATGATGGCCCTGAATCGCTCACCTCAGTCTGTGTACCCTTATGCGTTTATCACATAACCCCGAGTTTAACGACCCTGAAAAAGACGACTTTTGAAAACATTGTGGAAAAAGGAGAAAAAGCTAGTAATGTGAAAAAGCAAATTTCAAGTCCAATTTAATTTGTTGTCTTCAGATGCTTATAATTTGGAGAAGTCTAAAATTGGTCGTTCAGGAATGAGTTAAAATAATTATAGAAATAAGAGAATTATTGAAAGTACATGTATAGAGTTCGTTTATTTGTATAGTGTTTAAACACCGTATTACCATTATCAATCCGCAGAAAGATATTGGTCGAGCTGCAGATTCGAACCAGAAAGCAGAAAATTTGGTCGTCCTTTACCTCACAGTATGACCACCCTGAAGAAAGGGGCCTTTTGAAAATATTGTTGGAACAGAAGAAAATGCTGGTAACCACCATTTTCTCGTTTTCCTACAAAAATGTTCTACCCTATCAGAGACAGAAATCATTATTTGAACTAGATTTATATATGTATATTGTTGTCTGCAAATGCTGTCAAATTGGTAGAGTCTAAAATTTTATCATTTGGCTAAGACTTAAAGGGTAAAACAGGTATGTGTTGCGTCTCCCATAACTGTCCAATACAAGAAAGAAAAAGGCTGTCAGTGAAACACTTCACCAAAGAATCCAGGTCCATTAGGGAGAAAACTTTTGATAGCATTAATGCTTTGCCACACATTCCCGAGTTTTAATAAATACATAATAGGAAAGGCAGAAATAGTGGTGTTTTAAATTTGGAGTCCAAAATTTGTTGTTTACGCAAAGTTAAAGCATTAGAAATGAAATGTACTGTGTTAAACTAGAGGCGCTTGAGCGCCTGTATCGCTCCACAGGCCTGATATTTCTATAATGGCGAAAAAGAAGTTTTTAACAATTACCATTCAATCCTGCATTTTAGCTCACTAAAGAAAAAAGGTATGGAAAAAACTTGTGAGAAAAGAAGAAAAAAATGGTAACCAGCATTTTCTTAGTTTCCCACAATAATTTCTATCCTTTTTTATATATGTCTTACTAATTTGAAGATATGTTGTCTGCAACAGGTCCTTTCACAAACCATTTTGGGTGGGGAAACATCAAAATATAGAAAATATGTCTTTCTCAGGGTCGTTAAAAGTTGTGATTGTGTGGTAAAGGGGTAATCTAAAAGAACAGCTAGGAGGGCAAATGAATGAATGTTATAGCAATATAGATCAACTTACATCAATACACCAGATAGAATGAAATATGCTGGCATACAATGAACACCTAATCCCTAATAATCAACTTTTCACAGTTAGAATGTCTTCTGTGGCAAACAACACAAAATGGTCTACAAATGCATTTACATAAATCAAATATCCTGCTCCAGGGCACAGATTAATTCTGGTGTACTGAAGTTGCGGGATCAGTTTGACTGGGTAACATTAATGCCTTATCACAAATGTAAAGCCCTGTCCCACTGTGTACCAGGTCACCAGGATTTACACCCCTTCTCTGTCCACTCTGCATTTACTCATTAGAAGGTCAACAAACCTTTACCAGAACTAATAAAAGTGCAGAGGTTCTCTTGTTCTATATCAAAAGGACTATAAAGTACCTACAACATGGGGGTTTTGTTATTAAAATACTTTTTCTTTTTTATCTTGGCATGGTTACTCAGGCTTAGTAATAAGGCAAAATTGAAAAGCTCAAGTTGTGAAAGGTGCTCAAGCTTTTATCTTATTTATGGCCAGTGATATTTCATTACTAGTACTAACTAATAGCATATCATTGGAGTAAATTGTGATCTTAATACCAAGGAAAATGTGTGGGCTTAAATAGGACAGCCCTGACTAGGTCAAGTCAATCCAATTTTCTTCCTTTTTCTTTGTTAGTCGATAAAACTAACACAATAAATAGTTTTGGAGAAGAACATTTTTTTGAAATATAAGCCTTGTCTATAAAAAAATGTGTTTTTAGGTGTATCAGTTTTTTAAAAGGAATTTGGTATACAACCACCATAGAAACAATTTGGCAGACAACCACCATAGGAACTTACCTGCAAAACAACAATGAAATCCAATGAATAGTTTTAGAGAAGAAATTTTTCAAAGATTTTACTTTATACCATAAAAGGAAAATGAGTCTCCCATAAAAGCCATGTTTTTTGACAGATCATTTTTTTTTAAAGGAATTCTGTAAACCTGTATCTAAGGAACATTCCTGCAAAATAATAATGCTATCCAAATAGCGGTTTGGGAGGAGAAGATTTTTAAAGGTTTTTTACTTTGGTTGCCATGGCAACCAGAATTCTTCATGGAACACAATTATTTGAAGGAATTTGAAAGAGGACCACCAAAGGAACATTCCTGTGAAATTTGGTAAAAATCCAGTCAATAGTTTCTGAGGAGAAGTTTTTTAAAGAAAAAGTTTACGGACGCACGCACGGACGAACGGACGCACGCACGACGGACACAACGCCATGACAATAGCTCGCTGGCCTTCGGCCAGTGGAGCTAAAAACAGTCGAGTTCACAACTTTCCACCGTGTAGTGTGGCAAAATTAAGTTTGATAAATTTTTCAATCTGAATATTAAACTTAAGAAATTCGCTGAAGGACAGAACAAAAGTTGACAAATTATACTTTTATTTTATTTATTGCAACAATATTTTTTCGTCCAAATTTCAAGTTTCAAAAATCCAGCAAATCAAGTTAGAGTTATCTCAGGATAATGGTGAAGGCATGAAAATATGGTATTATTCACAACTGTGCAGTCAGCATGATGCTCCAACCCTATACCTGCTTCTAATCTATTTTTCATAGAACAATAATTTCAGCCATGCTCTGTGAAAAGGAGGCCTAATTCATCTGCAAAAAGTATCTGTGCAGGCTGACCTGGGCTGAAACTTTTTGCTATTGGTCAATTTTCTGCATACCAAAGGCCCATTCTACCTCATGATTCAGTTGGTTGTTTAACAAAATGGACTTTATGGATCCATGTTCATGTGATGACTTGCTTAGTATCAGGCATCACAGAGAAACATTAAGCCCCCTTTTCACAAAGAATGGCTAATTTAGATGTGTCCATATTGAAAGCATTTGCAGACAACAAATTAAATGTGGCCAAAACGATGGGACCTGCCTGTTAAGTGGCAAAAAAAAAACATGGAAAAAGAAGAAAATGCTGGTTATCAGCATTTTTTTTCTTTCCCACAATGTTTTTAAAAGTATTCTTCCCCAGGGTTGTAAAAGCATAATTTTTTGGTTTGTCTGTATTGGAGTTTAGCACTGTTTTAGCAGCTTAGGTCATTTATGGCGGTTAGTGAACCTACACATGTGTTTCCTGGCATTCTATCACCAGTTCTTTCCATGCATCAGTGGTTAGAGCCAAAAAAATGCCACAAAGTTTGCCTCAACTGGGTATTGAACCCGCAACCACCAGGTCACAAGTCAGATACACTAACCACAGAGCTATTCGGCTCAGTGGGTAAAGGGTAAATCAATTTTCTAAATCACAAAAAGGAATCTAACAACAAATACATTGAAAGTAAACAAAAAATTCAATGCGAAATGATCAAAAAAGAAAAACGAATTAACTCAAACCAAAAAGCTAGAAACAAACACACAAGCAGACATGTATAAACCAGAAATAAACAAAACAAGAGGGCCATGATGGCCCTGTATCGCTCCACTGGCTTATAAATATAAACCATGAAGAGAAGTCTTCACTATATAAGCCCTTATAAAACTTTGACCCCAGGGCTACAGTCGGACTAACTGGGGAACATGTGTATTAGAAGAATAACATGCCAAATTTGGGAGTTCTTGGCCTTATGGCTAGTAACAAGACAGTTTCTGAACTTTTCACTCCATAAACCCATGTAAAACTTGTGACCCCTGGTGCAGGGCCAAACTTGATCCTAGGGCTGTAACTTGGGCCCTCTTTGTAGTTGTCCACTAGATAATGCTATAATTATGCAAAATTTGGTAGCCTAAGCCTTATGGCTATGTACATCAAGATTTAAAAGTTTTCCCTATGTAAGCCAATGTAAATCTTGTGAACCCCCCCCCCCCCCCCCCCCGCCCAGCATGAGGCCAGATTGACCCCAGGACTATAATTTGGGCACTTTTGGTAGACCCCAACTAGATCAAGCTAAATGCAAAATTTGGTAGCTCTAGGCCTTATGGCTAGGTACAGGAAGATTTTTAAAGTTTTCTCTATATAAGCCTATGTAAAACTTGTGACCCCTGGGGCAGAGCCAATTTTGACCCCAGGGCTATAATTTCAAGAAACATGATAGAGGTCTACTACATAAAGCTACATGCCAAATTTGGTAGCCCTATGCCTTATGGTTTCAGACAAGAAGATTTTTAAAGTTTTCTCTATATAAGCCTATGTAAAACTTGTGACCCCTGGGGCAGAGCCAATTTTGACCCCAGGGCTATAATTTCAAGAAACATGATAGAGGTCTACTACATAAAGCTACATGCCAAATTTGGTAGCCCTATGCCTTATGGTTTCAGACAAGAAGATTTTTAAAGTTTTCTCTATATAAGCCTATGTAAAACTTGTGACCCCTGGGGCAGAGCCAATTTTGACCCCAGGGCTATAATTTCAAGAAACATGATAGAGGTCTACTACATAAAGCTACGTGCCAAATTTGGTAGCCCTATGCCTTATGGTTTCAGACAAGAAGATTTTTAAAGTTTTCTCTATATAAGCCTATGTAAAACTTGTGACCCCTGGGGCAGAGCCAATTTTGACCCCAGGGCTATAATTTCAAGAAACATGATAGAGGTCTACTACATAAAGCTACATGCCAAATTTGGTAGCCCTATGCCTTATGGTTTCAGACAAGAAGATTTTTAAAGTTTTCTCTATATAAGCCTATGTAAAACTTGTGACCCCTGGGGCAGAGCCAATTTTGACCCCAGGGCTATAATTTCAAGAAACATGATAGAGGTCTACTACATAAAGCTACATGCCAAATTTGGTAGCCCTATGCCTTATGGTTTCAGACAAGAAGATTTTTAAAGATTTCCAATATTTTTCAGTTTTGTTGCCATGGTAACCAGAGTTTTTGAAGGAATCAAATTCTTTCAAGAAATTCTGAAGAGGACCATGGCAGGATCATTTCTATGAAGTTTCATGAAAATTGGATGGGTAGTTTCAGAGAAGAAGATGTTTGAAATAAAAGTTAACGCACGGACGGACGGACGCACGACGGACACCGGGCCATGACATAAGCCCGCTGGCCTTCGGCCAGTGGAGCTAAAAAGCACCTAGCACGAAAAAAAGATAAATGCGAAAAGAAACAAACTGTACAGAACAAATTTCATTGCAGCTATCTGAGATGTGCCAACTGATCATTTGACATAATTACAAATAATCAGATTTTGACCCTTTACCAAACAACAAAATTTTAGAACTTTGCAAATTGAAAGCATTTGCAGAAGACAAAATTAATGAACCTAAAAAACTGAAATTTGTTTTTGGAAAAGCAGAAAACATTGTTGGAAAAGGAGAAAATGCTGGGTACCAGCATTTTCTCCTTTTTCCACAATGTTTTCAAAAGCTTTCTTTCACAAGGTCGTTGAAAGCTGGGACCATGTGGTAAAGGGTTAAACAAAAATAATCCCTATCCTGCCGTAAGAAATGTCCACTTGATCCCTTTCTTCTAACTCTCTGATTTCGAACACAATGAGCAAAAATAACCCCCATCCTGTCATTAGTGATGGAACATTCCACTTACTCTATTACTTCCAACTGGACATCAAAATTTAAGAGCAAATTAACAGCATTTGCAGATTATATTAAATCAAAGAAGACTCAAATGATGACCTTTGCCTTCAAAATGGATTTTTTCACTGAATAGTGCTTTATCCCTCTTTCAACATTATTCCAGACGTACCTACACAACAGTGTCTTGCTCAAGGACACTCGCAACAAAAAAACCAGTGTTTCCAGTAAGGCTGCAACCCCGGCCTCCAAGTCACGAGTCCAGACAGCAAAAGTTTAGACATGTCCAAATTGACAGCATTTGCATACGAATGATGATATTTGTCTCCGAAATGGACTAATTCCTTGTCTTACGAACATGAAAGTTCGCAACAAATGCATAGCTCAAATATAAACTGCTCCTGCTGGGATTCGAACCCGTGCAGCAAAGATCCTCGTTTATCGAGGTTTAAAAGACCAATAAAGTAATCACTGAGCTAAAGAGAATTCTCCCTAACGCAGCTGTTAGGTATTGATTTTATACCAGAAGAAGCTATGCTGTAAGGAAGGAGTGATCTCCCATAACACACCCCCTCTTTAAGAGAAGTCATCATTTTGATGATGGAAAGCCTTATTAGGCAGTAAGTTTATTATCTAGACAACAAATGGCTCAATGGCCAATAACGGGAAATTTTAATAGACAACAAATGGCTCAATAGCCAATCCTGGACGAGCCCCCATCTTACGAACATGAAAGTTCGCAACAAATGCATAGCTCAAATATAAACTGCTCCGGCTGGGATTCGAACCTGTGCGGCAAAGATCCTCATTTATCGAGGTTTAAAAGACTATACGCTAAACACTGAGCTAAAGAGAATTCTCACTAACGTAGCTGTCAGGTATTGATTTTATACTGGAAGAAGCAATGCTGTAAGGAAGGAGTGATCTCCCTTAACACTTGAATGGTATTTTTTCTCTCTGTCAACATCATTTCAGTCATATCTCAGTGACAGCTTGGTTGTCCATGCATGTCCCATGTTTCATCAGTACTAGGCTCTGGCTCAGAAGTGTCTTGCTCAAAGATATTCCCAAGAAAAAACCAGTGCTTGCAGTGACGCTGCAACCCGGGGCCTCAAGGTTACAAGTCCTACACTTTACCACAGTGCCATGCAGGACCCCATCTTCAAGATGGAAAGAAAACATTGTGGGAAAAGGAGAAAATACTGATTACCTGCACTTTCTCCTTATCCCACAATGTTTTGGAAAGTATCATTTCTTCAGGTTTGTTCAAACATGGTATTGTTTGATAAACCTTCAGTTGAAGTTTACCACCTTTTTAACATCTTATATCATGGCAATCAGTGCACCTACACATGCTTCCTGGCTTTCTCAAATCCATACTGACACAACTTTCTTTCCAAGCCACTGGCTACCTTTCTCACATGTATCAGAGGAGAGAGACGAAAAATCACCAGAAAGAAAGTTTGCCGCAACCGGGTATCAAACTCGCAATCACCAGGTCACAAGTCAGAAAGGCTAGCCACTGAGCTACCCATCCAGGCTTGTTTGGTAAAGGGTTAAGCAAGCTTTAAATAATCCCAATAAATGAAACATTTGACAAATGACAAAGAAGCAAAACTGTTTGACAACACAAGAAAAGTTAAATTGCTTTACAACAAAGGAGCAAACTAATCACATGAAAAAAAACCTTATGAGTGTAACACAAATGTATTTACAAGTAGCATGCAACAGAAGGGCAATAACTCTGAAAGACAGTAGTGTTTAATATGGTGCTCTAACTTATATTACAACCACCTACCACAATAATACAATTATCTGCCCAACATATGCAGTGGTAGCTTTTAGAAACAATGTCCAAAAAGCCTTTATACATATAGCTTCATAATTGCAACAAATTTCTCTTTTTCCCACAGTGTTTTTCATTCAGCTGAAAACAGATAATCTTCGGTCGTTCAATTGTTTGTCCTTTCATATAATTTGTGGCACTGTTCACCCACTACTTTTTTGCAAAGCTGTCCATTGCAGGAAAGTTTAACCCTCTACCACACGATCCCAACTTTTAACTACCCTGAAAGAGAGGACTTTTGAAAACACTGTGGGAAAAGGAGAAAATGCTGGTGACCAGCCTTTTCTTCTTTTCCCACTATTTTTTCAACCACATCAAACACAGAAATCAGCAATTTAGCAAAACCCTTTACCAAATGAAAAAAATGTGGACTTGTCCAAATGGAAAGCATTTGCAGACTACAAATTTAATGTTACCACAAAAAATGAAATTTGTCTTTTCAATAGGGTAGAAAACGTGGGAAAAGAAGAAATTGCTGGTTATCAGATTGTGTGATAAAGAGTAAAAGCCTATTGCAGGAACATCAAAAGTTGTATTTTGTGCCGTAATGGGCCGAACCAAGAGCACAGCATGTGGTTGCCAAGACTCGGCTGCGGTTGTTTGATTTTCAGTGAGAATTTCAAGTAGACAAAGGGGCATAACTGTGTCAAAATACTTTAACGGTTACCTGCCTTTGTTGCATGGGTTCCTACTTTTGATAGTTAACCACTTGTCCAGGTTCAAAGTAAATATCTTCGGTAATAACAGAGATAGTACAAGAATGTCAAAGTTTTTGAACAACCGCGCAGGCGATAACGACAACAAAGTAGATGAAAAAACTACGACATAAACTTCTTCAAAAACAACAGAGCTAAAAAGTACGTCCTGCAGAAATTTGTTATAGTCTGGCAGCTGAACACTTTTGAAAACATCATAGTAAAAGAAAGTGTTGCTGGTAGCAATCAACTGCCCCTTGTCACTCTGTTTCTCTCAAATATTTATCACTATACCGCACAATGCCAACTTTTAACGACCCTGTAAAGAAACCTGTTGAAAACATTGTGGGAAAAGGAGAAAATGCTGGTAACCAGCATTTTCTCCCTTTCCCACAATGCTTTCTACCATATCAGAGAAAAATTGCACTGTTTGAGCCACAATGAATTTGTCATCTGCAAATGCTTTCAATTTGAATAAAGCTACAATTTTATTGTTTGTTAAAGGGTAAAATATCAAGCCCGGGGGCCCGTATTCACCAACCTTTCTTAAGAATATTCTTGGTCTTATTCTCCAAGATTGTCCAAATTTGGAAGTAACACAACTTCTGATTGGCTAAACCAAATAGTTTAGCCAATCAGAAGTTGTGTTACTTTCAAATACAGAAAATGTTGGAGAATAAGACTAAGAATGTTCTTAAGAATGGTTGGTGAATACGGACCCGATGGTTTTTATTTTACATGAATGTTTTCAAAGTTGTCTGCTGCTAAATTGTTTCAAGAAACAGTGAGTTAACCCTATACCACACGACAAAAACAGTAGACTTGTTCAAACTGAAAGCGTTTGCAGACGACAATCCAAATGTGGCTCAAATAATGTAATTTGTCTTTGACAGGGTAGAAAACGTGAGTATTTGGGCATTTGCTTTATTCATAATGTCTATAGGTCAATATGTCAGTACATCTAGAGGTCTAAAAGTCTCTAGGTAAACAATGCTCTTAACCAAACGACAAAATTTTAGACTAGTCCAAATTAAAAGCAGTTGCATACAACAAAATAAATGTGACTGAAAATTTGAAATTTGGTATGAGAAGGGTAGAAAACACTGTGGGAAAAGGATAAAATGCTGGTTACCAGCATTTTCTCCTTTTCCCACAATGTTTTCAACAGGTGTTTCCTTTAAGGTCGTTTAAAGTCGGGATTGTGTGGTAATGGATTAACTCTTTACCAAACAACAAGATTTTTAGACTTGTTTAAATCCATAGAATTTGACTCAAAAATTGAATTCTTTTTAGGAAGGGTAGAGAACATTGTGGGAAAAGGAGAAAATGCTGGTTACCAGCATTTACTCCTTTTCCAACAATGTTGTCAAAAAGCCTCTTCCACAGGGCTGTTAGAACTCATGAATGTGTGGTAAAGTGTTTAAGATCCTAGAACACATATAGCAGTTCATTTGCTTGATCCCTTGCAAGTATTTATCCTTTTTCCTAAGTCCCAAACTTTGGCTTCAACTCCTTGCCTTTACTTTCTTCTCAGTGAGGTTCCTACAACAAAACAGAATAGAATAAACTTACCCATAGACATTTCCAATCTGGAGGAAAAGACGCCTTTGAAACACTTTGTAAACACTTCAACCCCCTTTCAAGAACTTTCCGTTCATATGAAAAGATCAGTAAAAAATGACTCTTTACCAAACTCATCAGTAAGAATGAAGCTTTTGAAAAAATTGGGGGTAAAAGGATAAAATGCTGGTTACCAGTATTTTTTCCATTTCCCACAATGTTTTCTACTCTTTCAAAGACAATATACATTACTAGAGTAATATTTAATTTTTTGACTGCAAACAGTGTCAACATGGACAAACATTAGCTTTTGATAGAAAATTAACTCTTTCAACTGCGGTTGCTCAGTCGGTAGCATACAGGACTTAATAACAGGAGGTCGCTGGTTCGATCCCTGGCTCGGCCAATTTCTTCCAGAGGATTGATGATAGTCATTGTGACAGGATTCATCCATCTCTCACCGCTGTCCATTGTTTCGATGATGTTTATGTGGGAAAGCAACCAGTGGCTTGGAGAGAATATTGTGCAGAGTACTTGTAAAAGAAACTCCAGGAAAACATGGATAGGTGCACTGGCTCCTGCGATATAACTGAAATAATGTTGAAAATGGCCTTATACACCATACAATCAATCAATCTTTCGACTGCCGAAAATATTTAATAATTGAATGCAGCCAGATTTTTATGTTATAAGCTTGACTAAACAAGCTGACAGCATAGATTCACAATTAGACTGCATGTTCTGTGCACCCTGATCTTAATCTATGCAATTCATAAAACCACCTATTCCAACCCAAGTCGTTGGAGGGGATATAGAACAATCATAAAAGTACTCACTTCTAGTAAGTGCCTTTAATTTTGGACTAGGATTTGTTTTGCTGCTGAAAAAGTAAGAGAAGAAAGAATTTTACTCCAGGAAAGTCTCTTAAATGTGCATTCATAATATCAAAATACTCCAGTCCAACTTGCATTAACCCTTTACCACATAATTGCTGGTTTTCATGACCCTGGGAGATAAGCTTTTGAAAACAGCATTCTCTCCTTTTCCCACAATGTTTTCTACCTATTCAAGGACAAAACTTTCATATAGAAAACATTTGAAGTGCAGGTTGTAAATTCCTTCGACAGAGATGGGTCTAAAATTCTGCCACTGGTGAAGGGTTCAGCAAGTAAGTATATGATACTCAAAATAATTGTGCTTAACTCTTTACCAAACAACAAAATTTTAGACTTGTCCAGGTTGAAAGTATTTGTAGACAACAAAATTGATGTGACTCAAAAGCTGAAATTTATTTTGGGAAGGAAAGCATGGATAGGTGCACTGGCCAATCCAGTATGACTGAAAAGGTGTTGAAAATAGCTTAAAATACCATACAAACAAAATAACATATTTACCTTCACTGGGAATTCAATAAATACTAGCCTAATGAAGTTTGTTGGCTTCACTGCTGACCACCATGACAGGTTTTTAATGTTTGGGAACAAACACTTCTTCAAATGTATGCTGTGGTCATCTACATGCAAAGCCTTAGTAAGCTATATCTTACATTCATTAACCCTTTACCAGATGACAAAAATCTTAGCCATGTCCAAACTGAAAGCATTTGCAGACAACATTTTCAATGTGGCTCAAATGGTGCAATTTTTCTTCAATAGGGTAGAAAACATTGTGGGAAAAGGAGAAAATGCTGGTTACCAGCATTTTCTCCTTTTCCCTCAATGTTTTCAGAAGGCTTCTTTCCGAGGGTCATTAAAAGGCTGCATTGTGCAGTTAAGAGTTAAGATATAGTACTGTATTATGTGTTTAATCCTTTACCAAACATTCCCGTGTTCTAATGACTGACGAAGAAGCCTTGTAAACATTGTGAGAAAAGAACAATTTCTGGTAACCAACATTTTTTTTTCCCCACAATATTTTTCTCAATATTTATAGCCACATTCATGTTTCTTGTCTGCAAATACTTTGAAACTGAACAAGTCCAAAATTTTGATGTTTGATAGAGCTAAAAAAGGGCAATAAATGTGTCAAAAATACTTTAATGGTTACCTGCCCTTGTTGTAAAGGTTCCCCTTTTAATAATTAACAACAGTCCAAGTTTGACATAAACATCTGCAGTAATAACAGAATTATAAACATCAAGGTTTTTGCATGATGACACAGACAATGGAAATGCCAAGGCTGTGACAAAACCTCAGTTTTCTCCGAAAACAGCCGAGCTAAAAAAATGTAGAAAAGGATTAATGAATACAACTTTCAATCTCACCTTTCATTTTTCTTAGGGGTTGTCTGTCGAGTCTGAAATTCACAACAAAAGTTCTCAGTAAATATTTAACTCTTTACCAAGCGACAAAATTTTGGACTCGCCCAAACTGAAAACATTTGCAGACAATAAATTGAATGTATATCAAATGATGATTTCAGTCTATGAAAGGGATGAAAACATTGTGGAAAAAGTGAAAGAAATTTCAAAATAGTTGCACAAGTCTGAAATTTGTTGTCTGGTGTAAAGTCAAACCTTATCAAACGAAAAAATATTGAAACCTGCCCACATTGAAAGCATTTGCAGATAACATCAAACATTTCTCAAATGATGAAATTGTCTTTAACCCTTTACCCCAAATGCCGACTTTTATGCTGGGTAAGAAGTCTTTTGACAACATTGTGGGAAAAGGAGAAAATGCTGGTTACCAGCACTTTCTTCTTTTACCAAGATGTTTTCTACCCTATCAAAGAAAAATTGCACCATTTGAGCTACGATGAAAAATTATTGTCTGCAAAAGCTTTCAATTTGGACAAGGCTAAAATTTTGTCATCTGGTAAAGGGTTAAAAGGGTAGAAAATCTTTTAGATAGAATTTGTCTCTAAAATTAGTGGACATCATTCGTGAAAAAAAGAACATGTTTGTTAAAAGTATTTTCTCCTTTTCCCACAAAATTTTCAAAAGCATTTGTCTGGGTCTTTAAAACACAGAATTGTTCAATAAAGGGTTAAAACCAAGAGAATGCAACTCAAAGTCCATGGGTACTAAAATGGCAACTAACCTTCTTTAATTCTTTACCAGACGTAAAAATTTTAAACTGCTCCAAGTTGAAAGTATTTACAGAGGACATATCAAATGCTTTTAAAGCAAAGGTTTCTCGGTCTTTAAAACAGAAAAAGACATTGTGAGAAAAAAAAATTGCTTGTTGCTACCATTTTCGTCTTTTCCCACAAGTTTCCAAAGACCTTTTTTCCAAAGGGTCGTTAAAATTCTGGATTGTGCTCTAATGTTAAACCTAAAATTGTCGAATAAACCAAACAGATAGTTGGGTTTATTCTAGAAATAAGGTCTAGAAATAAGAAATTTTACGTTTGCTATTGTCAAGAGTCTCATTGTACAGTCAAGATCAAAGATTAGACTGCATGCTCTGTGCAGCCTGATCTTGTTCGATGCTGGATGCAAAAGCTTCTATAGGAAGGCACTTTAACTCTTTACCATACAACAAAATTTTAGACCAGTCCAAATTGAGAGCGTTTGCAGGCGACAAATAAACTGGGACACAAACAACAGTATGTCCTTGAGATTGTTGAAAACATTGTGGGAAAAGAAGAAAATGCTGGTTACCAGCATTTTCTTCTTTTCCCACAATGTTTTCAAAAGCCTTCTTCTTCAGGGTCATTAAAACTTAGGACTTTGTGGTAAAAAGTTCAGGGTAAAATGTTGGAAAGATACCTTAGAATCCGGCCCACTAGTAGCATTATCATTTTCACTGAATTCTGCAGAAAGTCTTCGCTGTCTCAATGTCTTTTTGACTTCTACTGTCTTTGCTTCCTTCTTTGAAGTAGAGGCAGACAGAACTCTTGGCCTTTGCTTACTGACTGGAGTTTTTGAAGACACTTGATCTTTATCTGTTTTTTTCTCATTCTGTTCTTCAATTGCTTCCATTTGGTTTTTAAAGTGAACAGATCGTCTAGTGTGACGTCTTGTGTCTGAATCAGATTCTCCAGTTTCACTTTCACTTTGTAAATCTGATCCAGGTCTTGACCTTGTGCTTCTTCTTGTCTCTCTGACAGTACTGGTAACAGCAGGCACTTCGGTTTCATCTTTCTTTGCTGATCTTGATCTTGTTTGTTTTGTCTGCTTCTCACTAATAGATTCATTATCAGAGTCTTCCACTGTTACAGATTTTCTAACTCTTAAACTTCTCCTTGTAGGTCTGATCTCTTCAGCATCTGATTTATCATCAGGCTCTGTATCACTAATTTCAATGGTTTCTGCTTCAGGTTCACTTTCTTTTATTGGCTCAACACTTTTCTGGCCTTTTCTCTTTGACCCATCTTTCTGGTTATCATCAGCTATAGTATCTACCTGGCTTTCTTTCCCTTCTTCTGTGCCAAGATCTTCATCTTGTAACTTACTGATATTATCTTCATGGTTGCTTTCCACCTTTGGAGATTTATTGGATGAAGACCTTAACATTCTTCCTTTCTCACTTGGAGATCCTTTACCCAAGTCTGTTATCTTTCCTGCCACTACCTTTGGTGGTGAACTAACCTTTACGTTCCTAGTAACTTTGCCTTCGGAAGCTGCTACATCTTGTACCTGACTTCTTTTTTCTGGAGAGGGCATTTTTCTATCTGCTGACTCATGAGATGATTTTTCGTTGTTATCAATGGCTTCTGTATTAGATACTATAGCATCAGCATCCTGTCCATTTTCCTCAACATTCCTTGTAACTGCTTTAGAATGAGATCTTAACTTTGGAGATAAGATTTCCGGTAAATGTGAATTATTGTCAGTAGAAGATTCATTGTCTTCATCAATAGTTATAATGTCATTTGTTTTGACAGATTCAGTTGCATCTTCTATATCCTTTCCCATAGTTACATCATCAACATTTTCTATTTCAAATTCTTTAAAATTATCTTCTGCAAAATCATCAAGGGAAACTAAAGGTGTTGTAAGCTTTTCTGCATAGAAAATTTCTGGTTTCATGTGTTTTTCCAGATTAGGTATGTCCAGTGCTTCAGATTCAGAATCTTCAGATGGGATTACAATCGATTTGTTTCTCAAAGAGTCAGTCAGCGTTTTCTCTACTGAAGACCCATCCTCATTACTAGAACTATCTTCAGCTTTGGTTGTCTTCTCTTTGTCAACATTTTCATTTATGTGTATATCATGCAGTTCAGTTGCATTATCAACTTTGCCATTTACATCATCAGTTTCAAGTTCAAGTGTTTCAAACACTGAATTTTTTTGTCTGTTTGTTTTGTCCACCGAGTCATCTTCTCTTTCTGATGAATCACTCATTATACATTCATCCTCATGAAATATTTTTTGGCTCAAACTTTTTACAGTCTCCTTCCTAGGTGAAAAATCAACCTTTCTTTCATCAGCAATTACTTTTTTTGGAGATTTAACTTCTGGTTCTTTATTTTCTACGCTTATTGCCTTTTCTTCTTCCTTTTCTGCATCTGATGTGACTAAGCTTCTTCTCTTCTTTCTATCACCTGTATAACTTCCTTTGTCTACATCTTTCTTTTCATGAGATGGTGTTTTGTGTCTTTCATTTGTGGTGTTTATCTTTGTTCTTCTAGGTGTCTCATTCTCTTTTTCACTGTTGCTAGAACTTTCATTCTTATTATCACAGCTGGACATCTCAGAAAATTCTGTTATCCTTGACTGTTTAGCACCCTTGTCCTTTGGAGAAATGCCATCTTCACCCACTGTTGTATCTTTGTCCAGTTTCTGTCTGGATTTGGCACCATCATCAAAATCTTCATTCATTTGGACACCCTTTTTGTGTGATGGTGGTGTAGACTTACTTTTCTTTTTAACAGATGATTGCTTTGCTTCCTTTCTGGCTGAATTCTGTAATTTGCTTGGAGTGGTAAGATCATCCTCATTGTTAATAACTTCTTTGTTTTTGCTAAGGTTTGATGTGGTATCCCTTTCCTCCTTTGAATGTGAATGCCTCTTTCTCTTAGGTGTGGGTTCATTAGTAGCATGGTCTTGAGTTCCACTGTCTTCATGTTTATGCTCATCTTTCATTCTATCTACCTCAGAAACCTTAACATTTGTTTTCATCTTCCCAGGGGTGGTGTCATTTGTCTCAGTTCTATGACCATCTTTATTTTTATCTTTACTTGATGATAATTGTTCTGTATCAGCATACATATCCTCTGAATGTGAACGCCTCTTTTTCTTTGAAGCTGTAGGTTCAGCAGCAGCATGGTCCAGTGTCTCATTGTCTTCTTCTTTATCCTTCATTTCACTTATCTCAGTTACCCTAACATTTGCTTTCTTTTCCCCAGGGCTGGCAAGGTTGATCTTAGTTCTGTTACCCTGTTGATTCTTATCTTGGTGTGAAGGTCCTTGTTCTGTATCAAAATATGTACCTTCTGTAATGTTTTCTCCTTCCTCTGATGTTCTCTTTCTCCTTCTAGTGCTTGCTGGTGTTCCAATACTACTGTCCCTCCTATTCTTTTCCCTGGTTTTTAATGTAAGCCCTTCAAGAAAATCACCCCCATTTGAATTCTTTGAAAAATCTAAAGATTGGTCACCTGATTTGGTCTTATTACTTCTCGTAACTTTACTGTGTAGTGTACGAGAACTCTCTTGGTGAGACTCTGCCATTTTTTCACCAGAACTCCCTCTGATCACTTTAAGAACCACACTCTTCACTTGCAAATCAATTGATGTGTCTGGATCACTTTCTGAGAAAAACACATTATCTGAGATGTTCACTTTTGTAATGTTTTGCCCCATATTGTCACTTTTTAAAGAAACATCAGTTTCTGTGTCTAAATTCACTGGACTGTTCTGACTTCCACTTTCTACACTTTCTGTAGCTACAACCATATCAGCCTCCTCAGTGTCCATACTTTCATCTGAATCAACTTCATCCTTTTCTACATCAGCCATTAGCTTTTCAGCACTATCTGGATTCATTTCAACAACTTTCTCTTCATCACTGTCTTGACTGGTTTCAGTAACTTTCTTCCTGAAACTATTTGGACTGGTTTCAGTAACTTTCTCCTCATCAGTGTCTGGAATGGTTTCCCTATCTTTCTCCTCATTGCTATCTTCTTCCACCTCTGAGTCAGGCTCTATTATAATCTTAGAAGAGATCACAGAAGTCTCCACTGGAGTACTCTCAATCCATACACCAGCATTTGAAGTTTTATTACTTCTAGTTTTCAGTACTGATTTTTCTTTGGCCCCTTCAGTTTCAGTTCGTTTAGAAATAACTTTTTTACTTCTTGCAGTGCCTTTTACTGGAATTTTCTTTTTCTGCATTTCATTCTGTTTCTGTAAATAATGAATGGACAGTGAAATCCTCCTTACATCTAATTTGTCCTTCAAAAAATGCTTTCAATTTCGGTCACATCAAAAATTTTGTTGTGTAGTAAAGAGTTAACCCTTTACCACATGACAAAATTTTAGACTCATCACTACTGAAAGCTTATGTAAACAAAACTTAACTCTTTACCAAATGACAAAAACAAAGACTTATCCAAAGTGAAAGCATTTGCAGACGACAAACTACAAGTGGCTAAAATCAAGCAGCTTGTTTTTGACAGAACTGAAAACATTGCAGGAAAAGGAGAAAATGATGGTTACCTGCATTTTCTCATTTTCCCTAAACATTTTCAAAAGGCTTCTTTCTCAGGGGTCATTAAAACTGGACACTGTGTGGTAAAGGCTTCAATTTGGCTCAAGTCATGAAAACTTTATTTGAAGGGGTAGAAAACATAGGAAAAGGATAAAAAGCTGGATTACTGACCCTTTACCACACAATTCCCAGTTTTAATGTCTTTAAGGAAGAAACCTTTCAAATACTTCATGGGAAAAGGAGAAAATGCTGGTAACCAGTATTTTCTCCTTTTCCTACCATGTTTTCTACCCTTTCAAAGACAAATTCAATCATTAGAGTCAAATTTGGATTGTCATCTGCAAATGCTCTCAATATGGACAAGTCTATAATTTTGTTGTGTAGTACAGAGTTGACAGCAGTTTCTCCTATTCAAAAAAAGTGTTCAAATGCCTTTTTCATCAGGATTGTTAAGGCATGTGAATGTTCAGTAAAGGCAGAGCTCAAGATAGAGGGAGTGATTTTGATTTCAAAATTGAAAATATTAATCACTCTCAACTAAACCCTATGTTATGGGTACTCATTAGAATCGTCTCATCGAGACGATTCTAATGAGTACCCACAACATAGGGTTTGGAAGAGAAATAATGGATTTAGAATACTATCACTCCCTCTTATCTGGAGATCTGATTCACTTCTTTTGCACAGTGTCAAAGGCCCAGTAGAGGCCAAAGTAAACAGTACAAGTGTAAAATGCATTTAAATTTCGATCATTTAAAAGTATGGAAATTATTGTGAAGATGACAATCTGTTAGTGTACGGTCTGTGCAAGGTTAGTCACTGGCAGGAAAATGAATTTGAACACTAGGTAAAAGGTTGCCAAGTTGCTCTATCTTTTGTTTACCTTTTGTTGATTTATAAAAAAAAAAAAAAATGAAAAGAAAAAAACACACTTTGGTTTTCTTAGAGCTTTCCCCTGATGCCAGTTTACTTTTGTCAATAAAGAATAATGCATCAGAAAAAAAAAATGAAAGAAAAAAAATATACCTTGGTTTTCTTTGAGCTTTCCTCTGATGCCAATTTACTTTTGTGAATAAAGAATAATGCATCAAAGAAAAAAAAAAAGGAAAAACCATACCTTGGTTTTCTTTGAGCTTTCCTCTGATGTGAGTTTACTTTTGTCAATAAAGAATAATGCATCAGACTGCTTGATTTGCACATCTGACGCCTCATCCTCATCTGGCAGTTCTGTCACTTCCATGTTTTCATCTTCACTAATACTGGCATTATCATCTGCACATAGACTCTGAAACATAACAGTTATGTTATTCTGTGAGTTGAACTTTAACCCTTTACCAGGTGACAAAAACTCAAATTTAGACTTGTCAAAATTGAAAGCATCTGCAGACAACAAAATAAATGTGTCTCAAAATCAAAACCTGATTTTTCTCCTTTTCCCACAATGTTTTCTACTCTATCAAAGAAAAATTGCACCATTTGAGCCAGACTGAAATTGTCGTCTGCAAATGCTTTCAATTTGGACAAGGCTAAAATTTTGTCGTCTGGTAAACGGTTAAAGCAACTCCCTGATGCATTATTCCAAGCAAGTCATCGCATAATTATAGATTCATAAAATCCATTCTGTCTAAAGACCGACTGCATCATGAGGTAGAATGGTACTTTGAAATGCAGAAAATTTACAAATAGCACACAGTTTGGACTGTGCTGGATGTGTAGGCTGACATGGGTCCATACTTTTGTGCATGCATTACGCCCCCTTTTCACAGAACATGGCTCATATATTTGGAGTGGCAAGATTGAACCTGCACCGCACATGTCACTCTTGTCACCATGACTTTCATCAATCTTCAGATAGAGTTAACTCTTTACCAGACAGCAAAAACTTTAGATAGAAAGCAGACATTAACCCTTCACCACCCAATCCCGAGTTTTAAAGACCCTGAGATAAAAGGCTTCAGAAAAACATTGTGGTTACCAGCATTTTCTCCTTTTCTTTCAAAAGCCGCCTTCTTTAGGGTGGTTAGAACACAGGGTTGTATGGTAGAATGTTAAGGTCAAGACAGTACTCAAGCTAACAACCCCCACACTGCCAGCACCGATCGACAGTGCATGAATGATTGAATACTGTTATAGGGCACATTGACAGCTAGGGCCATTTAGTGTGCATAGCTATATTTACAGATTATAAAATTGAAATTCTTTGTCCTTAAAAAGATAAGAACAAATAAATCAATTGACAGTAAAAAAAAAAAGAGATATAACACTTTAGCAAACAATTCCCTCTTGGACCCGGAGGAAGAAGCCTTTCGAAAAATTTATGGAGACAGAACAAAATGCTGGAAACTGGCATTTTTTCCTTTTCCCGCAATGATTTCTTTCCATTTAAAGATAGAAATCATCAAATGGGCCATACTTAATTTGTTGACTGCAAAATGCTTTCAATTTGAACAAGTCTAGAATTTTGTCATTTGGTACAGAATAAATGAAGAAGAACAGAATAAGGTGGACAACTCCATCCTGGTGTGCTTACATCTTGCAACAATGCAATCACTTCCTCACTGCATTTCAGGATGATATAGGAGCTAATTTTTGTATCTGCAAAGGACTTCTCTTTCTTCAATGTGATCAGTTCCAAGGCCCTTGGGCACTTTACCTCCAGCCATCCGTAAAACCCTTCCAATGGCTTGAGGTTTCTACCATGCTGAATCAAAAGAAGGGGGAATAATTCTTTATTACTTCTTTATCAAGCTATCATGGGTTGTAACAAACCTGATGAGAAAGGCTTCATGAAAACATTGTGGAAAAAGAAGAAAATGCTAATGGCCAGCATTTTCTTCTTTTTCTACCATGCTTTCAATTCTTTCACAGACTTATCATATGAGCCACATTTATTAACTCTTTACCAGACGACAAAATTTTAGCCTCGTCCAATTTGAAAGCATTTGAAGATGCCAATTTCAATGTGGCTCAAATGGTGCAATTTTTCTTTGATAGGAGAGAAAACATTGTGGGAAAAGGAGAAAATGCTGATTACCAGCATTTTCTTCTTTTACCACAATGTTTTCAACAGGCATCTTTCCCAGGGTCGTTAAAGGCAGCATTGTGCGGTAAAGGGTTAAATAATTTTGTCTGAAAATGCTTTATTTTGCATAAGTCCTAAACCAAAACAAACTTTTTTTTTTATTTCTAATTTGCTATCAGAGCACCACATGTAGGTGCCAGTGCATCACTGCAGTCGCCTTTTCAGTCAGATATCCAAGATGAAAAAGGGGCATAACTATGTCAAAAATATTTTCAGGGTTATATACCCTTTTGGTATAGGTTCCCCTTTTGATAGTTTTCCACTAGCTCAAGTTTGAAATGAATACAGTATTATCTGTAATGAAAAAGTTTAGCACAGAGACAAAGCTTTGACAATACCTGCACATTTTCTTTGAAACTTGTTTGTTTGTTTGCATTGTATTTCACCCTTTACCTCACGAGAAAATTTTACACTTGTCCAAATTGAAAGCACTTGCAGACGACAAATTAGATGTGGCTTATATGGTAAGATTTGTCTGTGAAAGGGAAGAAAACATTGTGGGAAAAGGAGAAAATGCTGGTTACCAGCATTTTCTTCTTTTTTCACCATGTTTTTCAAAGGCTTCTTCTCCAGGGTCATTAAAACTCAGGATTGTGTGATAAAGAGTTAATGAGCTTTCAACATTACTTCAGTTATACCATGGCTGCCAGTGCACATATCTTTGCTTCTCTGTACTTTGCCTAATATTCTACCAAAGCTACCAGGCTGCTGTCCAACATAACCATCATCGAAACAATGATCAGCAGAGGACTGAATCCTGTGGAAATGACTATCATCGATCCTCTGAACTCTTTACCACACAATCCCGACTTTTAACGACCCTGTGAAAGAAGTCCTTTGAAAACCTTGTGGGAAAAGGAGAAAATGCTGGTAACCTATACTACCCAAAACAATTTTCAATTTTTCAATTACATTTATTTTGTCAACTGCAAATGCTTTCAACTTGGACCAGTCTAAACTTTTGTCGTTTGGAAAAGAGTTAAAGAAATCTGCTAAGCCGAGGATTTGAAAATTGACCGCCTGGTTTCAAGTCCTGTATACTACCGACTACACTCCTTGACTTGGCTTTTCTTTAACTCTTTACCAAACGACAAACTTTGAGACTAGTCCAAACTGAAAACAATAGCAGATGACAAAACAAATGTGACTGAAAATTTGAAACTTGTTTTGGGAAGGGTAGAAAACATTGTGGGAAAAGGAGAAAATGCTGGCTACAAGCATTTTCTCCTTTTCCCACAGTGTTTTCAAAAGGCCTCTTTCTTAGGGTCGTTAAAAGTCGAGATTGTCTGGTAAAGGGTTAAATACAGCTGAGCTACACAAAAAGGAATTTTCTATCCTTATCTCTTTACCCAACGACAAAATTATGAACGTCACCAAATTTTAAGCAGACGACAAAATATAGGCGACTTGAAAATCTAAGTTTATATTTGAAAGGTTAGAAACATCGTGGGAAAAGGAGAAACGTTGTGGTTACCAGCATTTTCTCCTTTTCCCACAATGTTTTCAAAGGCCTTTTTCTTTTTCTTAAGGGTCGTTAAAGCTAGGGATTGTATAATTAATGGTTAAGGTCGTTTGTTGCTGACTGCAGTATGTCAACTCTGTCACAACTGCAAGAGCAACTTTCTATTGTGGTGCTTTGCACAACATTCTTTCTGAGCTACTTAACTATTTTTTCCACATCAAGAAGGTTAAAACAATTATAATGTAATGACTGTTAGTACAACTTTCACAACCCCACAAACAGAATTCAAGATAAGGGGCTGTATTCACCAACTATTCTAGATTGCATTTTCATTCTCATATAACTTTCTTCAAATTCAAAGGAATGCTACACTTGATTGGCTAAACCAAATAATTAAGCCAATCAGGAGGCTACCTGGTTTAGCCTACCTGTGCTAAACAATTTGTTTTAGCCAATCAGAAATTGTGTTACTCTTATCAGTTTTGAATTTGAATTCGACTGCAAGTTAGCCTGGATGATGAATATGGAATCTTGGCCACTTTGGGCTTAGAAAATGTTCACTTACCATGACCAGTTCAGCTGCAATGGTATCCTCAAACTTTTTTTGGACCCGCTGGATGACTAGAACATGTTTGAGATAATGCTGATGGCTGTGATGGGCTGGCTGATCCAGTATGCACTGTCTGTAAAGATAATACAGATACTGGTTAATATATTTGAGATAATGCTGATGTTTGTGATGGGCTGGCTGATCCAGAATGCTTTGTCTGTAAAGAAAAAAAGGGCTATGATGGCCCTGAAGTCACTCACCTGAGCCCTTTGACTAAATATGACCCATTTCAAGTCTCTTATGAGAATACAAATATTCTTAAAACTTTCATGAGTAATGGCCTGAAAAAGTGGCCTCTAGATTGTACACAAGCTTTTTCTAGAATTTGTCTCAGTGACCTACTTTTAAGCCCAACATGGCCTATTTTCAAACCTGTAGTTGATATAACCAAAACAAACATTCTGACCACTTTTCATGAGTACTGGACAGAAAATGTGGTCTCTAGAGTGTACACAAGCTTTTTCCTAGATTTGAACTGGTGACCCATTTTCACACTCTTCTGAGATATCATCAATATAAACATCCTGACCAACTTTCATGAGTATTGGACTGAAAATGTGGCCTCTAAGAGGAGTGTACAAAAGGTTTTTCAAAGATATGACCTTGTGACCTAGTCTCTGAGCCAATGTGAACTATTTTCAAATTCATCCAAGACATTTTCAAGTCAAACATTCTGACAAAGTTTCATGAGTACTGGACGGAAAATAGAACCTTTAGAACACACAGAAAGTAAAAGTTGAAGCCTGGCGACTGACAGAGCATGATCACAAAAACTCACGTTGAGCACTTCATGCTCAGGTGAGCTAAAACTAAACAAGAAATAGGTAAGAAAAGTAAGTAAGAAATGTCCTCAAAATAGAGAAAGCATTGATTACCTCTTTACCAAGCAAGACAATTTTAGACTTTTCAAAACTGAAAGCATTTACAGCAGGCAAAAAAAATGTAGCTGAAATGGTAGTAATAATCTATGAAAACCTAAAGAAAACCTTGTGGGAAAAGGAGAAAATACTGGATACCAGCATTTTCTCCTTTTCCCATGATATTTTCAAAAGCGATTTCCTCAGGGTTGTTAAAACTCTGGATTGTGTGGTAAACAATTCATACATTACCATCCAAATCTGACTTTAGTCTTGCCACAGACCACTTTTAAACCAAGTGTTGAAAAGAGGAAATAACCCATAACAGAAATTACCTATGTAAGGCATTTTCACCTTTTGTCACAATTTTTTCCCTTGTTTTTAAGCCTTTGATGCCTGTTGGGTTATTGCTTTTTCATAGGCATGTTTAATAACTAAATGCTGCAACTTTACCTCAGAAGGTAATGCATTTAATTGTCAAGCACAACAGTGATCCTTTAGCTATTTTAACATATTAAAAAAATTTACACAGATCCAGATTGGAAGAATTTGCAGACAGCAAATTAAAAGTTGCTTAAATTATGAAATCTGTCTATAAAACAGTGGAAAACATTGTGGGTAGAGGAGAAAATGAGGGTAACTAGAATTGTCACAAAGCAGACAAAAATACCCCCCCACCGACACCTTGTCACTAAAGCAGCACAATCAGAGAAAACAAAGTTCACCTTGACCTTTGACCCATGTAACCCCCCAAAAAATGTGGCACCTCCTTGGTTCATGAGGAACATGATTGAAGAATTATATAAAGTTTCAGGGTCCTAGGTCAAATGGCTGTTGAGTTAGAGCACGCAAACAAAAAGATGGACAGATTGAGGGACGGATGGACAGACAGACATGGTGAAACCAGTAAACCCCCTCTACTACGTAGGTGGGAGGGTATAACTAGCATTTCTCCTTTTCCCCAATGTTTTCAAAACTCTTTTCAAAACCCTGACTGTTCACTTGGAATTGTGTGGGATCAAGACAAAGACAAGTTCTGTTCCCAAGGAAGGTTTTAACTTCTGTAAAACAAAATCTTAATTTTTCTGGTGTTTCATGCCTGTTTCAACAAAATTTCAGTTACATTGTGGCAGGTAGTGTAATAGAAGCACTGCTTGCTGCTGCCAATGCTCAGCAGCGGTTGCTTGATTTTCAGTGAAAATTCCAAGTCGAAAAAAGGGCATAACTCTATCAAAAATACTTTGATGGTTACCTGCCCTTGTTTAACCCTTTCCCAAACAAGCCCTGGTTTTCACGTGTCTGCAGTACAAGTCTTTTGAAAACACTGTGGGAAAAGGAGAAATTGCTCATAACGAGCAATTTCTCCTTTTCCCACAGTGTTTTCTACCCTTTTTGAGAACTTTCTGCCATTTTCATAAAGTTTGAAATTGTCGTCTGCAAACTCTTTCAATTTGGACCAGTCTAAAATTTGTCGTTTGGGAAAGGGTTAATGGGTTCCCCTTCTGATAATATACGACTTATCCAAGTCTGGAGCAAATATCTTTAGTAGTACCAGAGATATTGTTTTCACACAACAACAAAGACAATGCTGACCACGCTAGGCTTACGACAATACCTCGACATTTTCTCCAAAAACAGCCAAGCTAACAATCAATACACTCTTTTTTTTTCCATGAACCACCATTTTATCCTAAAAATAAGACCCAAATAAGAGAAATTTCAAGGTTGCTATTGTCCAAAAAGTCTCAGCAAAGCAGACAGTGTAGCTCAAAGATCAGACTGCATGTTTTGTGCAGTCTAATCTAGATCTACACTGGCTGCAAAAGCAACTATAAAGGCAAAAAGTGCTCTAAGGCTTACAAAAATCCTTACGTAATGAATGAATTCAGAAATTTTGTGTTTGGTTGGGTGATGTAGGTTGACTGTAGAACAACTTCCAGTAAAACCTCTGGCTTCTGTTGTAGTATATAGTGTACATAGCTAGCTATCTCTCTTCCGTAATTCTTTTTCTTTTCCACTTTTCTGTAAGATATATAGAGAATATTTGTTTTTTTTCAGTGAAAGATAAAAAAAAAAAGAAAAAAAAAAAATCTATATATTTCATGCTTCTAACCCCTATTTTGTTGACTTTCATCAAAATCCAGTACAGTTTTGGTAATTCCCCGTGGTGTATCCCCCTCACATAACAATGCATTACAATATTACATAAAGCGTGAGAAATATAGCATAAATTATGTCACATTTCCCTCCATTTGAATGGCACAACTACTGCTTCTGCCTTCAACTGAGAGTTCGAAAATATATAATCAGTATTTTCACTGGTTGTAACCATCAAATATCTAACCACAATCTGCCTTATTTCTCAATAAACTACCGAAAGGCATGAAATAAAATGACTTCCAACATGTAAATTTGAATCATTATCATTTAATTAAGGCTTCATAATGAGATTACGTTTTTTGCACACAGCAAAACCAAAAGTGAAACATTATCTTCAATATTCAAGTTTAAAAAAGGAATCAAGTTCTAAACTCTTTACTAAATGACAAAATTCTAGACCAGTCCAATTTAAAGCATTTGCAAATGACAAACTGAATGCGGCCAATAAATTTAAATTTGTTTTGGGGAAGGTGGAAAACATTGTGGGAAAATGAGAAAATGCTGGTTACCAGCATTTTCTGTTATTCAGCATTTTCAAAAGGCTTTTTCCTCAGGGTTGTTAAAGCTCTGGATTGTGTAGTAAAGGATTAAAGTACGACACACAAGTTTTCCTCTGTTTTATGTTCCACATACATTAAAAACATTAAACACAATATTCTTTCTAGGCCACTGGCAGCTTTCCGATATACCCATCGTCAAAGCAATGGTCAGCGGTGAGAGAGGAATGAATCCTGTCGCAATGAATATCATCAATCCTTGGAAAGAAATTGGTCAAGCCGCGGACTGAACGTGTGACCCACTGTTCTCAAGCCCTGTATGCTACCGACTGAGCTACCAAGGCTCGGCAAATGGAGATCATAACCAGCACTTTCTCTATCCCCCACAAAGTTTTCTACCCTTCCAAAGACAAATTTAAATTTCTGAAAGACATTTGACCCTTTACCACACAATCCCGACTTTTAACAACCTTGAGAGAAAGGCCTTTTGAAAAAATTGTGGGAAAAGGAGAAAATGCTGTTTTCTACCCTTTCCAACACAAATTTCAATTTTTCAGTCGCATTTATATTGTCGTCTGTAAATGCTTTCAATTTGGACCAGTCTAAAATGTTGTCGTTTGGTAAAGAGTTAATTAGTTGTCTTAGAATGCTTTCAATTTGGAAGTCTATATTTTAGTAATCTGGTAAAGGGTCAACTATGAACTCCAAACGTGCAGTACACAATTCTGAAGATATATAATACATGGTGCACAAGAATTACCTTCCCTTGAAGTCAGACATTCTAAAGTGTAGTTAATACATGCGGTAGATTTTCATATCTATTGTTGAGGGGAAAGAGAGAATTAACTCATCTATAGAGACAGTTCTAGTTTATCTTAAAGTCTTTGGACAAAGCCATCTGTGTACTTACTTGATACAATATATGGAACTCAGATCTAGATATACTGACAACAGGGCAGACAGTAGGTGATGCACGTAACTCTTAGTGTGCTGAAAGAAATAAACTGCCAAATGAGCACCCTTAACTCTTTACTAGACAAACCCAAATTTTAACGACCCTGACAGAGATGGCTTTTGAACATATTGTTGGAAAAAGAAACAAGCACCGCATGTGGGTGCTTATATGCTTCGCTGCAGTTGCTTGATTTTCAGAGAAAATTCCAAGTTGAAAAAAGGGCATAACTGGGTCAAGAATACTTTGCTGATTACCCTCCCTTGTTGTATGAATTTCTCTTTTGGCTGTGAACACCTTGTCCAAGTTTGGAGTATCTTCAGTATATGTCAGAGATATTATAAAATGTCAAAGTTTTCGAAAATGTCAAAGTTTTTGTATGACGACGTAGACGATGACGCCAGGGCTATGACAATACCTTGACTTTTTCTTTGAAAACAGCTGGGCTAAAAATGATAGTAACCAGCATTTTGTCCTTTTTCCACAATGTTTTTCTCCCTTTCAAAGACAAATCATACAACTTGAGTCAAATTTGATTTGTTATGTGCAAGAGCTTCCAATTGGGACAAGTCCAACATTTTTGTCATTTGGCGAAAAATTAACCTGTAGATCAGAGAAAAAACCCAACAGAAACAAGCCCCAAATAATTACAGTTTCATTGTTGTGCTTCTCTACAGTGTTTTAGCAAAGTGGACAGTACAGATCATAGATCCGACAGCAAGTTTTGTGCAGTTTGATCTTGATCTATACTGGCCACTAGGGCAACTTTAGTTGTGAAAAATGCTTTGAAGATGAAGCATTTGTCTGTATAAATTATGACCGGATGCACACAACTTAATTCTCGTAATCTTACATCACACAAATTTTGAAAACATTGAGGCAAAGGAGATTCTCAATCTTATCAATTCCCTGAACCAATGCAGTTTGTTAGACCTTGATGGATTTCAAACATTCAATAATGAGATTATTATTCGATTCACTCTGTTTATCATCCTCCTTTAAGGATTTAAACCTAATATTGGGTTTCGGTCTGCCTACATCTAACATTTTTTTTTTTTCTGGAGCTTTACATTTAGGTTTCCCTTTTGTACCCGCAGCAGCAACGTCGGTTTTAGGTTTTTTGGCCATGAAAACAAGAAATCATTGGTCATACCAAGAACATTCATTTCACACTGACAATAAAGACTGTATATCCATGAGCTATGCCTAGGGTGAAATCATACTGGAGAAAAACAATCTGATTGTATCAGATTACGTTTGGATTTGGTAAACCTGTATCACATTCAAAATTTTGTGTTTCCGCTGTATGAAAACAGAAGCAAACTGAGGTGCATACAATGTGGAAGAACTATCTCAGTTAACAACCGTTTTATCTCTGTTGATAGTAAAATAAAATTTTCATCCCATGGCAAAGAATTAACCCTTTATCAGACACCAACATTTAAGCGTTGCCCATCTGTCATTTGCAAACGACAGTTTCAATGTAACTCAAATGATGCAATTTTTCTTTGATGTGGTAGATAACATTAAGGGAAAAGAGGAAAATACTGGTTTACCAGCATTTTCTCCTTTTCCCAAAATGTTTTCAAAAGGCTTCTTTCCCAGGGTTGTTAAAAGGCTGCAACGTGCAGTAAAGGGTTAAATGTAATAAAAAGTGTCAGTACATTTGCAGATAATGCCACATTTAACAGTAGTTCAGTTATGTACCTATGACAAATACTCATATCAAAGCTGTCCTGATTTTACAATTTAGACATGCCAATGATCAAATGATCCATTGGTTCTCGAAATCCAATATGAAATAGGAAAGGACAGCAAATTTACCTGTATATCATTCATTTGCAGTTTCAGATAGCATGCAGATAGAACACTTTTGATCTCTAGAGCCAGTTTTCTTGACCTGAAAAATAACACAAAACCTAACACCTTGGACCAGCAAGAGCAAGAACACATGCACTTGGCATCCACTAGCTTAACTGTTTTCAAACAATTTCTTTTTTAACACTTTACCAAACAACAAAATTTTAGACTACTCCAAACTGAAAGCAGTTGCAGTCGACAAAATAAATGTGACTGAAAAAGGGAATTTTTTCTAAGGTAGAGAAGAAAACATTATGGGAAAAGGAGAAAATGCTGGTTACCAGCATTTTCTCCTTTTCCCACAATGTTTTCTACCCTTCCCAAAACAAATTTCAATTTTTCAGTTACATTTATATTGTCATCTGCAAATGTTTTCAATTTGGACCAGTCTAAAATTTTGTCATTTGGTGAAGAGTTAACCCTTTACCAGAAGACAAAATTTTAGCCTTGTCCAAATTGAATGCATTTGCAGACGACAATTTCAATGTGGCTCAAATGGTGGAATTTTTATTTGATAGGGTAGAAAAAATTGTGGGAAAAGGAGAAAATGCTGGTTCCCAGCATTTTCTCCCTTTCCCACAATGTTTTCCAAAGGCCTCTTTCCCCGGGTCATTAAAAGGAGGCATTGTGCGGTAAAGAGTTAATTGTCGTCTTCAAAGTGTTTTCAAAGTCTAACCTTTGTGCCATGGTCAAAGATGGCTGTTCAGTGTCTTACATCACTTTCAACAACATTTCAGGTAAATTGCAAGCCAAGAGAATCTTTCGATAAGGTGAAGCTGTTTCATTTCACCAGTACTATGCATAACCCTTTTTCTTTCAAGCATCTGGCTAACAGGCTGTAGTTTGTTGTAAAAGCCTGTCATTTGGAAAAGATCTTAAATTTACACAATGACAAAAGAATTTATCTGTTAGCCAAGCCAGTAGTAGTTAGTAGTGTGAAACACTTGAGACCAAGGGGTTACTGGTTGAAATACCTAGTTCATTCAATTTGTTTCTGACGATTGATGAAAGTCATTGTGACAGGATTCATTCCTCCCTCAATGGTTAAGTTGATTGATTGATTGATTGATCGTATGGTGTTTAACGCTGTTTTCAACATTATTTCAGTTGTATCACAGTGGCCAGTGCACCTATCCATGCTTTCCTGGAGTTTCTTTTACCAGTACTCCGCACGATATTCTTTCCAAGCCACCAGCTGCTTTCCCACATAACCTATGTCAAAACAATGGTCAGCAGTGAGAGGGGAATGAATCCTGTCGCAATGACTATCATCAATCCTCAGAAAGAAATTATCCGAGCCAGTGATCAAAACCAGCAACCTCCTGTTCTCAACTCCTGCACACTACCGACTGAGCTACCAGGGCTCGGCTCCTCAATGGTTAAGTGAGAAAGCAGCCAGTGGCTTGGGAAGAATATTAAATGCTAGTAAAAGAAACTCTAGGAAAACACAGATAGGTGCACTGGCAGACACAACGTAACTGAAATATTATTGAAAGTTGCATTAAACACCATATCAACAAAACTAACCTGTTAGGTTTTCCTTTCTCTAGGCAATGTGTGACATCCATTTCTGATTCATCTAACAAAGTCTGTAGTGTTTCCCTTATCGTATCATATGTCCCTGGCTTCTTCAACAAACTTTTTACCTTTGTCAACCATTTGAACTGTGAAACATGAGCTGTCTTCTGAAAATTTTATACAAAATCATTCTGGTATTAATATCAGAGTTTTTACCCCACTGCAGGAGACAGTGTTAGAAAAAAACGATGGGAAAAGGAGCAATTACTTGAAGAAAGGGATGGCTTACTTTCCCACAATGTTTTCCATTCTTTTTGATAAACAATCCCTTCCTCCTCACATAATGTCCTTTGTGGAATTTGTCATAGTTTTTTACAGATCTTAAATTAGCCAGCAATAGCAGGGTCCGTATTCACCAACCATTCTTAAGAATATTCTTAGTCTTATTCTCCAAGATTTTCTACATCTGAAAGTAACACGACTCCCGATTGGCTAAACCAAATGGTTTAGCCAGTCAGGAGTCATGTTACTTTCAGATGTAGAAAATTCTGGAGAACAAGACAAAGAACATTCTTAAGAATGGTTGGTGAATACGGACCCTGGTAAACTCTTTCTCTGCTAATCCTTTACCAGACAAGATTTAAGACTTTTCCAAATTGACTGAAAACGTCTACAAATGACATGAGGCTCAAATGATGGGATTTGTCTTTAAAACACTGTGGGAAAAGGAAGAAAATGCTGATAACCAGCATTTTCATCTTTTCCGACATTGTTTCCAAAAGTACTTCAACCTCAGGCACATAAAAATATTGAAGTGTTTGTTAACTACAGTACCTACCAACAAAAGTTTAGCTTTTTTATACATAAAAAGCATTTATAAATAACAATTTAAACATGGCAGGAATTATGAGATCAGGCTGTGAGAGAGATGAGAACACTGTTGGGATAGGAGAAAATGCTGGTGTGAATTATGAGATTAGGCTGTGAGAGAGTGGAAAACTGGTTACAAGCATTTTCTCCTTTTCCTGCAATGTCTTCAAAGGTCTTCTCCATCAGGGATGTGAAAACTCGGGACTGGTGTTGTAAAGGGTTAAAGGGTTTATTGAGGTGAATTGTTTCAATAAGTTCTCTTTATTTGAATGACATTTTATACCTTAATCCTTTCCCAAACGACAAATTTTAGACCCTTCCAAACTGAAAAAGTTTGCAGACGACAATATTAAATTTGATGAAAATTGCAGAAAGTTCTCAAAAAGGGTAGAAAACACTGTGGGAAAAGGAGAAATTGCTCGTTACGAACAATTTCTCCTTTTCCCACATTGTTTTCAAAAGACTTGTACTGCAGACACGTGAAAACCAGGGCTTGTTTGGGAAAGGGTTAAAATATTTCAGTTCCATCACAGCAGAAGAGCCGGCTTGCTCCTAGCATCTTTCCTCTAGATTGCATATCTTAATTTAATTGCAAAATTTTTCATCGGCCAAATACATGTACAAACCAAATGAAGGTATCATAGTCTTTTTTAATTGCAATTCTGGTCTTTTTTGACCATGCCAAACTGAAAGTCAGTGTCTTAACACTTTACCGCACAATCCCAACTTTTAAAAACCCTGATAAAAGAAGCCTTCAAAAAACATTGTGGGAGCAGGAGAAAATGCTGGTAACCAGCATTTTCTCCTTTTCCCACTATGTTTTCTACCCTATCAAAGATAGAATTCATCATTTCAGCTACATTTTATTTTTTTGTCTGCAAATGCTTTCAATTTCATGGGGTCAAAAATTTTGTCATTTGATAAAGATTTAATTAGCTCCAAGAGAAAAGTCTAAAAAATTCGATTTTCCAGCTGTGATGTAAATGTAGACCATGTAAGTTTTGCTGAGGAAGCAAATTATACTGGCTTTTTAAATGTCCACTTCAGTCAGTAGCATACAGGACTTGAGAACAGGTGGTCGCTGGTTCGATCCCCGGCTTGGCCAATTTCTTTCCGAGGACTGATGATAGTCATCACGACAGGATTAATTCCTCTCTCACCGCTGACCATTATTTCGATGATGGTTATGTGGGAAAGCAGCCAGTGGCTTGGAAAGAATATTGTGCAGAGTACTGGTAAAAGAAACTCCAGGAAAGCATGGATAGGTGCACTAGCCACTGTGATATAACTGATATAATGTTGAAAACGGTGTTAAACACCATAGAATCAATCAATCAATCAATCAATCAAATGTCCACTACATATGATTGATCAAAATGGACTTTCCCTTTTGTCCTATTCCCCAGTGCCTCATGTACAAAAGTCCTTTTCATGTGAACTGGCTTACCCTAATATACCTTTTCCCATATCCTTGATTTATTGTGAATAGCACCTTATTCTGCTTCTAACATTAAATGAGACATTTCAGCAATGGCCTTGAGAGTTTCAGTTATTCATGGCCCATTTATAAAATGTACTTATTAACTCTTTACCACACAATCCCTTTAAACGACCCTGATAAAGAAGCCTTTTGAAAACATAGTGGGAAAAGGAGAAAATACTGGTAACCAGCATTTTCTCCTTTTCCCAAGATGTTTTCTATGCTTCCCTTAACAAATTTCTATTTTTCAGTCACATTTATTTTGTCATCTGCAAATGCTTTCAATTTGGACTGGTCTAAAATTTTGTCATGTGGTAAAGAGTTAACCTTTGCCAAAAAGCCCAGACTAAATTGAAAGCATTTGCAGACAAAAATTAAACGTACCTCAAAGGATGATTAATTTTCTGTCTTTGACAGCGAAGACAACAATGTGGAAAAAAGAGGAAATGCTGATTACCAGCATTTTTTTTCATTTCCAACTATGTTTTCGAAAGCCCTCTTTTTCTGGGTCATTAAAACTCAGAATTGTGTGGTAAAGGGTTAAGTAAAAATTTCAGGAAAGTTCTCATCTTTAATATGGTCAGCACATATAAAATTTATTGAGACCCAAGGGCTTCACTCTGAGAAAAGCTGAGATGAACCCTGTAGGTAAATAAAATTTTCCCCTTTCAAAACATTCCCCATGTGGGGATATAAAATTACCTCAGTTGATTTATCTTTTGTCTCACCCATCTCTATACCTCCCCTTCTCTCCGATTGTACAAGTTCCTCGTCTAAAGTTCCTCTTGCATGAGGCTTGCTCTTTTTACTGACCAATTTTCCATGTGCTTTCATAATCCTGCATTACATGCAGAATATTATATTATAGTAACATTCCTGGTCCTTGTATTTAATTCGAGCAGTGTGAGAAAATTTGATATCACACCAGACCAAAGGTGGAGCAAGATGTCAAAATTTTCTTACGCAGCCAGAAGTACAGGTAAATACAAGCACCAGGAAAGTTACTACAACATAATATTCCTTTTGTTACATACCTACCACTTTCAAAGACAAAATTTTGCAATTATTGACATTTTATTTGATAAGAGTAAACAAAATAAAAGAAATCATCGTAAAGTGGCCAGTAACTTTGTTTTTATGAATGACGGATGAATATTATGGAGTCATGTTTTGACCAATCAAATAGGGAATCGATATGCATGTTTTCCGCGCATAAGGTAGATCTACGTCATCATACCATATTTGGAACCGTATTTCACAATGTGTAGATACGGAATTTTTTTCTATTGTGTGTGTTATTTTATTCGCAAGTGGTGCATGTATAGTCGAAAAATTTTTAGGTAATAAAAAATTGAATTCACTCTTTACTACAAGCAAAAATTTTAGGCTCTGGTTACACGTACCATATTCATGTTACATTTGTGAAACAAGTTCTTTCACTGGCAATGATTGCTTAATCCTTTCCAAAATAACAAATTTTAGACCCTTTTAAATTGAAAGCATCTGCAAACAACATAAGTAGAACAAATGAACTTGAGTTTTTCGACAGGGTAGAAAACATTATGAGAAAGGATTCAAAGTCTCATAATAATTATACTTTTGAGTGATATGAAGTAAATTTGCCTGTAATCTGACTATAGAACTGTTTACTTTCAGCAGCTAGTAGGCCTTTACCATACAATCCCAAGTTTTAACAACTGCAACAGAGAATGCTCTTGAAACCATTGTGGGACAAGGAGAAAATGCTTTGAATTTAGAAGAGTCTAAAATTTTCTTGTTTCCGAAAGTTGTACTGAAAACGTCCTAGCGATTAATTTTCCTACTTTTCTAGTTTATTGAAGTACTTCTTCAAGTCATGTTTTAGTTCCATCCGCAGGTCTTTCCTGGGTAAACTATTTATGGCGCATTCAAAAGCCTTCTTGAGATGTCCTTCTGATATATCATCTGGTAGTTCTGAAAGATATTATGCCAAAATATTTAAGTCTTTACCTAATAACAAAATTTTGGACTCGAACCAAATCGAAAGCATTTGCAGACAACAAAACTTATTGAGTTAAAATGATGATTTCTGTCTTTGAAAACATGGGAAAAGGAGAAAATGTGGGTTACCAGCGTTTTCTCCTTCTCTTTTGTTTTCAGGGTCGCTAAAAGTCAGGATTATGTAGTAAAGAGTTTACCAATAGATTAACCCATGCAATAAAGTAGCTGTAGGAAACTTTGAAAACACTGTAGCAAAATATGGATGATTACTGACTAAACATTGTTCTTTCATTTACAAAAAGAAAAATTATTAGCCTTGCCAAACTGGAAGGCATTAGGCATGCTCTGTCAAAAGGGGACTCTATCCATCTATAAAAAGTATCAACCCATGTCAGCCTGCGTAGTCCGTGCAGGCTGACAAGAGTCCAAACTTTGTGCCATTCGTAATTTATATTTTCTGCATGGCAAAGGACCATTCTACCTCCAGATCCATCAAATTGCTGTACTAAATGGATTTCATGGATTCATAATTATGTAATGACTTGCCTGAAGCCTCGATATAATGCATCATGGAGGTGCATTAAACCCCTTTTGTCAGAGCATGGCTCAAGAGGGCCATTGGCCTTTGAGCGCTTACCTGAGTAAAGTCATCTAGGATTGATAAAGTTGAAGACATCCTGGTTGTGATGATGTAAAACACATGAGTGTTAATGACCTACTGTTTGATCCAATATGACACACAATTCAAACATGTTCACAATATTATAGAGACAAATGTTCTGATCAAATTTCATGAGCCTCAGACTGAAGATATCATCAGGACAAACATTCTGATCAAGTTTCATGAGTGCAAGACTGAAAATATAGCCTGTACAGAGTACACAAAGTTTTTCTCTGATTTGTCCAAGCAGGGCTGTATCCAAGTGACCTACTTTCTGACCTGATGTGACTCGATTTTGAAGAAGTGCTAGACATCATCAAGACAAACATTCAGATAAACTTTTGTATCAGACTGAAAATGTGGCCTCTAGAGTGCACACAAGGTTTTTCTAAAATTTGTCCCAGTGGCCTAGTTATTGACCAGACATGACCCAATTTCAATTCATCTTCGGTTTTTTTAAGATATTCTGACCAAGTTTTATGATTTTTGGACTGAAAATGTGGTCTCTAAATTGCACACTGGGTTTTTCTATTATTTGTTCCAGTGACCTACTTTTTGACCCGAAGTGACCCAATTTTGAAATATTATCAAGAGAGACATTCTAATTAGGTTTCATTAGTATTAAACTTAAAATGTGGACTCTAGTGAGTGCACACTGGGTAATTGTTGATGCCCGCACAACACACAAGGTACACTGCATCACAAACCTAGCACAATCACAAAAGCTCACCTTGACCACTTCGTGCTCAGGTGAGCTACAACTAAGTGGAGATTGTGTTCAGCAGGCAATAGTTTTCAATACACTAGGCAAACAACCATGTATAGGAACAAACTTCTATGAACTAAAAGAAAAATCTAAAATAATGAGCTAACAAACTTCAGTGTCCACCATCCAATGCCAAAATATCTTTGTATACATGCAAACACTGGGCCCATCCCATTAAGTATAAAGGCATCTTTACTGTAAAGACTTTGATTAATCTAGATCTATACAGCAGATCTGTACTATTATATGCTTAAATGTTACAGATCTGTGATGCAGTGATTTGCAACACTGATCATTACAGGGGTTTCCCTGAGGCACAATATTGTGCGTTTTGATGCATTTTAAGGAAAATGACCTGCATTTTTTTTTCAATAATGTGTCACTGTGGATGCACATATATGATAAGGGTTACTTACGATCATCTTTGCTACCGACAATGTTAGATCACAAGTACATAAGGAAGCTGAAGTACCATAGAAAATTAGATGAAATACTAGACTGTGTATCAATTTTACTAGAATACCGTCGGTAACTTTTCTAAACTAAACCAGTCGATCTCTAACGAAAACAATATGGCTCAGTCAAAATTGAAGTCATTCTTGCTGTCTGCAAGGAAAAGAGACCTTGAACAACAATCGGACAATGATAGCCTGTACGAGCACCTGGAAAAACATTTCAAGGCCCCGGGGGTTTACCGAAAATTGGCTGAAGGGATATGCTTAATTATTTGTTGAAAACAGCAGCATGAATGCGACCTGTGTATCAAAATAGCAATCAGCCATTTAAATGGTGAAAATAGTTTGTTGTCAGATGGATACTCTCGATTTAAACAATAGAGGTTATCAAATCTGGTCAACAAGCAGCTGTGTGTTCCAATTCAACGGTTGATGATTTACCGTTCAAAGTCATTGATAAAACTGAATAGACAGTTTGAAATGCCTATGATTGGACGATGTCAAACGAATTTTTGTTGTGTCATGGGTTTTCGCGTTCCTTGCAGCGATTTTTTTTTCATGCCTGTAAAGTTCCCGAGTAGTATTTCTGCATGATTTGACAAAGATTTGTCAATAAGAATAACATTAACTTCAAAACCTTTGAATTTACACTAGAAAAGCGGATTGATACCAAGTTTGATTAGCGGTGATAAACAGTGACTTTCACACTTGTTAACTTGTCCCAACTGGTGCCACTGGTGATTGACAACGGGAGCCCTGATATCTGTGCGTGCATGCATGTTTCACTTCATATTTTTGTGCATGATCATTCAATTCTGTGTGTGAATCACCCACATATGTACGTGAATTGGAACCCTGCTTCCTTACATCATCTATTATTGGGCTGACAATCTTCTGCATCCTGTGGTTTTAACGGTTTACCCCTTACCAAACAATGCACTGTTTAAATGACCAGTGGGGCTTTAGAAAACATTGTAGGAAAAGGAGACAATATTGGCCGACATTTTCTCATTTTTCCTCAATGTTTTCTTCTCTTTTAAACTCTAGGAATTGTTTTCTATTTTTACAGGTCTAAAATACATTAATTTAATGATTAAAGGCTGGGGTATTTACAATCAGATTAGGTCTAAGACCACTGATAATTGAATAAATCAGTAGATTTAATACCTTTTTTCCATTTAATAATGTACATTTACATACAAAACTACAGGATGTCTGAGCTGACATTTTAACAGTTACCTTTTAACAGCCTTTTTCCCAGTTTTTTTGTAAATTTAGCTGCCATGGTCGAAATTTTCAGATATTAGTTATTGCACGTGCATTACAAGAGTAAGTGTGATTGGGTGGATATCTTGGGAATTCCGTTTTAATAAACCAATCAAATTCTCACTTATTCCCGCCTGATATTAGCGGCATCCCCAATAAAAACAGGAAAACTAACATCTTTTGCATAATAATCACAATGAAAATAGAAAATATATCTATTGATCTGTCGATTAGGCTTCCAATTCGATACTTAGCGCCTCGACATCTGTTTGTAACAAAATACGAAACTATCGGCTGACACAAAAGAAATAAACTTTACTTCCTGTCACTGATGCATTGTGGGACATTCGTAGAAATTGTGTATTGACGAAATAAATCGCTGAAATGCGTCCAAATCTGCATGTTTCTCGATGTATTCGCGATTTTACCAATGCCACAGCATCACTTGAATGATTGACTTTTTTATCATCACTCGTTCTTCGACGAAATCTGACATTTGACCATGGAATACGGCAAATACTACCCAGGGAGTAAGTAACGTTTCATGTGAATGTTTACAAGAATTTCAGTATGAAAAAGGCTTGCAAAGAAAAATTGTTTCATTTTCGGATTTGCTTTGCAAGTCTCTTTTCTTCAGCTTAATCTTGTCGTTCTCTTGGAAAGATTTAATAAGTTGTCAAAAAAGAATTACTAATCTCACCTTTATGCCTTGCTTTGTTTTGAAATTGAGTTAGCCACTTAAACAGGAAAATTCCTCTCTCATGTTGCCTTTGTTGCATCATTTCAGGTTCCAATGGAATGGCACAGAGACAAGATATAGCAGCACAACAGAAAAAGAACCACAACTACAAGCTGTTAGTAGATCCTATGATTCATCAACGCGGGGGTCAGAAAATCTACAGATTTGATGGCATTGATCCTGCTGTAAGAGAATTTCAGAAATCTTTAAACATTTATAGCTTGGCAGTCTTTGAAGGAAACATCGAGGTATTGTCATAGCCCTGGTGTCATCATCAGCCTTATTGTACCAAAACATGGACATTTTATAATCTCTTACTGCTGCAGATATTTATTTTAAATTTGGACTAGTTGTTAACTTTCAAAAGGAAAACCCATACAACAGGAGCAGATAACCATCTTACTTTTTACATGGTTGTGCCCCTTATTAAACTTAAAATTTCACTAAAAGCAACTGCAGCCAAGTGTTGGCACCCACTTGGGGTGCTCTTGGTTTTTTTTTTTTTTTTTTGTTTTATACTTGACAGCTATATTGAAATCAGAAGCATGTGTTTTATTAAAGTGGAAACATGCTTTTGAAAGTATTGTGGATAAAAAATTAATTGCTGCTAACCAGCAATTATGTAACTATGTTTTCTACCTTATTAAAGATTTGTGTGCAGTCCTGATTGTACACTAATTGAAATATAACGGGGTAATATAAAGAAACCCTTGAGTGATTATGTATGGTATGCAATAGATGTCCCCAAATGATTTGTAACCTTTTGAAGGATTAACATGTATGCTGGTCTTGAGTTTAGTATAGTATAGATCAAGATCAGGCTCTGCAGAACATGCTGTCAGATCATGGGTCTATTCTAGACAGTCCACTTACTTGTAAGATATACCAGAGTTCTCAGAAACACCAATACTATCATCTGAGACGACAACTTTTCCCAGCAGGTGACAAAAAAATCCTAACGGGATTCTACGAGACAAGTGTTTTCAGGGCATGCAAATTCTAGTGAGAACACTGATCTATCCTGAAATTACAATACTCTTTTGGATATGGTTGTTGGAACTTTTGCTTCTTCATTTTTCTCTGGAGAAAAGAATGGTTACTTTCATTTCATTATATACAATGTTTCAGGATAATACACTGATTCATGTGAAAGACCCAAGACCTCGGTATCTCAGATTTTGGACAAAGAGAGTTCCTGCAGATTTACCAGTACCCAAGTTCAAGGTTTGTTGAAAACTCAGACCAAGTTGGGATGAGTGGAACCTATTTTGGTGGAAGAATTATTTGTCATTTAATCCTGTACCATACAAGTCTTTAACAACCAAGTGGAGAAAGGCGTTTGAAAATATTGTGGGAAAAGGAGATAATGCTGATAACCACGTTTGAGAAATTGTCAAAGAGAACACTGTAGCATTAGTCCTAATGCTCACTGAGTAATCAAAACCACTGTTACAGTGTGGGAGATCCTCTGTAGCTTAGTGGTTCAGGTATTTATTAATGCATGTACTTTAACTGACAGAACTTTACACTGGCCCAAATTGAAAGAATTTTCAGGTAACAAATAAATGATACTTAGATGCATGTAATGGGATTATAGTTGATAAATGAAGAAATAATATGAGAATACAGTTGGACAAGGCTCTGCAGAGCCCCAGCCTGATACGGCTGAAAATGGGAAAGACATGAAAAAGGGAGCTGTTACAGCTATATGGCTATAGTGCTGTTGAATGTAGCATTAAACATCGGTAAGACATTCACAAACTGATTCAGTGTTTCTCAAGAAACATTCTTTCCAGATAGTACTTCAAGTAAACACATATACATGAGCCATGCTCTGCCAAATGGGGACCAAGTCATCACACAATTATGGACCCATTTTATCCATTTTGTTTTCAACAACCGACTGAATCATTAGGGAGAAAGGTCCTTAGGAATTGAGAAATCAATATCAATAGCAAAAAGTTTCAGCGTAGCCTGTGTAGGCTGACCTGGGTTGAATCCTATGCAGATGCATTAAGCCCCCTTTTCATGAGCATGGCTCAAATTTAATATTGCAACTTTCAGCTTCCTCCGTTTTACTAAAGATATGTCTGTATTGAATTTTGGTTTCAGTTTGATGAGCATTATGTTGGATTACCTCCTCCAAATGAAGTTACCTTCACAAACCTAAATGACAATATAAATCGTGACTTCCTAGAAAATATGTGCAAGCAGTTTGGTAAAATTGAAGAGGCAAAAATCTACTACAACCCAAAGACAAAGAAACATATGGGCATTGGAAAGGTATTAATTTGTTCATGGTTTTGTGGATTTATTTGAAATTCTGAGCTTTTTATGTCTGATACTTGAAGTGTACATATTCAGTGTTTCTGCCAGCTTCAAATTTTTGAGCGTCGTTTGTGACCCTATTCCTAATTTCTGGGGGGTCATACAGAAATCTTGAGGGTCTCTGTTTTAAATGCATATTTATAGCCACCTAAATTAACATTTTGGGACCTTTCCCTGTGACTCTGCTGACTTGGAATTGGAACTGTTTTTCTTAGTCTGACAAGACCCTGATATTTGATGCATTTCTTGATTTTCTGTTCATTTTTTTTTCCCCTCACACTTTTGGGGAGTTTACTTGTGGAAGAGAAAGTGAAGAAGTCTACAAGTTTTTAGCTCCACTGGCCGAAGGCCAGCGGGCTAATGTCATGGCCCGGTGTCCGTCATGCGTCCGTCCGTGCGTTAACTTTTATTTCAAACATCTTCTTCTCTGAAACTACCCATCCAATTTTCATGAAACTTCACAGAAATGATCCTGCCATGGTCCTCTTCAGAATTTCTTGAAAGAATTTGATTCCTTCAAAAACTCTGGTTGCCATGGCAACAAAACTGAAAAATATGGGAAATCTTTAAAAATCTTCTTGTCGGAAACCATAAGGCATAGGGCTACCAAATTTGGCATGTAGCTTTATGTAGTAGACCTCTATCAAGTTTCTTCAAATTATAGCCCTAGGGTCAAAATTGGCTCTGCCCCAGGGGTCACAAGTTTTACATAGGCTTATATAGAGAAATCTTTAAAAATCTTCTTGTCGGAAACCATAAGGCATAGGGCTACCAAATTTGGCATGTAGCTTTATATAGTAGACCTCTATCAAGTTTCTTCAAATTATAGCCCTGGGGTCAAAATTGGCTCTGCCCCAGGGGTCACAAGTTTTACATAGGCTTATATAGAGAAAACTTTAAAAATCTTCCTGTACCTAGCCATAAGGCCTAGAGCTACCAAATTTTGCATGTAGCTATATCTAATGGGCCTCTACCAAGTGGGCCAAAATTTTAGCCCTGGGGTCAAAATTGGCCCCACCGCAGGGGTCACAAGTTTTACACGGGCTTACATAGTGACAACTTAAGAAATCTTCCTGTTTTGATTTTTTTTTTAAATTAGCCTTGCATCAGGGGTCTTATGTTTTACAGAGGCTTCATATGGACAAAACTTGAAAATCACCTTATTTTTATGGCTTTATCTTGTGGACCTCTACCAGGGTTCAAGTAATTAAATAGCTCTGGGATCAAAAATGGCTTTGCCCTGCGGGTCTCAACTTTCATATGGGCTTTTACAGAGAAAACTTTGTAAGTCTTCATTTTGAAACCATTTGGCTCAGCATTGAAATGTTTATTATTTATGGTTTATATTTATAAGCCAGTGGAGCGATACAGGGCCATCATGGCCCTCTTGTTTTCTGTTTTTCTTTTTCGGTTCATCTTTCATTCTGTTTTGGCAAGCGTCTAGAATACACAAACCGAACATGTTTAAAACGCAGATAAATGGTTGAAAGTGACAACAAATTGACCATCTAAGGTTTTGTCCTATAGTTATTCCATGCCTAGTCAATTATTACCAAACAGAGCTTCAAATATGTGAATGCGTAAGACACAAGCCAGTTGTTAGCATTTATGTGTTCTTTAATACTTTTTTTGTGCAGTTGAGATAGATATGGGCGATATTTATTGGTAATTATCCATAATTGGTTTCAGACACTTGGTGCTGTAACATAAACTCTTGATGTAAATTAGCATGGTCGAAAAAATTTTCAATCTCTGCAGACAAACCTTCTTTTGCCTCCCAGTTTTTTGACTCAAAGTCACAATGTGCAACTATTATTTGGATTGAACTGATTATTTTTGGTTGGGTCAGAAAAAACGCATATGGCAAATATTAGTGCTTCAGCAAAGAAATCATTGCGTCAAAAAGGCAAGAAACACGCTCTGGCGGAAACACTGCAAAGCTGATAATTTGAGCCTTATTTAACTCTTTACCACACAGTCACAGGTTTCAACGAGCCTGAAGAAGAAGCCTTTTGAAAACATTGTGGAAAAAGGAGAAAATGCTAGTAACCAGCATTTTTTCCTTTTTCCACAATGTTATCTAACCTTCCCAACACAAATTTCAACTTTTGAGTCACGTTTATTTTATGGCCTGCAAATGCTTTCAATCTAAACAAGTCTAAAATTTTGTTGTGTGGTAAAGAGTTAACTTGTCATCTGTCATTCTTTTCAACATAAACAAGTCAGAAGTTTTGTTGTCTAGTTGCTAGTAAACAATTTGTTTTTATGATAGGTTTTGTTCATCTCCTCGAAGAGTGCAAAAGCTTGTGCTGGCAAACTGAATCAAACTTCAAAAATGGGGAACATCATGTCTGTGTATGTGGATTCTTTAGGTATGTAACAGCTCAAAATTGGTCTTTTGTTTCTTCCTTGTTCTTGCTATTAGTGTCTTCAATTGTTGTGATGATAAAAGTACTCGAGGTAATTAGATGAAATCAGATAACTCAGTGGCTGCTTCTATTTACAGTATTGGAAACTTTGTCTGCTAACTTACAAAATTCTAGATACAGTCGAACCTGGTTTAAGAAACCACCCAAGGGAAATCAAAAAAGTGGTGTCTTACAGCAGGTGGTCTCTTATTGCAGGGTTGAACTTTTCAACTTGTACTTGAATTTTTTTCAGATCATTTTAAGACCATTCTTAACATGCCTGTGGTGGATATTAAAATATTGAATGACTTAATACATACACTTGAAATAGATTAATCTACATGTACAATTTATTTTTTAGGAATTATAAATCATGTTTTATTGTTTCATTTGAACTCTCTCTCGATCTCTTGATCGATCGATCAACCAACTGACTGACACCAGGGAGTTGTTTGTTACAGGTCATTTACATAGCAAAATTTGTCAGGAGGAATTTCATGTGGTTGTCTACAGCAGGGGGTCTTTTATTGCATGTGGTTGTCGTGGCAGGTTCGACTGTACATGTAATTAGAGGAATGAAGCTGGTTTATTTCATGCTTTTCGGTAGTTTATCGAGAAATAATGGTGGATTATGGTTTGATATTTCATGGTTATAACCAGTGAAAAAACCAATTTTATATTTTCTTACTCTTCAAATGAAGGCGGAAACAGTAGTTCCCGCACACTAGTTACCTAGGTAATTAGCTCGTGCCGTTCAAATGGAGGAAAATATGACATAATTTACAGCTATATTTCTCGCGCTTAATGTAATATTTTAATGCATTGTTATGTGAGGGGGTACGCCACGGGGGATTACAGAAAACAACTGTACTGGATTTTGATAACAGTCCCAACAAAATAGGGGTTAGAAGCATGAAATAAGTAGAATATATGTATTTTTCGGTGAAAGATCAAATTTATTTCATCTTGTGAACATCATCAGTAATACTTTCACTTGTAGCTGTCCCACTCGTGAAAATATTACCGACGATGTTCATTCATTGAAATGAATTTCAACCTTTCACCGAAAAATACAAATATCCTCTTCATCTGTAATATGAATGGCTTGTTTAGGTGAAGTCTCATTAATGTCAGTGTTGCCTTTTTGTTTTCAGGTGAAAAAAGACAAAAGCTCATTGATGAAATGTTGGATGACAAACCCAAACCTATCCGACCACCTTCTCCAAAGATTGACCCTCGATCTGGACGCCCATACGATCCTAATTTGGCAGCAGCACTACGCATTGATCATGATCCCCCACCCCCTAACATTCCAACAGACTGGCCCATGGGTGATACTGTACCTGGGAACTTGCCCAACGCATTCCTACCCCCCAACATAGATCAGACACCATCAGAGTACAGTTTTACAACAAATCATTCAGACCAAGGATATCTATCAACACCAAGTTTCCATGGTGATAATTTCAATAGGAATCAGTTTGGTGGAAATGCTAGTGGTCAGTTTGGACATGGTATTCAGGGTGGTGGCAACTTTAGTGGTCACAATCCACCTTTACCCCCTCAGTCCCCATTTGTAAACAGTAGACTAGGGAGCACCCCAGGGAGTTCCTCTGGGTTTGGTGGGACTCCAATGAGTTTTGATTCAAGTGTACCAAAGACTCCTGCTACCCCTCAAACTCCTGCTCCATCCATGATGAATGATATTAAAAATAATCACTACGGTAACAGGGACAGGGGTTCACATTATAACAAACACAGAGACAGAAGGGAAAGGAGGGATAGTTACAATAATAGAGACAGAGATAATAGTGATAATAGTTATAACAGAGATAGGAATAGAAATTCTGATTGGCATAGAGATGGTAATCGTGACAGGGACAGAGATAGCTGGAATAAAGATAGATATGGCAGAGAGAGAGATAGTTACAATAGGAGAGACTGGAGAAATGAAAGAGACAATAGAGATAGAAATCGATATCGGGATAGAGACAGAAACAATAGAAATGATTACGTGAAAGATAACAGGGAAGAAGAGAAACCCAGGAATAAGATTCCTGAAAAAGAAATTATCCCGCCTCCCATCCCATTGACCCCAGTCGTTCCTCCACCACAAGAGGAGATTTACACCCCAGCACCACCCGTGTTTATACCCAAACCACCTGTCAAAGAGGTTAAAGAAGAGGAGGAGCCTCGCAGCATGAGTCTTGACTCGCGTATCCAGAGTCTTTTGTCTGGGTTCAAAAGTCCAGAGCCAGCACAACCGAAGGAGGAAGTACCAGTCGTACAAACCATAGCATCAAGTCACCCAGCTGTTGTACAAGGCACCCCCAATCATGATAGAAATTCCCCTTATGATACCACACCAAGAGATCAAGAGCCAGTGGCACCCCCCTATGAGTACCATACTGGAAATAGTGGTGGAACAGAATTTGACAGTGGGCAACCCTGGGTGGGTCAGAAGTTTCCAAATGGAGCTTTACAGTCTGCTCCATCCCAAGATGATGACGACAGAATGAGTTTAGATTCCAATGAAAGTGCTCACGATCAAAGTGCCATCGAAATCCACCCAACAGACTCCACTGTGCCCCAACCATTGATTCCTACAGAATTCCAGAACTCTGGTCCACCGTCATCAAACTGGCAGCAACAGAACCAGCTCGCAAACAGTTTTATGACTGGGTTCATGAACACATATAACAGTAGACAGTTTAACCAAAATTTCATAAACAACTTTAATGACTCGGTTACATCGGGAGAGTTAAGTCAGAATGAGCAAGAGAAGGATGAAGAATTGGATAACCATGAGATCACATTTAACAATGTGCTTGAGAATTTTGTGAAAGAGTTGAAAGAAGTGATGGTCAAAGATTTATGTAAGAAAATGGTTGAAAGTTCAGCGTACAAAACTTATGAAAGATGGTGGGACAAAGAAGAACAGAAAACAAAGGTACTTCTAGTTATCTTAAGCATTTCTGCATGGCTTCATTTTTAGATGGCTGTTTTCAAAGAAAACATTTTGGTATTGTCATAGCCATGTATTCTTGTGTTGCAAAAGCTTTTAACTCTTTACCACACAAGAAAAATATAGACTTGCCCAAATTTAAAGCATTTGTAGACAACAATTTACATGTGACTCAAATGATGGTTTTTGTCCTTTAATGGGTAGAAAACACTGGTGGAAAAGAAGAAAATGCTGTTCACCAGCATTTCCTCCTTTACCCATGTTTTCAAAAAGCTTCTTCCTCTAAGGTGTTAGAAGTCAGGGTTTGTGATAAAGGGTTAATTTTTTATGATATTTTTATCACTTCTTAAGATATTTACTCCAAGCTTAGGCGAGTTGTTAACTATCAAACTGGGAAGCCATACTAGAGGTAGGTGACCATCAAAATAGTATGACACATTAAAACCCCCTTTTTAGGAGAATTTTTCTCAGAAAAAGCAACTAAAGCTAAGCAATGGGATGTGCATGCGGGTATCTTGTCTTTGCATATAGCATATAGAACACCAATCCTGTTCTTCACTTTTGTCAAAATACATCAACCAAGCCTTAGTAATGCAGTCTTTAGCATACAGGACTTGAAAACAGGAGGTTTGGTGGTTTGAATTCCAGGCTCAGCTAATTTCTCTCTGAGGATTGATGATGGTCATTGTGACAGGAGTCATTCTTCTCTCACTGCTGATCATTGTTTCAATGATGATAATGTGGGAAAGCAGTCAAAGGCTTGGGAAGAATAATGTTTAAAGTACTAGTAAAAGAAATCAAGGAAAGCATGGATGCCGGTCATGGCCGCATGGATAAAACTGAAATAGTGCTGAAAATAGCATTAAATACCATACAATCAATCTCTAAAAATACATCATTGGTCATGCACAGCAGCATATAAAATGTTATTTGTTTGTTTATTAGCCCCGAAAACTCCTGCCTGAAGTGAAAGTAGAAAAACCAGAACAGAAATCCTCAGATGTGAGTGGGACCCTTGCTGGACTCTTTGCTGCTCAGCAAGATCGTCCTAGACACCCATGGAGTAAGGAGGGAGAATTTAACATTGGGGCAACCTATGGAGGTCCCATGGGTATGAGTGGAGGTTTTCTTGGTATCAGAACAGGCATGCCTCGTATGCCATCTTTTAAGGTATGTAAAAAGTTTTGTCCTTAATGCCAAGTTATTTTGAACGACTAAAACAATGTTTAACTGTACCAAATGATTAATTCTCAGCTCTTCCAAGTTGAAAGCATCTGCAGACAACAAATTCTAAAGTGATACAAATGAACCAAAGTTCTTTGATAGAGTGGAAAACATCGTGGGAAACGGAGAAAATGCTGGAAACCAGCATTTTCTCCTTTCCCCACAATGTTTACAACAGCCTTCTGCTTAAGGGTTGTTAAAACTGGGGATTGAGTGGTAAAGGGTTGAAGTCTGATCTTGATCTGCCCACATAAAGTTTGCCGAGCAGTGTACGATTCAATTTCTTCCTCTGCTTTTGTTGTAAAAAAGTATAGCACAACCACATTTGTAATCGCAGGCATTGTGAACTGTTTAGTGTTATTCATAAAATCTTGAGAAAAAAAAATATTCATAAATTTAACCGTAATCCAGTGAACGTCTTTGAAGAAAAACTATTTAGTCTGTAGGAACAAAATCCTTATCAGAGATCAACTTTTGGACTTGCTGAATCTGAAAACATTTGTTGCCAACAAACTTGAATGGTGAGATTTGTCTTTGAAAGGTTAGAAAACATTATTGAAAAGTAGAATACAATGTTCACCTGTATTTTTCTCCTTTTCCTCTGGCTTGTAAAAAACCTTTGTAAGTCCTGAAAGAAGGAGGTAATTTTGCAAAGGGTTAATTCAAGAACGATTAATTGATATTTATTCATTAGAAAAAGCTGAGCGCTAGTGGCTCAGTCAGTAGCGTACAGGACTTGAGAACAGGAGGTCGCTGGTTCGATCCCTGGCTCAGCCAATTTCTTTCCGAGGATTTATGACAGTCATTGTGACAGGATTAATTTCTCTTTCACCGCTGACCATTGTTTCAATGATAGTTATGTGGGAAAGCAGCCAGTGGCTTGGAAAGAAGTTTGTGTGGAGTACTGGTAAAAGAAATTCCAGGAAAGTATGGATGGGTTCACTGGCAGCTGCGATTTAACTGTAATAATGATGAAAAGGGTGTTAAATGCCATATAATCAGTCGATCATTGTAGAAAAAAGTGCCACAAAAGTCAGAAGAAGAGTTGGAACGTGAAGAGAAGAGGGAACGCAGAGAAAGAGAAAGAAAGGAAAGAAGAGAGAGGAAGAGAAAAGAGAAGGAAGAGCAAGAAAAAGAAAAGGCAAAGCAAGAGGACTCTGAATCAGGTAACGTTTTGAAACCGAGAAAAAAATTAAATAATATGATGATGGATACAGAAATTATGTTACCTCTACAAGATAGCGAAATTTAGATTTGCTCATTTCCAGGTGACAAATAAGATGTGGCTAAACCACGGGATTTGTCTTTGAAAGCGTTGGAATTCAGGGCCCATTGCTGTGTGCATAAAGGTTTTTAGGCCCTTGCAGCTGACATACTTCGAGAATATTGTGGAACTAGGCTGTTAATCCAGCCAATAACATACAGGGCTTGAAAACCAGGGTCTTCATTCCAATTCCCAGGATGTTCAGGCTCTATTCCAGGATTGATGATGGTCATTTAGACTGTCAGACAGGGGTCATTCCTCTTTCTCACCACTGAACATAAATTTGACAACGACTTTGTGGGAAAGCAGCAAGTGGCTTGAAAAAAGTGTTGTGCAAAGCATTGGTGAAAGACAGTCCAAGATCCTGTGAATCAGATGGGCCATATGCTGGCAAAAGGGGGTTTAATGTTTCTCTGCATTATACAGTGCAAGTCTTCATGTAATTATGGATCAATAAAATCCATTTTTGTCTAACAACAGACTGAATCATGAGGTAGAATGGTCTTTCGACATGCAGAAAATTGTGGACTGTGCAGGTTGACCTGGGTTGATATTTTGTGCAGATGCATTTAACCCCCTTTTCACAGAGCTTGACTCAATAGGTGCCCTTACTACCGTGGTATGACAAATAATATGGAAATGATGTTAAGTACTAAATGAACAAGCACTTTTGGGACAAAGAGCAGATGCATGTAATAAACAAATAGCATTTAACTCTTATGCTTTTATGTACCTCTGAATGGTAGCATTTCCCTTTCTTTCAAACGCTTGTCCTTCATGTAAATTTTAATTGCTTTGAGTTAGATAAAAAGTAGTCTTTATAGTAATGGCATAGTTGTTGACTGCAGTTTCCCACCAGAAAGAGAGATTTACAATATGATCAATGTTTTTAACTCATATTAACCCCTTACCACACAATCACAGGTTTTAACAACCCTGAAGAAAAAGCCTTTTAAAAACCAGGTGGGAAATGGAGAACATGCTGGTAACCAGCATTTTCTCCTTTTCCCACAATGTTTTGTACTCTTCCCCAGACAAATTTCAATTTTTGAGTCATGTTTGTCATCTAAAATCACTTTGAATTGGGACTAATCTAATCTTTTATTTGGTAAAGAGTTAAGCCCCCTTGTAGACTAAGAACTTCCACACAAAGAAAAAAACAACTGCAAGCAGAATTGGCATCAGAATGCAGTACTCTTGTTTGCCCATATACCATTGTACAACTTCAATGTTTCAGAAAAAGAAGACATATCCACAAGGAACAAAAAGAAAGCTCAAGCCATTTACAGTGATTCTGAGTCTGAGGAGGAAAAGGTGGAGAGTGAAGCAGAATCTTCAGGTAGGAAACAAACTTATCATTTATTTGTAACTGATATGCATCTTATCCCTTTACCACACAGTCCCCAGATTTAATGGCCATGGATGTCGTTTTCCTGTGACAGTTTTCTGCCAAGGTTTTCAGCTAGAGGGGCCACTGGCCCACCCAGGCTTAAAAACTGGGGCCGTCTAATGTTTCATGGGGCCAAAACAGTCAATCAGAGAGCTGTTTATTTGGAAAATATTTTTTATACGATGGAAGTTTTTGCATGGGGATTGAATTTACCTTTTGAGGTTTCTGGTTGTTCTGAGTCTGCATGATCTAAGTCTGTACTCGGCCAGTCGGTAGGCTCCATGTGGGTATCTGATTTAGCCCTTTTTGGCTGTGATTGGCTGAAATAACTGAGGATGGACCTAGTTTTTCGGTTTTTCGTCAGCTTTTTTTTTTAGTCATTGCAAAGACTGCGATCATGTATCCAGACGTCTTTATTTATTCCGATAACAAAATAGATACATATATGGGAAGCGGCTCTCTACCTGTCGATTCGCCTGCATATGTTTCGTAGGTACAGCTGCCCGGGTGTATTTTTGACATGCTGGTTGGCCCATTAGACAGGTTTTTTAAGTGCTGTCTGTAATTTTTTGGCATCAATCCTGCAAGGGAGCATCCTCTGCAAAACTCGGCTGGGAGTATCCCTGTTCACCATGTTTTTAAAAGATTTCTAGCTAAGGTTATGAAAATTTGTGACTGTTTGGTTTATGTAACAATAGCTACCAAAGAAAACTAAAACCAGGTGTTAAAATGCATTTGAATTCAAATTATACCATTTAAAAGTACGGAAATTATTGTGAAGATGACAATCTGTTACACAGTCAGTCCAAATTTTAGTCACCGGCTGAGAAATTAATTTCATAACTAGGTTACAAGTTGTCAGGTCACTCTATGTTTTGTTAACTTCTTGCCTGTTTTTAGTATTCTTTTTTCTGCCGAATAACACTTGGACCAACCACTCACTAACAGGTTGCTGTCTTCACATTATTAGCTTACCTTTTTTCGAAGAAAACAAGTTGTTGTCATAGTCCTAGCGTCATGGTCGTGCGAAACTTTGACATTTCATAATATCTCTGTTATTACTGTAGATATCTACTTCAAAGTTGGACAAGTTATTATCTATCAAAAAGGGAACCAATACAACAAGGGCAGGTAACCATCAAAGTATGGCAGAGTTATGTCCCTTTTTTGTTTTTTCACTGAAAGTCAAGCAAGCACAGCCAAGCATTGGCACCCTCATGTGGTGCTCTTGTTTGACATAGTTATACCCTGTTTTTGACTTTTTTTTCTGTGAAAAGGGGGTTGAATGAATTTTTACTGGAAAACCAACTGCTGTCCATTGTTGGCACGTGCATGCAGTGCACATATTTGTTATCATGATTTCCAAGTGGTCTGTTATAAATTTGTTTTATAAGGTGATGGATTGATATGGGCTATACTCTGTCAGAAGGGCAATTAGAGCATCTGTAAAAAGTATCAACCCATGTCAGCCTTTTTGGACTGCGCAGGCTGACATGGGTCAGTACTTTTTGCTGAAGGTGAATTTCAACATGTTCTAGGACAATTCTGACCTCAAGACTCAGTCGGTTGTTAGACCAAATTAATTTTATTAACCCTTTACCGCACAATGCCACCTTTTGATGCCCCTAGGAAAGAAGCCTTTTGAAAAGGTGGGAAAAGGAGAAAATGCTTGTAACCAGCATTTTCTCCTTTTCCCACAATGTTTTCTACCCTATCAAAATAAAATTGCACCATTTGAGCTACAATGAAATTGTCGTCTGCAAATGCTTTCAGTTTGGACGAGGCTAAAATTTTGTCGTCTAGTAAAGGGTTAATCCATAATTTTGTGATGGCTTGCTTAGTATAATGCATTACCAGAGCTCCAGATAAGAGGGAGTGATGGTGTTCTAAATCCATTATTTCTCTTCCAAACCCTATGTTGTGGGTACTAATTAGAATTGTCTCAATGAGACAATCCTAATGATTACCCATAACATTGGGTTTAGTGGAGAATAATTCATATTTTCAATTTTGATACAAAATCTCTCTCTTAATCTGGAGCTCTGCATTGCAAAGATGCATTCAAACTCCTTTTGCCAGAGTACTTCTCATATGAATATGATATTCTGATTATCATATAAATTTCCAGAAGCAGAAGAATCTGAAGCAGAGGCATCCACGGAGGCAGCTACATCAAGTGAAGCGTCCTCGGCAGAGCAGAGTGATGGTGAGGAGGAAGATGATGATGACGACGAAGATGATGAAGAGGAAGATGATGAAAAAGTTAGTGGAAGTGAATCGGAGGCAGAGTCATCTGAAGCGGAATCGGCGTCTTCAGATGAGGAGGATAAGGAAGAGGACGGAGATAAAGCCTCGACATCTTCGGCTAAAAAAGATTCCAGGTAACCCTGAAAAATGATTAAGTCATGGCAGACTACTCTTGTTGCCTTACAGCTAACCCCTTGTCCAAATTGAAAGCATTTCGGACAGCAAATTAATTATAACTCAAAACATGGAATTTGCCTTTCATAGAATAGAAAAACATTGTTGAAGTAGAGGAAAATGCTGATTACCAGCCTTGTCTACTTTTCACACAATGTTTTCAAAAATGTTTCTTCCTTGGGGGTACAGGACTTGAGAACAGGAGGTCGATCCCCAGATTGGCCAATTTCTTTCTGAGGATTGATGATAGTCATCGTGACAGGATTCATTCCTCTCTCACTGCTGACCATTGCTTTGACAATGGTTATGTGGGAAAGCAGCCAGTGGCTTGGAAAGAATATTGTGCGGAGTACTGGTTAAAAAAAAAACTCCAGGAAAGCATGGACGGGTGCACTGGCCGCCACAATATAACTGAAATAATGTTGAAAACGGCATTACACGCAATACAATCAATCAATCATTCAGTCAATCAGTCTTCCTCAGTGTTGTTAAAAATTATGATTGTTTGGTATACAATTAAGGGCAATATTAATAACTTAAATTTGTGTCGGTGGCTTTGAGTACAGTGATAAACTGCCAGACTTTTTCACCTGTAATTTTACAAGGACAAATACATAATGAATGTTTTCAGGTACATTCCTGAGCTTAGGGGATTTTTTTCGTGTTACTTCAGTTTCACTATCAACTCTTTACCAAACAACAAAATGTTGGACTCGTCCAAATTAAAAGCCTTTGCAGAAGACAAGTCAAATGTTGCTCAAATGAAGAACTCTGTCTCCGAAAGGATATAAAACATTGTGGCAAAAGGAGAAAATGTTGGTTACCAGCATTTTCCCCTTTTCCCTCGTTGTTTTCAAAAGCTTCCTTCCTCAGGGTTTCTTAGAACTCAGAGTTGTTAGATAAAGGGTTAAAATTGAAAAAGTTGACAGGACTTTACTTCTCACCAATACTGATAATAAAAAGGAAGATGAACAGTTCGTGCTTTTGTCACATTCTTTATAAAAGTTTGACCACTATTTGGTATCTTTTTCAGTGATGACGAAGATGTTAAGGTTGATGTCGAGTCCACTTCTGTTGTCTCTTCACCTGCTTCATCTAAAGCTGGTTCTGACTCTGAGGAGGAAAAAGAGGAGGAGGAGGAGAAAGATGAAGAAGACCAAGAGGAGGAGGAGAAAGAGGAAGAGAAGGAGGAGAAAGAGGATGAAGGAGAGGAATCCAAGGAGGAAGGAGAGATTGATGATTCCGAGATGGAAACTGATAAAGAAGAAAGTTCAGAAACATTGAAAGTGGAGGATTTCAGGTTAGTGGTGTTTTCTTTAACCCTTTACCACACAATCCAGAGTTTTAACAGCTCTGATAGAGGAGGCTTTTGTAAATATTGTGAGAAAAGGATAAAATGCTAGTTACTAGCATTTCTTGTTTTCACAGTGTTTTCTATCCTTTCATGGAAAATAAGAAAATCATCATTTGAGCCACATTTAAACAAAACATACATTCTGATCTTTGATCTTAACTGTCTGCTTTAGTTAACCCTTTAACCCTTAAGCTGCTAATCGTGACCCACTGACCTTTTGCGGACAGTGTAGATCAAGATCAGACTGCACAAAACATGCAGTCTGATCTTTGATCTACACTATCTGATGCGGTATTTTTCTTTCCGATGAAATCAAGTTTGAAACCGCAATGTTTGGGCTTTTAGTATTGAGTAGAAATTTGCGTTTCATTTATTCAGCAGCTTAAGTGTTAATACACAATTCTGACCCAGAAGGAGAAGGCTTTTTTCCCACAATGTTTTCTACCCCATGAAATACAAATTATATGTTTATAAGTGGTGACAGTGGCTGTGAAGTTAGATAAAAACTGATTTTTGAGGAATTTTTTTCGTGCTAAATTTGAGCCACACTCTGGCAAAAGGGGATTTAATGTATCTCTGTGATGCATTATACCAAGCAAATCACCACATGATTATGGATCGATATTATCCATTTTTTTCTTATTTTTTCTTGGAAATTTTTCCACTAAGTTAAGCCAAAGGTCTAGCTAAAAGGCAGTTTAACCCTTTCCCAAACGACAAATTTTGGACTGGTCCAAATTGAAAGAGTTTGCAGACGACAATTTTAAATTTGATGAAAATGGCAGAAAGGTCTCAAAAAGGGTAGAAAACACTGTGGGAAAAGGAGAAATTGCTCGTCACGAGCAATTTCTCCTTTTCCCACAGTGTTTTCAAAAGACTTGTACTGCAGACATGTGAAAACCAGGGCTTGTTTGGGGAAGGGTTAATGCGTCTCCGTGATGCATTATACCAAGCAAGTCATCACATAATTATGAATCCATAAAATCTGTTACGGCTAACAACCAAGTGAATCTGGAGGTAGACTGATCCTTTGACATACAGAAAATTGACCAATAGCAAAAGGTTTTGACCCAGGTCAGACTGCACGGACTGACCTGGGCTTATACTCTTTGCTGATGCATTAAATTCCCTTTTCATAGAGCATGACTCTTTTATAAAGGCATCATGTAATTTACATTGTACATTATTTCAGATTTTCAAAGACCCAGTCAAAACATACATCATCAGGTAAAGACTCTCCGGTTGATATTGAAGCAACAGAATCTAGTGAGGAAAAGATGGAGGTTGATGACACTGAAACATGTAAATCTGGGTCAGAATCACCAGCTAAACCTCCAATCAAAAAGTCGCAACAGAAAGGACGTGGTAGAAAATCTCAGGTTGAATTGAAAAGTTCTGATAGGTCAGCTACTGATAAACCCTCCAATGGAAATATGTTGGACAGGCTTACCTCACAGAATGATTCTCTGAGTGGTTTATCTTTACTGAGTGAGGCAGCATCACTGACTCTGCAAGAACTAAAAGGAAAGGATGAATCGCAGCAGGATAAAAATGAGTCGGATGAACAACGACCTAGCTTTCTCTCTGAGCATGCCTATTTTGCAATGCCAAACAGAGAGGAAGAAGAGGACAGAGATTCTGTTGCTACTTTGTCAGCAGAAGAGGATAATGTGGACGATGTTCTGAAAGGTCATCGAAAAGTTTGGATGGATCATAATTATTGTATGATCCCATCACCTCAGGTGCTAGCAGAAATGCAGAAAGAATATGAAAGGACATTAGAACTTGCCAAGGCTATTGAAAAACAGACTCGAGATCAGCAGCGAGAAATCACAAATACTGGAAAAACAAACAAAACAACAGCTGCTGGTGTTGAGAAAGGACTAAAGAAAGGTCGGAAACGTAAAAACACTGAAGAAGCCTTGGCTGACATTACAAATAAAAGTGCTGTGGTTAATAACAAAGTCAGTCGAGAACTTGCGAATTTGTTGGAACCTGTTAAACCAAAAGAAATAGTGAAATTTAAGGCACGGACGTTTGAGGAAGAGCGGCAAGTGTTTTATAATATTTTCAAGGAAGGAATAGACATGGAGGATGTTGTGTATTTAAAGAGATGTTATGAAAAACTCTTACAGAGTGATGACCCCATGTTTTATTGGCTCAATGACATTTTGTGGGTTGACCATCCTATCACAAATATTCCGGATCCTGTCCCGTCGAAAAGAAGACGGAAAGATCAAGATGTAGTAACGACCAGGCATCAGACAGGTATCAGTAATTGAGTCATGCTCTGAGAATGGGGGGCTTAATGCATCTGCAAAGAGTATCGACCTTTGCTAGCCTGCCCAGTCCGCACAGGCTGACATGGGTCGACACAGTTTGCTATTGGTCAGTTTTATGCATGTCAAGGGACCCTACTACAGTAAAACCTCGATATTTCCAGTCTCGAAAATTCGAGAACCCCGCATTATTCGAGGAATTTCCATAGTCCCGGCAAAAACTCCACTATATTGCACCAAAAGCAGATCGGTAATTTCGAGTCTCGATAATCTGAAAATTCAAACACGTATGTTGGTCCCTGTCATCATTTTGCTTCTTTAAATTGATTGTTAATTCGAACACAATACTTTCTCACCTCTCGAGTAATTGTTTTCACACCTTTTCTGCTCAAAGGATTTGGCAAGTCGGCCCGTGTACGGTGTGCTGTAAGTTTTACAATCCATGACAATTACTTCAGGGGATTCACATTACCCAATAATTTGGGAAGAAATTGACATTGATTTAATGATGAGAGATTAATGATGACAAGTTGTGACGACCTTCCCATCTCATTTAGGTTGTCTGATATATTTCGTCTTATAAAATTCACAAAAGTATTTTATTCCTGATTAAACAAGTGATTTTATCTCCCGACTACAATTTTCTGTAGTATGTTCGTACATCAACGGTTCAAAGTCATTGTTGACGCTAAAAAGACAGTTTGAAGCGTTTGTGATCGGACGATGTTTAAGTTCTTATTAAACAAGTGATTTTATCTCCCGACTACAATTTTCTGTAGTATGTTCGTACATCAACGGTTCAAAGTCATTGTTGACGCTAAAAAGACAGTTTGAAGCGTTTGTGATCGGACGATGTTTAAGTTCTTATCCGTTTTCGTGTCTATCTATTTATAACATCAGGGTTTTCCCAAGTTGCTTCGTCACAGAATAAAAAAAAAAGTCTGATCACATTTTTCCCCATCTTGTTACGATGACGTCGTGTTTCAAGTTTGCGTGAATACCATTGGTTTATTTACATGTCACAGAAATTTTCCTGACTTTGACACTGACAGGTTAATGTTATTTTTCAGGGGTGTGTAGATATCATGGTGCGTTCTTCTTTCATGGACATTGAAAAGCACCATGGAACACAGAACCGCTTGTAAACGTTTACATATATCGACACCAAAATAACTTTTCCTTACATTCTTGAGTTTTAGCGAGAAGTAAATCACACATTCTCTCTTTTTTTAAATTTTTTGACATCTTGCCCGCTTTCATTCTTCGATTGTTTTCAACTCATTTCTAGTTGCATGTCGCTGTATTCAAATATATTTTAGGGAAACACCAGTGTTGGAGGAAGATATAAGTGTAAATTTTCGAATTTTTATTTTCTAGAATAGTGCAAGCACCATATCAATATTACCTTCTGACATTTTCTCAGTAAACAAATAAAAGTTTGCATACTTTCCTGTGGGGTGACAGTTATTGGGGGCGAATGCAACAGGCGAAATTTTACGATTTCGTAAAAACTACAGTACCGACCTTCCTGGAAAAAAGGTGACTTAGAGTGATTAATTTCCAAGAACTCATACAATCAAAACACATGAATTTACAAAAATAATCACTCGATGTGATATTCTGAAAAAAAAAAAAGGAACAAAAATTCGGTTGTATTGCTCGGGGAAGTATACTTTGATTGCCGATCTTAAACGGAATGCAACTTTGTTTTCACTGATATTTTGGATAATTTGAGAACTGCGATAATTCGAGCATTTTGCTTGTCCCCGTGGGACTTTGAATTATCGAGGTTTTACTGTATCTCATGATTTAGTCAGTTGTTAGACAAAATGTTGTTCATGGATCCATAATTATGTTATGACTAGCTTGGTATCATGCATCATGGAGATGCATTTAACCAGCTATTGCCAGAGCAAGGCTCATTTATTTTTTTTTTTTTTTCCCAAAGGTGACATTAATTGATTAGTCACTTAACTCTTTACCAAACAACAAAATTTTAGACTGGTTCATATTGAAAGCATTTGCAGACGACAAAATAAATGTGACTCAAAAATTGAAATTTGTTTTGGTAAGGGTAGAAAACATTGTGGGAAAAGGAGAAAATGCTGGTTATCAGCATTTTCTCCTTTTCCCGTAATGTTTTCAAAAGGCCTTTTTCACAGGGTCGTTAAAAGTCGGGATTGTGTGGTAAAGGGTTAAACTTCTGGTTAACCCTTTACCAAACAATGAAATGTTGAAAAATGTTGTTAAGCATAAGGGTACATGTAAGCTCAGACTGCATGTTCTGTGCAGTCTGGTCCTGGTTTTTTTTTTTAACCACCAAAGCAAGCAGAGTTATTCTAGGTATTCAAAGGGCTGCAGCTCATCAGCTGTCAACTATCTTTAAGCTTTAAACTTCTTTCAAAAGAAGAAATATCGTGGAAGATACAAATAGAAAATACCAAAGGTAAGTGCTTCTAACCTAAAGTATCATGGCAAATGAAGAAATAGCTGATAGCTTGACTTATAAAGAATTATCATGATTAATAAATAGATAACTTCCTGTAGCATTTTTTTAAGCAACTGTGATTTCAAAGTTGGCAATTTGTTGAAAATTTGCAAAAGGAGGTTGTGTGTTTAACACTTAACCTACAATTCCGAGTTTTAAAGACCCTGAGAAAGAAGTCTTTTGAAAACATTATGGGAAATGGAGAAAATGCTGGTTGCCAGCATTTTCTCCTTTTCCCACAATGTATTCTACCCTATCAAAGGCGAATTCCATCATTTGAGCCACGTTTAAATTGCCATCTGCAAATGCATTAAAATATTGAGCCACATTTAAATTGCCATCTGCAAATGCTTTTAATTTGGACAAGTGTACAATTTTACTGTGTGCCAGTGTGTGGTAAAGAGTTAACCCTTTCCGCACTATAGGTGAAAACACGGTTCTTTGCGGATGGCATAGATCAAGATCAGATTGCACAGAAAGTGCAGTCTGATCTTTGATCTGTACCATCTGCTTGTTTGGTCAAGCATATGAAATAAAAATCTTTCCAAGTTTCGGTGCAATGTAATTTCAGCCCTTGAAAGTGGTCGAGTTTAAATATTTGGCGCCGTAAGAGTTAATTATATGAGCCATGCTCTGGCAAAAAGGGGCTTAGTGAATCTCCGTGATGAATTACACCTATCAAGCGATCACATAATTATAGATCCATAATAGCGACTGTTTTTAACAACCGACTTAATCATGAGGTAGAATGGTCCTTGGACATACAGAAAATTGACCAACAGCGAAGAGTTTAGCCCAGGTCAGCCTGCACAGATTGTGCAGGCTGACCTGGGTCAATACTTTTCGAATATGCATTAAGCTCCCTTTTCACAGAGCATGGCTGATATGTATTGACCACTTGCCACACCATTCCATCTTTTTACAATCCTGAGGATTAAAGCTTTAGAAAACATCGTAGAGAAAAGAAAAAATGCTGGTAACCAGCAGAGCCTTTCAATATGGGTGAATCAGGAAGTTATTTCGTACCAAACCCAACAATTAACTGTTTCAGGCTGTGCAAGAACAGAGGGTTATTATAAGATCAGTATGAAGGAGAAAGCAGTATATCTGACTCACGCCTACAACATGCAGAAAGCAGCAGAAATAGCCAAAAAATTGGTAAGTTCATCTGTTAGGTTATTCTTGTTAGCTAGATCATTTTCTCTCTCTCCACCCCCACCCCCACCAAAAAAAAGTGAGCTGTGCTCAGGCAAAAGGGTGCTTAATGCATCTCCGTGATCCATGATACCAATTAAGCCATCACATAATTATGGATCCATAATAGCCATTCTTTTTAACAATTGACTTAATTATGAGGTAGACTGGTCCTTGGACATATTGAAAATTGACCAATAGCGAAAACTTCCCGCCTTGGTCAGCCTGCGCTGACTGCTCATATCAAAGTAGATATATTGTCAAAGCCCTGTCATCATATGCATTTATCATTGTCCAAATACTTTAGACAATTTCTGACACCTTTGTCATTACCAAAGGTATTTACTTATAACTCTGGGTAGTTATTAACTATCCAAAAGGGAACCCATATGAGAAGGGCAGGCAGCCTTCAAAATGTTTTTGACACATTTTATGTCCCTTTTTCAAATATAAATGTTGCTTGGTATCAGACATTCTCCATATATTTCTTATTTGTTATTCTGTTCCCTTTTCAGGATGAAACCACCAATAAGAAATCTCAGTTAGATAGAATGTCCAGGGAACTTCGCCATGAAAATCGTAGGTTACTCACGTCGTACCAGGATTTAGAGCTGGGAGAGCTGTTTAAGTTCAATCAACTCAAGGTAAACATATGTTTCTCAATAAACACACTACATTCTGACACAAATTTGCATCAAACAGTTAATTAGCATTGAGCCAAGTATAGCTATCGAAAGCATGCAAGACTTGAAACCAGGGGGGTCAGTGGTTTGATTCCCAGCCTGGCCAATTTCTTCCCGAGAGCTGATGCTAGTCATTGGGACAGGTTTCATTCCTCTGTCACGGCTGATCAGTGTTTGAAGATAGTTTTATGGGAAAGCAGCCAGTTTCTTGGGAAGAGTATTGTGTGAAGTACTTGTAAAAGAAACTTGGGAAAGCTTGGATAAGTGTACTTGCCACTGCCATATAACTCAAACAATGTTGAAAAGGGCATGAAACACCATACAAACAAACAAACAATCATCAAACAGTTTCGAAAACATTCTTGTTGGTATGAATAATCAATGAAAAAAGAGTTTTAATGCACAAACACATATAAAAGAATGGAGACAAAAGGAGAAATTGCCTGTTTGGAAAAAACTAGTTTTTGATGCAACAAATTTGTAAGTGTTTGCTGCAAGATGTTGCCAGCATGTGGTAATATGGCCCACAACATGCGAAATGAGACCTTAGGACATTTGCATAAAGTGTCGTCCCGGATTAGCCTGCGCACTTTACGACTACGTAAGATTTTTTCGTACAGTAGACTTTCATGAAACAGAAAATCACACAAAAACAGGAAGTGTTGTCTCGGATTAGTCGCAGACTGCACAGGCCAATCTGGGACGACACACTATTACACATATATCCGAAGGCCACTTTTCATGTGTTACACATGAATTCTCATACAGATTATGGTTTGTACATCTTTTTTATCCTTTCAAATCAAACTTTGTGCACCTACTCTTATGGGTATTAATGACACATTTCAGTATAAATACATGAGCCATGCTCTGGCAAAAGGGGGCTTAATGCATCTCCGTGATGCATGATACCAATCATCACATGACTATGGATCCATGATAGCCACCTTTTTTTTAACCACTGACTACATCATGAGGAAGACTAATCTTTGGACATAGAGAAAATTGACCAATAGCGAAAAGTTTCGGCCCAGGTCAGCCTGCGCGGACTGCGCAGGTTGACCTGGGTTGATACTTTTCGCAGATGCATTAAGCCCCTCTTTCACAGAGCATTGCTCATATTTTAGTTGTGCTCTTGGAAAATGGAGTTTAATGCATCTTTGTGGTCCATTATACCAAGCAAATCATCACATAGTTTTTAGCTCCACTGGCCGAAGGCCAGCGAGCTATTGTCATGGCGTTGTGTCCGTTGTGCGTCCGTCCGTCCGTCCGTTCGTCCGTGCGTGCGTCCGTAAACTTTTTCTTTAAAAAACTTCTCCTCAGAAACTATTGACTGGATTTTTATCAAATTTCACAGGAATGTTCCTTTGGTGGTCCTCTTTCAAATTCCTTCAAATAATTGTGTTCCATGAAGAATTCTGGTTGCCATGGCAACCAAAGTAAAAAACCTTTAAAAATCTTCTCCTCCCAAACCGCTATTTGGATAGCATTATTATTTTGCAGGAATGTTCCTTAGATACAGGTTTACAGAATTCCTTTAAAAAAAAATGATCTGTCAAAAAACATGGCTTTTATGGGAGACTCATTTTCCTTTTATGGTATAAAGTAAAATCTGAGAAAAATTTCTTCTCTAAAACTATTCGTTGGATTTCATTGCTGTTTTGCAGGTAAGTTCCTATGGTGGTTGTCTGCCAAATTGTTTCTATGGTGGTTGTATACCAAATTCCTTTTAAAAGAATGATACACCTAAAAACACATTTTTTTATAGACAAGGCTTATATTTCAAAAAAATGTTCTTCTCCAAAACTATTTATTGTGTTAGTTTTATCGACTAACAAAGAAAAAGGAAGAAAATTGGATTGACTTGACCTAGTCAGGGCTGTCCTATTTAAGCCCACACATTTTCCTTGGTATTAAGATCACACTTTACTCCAATGATATGCTATTAGTTAGTACTAGTAATAAAATATCACTGGCCATAAATAAGATAAAAGCTTGAGCACCTTTCACAACTTGAACTTTTCAATTTTGCCTTATTACTAAGCCTGAGTAACCATGCCATGTTGAAAAAGAAAAAGTATTTTAATAACAAAACCCCCATGTTGTAGGTACTTTATAGTCCTTTTGATATAGAACAAGAGAACCTCTGCACTTTTAATTTTTATTAGTTCTGGTAAAGGTTTGTTGACCTACTAATGAGTAAATGCAGAGTGGACAGAAGGGATGTAAATCCTGGTGACCTGGTACAGAGTGGGACAGGGCTTTACATTTGTGATAAGGCATTAATGTTATTCAGTCAAACTGATCCCGCAACTTCAGAATTAATCTGTGCCCTGGAGCAGGATATTTGATTTATGTAAATGCATTTGTAGACCATTTTGTGTTGTTTGCCACAGAAGACATTCTAACTGTGACTGTGAAAAGTTGATTATTAGGGATTAGGTGTTCATTGTATGCCAGCATATTTCATTCTATCTGGTGTATTGATGTAAGTTGATCTATATTGCTATAACATTCATTCATTTGCCCTCCTAGCTGTTCTTTTAGATTACCCCTTTACCACACAATCACAACTTTTAATGACCCTGAGAAAGACATATTTTCTATATTTTGATGTTTCCCCACCCAAAATGGTTTGTGAAAGGACCTGTTGCAGACAACATATCTTCAAATTAGTAAGACATATATAAAAAAGGATAGAAATTATTGTGGGAAACTAAGAAAATGCTGGTTACCATTTTTTTCTTCTTTTCTCACAAATTTTTTCCATACCTTTTTTCTTCAGTGAGCTAAAATGCAGGATTGAATGGTAATTGTTAAAAACTTCTTTTTGCCATTATAGAAATATCAGGCCTGTGGAGCGATACAGGCGCTCAAGCACCTCTAGTTGATCCATAAATTCAATTTGGTCTTACAACTGAAGGATGTCACTGGTTTGATCCCAAGCTTGGCCAATTTCTTTCCAAGAATTGATGATAGTCATTGTGGCAGGATTCATTCCTCTCTCACAGCTGACCATTGTTTCGATGATGGTTATGTGGGAAAGCAGCCATTGGCTTGGAAAGAATATTGTGTGTAGTATTTGTGAAAGAAACTCCAGGAAAGCATGGATAGATGCACTGTCTGCAGTGATACAACTGAAATAATGTTGAAAATGGCTTTAAACACCATACAATCAATCGTACAACCGTCTGAATCATGAGCTAGACTGGTCCCTTGAAATGTAGAAAACTGACCAGTAGCAAAAAATATCAACTCGTGTCGATAGACTGATCTGGGTCGATACTTTTTGCAGATGCATCAAACCCGCTTTTCACAGAGCGTGGCTCGTATATTACTGAAAAATTAGCAGTTCCAGAATGACCTTTTGCCTGTGGGCCTTATCAGTCTCTTGCTGTATTTACAAAGATTCAAAATTCAAGTAGTGTTTTTATTCTAAGTTCCATTACTAGCCATATAATTTGCTGAGATGGTCTGTCCTTGTACATCATTCTGATGGCTAGTTGTTGAATTACGAGTCAAATTGAGCTGTGTTCTTGCAAAAGGATATTTAACTCTTTACCACACAATCCGGAGTTTTAACGACCCCAGAGGAATAAGGCTTATGAAAACACTGTGGAAAAAGGAGAAAATGCTGGTAACCAGCATTTTCTCCTTTTGCCACAATGTTTTCCACCCTATCAAAGACCATTTCCATAATTAGAGCTGCATATAAATTGTTGTCTGCAAATGCTTTCAATTTGGACCAGTCTACATTTTTGTCATGTGGTAAAGAGTTAATGCGTCTCCATTATGCATTATTAGCTCACCTGAGCACAAAGTGCTCATGGTGAGCTATTGTGATCGTGCTGTGTCCGTCGTGCGTTGTCCGTCGTCAACTTTTTACCTTGTGTACGCTCTAGAGGCCACATTTTCAGTCCGATCCTCATGAAACTTGGTCAGAATGTTTGTCTTGATAAAATCTCGGACGAGTTCGAAATTGGGTCATGTGGGGTTTAAAACTAGGTCACTAGGTCAAATCTTAGAAAAACCTTGTGTACGCTCTAGAGGCCACATTTTCAGTCCGATCCTCATGAAACTTGGTCAGAATGTTTGTCTTGATAAAATCTCGGACAAGTTCGAAATTGGGTCATGTGGGGTCAAAAACTAGGTCGCTAGGTCAAATCTTTGAAAAACCTTGTGTGTGCTCTAGAGGCCACATTTTCAGTCAGATACTTGTGAAATTTGGTCAGAAAGTTTGTCTTGGTAAAATCTCGGACGAGTTCGAAATTGGGTCATGTGGGGTCAAAAACTAGGTCACTAGGTCAAATCTTCGAAAAACCTTGTGTTCGCTCTAGAGGCCACATTTTCAGTCAGATACTGGTGAAACTTGGTCAGAATGTTTGTCTTGATAAAATCTCGGAAGAGTTCGAAATTGGGTCGTGTGGGGTCAAAAACTAGGTCACTAGGTCAAATCTTCGAAAAACCTTGTGTGTGCTCTAGTGGCGACATTTTCAGTCAGATACTTGGAAATTTGGTCAGAATGTTTGTCCTGATAAAATCTCGGACGAGTTCGAAATTGGGTCATGTGGGGTCAAAAACTAGGTCACTAGGTCAGATCTTGGAAAAACCTTGTGTACGCTCTAGAGGCCACATTTTCAGTCAGATACTTGTCAAATTTGGTCAGAATGTTTGTCTTGATAAAATCTGAGACGAGTTTGAAATTGGGTCATGTGGGGTCAAAAACTAGGTCACTAGGTCAAATCTCCAAAAAACCTTGTGTACGCTCTAGAGGCCACATTTTCAGTCAAATCCTCATGAAACATGGTCAGAATGTTTGTCTTGATAAAATCTGGGACGAGTTCGAAATTTGGTCATGTGGGGTCAAAAACTAGGTCACTAGGTCAGATCTTCAAAAAACCTTGTGTACGCTCTAGAGGCCACATTTTCAGTCAAATACTTATGAAACTTGGTCAGAATGTTTGGCTTGGTAAAATCTCACACGAGTTTGAAATTGGGTCATGTGGGGTCAAAAACTAGGTCACTAGGTCAAATCATCAAAAAAACCTTGTGCACGCTATAGAGGCCACATTTTCACTCAGATACTTGTGAAATTTGGTCTTGTGAAATTTGGTCAGAATGTTTGGCCTAGTGAGCGATCCAGGGCCATCATGGCCCTCTTGTACTAAGAAAGTCATAGCATAATATGAGTATTTTTCTTTTGTTTTTCAAAAAACTGGCTGAACCATGAGGTAAAGGTATAGTGGTCCTGTGACATGCAGAAAATTGACTGTTTGCACACAGTTTTTACTCAGGTCAGTCTGAGTTGACTGTGCAGGCTGACATGGATTGATACTTTTTGCAGATGTATTGTACCTACTTATCATGAAGTACTGCTCAATCGGATGTAGAATGGTGGCTGAATATCATCTCTGATGACTTTCTTGTATCTTTTATTTCAGTTCCGAAAGAAAGCCTTAAAGTTTGCCAAAAGCAGTATTCACGATTGGGGATTGTTTGCGCTGGAACCAATCGCACAGGATGAGATGGTGATAGAATATGTCGGTACTTCGCTACGCCAGTCCGTGGCTGATCTCAGAGAAAAACAGTATGAAGCAAAGGGAATAGGAAGTAGTTATCTGTTCAGGGTTGATGCTGAGACAATTATCGATGCAACCAGAACAGGGAATCTGGCTCGATTTATTAACCACAGCTGTGATGTAAGAGCTAATTTTTATTACTGTCATATATTAACTCAAACCATAGGACAAAATTTTGGACTGGTCCAAATCGAAAGCATTTAAATATTAAATGCTGCTCAAATAGTGGGATTTGTCTTTAAAAGGGTAAAAAACATGGTGGGAAAAGGAAAAAAATCCTAGTTACAAGTATTTTCTCTTTTTCCCACAATGTTGTGATTGTAAATCTCAGGATCTTGTGTCTTCTAGGCAGTTTTAGGTCTGTGCAATAGAAGGGTTTTAAAAACAGTGTAACAATCTAAGTAGAGCATTTTGCACTTGCAGGGTTCAGCCGTAGAAAAAATATTATGAAAATGTAACCAAGTTTAATGAGGACATTTTGATGAAAAATAAGAACAATATCTGAACATGGGTGGAAGTTTTTAGACATATTCCTAAGTTAAGGATTTTTAGACCAAAAAAGCATATTTTTCTTCATTTTCGTTATTAAAATTGGTTATTTTGTAGAATTTTAGAATTTTACAAAACTAATTTTCACCCATGAATGTATGTAGGTAAAAAGAAGCCAAATATGAAGTTCTTTGATCAGAATTAACCCTTTACCAGATGACAGAATTTTAGTCTTGTCCAAATTGAAAGCATTTGCAGATGACAATTTCAGTGTGGCTCAAATGGTGCAGCTTTTGTTTGTTAGGGTAGAAAACATTGTTGGAAAAGGAAAAAATGCTGGTTACCAGCATTTTCTCCTTTTCCCACAATGTTTTCAAAAGGCTTCTTTCCCAGGGTCATTAAAAGGCGGCATTGTTAGGTAATGGGTTAAAAAATCATACCTGACTGCTACTATAGCTACTTACAGTGTAAGCTCTGCTGTAGGATGTTTTTTCTTTGCTTCACTTGTTCAAACTTTTCTCATTGGTCTAAAATAAGCCTGAATGAGTGACATTTTGAGAAAAATCATGTTTGATAGATTTATTGATATCTTTTCTGTTTGATATTTGTTTTTTTTTTTGTTTCTGCAAACTACCAGTGCATTCAGCATAGCATCTGACCAGGTTTACTTCATACCAAACAATCATGTGTTCTTACAACACCAAAGGCTCAAGGCTTTTGTGAAAAAAATACAGGAAAAGAAAAATACGCTAGTAACTGGCATATTCTCCTGTTCCTTTAATGTTTCCTACCTCTGCACAAAAGTAATCAGAGATAGTGATGACATTCTAAATCCATTATTTCTCTCCAAACCTTATGTTGTGGGTACTCATTAGAATTGTCTCGATGAGACGATTCTAATGAGTACCCATAACATAGGGTTTAGTGGAGAATAATTAATATTTTCAATTTTGAAAAAAAAATCACTCCCTCAGTATGGAGCTCTAGTAATTTCATCCGTTAAGCTGTATCTGTCACATGTGAATGCTTTAAGCCTTTACCAAGCAATCCTATGTTTTATAGACACTAAATGAGGGTTTTGAAAACCATGTTTTCTTTCCCTTCAAAGACAGGTCTGACCCCGTTATCCACTTCAAATTTGTCGCCACAAATGCTTTCAAATCAGACAGGTCTGAAATTTTGTTGTCTGATTAACTCTTTACCAAACGACAAAACTTTAGACAAGTCGAAATTGAAAGCATTTGCAGATGACAAAATAAATGTTTACTCAAAAATTGAAATTTGTTTTAGGAAGGGTAGATAAAATTGTGGGAAAAGGAGAAAATGCTGGTTACCAGCATTTTCTCCATTTCCCACAATGTTTTCAAAAGCTTTCTCCTTCGGGGTCGTTAAAAGTCGGGATTGTGTGGTAAAGAGTTAAAAGATAGTTATGGACACATTAGTAAAATTTTCCATCTGATGAAAGGTTGGCAATGTATTTTCCTTTTTTTCAGCCTAACTGTTATGCCAAAGTGATTACAGTGGACAATAGAAAGAAAATTGTGATTTATTCAAGGAGAGACATTGATGTCAACGAGGAAATTACATATGACTATAAATTCCCGCTGGAGGATGAAAAGATCCCGTGTTTGTGTGGAACTGCTAGCTGTCGAGGCACTTTGAATTGAAAATTTCTCAGAATTCTTTTTTCTGTCTAAACCCTTCATCACACAGTCCAGACTTTCAATGACCCAGACAAGGAAGACTTTTGAAAACATTTTGGGAAAAGGAGAAAATTCTAGTAACCAGTATTTTCTCCTTTTCCCACAGTGTTTTCTATACAATTCAAAATAAATCTTGTCATTTGAGCAACCACTGATTTGTTGTCTGCGGATGCTTTCGATATGGACAAGTCTAAACTTTTGTTGTTTGGTAAAGAGTTAATCACTTACCACATAACAAAATTTTAGACATATCCAAATTGAATGCATTTGTAGATGACAAATTAGTAGTGGTTCAAAAAATTGAATTTGCCGTTGACAGAGAAGGAAACATTTTGGTTACCAGCATTTTCTCCTTTTCCCAAAATGTTTTCAAAAGCCTCCCTCCTTATGGTCGTTAAAACTCAAGATTGTGTAGTAAAAAGTGAACTAAAAGATCTTGCTGCTAAAGAAAAAGATCTTTTACCAAGGGTTGAATATATGTGTTGAACCTTTACCACACGTATTGGGATGATTCTGAGGAAGATATTTTTTTGAAAACAGTTTGGGAAAAGGTAGTTACCAGCATTTTCTCTTTTCTCCACAACGTTTTCAGCCCTCTCAAGGACAGAAACCAACATTTTAGCTGGATTTATGTTGTTGTCTGCAGATACTTTCAGTTTAGACAAGTCTATGATTTCTTTGTCTGGTAAAGGATTAAACTGCAAATGAAGAGACCTTTTGGACAGAATCAAGCAGCGGGGAGTATGCAGGCTATCTGCAGTCTGATCTTGATCTCTAATATCATTGAAACCTTCGTACTTTGTGATGGTGGAAGGGTGTAACCCATAATTACTACGAACGTAGTACTCAAATAATTGCTGATTCATTCTGTTAACCCTTTACCACACAATCCCAACTTTTAACAACCCTGGGTAAGAGGCCTTTTGAAAACATTGTGGGAAAAGGAGAAAATGCTGGTTACCAGCATTTTCTCCTTTTCCCACAATGTTTTCTACTTTATCAAGGACAAATTTCATCATTTGAGTCACCTTTAATTTGTCATCTGCAAATGCTTTCAAGTTGGACAGGTCTAAACTTTTGTTGTTTGGTAAGTAGTTAAACACAAGCGACTTGTTATATATCAGACAGTGCTGTTTAAAGATCAAATTTGCTGTTTTTGTACGATTTGATCTCATACACACTGTTAGTATAAGCAGAAGATTCTTGTGTTAGTATGTTTGGAATTAACCCCTTAATCTGTTAAGTAAGCAAAATGAAAATTTCAAGTCCATGGTAAATGCCCAAATTTTGCTATTTCAAAGGTATGTTTCAGTGAAAAATATCTCCTTAGCAGAAAGTGTAGGAGGGCTGAGCATAAAGTTCATGGAATTTGTTTATTATAACGATACTACTAGTGCTATTACACGTAAATTTTCATATGTTTTAGATCCATTCATAAGCGTCAAAATTGAAAAGTTTCAGACAAGTTTATCAAAAAACGTAGTTGCTATGGCTTCTTTTACAACAATCACAGTGACTTCCCGGAGCACGCCATTAACTAGCATGTTATTAAATGTTGCATCACTGCTCTTTGTGCCTGCCCGGGTAGCTCAGTGGTTAGCGTATCTGACTTGTGACCTGGTGGTTTCGAGTTCGATACCCGGTGGAGATACCTGGTGGAGGCAAACTTTCTTTCTGGCGATTTTTCACCTCTCACCTCTGATGCATGCGAGAAAAGTAGTCAGTGGCTTTGGAAAAAAAGTTGTGTACTTGTGTGAGAAAATCAAAAACACATGGGTGCGTCCCTGACCGCCATGAATGACCTGAGCTTCTAAAATGGCATTATACCCCAATACAAACAAAGTGCATCTTCAATACTTTTTCGTCGTTTTTTAAACAGAGCATGCCACTTGAATACTGCAGAAGTTTTTCAATTGTAGCTTTACCTCAGCTACCTGTCCAAATTGAAAGCAACTGCAGAACACAATTTAGATGTGTCCTAGAGAGTGGGATTTGTTTCTGGGAGGGTAGAACACATTGATGGAAAAGGAGCTGACCTTTCAGACAGACAGTGCCCTAAGTTTCCACAGAATTTTATCCTTGTTTGAGTTTCTACCACTTCCTTAACCACAGCTTTTTTGCCTAATATTTCCTTCGATAGGTCTCACAAAAACTATCAGACTAACATTGTCGTACTAGGCCTTCCATATTGAAAGCATTTGCAGTCTACACATAAATGTGACCAAAGTGATGGCCTCTGAGTCTGAAATGGTAGAAAACATTGTGGAAAAAGGAGAAAATGCTGGTTACCGTCATTTTCTCCTTTTCCCACAATGTTTTCAAAAGCCTTGTTTCTCAGGGTTGTCAAAACAGGATCATTGGATAAAGGGTTAATTACAATGTATAGGACAAATTTTGTTGTCTTGATGCATAGTTAAGTTTAAAGACTTGTGAAGACACTTGCAAATTTTAAAGTATTTGCAAACTTCAAAGTTCAAGAACTGTAAGTTTGAAAGGAAAATGTGCTTATACTCAACTTACATTTTTTGAAAAAATTTTGCATTACATGTTTTGATATTTGTAAATCAGGTTATATCAATTTGATGGAGAATTTCATTAACCCCAAATACTGAACACAAGGAGTTGCTTTGTTAGACAATGTAGATCAAGATCAGACTGCACTGAAGTATGTAGTCTGATCTTGTATCTAATTGTCCAGTAATAATTGATATGCACTCGCAATAAGTATTAGACAATTTGATCAAGATCAGACTGCACAAAAGTGTGCAGTTGGATCTTAGATCTAATCCTCTAATATTTATTGAGACATTCTGGCAAGCAAAGGTCTGGAGCAATACACAGTTGCAATAAATATTGGACAAGTAGATCAAGATCAGACTGCAATGAAGTATGCAGTCTGGTCCTGGACCTTATTGTCATATATTTCTAGAGAAATTCTAACAAACTCTTGAGTCTGGAAATTGCAATATAAGGGCTGCATCTGCCAATCATTTCAATCATTGTTCTAATATTTGGTTCCAAGAGTAGATAGTTAATGGGCTGAAACAGAAAATCTCCAATAATCAGGAGGCCAGTTTTTGAATCTATCATTAGAATTAGATGAGCCATGCTCTGGTAAAAAGGGTTTTAATGCATCTCTGTGAGGCATGGTACCAAGTAAGTCATCAAATAATTATGGATACGTAAAATCCATTGAGTCTATCAACCAAGTGAATCATGAGGTAGACTGTCCTTTGACATGCAGAAAATTGATTAACCCTTAGAGCGCCAAATAAACCTATCAGACATTTTCATCCTAGAAATACGACTCAAATAATTGCAATTTCATGGTTGCTTTTGTCTATAGTGATTAAGCAAAGCGGACAATGTAGATCAAAGATCAGGCTGCATGTTTTGTGCAGCCTGATCTTGATCTACAGTGACCGCAAACACAACTATAGTCGTGAAAGGCGCTTTAAGGGTTAATAGCAAAAAGTTTGGACCCATGTCAGCCTGTGCAGGCTGACCTAGGTTGATACTCTTTGCATATACATTATCCCGCCATGACACAACAAAACATTAGCCCTGTCCAAACCCAAAGCATTTGCAGAAGCCAAATTAAATATGGCTCAAATTGTGAAAGCTGGCTTTGATAGGGTAGAAAAGATTGTGGGAAAAGGAGTAAATGCTGGTTACCAGCATTTTCTCTCAATGTTTACAAAAGTTCTCTTTCTCAAGGTTGTTAAAAGTCAGGATTGTGTGGTACTGAAATAAACTCCCTTTCCACAGAGCGTGGCATCAAATTTAAAATTAGAACAGACTTTAGAATAAGAACCAGATTGAGAATGCTTGTTATATGCAGGCCCAGGGTTGTTAGTTTATCCTGGCGACTGAAAATAAACATTTCATTTATGTAAAGCTTTAACCCTTTGTATCTAAAACACAAGTTTTGACGACCCAAAGGAACACGGCTTTTGAAAACGTGGGTAAAGGAGAAAATGCTGGGAACCAGCATTTTCTCCTTTGCCCGAGTTTTCTACCCTGTCAGAGATTAATTCAGTCATTTCAGCCACATTCAATAATCATGCTTTATAAGTGATGCTAGAATATTGTCATGTAGTAAATAGTTGAGGGTTAAGATGTGGCATGAATGCGGTACAGAAGTGTTATGATTTACTCTTCAAATTGACGTAAATGTTTGACATTTTCATTTGTTGGTCTATTTCTTTTTCATTAGTTTCATGAAATCATGTTCATACATAAAATGAATTAAAAAACATCTTGATATCGATTGTAAACAGAGCTTGTTGTTTCTTTGCTTCAAAAGGTTTTTTAACCCAAAACCAAACAGTCCCATGCTTTTACACTGAGGAAGAAGGTTTTTTAAAACATTGAGAGAAAAGCCGTTTGAAACTGAGTATGAAAAACAGCACTCTATTTCGGCTATTGCCATTTTCAAGAGCTCGTAAAAATGTAAAGGCAATAGCCGAAATATCGAACATTGTTTTACATAGTTTTTCATTCATTCCCTAAGGACTTCATAGTGTCATTGTGAAACTGAGTAAGCTGGTAATAAGTCTATGTATGCGAAAAGATTTTCAAACAGTTGGAAGATGATCATCATTATCAGAAAAAAAGAGTGGGTGCTGTTTTGAATAATGATGCAACATAACTCTTGAGAAAAGTGCGAAACTTTGAGTTAATCACTTATTCGAGTTGTTGAATGTGTGAACAATCCGAATATATTGTTTGATGCTATAAATAGCATTGTGCAATGGCTAGTTTTCATGTCGGCTCCTATCCAGTGTTTAGATGAAAATATCAGAACGCAAATTTGAATTAGTCATAATTCATGGCTAGTTTGATGTCGACTCCTATCTATTGTTTGCATTATAAATCAGAACGCAATTTTGAATTAGTCATAATTCAATGAATGAGCTTTTTTGCTGTTCGAAGCGGGTACTCGTAAGTGAATGAATCACACTAGGTGTGGTAAATTTTGTTTGTTAATTTAAGTCGTATGAGCTTAACTCTTTACCAGACAACATTTTAGACTTGTCCAGAATTAAAGCAATTGCTGAACACATTTTAGAAGTGTCTGAAAGAGTGAGATTTGTTTCTGGAAGGACAGAAAACATTGTTGTTTACCAGCATTTTCTCCTTTTCCAACAATATGTTTAGAACTTTTATTCCTCATCGTGGTGTAAAAGACGGAATCGTATGGCAAAGGATTCAACGATGCGAGAGAGACTTAACCCTGGGGCTGCTAAGCGCGACTCACCGACCTTGTGCGGCCAGTGTAGATCAAGATCAGACTGCACAGAACGTGCAGTCTGATCTCTGATCCTTTCTGTCCGATAAGAATATGTCATTCCTCAAAAAATACCTTTGAAAAAGGAAATTTGGGTTTCTACTCTCGGCTTGAAAATTTCATACCTTATGTGTAGCAGGCTAAGGGTTAACCCTGAAAGCGCCGTATAAACCCAGCGCACATATTCAGTCTAGACATGGGATTCTAAAAATGCAATTTTTATCTTTTTCTTTGGTCTTTCTTGCTTCAGCTAAGTGTACAGAAAAGATCAACGATAAGTCTGCAAGTTTCGTGTTGTTTGATCTTCATCTACACTAGCCTCATGAGCAACTGTGGTTGTGAAAAACACTCAAGCCACGGCTTTTAACTCTTTACCAGACGACAAATATGTAGACGTGTCCAAATTGAAAGCATTTGCTGGCGAGAATTTAAATGTTGTTCAAATGATGGAATTTGTCTTTGATAGGGTAGAAAACATTGTGGGAAAAGGAGAAAATGCTGGTTTCCAGCTTTTCTCCTTTTCCCACAATGTTTTCAAAAGGCTTCTTCCTCAGGGTCGTGAAAATTCGGGATTTTCTTTCATTTAAAATAACAGACCTATTTATCCATCCGTCACAGCGTTTCTCTTTTAAGATCGTGAAGCTAATTTATTGTCGAGAAGGGCAAGAAGACATTGAGGTATTAACCGTTTACCACACAATCCCATGTTTTAACAACCCTGAGGAATAAGGCTTTCGAAAACATTGCGGAAAAAGGAGAAAATTCTAGTAACCAGCATCTCCTTTTCCCACATTTTTTTTTTCCTATCGTATCAGAGAACTACAACTCATTTGTTTCAATTTCCAATTTGTCTTCTGCAGTTTATTTCAATTAGGAAAAGTTCACAATTTGTTTTATGGTACAGTGTGCGTTTTTGAGGGTTGCAGCGAAATGTAGGTCAACTCGTGTATTCATTTCTAAAAATAGCATCGTGACGCGTCAGTAACCTTTGTTTACCTTTTATACTGCTACAGTTGCTGATGTAGCGATTTAAATCGATGATCAAACTGTACCTAACCTTAAATTTTATATTTCGGATATCCACTGCCAGACCCCAATTTAAAATATTTTAGCAGAAACGGCCTATGCATTGCATTTTGAGTTTTTTTTTCTTCACTGAAAATGTTTATTTCATGAAATGTACAGGGTCATAAGGATGAAAGCAGAAATCAATAACACACATGTTCAGATGTAAACAAAGCAGTGTATACATACAGCAAAGGTGAACTTGGTTAAGACGCAGTTTCCAAGCTTTTAATGACATGCAGGTAAGTTTTATTAAATCATTATCTATATCTTTACTCTATGGACCAATATGTTATCACACACCATACGTTACATTTTTTGGATACAAGATATAAATTCCCGTATCTTTCTGAATCTTTTCTAATTGTGCGTAATGCTTAGTTCCGTCTTTGTCTTCCGTAATTGCAACACTTTACCACACAATTCCGACTTTTAACGACCCTGAGAAAGAAACCGCTAGAAAACATTGCGGGTAAAGGAGAAAATGCTGGTAACCAGCATTTTCTTCTTCCCCCCCCCCCCCCCCCCCCCCCCCCAATGTTTTCTACCATTCCCAAAACGGATTTCAGTTTTTTAGTCACATTAAATTTTATTTCGTCGTCAGCAAATGCTTTCATTTTAGACTAGTGTAAACTGATTCTGTCGTTTGGTAAAGGGTTAAATTGCATGCGTTGGGGAGTATTGAGCTTGACGTGCATTTAGCGTAAGGGAAGATCGGTCGATCTCACGGTATGTCCGATCTTTGTTCTCTCTCTCTCTCTCTCTCTCTCTCTGTCTCTCTCTCTTGACCGTTCTGTCTTTCTCACGACTGCTCTGTCTTTCTCTCTCTCTCTCTCTCTCTCTTCATCAGAACCTCTAACCTGTTTCTGATGTTTTTTGGTCCTTTAGATCAGTTTTCGGTCCATCGTCAAAGGCCATAGGCGATCTTCTTGAGCGTTGAGGACATCCATTCCAAATACCTACAGAAATGAGCTAAAACGCTTTACCATACAGCCCCGTGTTTTAACGACAGCCTTGCAAAGAATTTTCTTTTTTTAAAGCATCGTGGGAAAGAGAGGAAATGCTGATAACTAGCATTTTCTCCTTTTCCCTCCGTGTTTTCTAAAGATACATCCTATCTTTTGAGTAGCATTGAATTTTTCGTCTGCCAGGGCTTTCGATTTGGACAAGGCTAGCGTTTAGTCATTTGGTCCTACGTCAGAGACTGTGGATGATCCTTTTTAGCATTGAAATGAGGTCGTCTTCAAAGGCCTTACAGGAATAGAAGGAAAAATTTTACATGCCAACAAAATTCTAGACCCTACCACGCCTAAAAAAGTCTGTACAAGCCCACAAAATTTTGGACTCAACCGACGAGAAAAAGAAATTAGATCTTAAACGACGACACGAATTTTAGACTCTAACACCCTCGCAGGAATAGGAAAAAGAAAGAGGCAAGAAAATGAAAGAAACAAGATTCAAGAATCTAAACCCCCCCCCCCCCTTTCAAGAATTAAAAAAAAAAAAAAAAAAAAACCACTCTTCACAAGACGACAAAATTCAAGGCTGAGGAGGAAAAGAATCAAATTATTGTAAGACACCATCACCCCCTCCCCACAGGAAGAAGAAATTCGGCGCACTTTAGGCTCTCTACTCCCACCCACCCTAAAGAAAAAAGAGACGAACTCTTCACAAGATGACACAAATTTAGACTCTAACCCCCACCCCTTCCCCTACAGTAATGAGAGAAAGAAACAAGCTTTTACATGAGGACAAAATTTTAGACTGTATACCCCACCCACCCTACAAGAATTAAAAGAAAATAAATAAAAAACGAAATCATTTTTACAAGAAGACAAAATTTTAGACTCTATACCCAGCCCCCTACAGGAATAAGGAAAAGAAACGGACGAACAAGACAACAAAATTTTAGATTCTAACCCACCCACCATGCAGGAAAAAGAAAAACGAAAAGAATTTTTGACAATACAAAGTTTTAGACTTTAACCCCACCCACCCTACAAGAATGAGAAAAAGAAAGGAACTGTTTACAAGACAACAAAATTTCAACGCTTTAACTCCCCCTCCCTACTTCTACAGGAATAAGAGACAGAAACACTCTTTACAAGTCGATAAAATTTTAGACTGTACGCCAACCACCTCACAGAAGTAAGAAAACTAAACTTACTGTATACATGACAAAAATTTAAACTCTTTACCCCCTATAGGAATGTGAAAAAGAAAAGAACTGTTTACAAGACTTCAAAATTAAAGACTCTCCCAGTTGCAGACAGGAAATATCAAATGTGGGTCATACCAAGGAATTGTTATGTATTATTTTGTAAGAAAGGGGGAAAATGCTGTTAACTTTTACTCGTTTTCGATACACGCCCAGACGAATGAGCATTTTTTTTTTTCATTCCTTTCGCAGCAATATTTTGAAAAGAAATTTGCTACAAGACGAAAAAGTGTTTTGCATATGGTTACGAGACAGACAGAAATCCAAGCTATAGTTTTCCAATATGCGTCTGGGTTTTGCATAGCAAAGCAGTTTGTTCGCCGGGTCTTTTCTCTTAGTCATTGCGTGGCTCGTCAATAATATTCTAATGCAATGCTCGTTTTAAACAACATGAAATTTAAAGAAGCGATATGTTTCTGTTTTATGCAATAGAGGTCTACAAGATTTTAACATTTACTGATATATTTTCGGACTTAATTATGGAAAAATCGTTTAATAAAAACCCTTGCAAGTGGTGAATAAATACAACAGAAATTCTAAGTTAGTATAAAAGATGCAGATATTGAAATTTCAAAGCTGATTATGACAGATTATCTGACAGAGAAGCGGACAGTGTAGATCCAAGATCAGACTGCACGTTTCTGTGCAGTCTGATCTTAATCTACACTGTCCGCATAAGCAATTAAATCTGGACTCAGAGGTACAAGGGTTAAGGTAAGATCGTTTACATGTGTTAATGAAATAGTGCCTGAATTAATTATGATAATAAGTTTGTAATTAGACATTTCTGGTTATAACGTTGATGTTGAGATGAAAAAGAGATGGGATTGTAATATTGTTCCTTGTTTGCAAAAGTTTTTTAGGTAAGATTTTTTTTTTGTCAAGATTATTTGCTACACAATTTAGGATGTCTGTCTGTCTGTCTGTCCGTCCGTCCGTCCGTTTGTCTGTTTGTCTCTTTCCGTCTCTATCTTTCCATCTCTATCTTTCGTTCTCTATCTTTCGTTTCCCCCCCCCATTCTCTATCTATCCCCCTCCTCTGTCTCTCTCTCTATCTGTCTCTCCTCCCTCTCTCAGTCTCTCTCTCTCTCTCTTAGACATATTTTTAATCCTGAATATTGCATGTAAACGTTCTTCTTGGGGTGATAAGAGCGACTTCCGTATCGAGACTCAATGTAGGCCTATGCGGTCATAAATTTCCTTCACAAATTTTCTTCCTGCATTTTGGATTGAATGATGAGCTTTTACTGCTGCCAACATAGGTCAGCCACGTCACGATAACACAACTCTATCCTGAATTTAACTAGATTTCGGCTGGAGGCCATTAGTGCCTTGCCGAAAAGACATCCTGCGTGATCGGCGCCGCCTGATTGAATCGATATCAGGTCCGTACTCGCCAACCCTTTTTAAATTCATCTCAATTCTAATTCTTGATCTAAGATAGTAACACATCTTCTGATTGGCTAAACCAAATAGTTTAGCCAATAGTGCCTTGCCGAAAGACATCCTGCGTGATCGGCGCCCCTTGATTAAATCGATATCAGGTCCGTACTCGCCAACCCTTTTTAAATTTATCTCGAGTCTTATTCTTGATCTAAGATAGTGACACATCATCTGATTGGCTAAGCCAAATAGTTTAGCGAATTAGAAGTTGTGTAACTTTAAAATTTCAAAATTATTGAGAATAAGACTTAAAAATTAGTGGGTTTGGTGAATACTGGCCCAGGATTGCGATTGGTTACCTCCCCTGATACATTTGTCGTGCAATGTATATGTACAAAGGGACCCCATTTATAGTAATATACCAGGATTTCCTGATTAAAATACAGAAATACACCAGTCCTGGATAAAGGGGGTTACCGATAACTATTACCACGCATTCCCGAGTGTAAACGACCCTGATGGAGAAGGCTTTTGAAAACATTGTGGGAAAAAGAGAAAATACTGATGACTATCATTTTCTCCTTTTTCTTCTGGGTTTTATACCTTTTCCCGGAATATAATGTGAGCTACGTTAAACTTGTTTTCTTCAATTTTTTTTCAATATTAACGTCTCTAAGATGTTGACGCCTTGTGAAGGGAAAAATGGGGTCTGATAACGCATAGATATTTAACTTTCAAAGCGCCTTTTAATTCTCTAGATGTCTTTGCACCTAGTATAGATCAAAACGTGCGGTATGATCTTTGATCTACACTGACCATTTTGCACAGACAATCCAGACAAAGGAAGACTTGAAATTGCTCTAATTAGGATCTTACTTCCAGAATGAAAACGTCTGTTGGGTTTATTCGGCGCTCTGAGGGTTAAAGGGGTACCCGGCTTGGTTTCGTTTTCATTTATATTTTTTTCAGAAAATCTGTTCAAAGACTGGAAGCTTGCAATAAAATGGCTTTAAAACTAAAAGATACACTGAAATAAATTATGTGTTGAAACCACGAGGAACCAGCCTTCTTTTTACTTCAGTTTTCTTTAAACTTGCTGTTCCGTTTGTAACGGAATAGCCGTAATGGCCTAACAAGGGATAAAAACATTTGAACACAGAAGTATAAAAGTTGCTCAGGAAGGAGGCTTCCCCCCCCCCCCCCCCCTATTTCTTTCCTCCAAGTAAAACGTGATCTGTCAGCACCTTGTGAGTCTTCCTTGCAAATTCAAAACTCTCCCTCTCCCCCCAATGCCCCCCCCCCCCCCCCCCCCACAAATGCGGTCAAAATTTAGTTTCGTGCTTCTTTGATATATTTGCAGGTCTGTTTAAACCAGTGATGGATATCAACGATTGGCGATTGGGTAAATCCTGGGCTGAGCGGTATCTCTACATGCTCGAAAACAAAATTGGGTTTGACGTCACATTTTGTTTGAGGGGGGATAAGAAAATCGAAGCCCACAAATTTGTGTTGATAAGCCGAAGTGCTGTTTTTGAAGCGATGTTTTGTAATTCGTTGGCAGAAAAGACCAGCAGTAACAGTATACAGTAAGTCTTTGAAACCTTTGACTTGATAGTCCCGAGTTTTCGTGATCCTGAAGAAAAGGTTTATGAAAGTATTATGAGAATAGGAGAAAAAAGCTGGGTACCAGCGATTTCTTTAGCCAATCAGAACTTGCGTTACTATAAAGTAAGAAAAATTCATCCGCCAGTTATACTATGGACATAACTAGTATTAACCTCTAGACTGCTAAGCGCGACTTAACCCTTTACCACACAATCCCGACTTTTAACGACCCTGAGAAAGGGGCCTTTTGAAAACATTGTGGGAAAAGGAGAAAATGCTGGTAACCAGCATTTTCTCCTATTCCCACAATGTTTTCTAACCTATCAATGACAAATTCATCATTTGGGCCACCTTTAACTTGTCGTCTGCAAATGCTTTCAATTTGGACCAGCCTAAAATTTTGTCGTTTGGTAAAGAGTTAATGGCCTTTTGCGTCCAGTGTAGACCAAGGTGAGACTGCACAGAACGTGCAGTCTGATCTTGGATCTACACTATCTGATAAGGAGATATTTTCCCCAAATATAACTTTGATGTAGCCAAATTCAGGTTTTAACCATCGCCTTGAAAGTTTCTTTCAAGTTATTCAGGAGGTTAAGAATGGTTGATGAATATATAAACACGGATGAGTGATATAGGACCGCTATAGGCCTTTATTTTAACTCATTACCAAACGACAAAACTTTAAACCAGTCCAAACATTTGCAGACGACAAAATAAGTGTAATCCCAAAATTGAAATTTGTTTTGAGAAGGGTAGAAAACATTCTGGTAGCCAGCATTTTCTCCTTTTCCCACAATGTTTCGAAAGCTTTCTTTCTCAGGATTGTTAAAAGTCTGTGGTAAAGGGTTAATAAAAAGTGTCGTCTTCAAATGCTTTTAATGTGGAGAAGTCTGAAATTTTGTCGTCTTGTAAAAATAATTAAGCGGTTTGTATCTCCTTTAACTATTTTTTTTTTAGTCATGCTTTAATGCATCTGCGAAAACTGTCGACCCATGCCAGTCTTCACAGTCCATGCATGCTGACCTGAGTCGAAAACGTTTGTTATTGGCAAATTTTCTGCACTTCAAAGGACCAGTTTACCTCATGATTCAGCTGGTTTTTGGATAAAATGAATTCACGTTATTCGACCACTTGCTTGGTACATAGTATTATGAGGATGCACTAAACCCCCTTCTCCCAGAGTGCCTCTCATGCTCATTACTCTTTATGATTTTCAGAGTGCCAGATATAGAGGTGGATATCTTTAATACGTTCTTGAGGTACTTATACGCCAGCGATATTACCCTGGACGACCACAACAAGCTGCCGGTGCTTTATGTAGCCCGGAAGTATTGTGTCGAAGATCTAGTGCAGTTATGCGCAGACTACCTGCGCAGTCGCATGACACCCGAAACAGTTTGTGAAGTACTGGAACAAGCGCATACTTATGACATTGATGATCTGAAAAACATGTGCCTACAATACATATTTGAGAATGGTAACTCCGTCTTGACGTCTGATTCATTTACCGATCTATGCTACGACTGTGTCAGATTAATCGTCCAATCAAATGACTTGTTTGTAGAGGAGAGTGACGTATACACAGCGCTGACATCATGGGCTACCAAGGAATGTGGAAGACGTAACATGGAGGCCGTTGCACCAAACAAGCGACAAGTCCTTGGTAAACTACTTTTCAAAATAAGATTTCCCACCATGGATAAACTTTTCTTTACTGACGTTGTATCAGCCGATGATATATTGACAGACAGCGAAAAGATCATGATGTTTCAACACATGTTTGGATCAAGCCCGAAAGACGATCTTCCATTCACAGAAATCAAGCGGGAGGCAAAAGTCATTAAATGTTTCCGGTTTCCATGCAATGAACAAGGGGACATATGCTGCGAGCCCGGTTTCAAAAATTCTAATTTTGGAATAGATGTGCGCGCTTCCGATGACGTCATGCTTCAAGGAATAATGTTGTTTGGCGCATGCTCCACTTCAACTCAATCAAACCAATCAGATTCAGTTATGACGTCATCAATCCCTGATCAGCACATGAGAATTGTGATATCAGCCATACCACATAGCACCCAGCCCGAAGTGTACCAATTTGAGTTCGACAACATTGAAATCCCACAAGACAAGACCTACAGTTTGTTCCTTAAAGAGCCCGTCTTTATGAAAAAGGGGAAAATGTACGCCATTCAAGTCAAACTTGACCTTTTCTTGCCATACCAAACATTTAGCGGGACGGGGGGACTTACCGAGGTGGACAGCGGCTCGGTGAAGTTTAGCTTTTTTACTCACCAGTCTTTGGTAGCCACGACGGTCGAACGGGGTCAAATAGCTGGGCTCCTTTTCTCAAAGCTACCCGACCCTGAAAGGGTTGAAAATTCGATATCCCCTCGAGGTTCGCCCGTGAAACGTGAATTTATTCGAGAGGATGTCAAGCAAGCTTCACCAAGTGTTAAACCGTCACTTTGGTAGAGAATCGAGTCATTTCATGTACTATGATTTACTGTGATTTAAACGTTTATTTTGACAACTTTAAAAAAGCAAAGTTTCAAAATGTTTAAAATGTACAAGTTTTTGACTTGAATTGCAGATATAAGGCTTTTGGTAAAAACAAACAGTTATTATAATTTGGTGTGTCATGCCTGTACATACGACTTACAGACCTTGAGCATAAGCAGTGCTTTACATACCTTTGATAGTACTGAAAAAAATAGGATATTTAAAATACATGTATGTACAACTGACCTAGATGTTGTAATATTATTAACCCATAAGGCGCTGAAACCAACTTAAAATGTTTTTAGGACAGTCTAGATTAAGATCGGTTTGTATAGTCTGATCTTTGATCTACACTGTCCGGTACTGTGTTACATATTCTGGCCAAAACAATCATACATATGACAATATTCCAGATGTTTAAGATTCCTAATTGAAAAGGTCCATTTCATTGATATAACTCTCAAAGGATTAACTCTTTCACAACTAAATAATTAAGCTTCACTTCTTCAAAGGCCACTAATTAATATACTTCAACTGCAAGATGAAGAACCACTTTAGTCATAGGAAAGAATAATGTAGTGGACAGTGTAGATCAGCACGTTCTGTGCAGTCTGATCTTGATCTGCACTGTCCACAAGAGCTTTTTGTGTCGGCTACAGCAAAGAAAGAGTTAGGAGCGTTACGCCTATCAAGCACACTACCATTATTAGTGTGTAATATTAAAAAAAAAATGGGATTAGCTGGAGATTACTTTTTGCCACTAAAACTTTTCTCCATACGAAAAAAAAAATAGACTTGTCCATTTTGAAAGCATTCACAGATTTAAAGAAAAAAGTCATTTTGGCTCATGATATTATTCATGAACGGGTTGGGAAAAAAAACGTTTTGGAAAAAGGAGAAAATGATGGTTACCAACATTCTGTGTTTTTCCGAAGTTTTTTTTCAATTGTCCTCTTGAACACTGGGTTATTTGATATAGGATTAGGGCATAGAGCTATTCTTGTCATTAAGCCCACTTAGCCATCTTACTTAACCCTTTACCAGACGACAAAAGTTTAACCTTGTCCAAATTGAAAGCATTTGCAGACAACAATTTCAGTGTGGCTCAAATGGTGCAATTTTTGTTTGATAGGGTAGAAAACATTGTGGGAAAAGGAGAAAATGCTGGTTACCAGCATTTTTTCATTTTCCCACAATGTTTTCAAAAGGCTTCTTTCCCAGGGACGTTAAAAGGCGGCATTGTGTATTAAAGGGTTAAGTTTGGGAGTCTTGCGTGGCTCAGTGGAAAGGTACAGGATTCGAAATCCGGGGGCCCCAGGTTCCAGTCCATCCTCGCTCAAAGTGCTGGACCTTTCGTGGCATCCTTGGTGGATGACCCAGAAGGATATATGCTTTGCCCTCAAGCTCTGCGAGCTGGCTACTTTTGCTCTAAAGGATTACATGCTGATTATAGTTGTAGGTAGTCTTGGTTTAATCAGAAAGAATTAACACCAAAGCTGCTGAATAAATGACACGAAAAATTCCACCCAATAGTAGAAGCCCAAACATTGCGTTTTCCAAGTTTGATTTCACCGAAAAGAAAATACCATATCGGACAGTGTAGATCAGAGATCAGACTACACGTTCTGTGCAGTCTGATCTTGATCTACACTGTCCGCAAAAGGTCAGTGATTCGCGATTAGCAGTTCATGGGTTAAGTTCTGGTGAACCCGCCTTGCTGATGTTGAAGCTGGAATTGGAACTTGAGCTTAATGTAGTGTAGATTGTACTTTTGTATGTTGTTTAACGCCGTTTTCAACATAATTTCAGTTATACTGCAGCGGCCAGTTCACCTATCCATGCTTTCCTTGAGTTTCTTTTACCAGTACGTCGTCTCGTCGCACAATATTCTTCCTTAGCCACTTACGGGCAGCTTTCGCACATAACCATCGTCTGAACAACGATCAGCGGTGAGAGATGAATGTGTCCTGTTGCAATCATTATCATCAATCCTCGGAAAGAAATTGGCCGAGCTGGGGATTCGGATCAACGACTCCTCCCTGGTCTGAAGCCCTGCACGCTACCAACTGCTCTGCCGGGTTCAGCACAGTGGATGGTACTTTTGGGAGTTCTTGGATCTGGCAGGACACTAAAAGTATTTTGTGTTGCAATGAACGTGTCGGTTGGGTCTGATGATATTGTGTTGAATAATGTGGTTAAAAAGTTAGGGATTCCATAGTTCGAGCACATCCAGCTAAAATTAGCTACTCGATTATTTTAATTCTGTTCAGTAAAAAATCTATAAAATACATTTTGTCAAACGAACAGATGAATCATGAGGTACACTGGTCCTTGGACATACAGAAAATTGACCAATGCGAAAAGTTTCGGCCCAGGTCAGCCTGCGCAGACTGCGCAGGCTGACCCGGGTGGATACTTTTCGCCGATGCATTAAGCTCCCTTTTCACAAAGCATGGCTCATGCTTTTGATGATATCTCGCAAAAGTACTAAAATTGGGTCACGTCGGTTCAATGAATAGATCACGGGGTCAAATCCTAAAAAAAAACTTTTGTGCACTGTATAGATGCCAAATTTTCAGTCTGATACTCATCAAACATGGTCAATAGGTCATGTCGGTCAAAAAGTAGGTCACTAACACTCATGTGTTTTGCGTCGAAACTAGGATCTCTTCAGCTTTATTAACCCTTGATGACTTTACTCAGGTGAGTTTAGGGCTATTGGTCCTCTTGTCTACCTTTCCATGGACAAATCTCATGATATGAACCACATTTGACAAGTCGTCGGTAAATGTTTTCAATTAGGACACGTGTAAAATTTTGTATTCTGGTAAAAAATTTAGTGGATCGAGGGCATCGGCTGGATTAACGGAAATCACCTCATGAGCATTTTTGGGTGATTACTCTACTTTGCACTAAGCCTGGTAATGATCGTTTTTGACCTTTTAAATGCCATAGAAGAAAATAGGTGACCGCAGCCCAACCCAGCTAATAGTACCAGTGACTGCAGCCCAACGCAGGTACTGATACAAGTGACTGCAACCCAACTCAGTCATTCATAGTAGTGACTGCCATCAAGCCAAGGTAATGATACCAGTGAATGCCACGAAGCCAAGGTAATGATACCAGTGAGTGCAGCCCAGCTCAGTGATTGGTAGTAGTGACTGCCGCGAAGCCAAGGTAATGATACCAGTGACTGCAGTCTAACCCTGCTAATGATTCCAGTGACTGCAGCCCAACCCAGTTAATGATACCAGTGACTTCCGCCCAACCTGGTTAATGATACCATTGACTTCTGCCCAACCCAGGTAATGATACCAGTGGCTGCAGCCCAACCCGGTTATTGATACCATTGACTTCTGCCCAACCTAGGTAATGATATCAGTGGCTGCAGCCCAACCCAGGTAATGATACCAGTGACTGCAGCCCAACCCAGGTCATGATACCGGTGAATGCAGCCCAAGACAGTTATTGATAGTAGTGACTGCCGCCAAGCCAAGGTAATGATACCATTGACTGCAGCCCTGTCCCAGGTAATGATAACAGTGACTGCAGCCCTATCCAGGTAATGATACCAGTGACTGCAGCCCAACTCATTTATTGATAGTAGTGACTGCCGCCCAACCCAGGTAATGATACCAGTGACTGCAGCCCTATCCAGGTAATGATACCAGTGACTGCAGCCCAACCCAGGTAACGATACCAGTGACTGCAGCCCTATCAAGGTAATGATACCAGTGACTGCCGCCCAACCCAGGTAACGATACCAGTGACTGCAGCCCTATCCAGGTAATGATACCAGTGACTGCAGCCCAACTCATTTATTGATAGTAGTGACTGCCGCCCAACCCGGGTAAAGATACCAGTGACTGCAGCCTAACCCTGGTAATGATACCAATGGCTGCGCCCCAACCCAGGAAATGATACAAGAGACTGCAGCCCAACTCAGTTATTGATAACAGTGACTGACGCCACGCCAAGGTAATGTAACCTAACCCTGATAATGATACCAGTGGCTAGAGTCCAGTACTGATAATGACACCAGTGGCTGCAGCCCAACTCAGGTACTAATATCAATGACTGCAGTCCAGCCAAGATAAAGATACCACTGACTGCAGCCCATCCCTGGTAATGATATCAGTGACACTGGCTCATCCTAAGAAACGATAAAAGCGACAAGGTATTTTCGTGTAACTGAAAAGGTTGAACCAAAAAAAAAAAAACAATTTGACTCAAAGTTTCTACGCACAAAGAATATGTACACAATTTTTAGTATATTTGAAAGGTTGTATTGCCCTTTTTTCATACGCTTTAATTAGTGATTTCTTTGATAATTTAGACAAAAGTGTTAACATTTTCTTTTTTCGCTTTCACCTGGATGGTGTGTAAACGTAGAGATTTTATAGAAAGTATATTTTTAACAATTCTCCAAATTAGCTTGCAACGCATGCTTGTATGGGATTGATACAGAGTTTGCAACTCGTTGATATTAACCCTTATGGCATCTCTCACTACTACAATCACCCTTGCGGACAGTGTAGATCAAAATCAGACTGTTCTGTCCGCCATGCTGAGATATTCTGGACAATGGCAACCTCGAGATTCTCTTATTAGGGTCTTATTCCTAAAATAGAAATGTCCATTAAGTTTATTCGACTTTTAGATTAAATAGGCGTTCTAGATCGAATGCCCTTCACATTTCGGATAAGTATTATGCAGAGCACCAACACACCATAAATTTTCAAGAGTACATCATTTCCCATCCTCGTTAACGGAGGTGAACTTCATTCCGTTAAAGGCAGACATTCATTTTTTTTTTTGTAATCTCACCAAACAACCCTGAGGGAGAATACTTTTTAACATTGTTGGGAAAGGTAATGATACCAGTGACTGCAGCCCAACTCATTTATTGATAGTAGTGACTGCCGCCCAACCCAGGTAATGATACCAGTGACTGCAGCCCTATCCAGGTAATGATACCAGTGACTGCAGCCCAACCCAGGTAACGATACCAGTGACTGCAGCCCTATCCAGGTAATGATACCAGTGACTGCCGCCCAACCCAGGTAACGATACCAGTGACTGCAGCCCTATCCAGGTAATGATACCAGTGACTGCAGCCCAACTCATTTATTGATAGTAGTGACTGCCGCCCAACCCGGGTAAAGATACCAGTGACTGCAGCCTAACCCTGGTAATGATACCAGTGGCTGCCCCCCAACCCAGGAAATGATACAAGAGACTGCAGCCCAACTCGGTTATTGATAACAGTGACTGACGCCACGCCAAGGTAATGTAACCTAACCCTGATAATGATACCAGTGGCTAGAGTCCAGTACTGGTAATGACACCAGTGGCTGCAGCCCAACTCAGGTACTAATATCAATGACTGCAGTCCAGCCAAGATAAAGATACCACTGACTGCAGCCCATCCCTGGTAATGATATCAGTGACACTGGCTCATCCTAAGAAACGATAAAAGCGACAAGGTATTTTTGTGTAAATCAAACTAACGTAGTACAACCGCAAGTGGTGATATGTCGTCATGACAAAAGCTTTACCCTTAAGGCGCCACAGGCGAAAAAGGGGCGTTTGAAGACATCGTAGGTAAAGATCAGACTGCGTAGAACATGCAGTCTGATCCTCAATCTATACCAACCGCTACTTGAGATAAGCTTGTGAAGTGAAAACCTTTTTTGGGTGTCCTTGGATTGTATTTTTCGCCTTCAAAAGAGGTCGAGTTGATATTTTTGGCGATGAAAAAGTTCAGTTGAATCATCAAAGGAATCCAAAGGATACTTTTGACTAATTGTTTAGTTGTTTGTCGTCCTGAATGACCTCACAGATAAAAGGATTTTTTTTTTTATGGATTTCGTTAAATTCATTAACCTGATCTCGGACATCACATGTATATCGTTTCAAACAATATCGATATGTCGAGGAGGATACAAGAACACCTCACAATCCAAAGTTTTAACGATCCTGAAGGATAAGGCTTTAAAAAAATAGTGGGAAAAGAAGAAAATGCTGGTAAACAGCATTTTCTCCTTTTCCCACCATGTTTTCTATCTTTTCAAAGACCAATTCCAACATTTGAGCGACAAAAATATTTTCGCCTGCAATTGATTTCAGTTTGGACTAGTCTACTCCATTTTTTTTTAACTGAAAAGGTTGAACCAAAAAAAAAAAAAAACAATTTGACTCAAAGTTTCTACGCACAAAGAATATGTACACAATTTTTAGTATATTTGAAAGGTTGTATTGCCCTTTTTTCATACGCTTTAATTAGTGATTTCTTTGATAATTTAGACAAAAGTGTTAACATTTTCTTTTTTCGCTTTCACCTGGATGGTGTGTAAACGTAGAGATTTTATAGAAAGTATATTTTTAACAATTCTCCAAATTAGCTTGCAACGCATGCTTGTATGGGATTGATACAGAGTTTGCAACTCGTTGATATTAACCCTTATGGCATCTCTCACTACTACAATCACCCTTGCGGACAGTGTAGATCAAAATCAGACTGTTCTGTCCGCCATGCTGAGATATTCTGGACAATGGCAACCTCGAGATTCTCTTATTAGGGTCTTATTCCTAAAATAGAAATGTCCATTAAGTTTATTCGACTTTTAGATTAAATAGGCGTTCTAGATCGAATACCCTTCACATTTCGGATAAGTATTATGCAGAGCACCAACACACCATAAATTTTCAAGAGTACATCATTTCCCATCCTCGTTATCGGAGGTGGACTTCATTCCGTTAAAGGCAGACATTCATTTTTTTTTTTGTAATCTCACCAAACAACCCTGAGGGAGAATACTTTTTAACATTGTTGGGAAAGGAGAAAATGCTGGTTACTATCATTTTCTTCTTTTCCCAAAATGTCTTCCACCCGTCCAAGGACAAACATGAATTATTTAGCCACATTTATTTTATCGTCTGCGAATGCTTTGAATTTGGAAATGTCGTTTTGCAAAGCGTTAATGCAAATTTCCGCTGCGATGTCATGGATGGGCTTTTGTTGAATATTCAACATCAGTTTTGTTGGAATAATAAGATACACCTACTTATTCAAAAATATCAATGTCCAATAGCGATACATACAAGGTCCCGCCTACACACACCCACGTATGCTCATGGTCATTAATGTAGATACACACACGTAGAAAATAACCATAATATGCAGCGCCTCATACTGAATGACAGGCTGCATTAACTCTTTACCAAACAACAACATTTTGGACGTTTCCAAATTGAAAGCATTTGCAGACGACAAAATAGATGTGACTCAAAAACTGATATTTGTTTTGGAAACGGTAGAAAACATCGTGGGAAAAGGAGAAAATGCTGGTTACCAGCATTTTCTCCTTTTTCCACAATGTTTTCAAAAAGCTTGTTAAAAGTCGGGATTGTGTGGTAAAGGGTTAACTTTGTCAGCGCCAGATATGTAACCTTGACCTCTTTCGACGGCCGAAGATACAATCAACTGAAACACAGAAACACCTTTATCCGATAGGCTTGACAAGCGGATGGTTATGGATCCAAAATTACAACTGCACGTCCTGTGCATTCTGATCTTGATCTCTGTCGTCGGGAAAAGCCCATATTTTCGCACACAGCTCTGAAAGTAGGCCTAGTATATCTACCGGTATACATGATATTCTTTATTGTGTTCCGTGAACCCTACTTCGGCTTGTCTTCCGAACTGGCTCGTTTGCTTTTGCTATAATTTTTGTTAAAATATCCAATCGGACCCTGGTAAAACCTCGTAAAACAGGTCTTCTTGGAAACGAAGGAAGAGTGTGCCGGAGTATAACTTGTCTTAGATTAAAAATACCACAAAAGTATTTACTTTTGACGTCATTCCAGTCCTGTACATACCTTCTGAACAAATACTATGTAAACTGTTAGGATATATTTACAGAGAAAGCGTGATATTAACAGAGAAAGGGGGAGGTCTGATCTTTGAAACATTCTCACTCATTCAACGCTTAGTCGACTTTTGTTTTACCTGAGATCTGAAAATGCAATTCCACTGAAAATGAAAAGAGACTTTTTGTCATTTTTAAGACGGCGTAGATACAAATTTTTCCCCCTCGAGAGAAAAAGCCTATGGCTTTGATATCAAAGTACAGCTTGGTCTGAGAAGATCCCGTACATCATCTAATGAAATGGTACCGGGTATCTTATTAGGTGACTGTTTTGTGATGGGTTATTATGGCCAAGAAAGGAGAGACAAACAGACAGACAGGCAGACAGACAGACATAATTTGGCAATTCTTGCTGAAGATTTTTTTGTGAAGTGTTTATTCAAGTGAACTGCGAATTTGTATACATGTACTATACGAACTCGTAAAGTGCGAAACGATAAAAAGTGAAAATATGTTGGGCAACAATACATGTTTTTCGTATTTTGGGTTAAAGGAGTATGTTAAGGAATGTCCGTAATTCAATACGTTTCGTTTACATAATATCGTAAGAGTTCGTCTTTGTCGCAAAAAAATACGATTGATTATCATGTTTTTTTTCCCCTATTGATACTTTGACGGATTGATGGCCGCGAGCGTCCTATCTGTGATCGTTTGTCTTTTCCCATGTACCACAATAATTTCTGTATAACAAACGTTTAGAGGGTAATTAATATTTCCAAATGCGGTGTTCATCCAATCATTAATACGTCTAAGTCGTCAAGTCGGACAGTTTTGCTTCACGGTCACGACCCCCACGTGATCAAGTTACGCCTGTGATAGTTACAGAATATTTCCTTGTATTATATATATTGTTGCGAGTTTTCTTCACAAGTCAGTAGAATTTATTAACTTTGGGCTTTCGTAGTTAAAAACTAAACAAGAACTTTCAAAATAACAACAAAACTCGAGTCAACATGGGAAAACTTGTGAATATAATAACGGTCTTATTTTTTATGATAGGTAAGTGTTCGATAAATTTGTCGTAGAACTGTTATCATGATTTTTGTTTAAATGAATTTTTAAATGAGCCACGCTCTGGCAAAAGCGGGCTTAATGCATCTCTGTGATGCATTATAGCAAGCAAGACATCACATAATTATGGCACGCGTAAAGTCCATTTTGCTAAACAACTGACTGAATCGTGGTAGACTTGTGCTTTGATACGAGGAAAATTTAAAGATAGCACAAAGTTTCGGCCCATGTCAGCCCGAGACCGCGCAGGCTGACATGGATCGATACTTTTTTGCAGATGCGTTCTGCCCCCTTTTCACAGAGAAAAGGTAAAAAAGAGATTCAATGAAAAGTGCAAGTGGATTTTGAATATCGATAGTTTTGGTACTTTTTATAGTTTTTTTTTTTCAAATTAATTTAACGCCATGAGCAAAAAACACTGGCTTTTGCGCACGGCATAAATCAAGATCAGACTTCATAGACCGTGCAGTCTGATTATGATATGGGATCCATACCCTTCGCTTATTTAGTCAAGCCTATAAGGTAGAAATCTTTTTTAGTTTAAAGGCCCAGTAACGGCCAAAAAATCAATACAGGTGTTAAACTCATTTAAATTTTAAATCATCGAAATGGTCGGTCCAAGTGTTAGTCGCTGACAGAAAAATGAATTTTACAATCAAGCAAAAAGTAAACAAAAGATAGAGTGATCTGGCAACTTTTAACGTAGTTTTGAAATTAATTTCTCTGTCAGCTACAAATACTTGGACCTACTATACAATAACAGATTGTTATCTTCACCAGGATTTCCATACTTTTAAATGGTAAGTTTAAATTTAAATGCATTTCAACAACCTCTTTTTCACTTTTGGCACCTATTGTTACTTTAAGTGGATTTTGGTATTTTCAGCCCTCGAAAGAGGTCATGTTGATATATTCGGCGCCAAATAAGTGAAAGAATACACAGAGTAATTCCATCGAATTGAGTCAAAATATATTTCAGGGAGACAACTCTTTTTATTTTTTTTGCATAGTCTCTACTTTTGCAACAATTTTTGCATTGTATGGAGGTAATTTGTGCCAGTCGTTTCACAAAATGATACGGCATGAATTTTAATTTTGAACTGATTTTTCTTTTCAAAATCTGTTGTACTATTTAGCTTTAATCGGTGTCTGTCTGAACATGGAACCATCAATGAGACTTGTCAAATCAACTTTATTTTACCAGCAACTAGATTTGTATATTTTTACATTTATGAAAAAGGTGTGGTGGGTTAAAAAAACATTTTGTCTGAAACTAAACAGTGTTGCACTAGTTATGTGTAACAGCTGTATTTCTCCTAAGTATTGTATATGCTAGGGTTTTCCTGTCCCCCCTCTCCCCCCGTTCCTTTGAATTTGGAACCCAAGTTTTCCAAATGTCCCCCAAAATTTGAATGTTTGCCTTCTTTTACTCTTTTTAAGGGGGGGGGGGGGGTCAAATGATCATTGGTCCCCTTATGGGAAAGTTCAGGGAAACCCGGGTATGTCTGCGCCATGATTACGGTTTCACATTGTAAGTGTCCAAGAGCATTACATACTTTTTCAGAAGGCAGAGTGATCAAATCAATTTCACAACCGTTTTGATTAATATTATTCATTGGCATCATTTCCTAGAAAGTTGGAAGCTATAGATTAAAAAAAAAAAAAAAAAACGAAACTCAAAACTAAAAAAGGAAAGTATTTTTGAAAAAAGAAAAACCACCCTGAGCATTCGTTTACTTAAATACATTTCCGTTGTTTTATATGTCCTTTATTGCCGATCAATGATTGTCGACACTCGTGTTGATCAAGTTCTATGCTGATCCCTTATTTTTCTTAAAGGAAAAAAAAAACAGAATCCAAATGTCTTTATTCTTTATCAAAATCCACTAAGCCGATATTTAGTTTCCTGTGACAATATTCTACATAACAATCCCCAATTACTTTGGGGATTACCAATCAGAAATATTCCTAGAAGAATTTACCTTTTTCTTTTTCCTCAAGTCTTTAAAGTTTCCACTTGCCACGAATCGTCATTTCCTCGCTAAATTAAATATAATTTACTTCCCGCCGGGATTGTAACCGACATCTGTTTGCACACTGCACACCTGTGCACTGAATAAAGGTCAAGGATCTCGTGATTTAGAATGGTTCGTCATAAATGACGTCAGTCTTGAAATCAGCAAGGAACATGTATACTGGATATTCTAAAATATATGGACAATTTAATCGGTATGTTAGCTCTTTTAGCGCCAAATATATAACCTCGGCTTCTTAAAACGGCTGAAAATACAACTAGAAAGATTTTGCAAGTTCTGAGCAGTCCGATTTTGATCTATGCCGTCCGCAAAAGCGGCGATAAAAAAGTTAAATCTGTCAGAAGGATCTGAGAGAACAGGGTACGCAGTTGTCATTTTGCTAATGAAATATAAGTATGGCCAGTCGCTTTGAACATAGTTCATGTTTAAGTGTAAACGCCATCATTTTTTTTTTCACGCGGACCTACTCTCTTCTTTGTATTGTATTTCAGTTTTAAAGACAGAAAAGAAAAGTTTTTTTTTTTGTTTTTGCATCTTATAGCGACCGGAGTCCGTATTCACCAACCATTCTCAAGAAGATTCTTAGTCTTATTCTCCAGATGGTTTCGCCAATCAGAAGTTGTGTTGCTTTCAAATTTGGAAAACCTTGGAGTATAAGAAAAAGAACGTTCTTAAGAATGGTTGGTGAATACAGACCCGGGATAATGTAAGTGAATACATGTGTAAGACATGCAAGAATAAATGGAACTAATCAAACATAGTTTTTTTTTTTTTCTGTCTATTACAGCGGGTATCGATGCTCAGGGAAGCGCATTTCGACGGTTCAGTAAGTAGTCTGATATCATTTTCAAATGGATTGATTGATGGATTGAATGGTGTTTTACGCCGCTTTTAACATTATTTTAGTCATATCACGGCGATAGCTCAGATATTCACGTATTTCTTGTGTTTCACCAGTACTATGCCACGGCTCTGAAGTGTCTTGTCCAAGGAAACTCCCACGAAAGGCCCTATCGATCCAGTGAGACCCGAACCCAGGGCCCCTAGGTCACAAGTCCTACACTACCGAGCTACTCAGGGCCCTCTTTTTTCAAATAGAAAATAATAGAGAAAGAATACTATAGGCCTATACTACGGATTTTCATTGCAGACAACCCGAAATGTCTGGATATTTTCATTTTTAACATACATGAATCAAATCTCTCTCTCTCTCTACTTGTTACAAACATGTACTCATTTTCTCTCAATATTTTCTTTTATAATTTGATTCAAATATTTCATCTTTTGTGTCCAAGCCAGTATATAAAAAAGTTAATAATGTCTTAAAGGGAGGTACTCAGATTTTTATAATCAAACCAAACCTCAAAAATGTATTGTCACGAAATGAAATAAGGCAATAGCTGGCAAATCATCAGTAAAGAAGAAATGCAAATCTCTCTTTTCTCTCTCTCAATGAAAAAGAATTTGTTCTTATCTCCCCAACTTATGTTGTTCCTCGAAACAAGTTAACGCAATTTTCGTTTCGCCCGTCCATGCTACAAATGACTGCTAAAATAAAATGGCATCGGTATACCGAAGATGATTGTCACTTTGTGTTGATATGCGGTGGTCATTATGCGAGATTATTGTTTTTTATGTTAATGACCACACGGTAAAAGCATCACGTTTTTGACACTTTATGACAGTCGGGGGGACATCAATCAATTTAAGAATAAAACATCTGTTTTGTTTACTATATTTGTATGAGTTCCCTGTTGTCATAATGAATAGTGTTGTATAACAAATCACTTGAACATCTTCTCCATACATGTGTTCCTAATGAAACCTCCTCAAAAAAAAAAGACTATTCTAAATTCAAAGCAATTACAGACCGCGATATTAGATTGTGGCTCATGTGGTGAAAATTGTCCATGAAAGCGTAGAAAACATTGTGAGAAAAGGAGAAAATGTTGGTTATCAGCATTTTCTCCTTTTCACACAATGTTTCAAAAGCCGTCTTTAAAACTCTGGATTGTGTTGGAAAAGGTAAAACATTAGGACCCAGAATCAAATCGACAGTCATGCTCAGTCCAGAAATAAAGGCTAAATAATTGAAACTTCATGGTCCCTTTTATTTGTCGTGTTTTAGCTAGATCAAAGATCAGGCGTTTAGTGCAGCCTGATCTTGTTTTACAACGGCTTCTGAGGACACCATATCTGTGAATAAATTTTGTCGCAATGATTAATATGAATCCTCCGAAAGCAATTGGCTGAGCTAGGGATTCACATCAACGACCCCTCCCCCCCACGGTCTTAAGTCCTGTACGTTACCGGGCTGCGCTACCAAATCCCGGCCACTAATATATGTCATTAACTGGACTGTCCTTGTTGCATTCTTAAAGACTTAAAAGTAAAGTACGTCCGCCATTACATGTATATTGTGCCAAAAAGTGCAGATCCAAAGCACCATACCGAGTTTTGCAATTGGTCATTTCTTACCGTCCTTCCATATGGGCATGTCTCTGTCATTACATTGGCCTCTGTCCCTTGTAATACATTGGTCTGTCTCTGTCAATATATTGCACTCTGTCATTACATTGGCCTCTGTCCCTCGTAAAACATTGGTCTTTCTCTGTCAATATATTGCTCTCTGTCGATTCATTGGCCTCTGCTTCTGTCAATACATTGACCTCTCCTCCTGTCAATACATTGCTTCTGTCACAGTCAATACATTTGTCTGTCTGTCAATATATTGCTCTCTGGCATTACATTAGCCTCTCTTCCTATCAATACATTGGTCTCTGTCTCCGCCAATACTTTGGGCTCTGTCATTTCATTGGCCTCTGTCACAGTCAATACATTGGTCTGGCCCTGTCAGTTTATTGGTCTCTGTCATTAAACTGGCCTCTGTCCCTATAATTAATTGGCACATGTCTCTATCAACATATTGGTATCTGTCAATTATTGGCTTCTTTTTCAGTCAATATATTGCGAGATATTTACATTTGTCTGGTATCCATTCGAGGGGAAAATGTGGGTCTAACCTATATTTTAAATGTATCATCAATTAACGAAAGGCAATTGTGATGCGAGTTTCTTCTTAACGATCAAAGCATACTAGGCAATTTTGTGACTCTGCGTGAATGATTGCGATGTTTTATTAGCCTAGCGCTAACTTTGAAGGTGACTGAAATTATCTAATTCTGCCCCGTGTCCTTCTAGGTCGAAAAGAAATTCCAGCTGCCCCACTGTCTTCTGACATGTACTTAAAGATTTAACCTTTTACCACACAATCCCGAGTTTTGACGACCCTGAAAACAGAAGGCATTTGAAAACATTGTGGGAAAAGGAGATAATGCTGGTAACCAGCATTTTCTCCTTTTCCCACAATGTTTTCTACTCTATCAAAGACAGAAAACATCATTTAAGCCACATTTAAGTTGTCGTCTGCAAATGCTTTAAATATGTCGAATATGACATTTTCTCATTTGGTGAAGAGTTTGATTCATAGATCTACGATGAAATTTCATAAATAAAGTAGGCATAGAAGAGAAACGACAAAGATCAAATTGCAGTAATATGCAAGCTGATCTTGACCTTTTCTCTTCGTAATGGACATCAAAGGTCGTCTTCCACCAAATATGGATTCAAGACACTTACATACAATGAGCCATGCTCTGACAAAAGGGGGTTTAATGCATCTCCGTGATGCATTATACCAAGTAGCACATGACATAAAATCCATTTTGTCTAACAATCGACTGGATCTGGAGGTAGAATTGGTCCCTTGCAATACAGAAAACTTACAAATAGCATAAAGTTTCGACTCATGTCAGCCTGCGTGGACTGCGCAGGCTGATATGGGTCGGTACTTTGTGCAGATGCATTAAATCCCCTATGCACAGAGCGTGGTCCATTTACATAGAGTATGAAACTAATTCAGGCAAGGCGGAAGAATCAAATCAGGCTCATTTAAGGCGCAGGCTGACATGGATCGGTACTATTTGCAGATGCATTAAAATCCCTACGCAAAGAGCATGGTCTATTTACAAAGAGTACGAAACTAATTAAGGCCAGGCGGAAGAATCAAATCAAACTTTTTATGTTCTTTCCACCCCACTCTGAATATATTTCACAGCAATGGCATTCTTTATTAAAGAAAAACCTTCATGAATTTAGGATGAATATTATGGTTCAAGGTTTTATGGCCAAAAAACACTAAAAAACTTTGTGACGAAAGGGAAAAACATGATCATCAAGAACAAATTCTTTTGCTGATCTACTGCATGATGGAATGCCGTCTGCAGGTAGATCGAGTTGATCTAATGTGTGAAGAAATAAAAAACAAATATTTTCAACCCTACACCGATCAATTCCGAGTTAGCTTTTGAAAACATTATGGCAAAAGGTGATAATATGTGTAAAAAAGCATTGTTGTAGCCTTGCTTTTGCGACAGGATTCACCCCACCCTCATCGCTTAACACCGTTTTGACGATGTTTGTGTATGAAAGCAGTTAGTGGCTTGGGAAAAATATTGTACGAAGTACTGATATAAGAAAGTAAACGAAAGCATAGATAGATGAACCGGTCGGTAATATCTGCAAATATGGTGAAATACCATTCAAACAATCTGCCATTTTTTCCGTTATTGTCTCGGTTTAGACAGGAAATGAATGACGGATTACCGTTTGGAAAATAGATTCACGCGATGAAAAGTAAATATTCATGTCTATTTATAGAAATTGTAGGCCGATTACATATATGTCATAGCATCTTGGGTCTTTTGCAAACAGTAAAGAGTGAAGACCTAGATCAGCCGGCACGTGAATCCTGTCTGATCTTGTTCACCGCCTTTCGATACTCTAAAGTTCAATAAAGTCTTATTTTACAACAGCTTATTTCTATTGTCAATTTTCTGTCTTCCACAGTGTTTATGAGAGACAGAGAACTTGCATTTAGACGAGGTATGTATAATCCCCCTTCTATTCATTTCTTCACCGACTCTTCAGCAGACGACAAATTCTAGATTCTTCCAAATTGAAAGGGCCTGCAGACGACAACCTAAAAAGTGTTTTAAATGAGCTGAAGGTTTATGATAGGGTATGATACAAGATGGAAAAAATGGAGACACTGCTTCCTACAAGCAATTTTTCTGTAGACACTTTAAACTTTGGATTTCTTTTGTTTAATTTTCACTCTGTATCACACAATAAAACTTTAAACTTGTCCAAATAGAAAGCATTTGCAGACGACAAGATAAATGTGGCTCAAATGATGAAACTTGTCTCTGAAATGGTGGAAAACATTGCGGGAAAAATTAGTTTACCAGCATTTTCTCTTTCTTTTCGTATAATAAAGTTTTTCGAACATAATTTAACATTCTTTGCGTGTATCAGAAAAAGATCTACATCAGCCTTCCATCTTTTTCTTCCAGCATTTCCATTTGGTGTGCCCCTAACATTTAGAGGTAAGTGCTCTTCCTTCTTCACTTTTTTTTTTTTGTAGATGACGTTTAAGGCTTGAAACCAAGGGGTTGCTGGTTCGATCAGCATGGCTTGGCCATTTTTTTCGTCGATTGATTATAATCATTGTGACATTATTCATTCCTGAAAATTATTTCGAGGACGTTAATGTGGGAATGCATCCCGCGGGTTGGAAAAAAAATGATTTGCGAAGTTCTGGTAAAGGCACGTCCGGGAAAGCATGAATAGGTGCATCGGCCGCCAAAATACATGTATATCTAAAAAAAAACTATTGAAAGGTCGTTTAATACGACACAAACAAATAAACTGCAAATACGTGCAATATGATCTTGGTGTACACACTTCCTATTTTTTGTCATGACTCCCATTTAACTTTTTACCAAACGACACTATTTTAGACAGGTCAAAATTGAAAGCATTGCAGACGACAAAATAAATTTGACTCAGGAATTGAAATTTGTCTTGGAAAGGATAGAATATACTGTGGGAAAAGTAGAAAATGCTGGTCACTAACATTTCCTCCTTTTCCCATGTTTTCAAAATGCTGCTTTCTCAGGGTCGTTAAAAGTTCTAATTGTGTAATAAAGGTCTAACTCTTTCAATGGATAGGCCAACATAAGTTTGGTTTTTTTTTGCGGACGGAATAGGTCAAGATCAGATTGCGCCGACCGTGCAGCCTGGGCCCGTATTCACCAATCAATTTTAAGAATATTCTTAGTCTTATTCTCTAGGATTTTCTAAATTTGAGAGTAACACAACTTTTGACCATTTGGTTTAGCCAATCAGAAGTTGTGTTACATTCAAATATAGTAAATCTTTGAGATTTAGACCAAGAACGTTCTTAAGAATGGTTGGTGAATACGGGCCCTGGTCTTGGATCGAAACCCATCCGCTGGTTTAGTCAAGCCATAAAAAAAAGCCTTGAGGCTGCTTAGAATCGGGTTTCGCCTACTGATTGAACATGCTGTACTAGTAGTATATATGTCTGTTTTGTAAATGGTCCATCAGTAAGCATTTCGTTCTATTCCTGTTTTTCAGGGACCGGATTTCCCTCCAGCTGTGAGTAAATTCCTACGCATATAGGCGTACAAATACAAGTAGTCCATCATCCATACACCTGTAATCTGTAACTTTAGTTCAATAAGATTTTTTGTATTATGTTAAATTAACCCTTGTCCTGTTAACCCTTTCCCAAACGATAAAATTTAGACTGGTCCAAATTGAAAGAGTTTGCAGACGACAATTTTAAATTTGATGAAAATGGCAGAAAGTTCTCAAAAAGGGTAGAAAACACTTTGGGAAAAGGAGAAATTGCTCGTTACGAGCAATTTCTCCTTTTCCCACAGTGTTTTCAAAAGACTTGTACTGCAGACACGTGAAAACCAGGGCTTGTTTGGGAAAGGGTTAAATAAGTTAAAGAAAACTTTCAAGCCAATAGTAAAAACCCGTATAATGTTACTTAAAACTCATATTTTGGAGAGAAATATCTCCTAAACGGACAGTGTAGATCAAAGATCAGACTGCACGTTCTGTGCAGTCTGATCTTGATCTAGACTGTCCGCAAAGGGTAAGTGAGTCGCACTAAGTAGCTTAAGGATTATGCTCCGCTGCAAATTTTAAAGTTCTACATATTTATGCACACTTTAGTGGTCTATCAGTTCGTAAACTTATGAGCCATGCTATGTGAAATGAGGGTTTGATGCATCTGCAAACAGTATAGATCCAGGTCAGTCGCGCGGACTGCGCAGGCTGTCCTGGGTCGAAACTTTTTGCTTTTTGTCAATTTTTTGCATGAGTAGGAATTGGTGTACCTAATTATTCAGCCGATTGTTAGGCAAAATGGATTTCATAGATCCATAATTATGTGATGACTTGCTTGGTATAATGCATCAAGGAGATGCATTAACCCTTAGGCTGCTAATCGCGACTCACTGACCTTTTGCGGACAGTGTAGATCAAGATCAGACTGCACAGAACGTGCAGTCTGATCTTCGATCTACACTGACCGATAAGAAGATATTCTCCCCCCCCCCCAAAAAAAAAAAACCAATGAAAGAGCAAAAGCTTTGTTTTTCTAACCTGCTTTAAAGTTTAGTTTCATTTATTCAGCAGCCTAAGGGTTAAACCTTCCTTTTACCAGAGCATATGTTTGTTCTGTTCTATTTGAAAGGCTGGCCTTAAAAACTTGCTCAGATAACAGACATTCCCTTTAAACAGTTAGAAAACATTGTTGGTAAAGCAGAAAATGCTGGTTACCAGTACTTTTTTTCTTTTTCCATCAGTGTTTTCAATAGCCTTGTTTGTTCAGAGTCGTTAAAACTCGGGATTGCTTGGTAAAGGGCTAAACTAAAACTAAGAAAAGAAAATGATCAAAGGTCAATGGGTTCCATAAAATTTTACCTCAAAAGCAAGCAATTTGATGTCAGATTCTTTTCATCGTTGTATCCCAAAAATTATAGTTCATGATGTGTGAAAACATAGACCTATATGCACATGTGTAATGAAATTTACATGAAGCCTATTCGCTTCTTTGACAGATGTATATATCATGGACAAAAAATAGTCCTGAAGAAACTTTTATATATGCTTTGGTTTTGACTCTAACGATGATAGAAATTTGCAGCTGTTTCATGATCATCGACTTTGACAATCAATTTTACAAAGAAATCTGGCTCAGCAATATTTTAGAAGGGAGACGTATGATAATAGAGCTTTGATCATATACCGGACTATTTTCTTATTTCGGAAGTGTGGAAGATACGAAAGTTTGTAATGACTGTAAAGCATTAAAAGTAAAGGTACTAGTGTGATGAAATAAATGAGCCATGCTCTGTGAAAAGGCTGTTTAATGTATCGGCAAAAAGGATAGACTCCTATCAGGCTGCGCATTCCGCGCAGGCTGACATGGTTCGAAACTTTTTGCTAGCGTAAAACTTCCCGTATGTCCAAGAACCATTCTGCCCCATGATACAGTGGTTATTTAACAAAATAGATTTCATTTGCAAACGGTGTAAACTCTTTACCGCCCGATAAAATTTAAGACTCCTTCCAATTACGAGGCTTTCGCAGGTGACAAATCAAATCTTGTTAAAAATGATGGAATTTGCCTTTGAAAGAATAGAAAACATTGCGGAAAAAGGAGAAAATGCTGGTTTCCAGCATTTTCTCCTTTTCCCATTATGTTTTCAAATGGCCTCTCACTTACTGTCGTTAAAACAGGGACTTGTGTCGTAAATGGATTTGGAAAAAAAAAAAAAAAATACTGTCAAATCTCACCAGAACACTGCTTTTATTGTTGACATATAATTTCATTTTGGTTTTTTTATCTCAACAGTTGCTGCTAGAATGGCACTTGCAAGACGAGGCGGTTAGTATTTTTGTTTTGTTTAACCACGAAAATATATTTCCACTCACATTGTTATGCACAATACAAAATCTAAACATTTTTTCTCTGAATATTTTCCTATCATAACTTACTCAGGGGCATTTTTGACCCTGTAAGTCAACACATTCTATAGTACCCAAACTAATACACGTTCCCATGACAGATTTCTGGTGCAGAACGATTTTCATTGGTTCATTTATTTATATTACAAATGTTCAAACCATTTAGTTTAGTGTTTGTAAATTTAAGAAAATCATCTCTTTTATGACACCTAAACTTAATTTTTTCCATCTACAATCGTGTAATATGATTTGTCTTGTAATTGCATTTTCAGGTTTTAGATTTGGACCAGGGCCATTCCCTTTTACCGAATTCGGTAGGCAAACGTAGTGAACCGACCTGTTAACACGTGACCTGATAGAAACTAACAGCATGTTGATCTATAGAATCTAACTCTTTAAATTTCATTACGGAAAACAGGGGCTTTTGCGGGCGGCATAGATCAAGATCAGACTGCACAAAATGTGCAGTCTGATCTTGGATCTATACCGTCCGCTGGTTTAGTCAAGTCTATAAGATAGAGATCTGACTGAGTTTTGTATTTAGGGTTAATAAATTCATGAAACAATTTTCATGGATGCTATCTATAAGGTTTATATGTTTTAACCGTCAGAGCGCCAGATAAAACCAACTGAAATGTTCATCCTAGAAACACGATCCGAATACTAGTACAAGCGATTTCATGATTGTTTTTGTCTACAATGTTTCAGCATAGGGGACAGTGTAGATCAAAGATCAGGCTGCATGTTTTGTGCAGCCTGATCTTTATCTACACTGGCCGCATAGGCAACTATAGTCGTGAAAGGCGCTTTAAGGGTTAAATTTAGTTGAGTGGCGCTCTAGGAAAAAGAGGAGTAATGCAACTTCCCAATGCATTAAACCAAACCAACTTGTTACATAAACTGATACTATATACATAGTAAAATTAGTGTTGCACCCCCTGTGTTTTTTACCGGGTTTGATTTTCTGACGTGAATGAGATAAAATTGGGTCGAAATTAGAATTCGGCTGCTGCATACACCAACAGACTCGTCTTGTGCCCATAAAATGAACTGAACTGAGGTATCCCTTGTCCTCATGGTAAGTGGGAATCTTTTGCCTAGATGTTGCTTTCAAATTTAAGAAAAACGAGGAGCGTTTAAGTTTGGTTAAAACAGGGAATTTAATGTCGAAACAAAACTTACAACAGGTTGAAAGTGACCTGCAGAGAATGGACACACAAAATCAGGCAATATTGCGTACTTCCGCCCGGGGCATGCAAAACAGCTTGCCGTCTTTGTCTCACACCTCTCAAGAGAGGTTGAAACAGTTCGATCAGTAGCTGCTGCCATGAGGTTAAGGGATACCTCAGTTCATTCCATTTCAGAGATAACAGACTTGTTTGTTCTTGTATACAGCAGCCAGATTCTAATTTCCAACCCATTTCATATCATTCACGCCAGAAAATTAAACACGTTAAAAACACAGGGGGTGCAACACTAATTTTACTATGTATATTTTGTCCATTTAACGACTTAATCGTGAGGTAGAGTGGTCCTTCAACACGCATGAAATTGGCCAATAACAAAAAGTTTCGACCCATGTCAGCCAGCGCAGACTGCAGCTTAAACATCATTCAAGCAATCAATGGTTAGGACTGATTTACTCAAAAAGGCCATGCACTCCTTTTTTCATTTCTAATTGTGTGTGTGTGTGGGGGGGGGGGGGGGAAGGGGCCCACAAATCGCTTTTACAATGAGCCCTTCTCTCTTTTCCGACATTATTTCAATTTCAACCAAAACACCCCCAATTCCCCTTTCTTCAAACTGTTCAATAGTTGGTGTTAGGTATTTAGAATGGCATAGTTCTAGTATATCGTAAGATGTAGATCTCCATAGAGTTTGCATGAATTTGTCATGTTATGAACAATAATGATGAATTATACTATAGTATACAGTTCGTATACTTAAAGGCGCAAAGGCGGCCAAAAAGGCAATGCAGGTGTTAAAATGCATTTAAATCATACCATTAAAAAATATGGAAAATACTGTAAAGATGGCAGTCTGTTACTGTATGGTCGGTCCAAGTGTTAACCGCTGACAGAAAAATTAATTTTTAAGTCAGGCAAAAAGTAAACAAAACAGAGCGACCTGGCAACTTTTAACCTAGTTTTGAAATTAATTTCTCTGTCAGCGACTAACACTGGGACTGACGGTTCAATAACAGATTGTCATCTTCACAATGATGTCGATAATTTTAAATGATATTATTTAAATCTAAATGCATTTTAACACCTGCTTTGTTTACTTTTGGCAGCTGTTGCTACTTTAAACATCGATATTGTGTCACTTATAATATTGTGTGTCAACATTGAACTGGGACAAATTTGTTTCCGTAAATCATATTCGTAAATTTTCATGCAATGTATGGAGTAATGAGTAATGTGCCGAAGTAAGGTCATTGAATATGCAAATATCTCGGGTTAATTTTGTCAAAAATTACACAAAAAATCCAAGACAATAACACAGCACGAGTAGAGTGAAACTGCTTTGACTTGTCATATAATGAATATTCCGTCTTTTTACGTGTACTATTTATAGATCTCCGATAATTTACGATTTATAGGAAGTTTATTTCGGGACCATGTGTGTCCAGGAATTTTATCTGTACATCATGGACACCGCGACAAGATCAGTTTATTATACATACATATTAACTCTTATCCTGCTGAATAAATTTAATGGAACTTTCAAGCCGATAGCAAAAAACAGAATAATGCTATTTCAAACTTATTTTTGCAGAAAAAATATCTTCTTATCGGACAGTGTAGATCCAAGATCGGACTGCACGTTCTGTGCCGTCTGATCTTGATTTACACTGTCCGAAAAAGGTCAGTGAGTCGCACTTGGCAGCCTTAGGGTTTAACATTTGAACTCCGTTTAGAAAGAGCCTCGGCAATTATCGGAAAAAAACCGAGCACGGTCACGGAAACAAAGTAGTGACAAGTCAAAACGGTTTTGCAATACTAGTTTATTGTATATGAGCGGCTCTCTTGCGAAAGGGGGTTCGATGCATCTTCATAATGTATTTTACCAAGCCAGCCACTACATAATTATTCATCCTTTTTGTCCAATAACCGACTGAGTCATGCCGTAGAATCGTCTATGGATATGCAGGAAATTTACAAAAAGCAAAAAGTTTCGACCCCTGTCAGCCTGCGCGGTGCACGGACTGCGTAGGCTTACGTGGGTCGATACTTATCGCAGATGCGCTAAAAATCCTTTTCACAAAGCATGACTCATAGTAATGCATAGAGTTTACATTTGTTCATATCCTCTCATTTCCTGGTAGTATCCTTATTGTTACATACATAAGTGCTCATTTCATATAACTGTAACCTCTTTTTTCTGTGTTCATTTTAAGGGTCAAGGCCAATCACTGGAAGTCCCTTTGCCACTGGCCCTGTATTTTTCCCGGGTACTTTTGAAGGTCCAAGATTTGGCACAGGGCCATCATTTGGGACTGGCACATTCGGAGCAACGGGAGAACCAACCTTTTTCCCAGGAGGCAGTCGTTTTCCACCCGGAAGTGGTTTTCCAACTGGGGGTGGATTCGGCGGGCCAATGCCTCCTACCGGAAGCGGCTTCCCTTCCACACTGGATATGTCCACAACGCCAGGCGAAACTGGTCGCTCCCAGACAACAACAGAGAGCGGCAGTAAGTTTTTTTTTTTATGACCAATCATTGTACAAGAGTCTTTTAACATTTAGGAACGTGTAGTCTGATCTTGGATATATGTACACTTTCCGATACGACGAGAAAGTCTATTTGAAATTTAACCTTTATACATGAATAAATGTGGCTCAAATAATTGACTGTGTTTTTGAAATGGAAGACAACAACAATGTGGGCAATTGAGAAAATGCTGATTACCATCGTAGGCGAAAAATGCTGGTAACAAGCATGGGAGAAAATAACATTGTTGGAAATGGAAAAATGCTGGTTTCTACCCTTTGTTTTTTTTATTTCAGGTGGAATGACAACAGACCAAAGTGGATCCACAGGTAATAAAAGTAGTGTGTTGTTTGATTAGATAATTAAGACTTCAACAGATATACAAAAACACTGTAGTAGCATCATAGTAGCATTGCGTGAATTAATAGTCGAGGATTCATTCCTCTCTCGCCGCTGAACTTTGTTTCGACTATGATTTTTGGAAAAGTAGCCAGTGGCTTGGAAAAATGGTTGTGCGAAATACTGGTAAAAGAAATTCTTGGGAGGCATCGATAGAATTGAAATAATATTGAAAACGACATGAAATACAGGCAAACAAAAATTGCTCATAAATGTCTTTGTGGCATTGTCTTTTAGTTTTTATCAACCAATCAGATATGTATTTTTTCTTTTATAATCCATTTTCATGGCATTTCCAGAAGGTCGTTGAGACTTCAATAGTCACTGGTATACAAAAAAGAGAGAGAGAGAGGAATATAGTAGCATCAAATACAGACAAACCATACTGCTTATAAATGTCTCTGTGGCATTGTTCTTTTAATCATCGATCATTCAGAAAGGTGTTTTTTCTCTAATAATTCATTTTACATATGCTCTGTGAAAAGGGGGCTTAATAAATCTGCAAAAAGTATCGACCCAGGTGAGCCTGCGCGGATTGCGAAACTTTTTGCTATTGGTCAATTTTCAGCATGTCAACGGACTAGTCTACCTCATGATTAAGTCGGTTGGTAGACAAAGTGAATTTTATGGATCCATAATTATATAATGGCTTGCTGGTTATCATGGATCACGGAGATGCGTTAAGCCCCCTTTTTCAAGAGCGTGGGTCATTTCACGACTTTTCCTCTTTTATTGCCAGTGCAACGTTGTTTTTACTTGTACTTTTTGTAACTAGATGATGATATTTAATAACATCATTGTTTTATACCTTGCAGGATTCTCAGGTGGCCCAGACGTATCAAGAATTCCAACAGGTGAATATGATCTTCTTGTTTACAATTACAATATACATAGAGGATACTTGTCTTTTTCGGTGAAAGATCGTAATTTATTTCATCTCGTGAACATCATCGGTAATATTTTCACTCGTGGCTGTAATTTATTTCATCTCGTGAACATCATCGGTAATATTTTCACGAGTGGTGCAGCCACGAGTGAAAATATTACCGATGATGTTCACGAGATGAAATAAATTACGATCTTTCGCCGAAAAAAAACAAATATTCTATTTATTTCATGCTTCTAACGCCTTTCTTTTGTCGAGACTTCCATAAAAATCAGTACAAACTCCCCGTGGTCGGTATTCTCACTGGTCGTACCCGTGTAATATCGAAAAATATTTCACCGCTATTTTTCTTACCGGAAAGCATGAAATAAAAGTAGAAGTTTTGACCCTGTATATCTACCAATCAAAATGTTTCACATGGTGTCACCGTCCAAATCCTTTCTGTAACGAAAAATGCATCTAGAGCTCAAGTATCATTTGTTTATGAGAAAGTTTGATTAACCCTTTCCCAAACGACAAATTTTGGACTGGTCCAAATTAAAAGAGTTTGCAGACGACAATTTTAAATTTGATGAAAATGGCAGAAAGTTCTCCAAAAGGGTAGAAAACACTGTGGGAAAAGGAGAAATTGCTCGTTACGAGCAATTTCTCCTTTTCCCACAGTGTTTTCAAAAGACTTGTACTGCAGACACGTGAAAACCAGGGCTTGTTTGGGAAAGGGTTAACGATAATAATTTTAATAACTCCGTGTAAAAGCAAGAAAAGGTTTTTGGTCAGCCTAAAGAAGTAGGACTGTGATTCATTGATTGACAGGCTGGCTGGCTGGACAAACGACCAAACGGCAGACCAAACGACCGACTGGCTGGCTGGCTGGCTGGCTGCTCGGTCTTTGGGTCGGTCGGTCAGTTGGTTGCGATCGGTCGGTAGACTGACTGACTGGCTAACCGACCGACAAGGCTGGGGCCCAGAAATGCCTTGCCTAAGGCCGCTCTCACGAGGGAAAAAAATCAGTGGTTGGAGGGTGGATCAAACCTCCGGATTTAGAATCATTTTCATTGAGCCACACTGAACCCCAGTAGGAACCAAGAACAATGAAAGATAAGTCACTTTTTCTATCATTGCAAAATAAGAAATAAGGAAAGTTCTCCGCAATTTATATTTTAATGATTACTCCCTTTAAACAGGAGGATCAACTGACCTAGGAACGACCGGAAGCGGCACACCATTCCCAGGGTCGGGAGCATCTGTTCCAGATCTGACACCAAGCCCAGATGCCGGCATGGGTGCTTCCCCTTTTCCTGCTGGCTTTGGCGCACCAGGAGGTTTTGGAGGATGTAAGTCATTTAATTCTAACCACTTACCAAACAATCCCCACTTTTAAGGATCCCCAGGAAAATAGCTTTTAAAAACATTGTGGAAAAAGGAGAATATGCTGGTAACCAGCATTTTTTCCTTTACGTAATATGTTCTTTACCCTTCCAAAAACAAACAATGTTTGAGTAACATTTGTTTTGTCGTCTGCTAATGCTTTCAGTTTAGACATGTCTAAATTTTGTCGTTCGGTGAAAAAGCTTAATCGTTATCACCTGAAACACGTTCTTAAGAAAACTTTAAAAAATCGTTGTAAAAAAAAAAAACGACAGTCAACGTGAATCAACCCTTTACCGCTCAACCTAGTGGTTTAACCTTGTCTGCAATTAGATTCAATTTGGACGACTCGAAAAACTTTGTCGTCTGTTAAGGAGCTAAACCGTAAACCTAATAGTGACAAATATATGAGTCTTGCTCTGGCAAAAGGGGTCTTAATGTATCTCCGTAATGCATAATATCAAGCAAATCATCTCATAATTATGGATCAATAATAACTACTGTTTTAAAAACCGACTGAATCATGAGGAAGACTGGTCCTTTAACATACAGAAAATTGACCAACAGCGAACAGTTTCGGCCCAGGTCAGCCTGCGCGGACTGCTTTTCACAGAGCATGGCTCATATAAACTCGACCTCTCCCCACGGCTGAAAATACGATCCTCTAAAACTGAAAACATTTTTATCTTGTAGGCTTGACTGAACTGATGGAGGGTTTAGATCCAAGATCAGACTGCACGTTTTGTGCAGCTTGCTCTTGGCCTATGCAGTTCGCGAACGCCCCGGTTTTCGCCTGTGGCGCTTAAATAGTCACTAGACGATTGTAAAAAAGTATTATTTAGCCATATTTGGACAAATAAACCAATTATATTAAAAAAATTAGCCTAAGATGACGCTTCTAGTCTTTCCATAGCAGTTATTGACGCTTCTGGTTGCTATTTAGATAGATTGATACAAAATCGCGTATTCCTACGCTTGCTTCTGTTCCAACACTCGGTTTTAAAATCTGTTTAAAATCTGTTATGGTTCAGTGTATTTCTTGACATATTTATGGTGGAAGTCCTGTAAATTTCAATAATGTTAACGTTGTTTAAGTGTTGCATTGATGCCAAACTGAAGGGGCGTGTTCTCAATGGTACTATGTTGCCACCTATTGATATTGCTATGTTAGGTTTCCTGGAATCGATATTTTTTTGTTGTTGAAATCCATCATGGTAAATCTGATTGGGATGCTTCGCAACCCACTTCAAAAATTAATTCCCCATATAGTGTGAGCTAAAAGAGTACAATAGGCACTTTTAACCCTAAAGCTGCCAATCGCGACTCTGTGACCTTCTACGGACAGTGTAGATCAAGATCAGACTGCACAGAACGTGTAGTCTGATCTTGGATCTACACTGTCCGATAAGAGGATATTGTTCTCCAAAAAATAAGTTTGAAATACCAATTATTCTGGGATTTGCTATCGTCTTGAAAGTTTTATTTAACTTATTTAGAAGGATAAGGGTTGAAGAAAGTCAAATTATTCTTAATTTTCAGTCGGTCCAATGCCTCCCACACCAACAGGTTTTGGGCCAGGTTTTGGAAGACCTATGTCGGGACCTTTCCCCGGGGAGAGTTCTGGTGGGTTCCCAAGCGGCCGCGTGGATTCAAGTGCCCCAAACGGTCGGTTCCAAGGCGCCCCAGGCGGATTTCGAGGATTCGGCCCAAGTGATCGCTCGGGATTCGTTCCCCCAACGGCTGGTCCAATGACAGGTGACGGTAGATTTTTCGGTCGAGGACCAGCTTTTGATGTTACACCCTCATTTCCGGGTAGATCCACATTTATGACCCCGTTCCCTGGAGATCCCAGATTTTCATCCTTTGGTCAGTCAGGCCGATTTACAGCACCTGGGCCTCAATTTACGACACCTGGCGCCTCAACTGATCCGAACCTCAATTTGAGATTTCAGCCTCTTCCTGGAAGTCAGCCCTCGGGACAATTTAGTGGGGTCACTGGGCCAAACCAATTTCCGCCCATGACTCCCAATATGCGAAATCCTCCACCAAACACTAATACTATCAATACTAACAACAACCAAATTGCACCATCCGGAACCGGTAGCCAGGCTGCATCGATAGACGGGTTTGGTGCAGTTTCCTCTACCAACAACCTTAACACCGAACCAGGTAACATGGTTTCGAATGCCAACGCAAATTCCGGCGAAATTATACGATTTGATGCTGGAGTTTCCGCATCACAACCGGAAGTAGTGGTCAATAATGCTGGGAACCAGGCAGGTGGCTCTAATGAATTCCGTGTGGTCGAGGTAGGAAATATTCTCGATGCGCCGACAGGTTCAGGAAGTATAACAATCCCATCTACCGACCGGTCTGTTGTAGACAGCATGGGATTCCAGGCCGGGGGAGATGCAAATATGGCTGCACGAGATCTAACAGGTAAGCTTACCGTTTATACCCAAGCAAGCAAGCCAGCCAGCCAGCCAGCCAGCCAGCGTGTCGCTGCTCGAGGTAGTCTTGTTGATATTGTAGACCAGGCTAAAACATCTAGGCCTGTCTCCTCTATTTAGGTCATGCTCTGGCAAAATGGGGCTTAATGCATCTCTGTAACGCATTATACCAAGCAAGTCGTAACATACTTATCGATCAATAATAGCCACTTTTTTAAACAACCGACTTTATCATTACGTAGACTGGTCCTTGGACATACAGAAAATTGGCCAGTAGCGAAAAGTTTCGGCCCAGGTCAGCCTGCGCGGACTGCGCAGGCTGACCTGGGTCGATACTTTTCGCAGATGCATTAAGCCCCATTTTCCCAGAGCATGTCTCATTTCTTTTTTATTCTAGTAGTGACAGGATAATTGTCAAGATTAAAATACAGTTTCACCAAGTGAATACAAAAAAAAAAAAGTGATTTTTAGCTCCACTGCTGCAAACCAGCATAGTTTATACGATGGCATAGTTTCCGTCGTCTGTCCGTCTCTCCGTCCGTCCGTGCTTTTTTTTTTTATTTACGCGATGAAGTCTGCATTTGTGGTCGGATTTTCGTGAAACTTGCACAGTTTATTTATCTCATCAATAGCTTGAACTCAGAACCCTATTGATTTAACAAAAAAAAAAAAAAAAAAAAAAAATACGATCGGTGTGGGAAAAGTAGCAATTTAAAGGTGAAAATTTCCATTTCTTGTTTACGCGATAAAGTTTGCATTTGTGGTTGGATTTTCGTGAAACTTGCACAGTTTGTTTACCTTATAAATAGCTTGAACCCTATTTATTTTGACAAAAATCTGACGATCAGTGTGGGAAAAGTAGCCATTTAAAGTTGAAATTTTCCATTTCTTGTTTAAGTCGGCATTTGTTATTGGACTTTCATGAACCTTGAAAAGTTGCTTTGTATTATCAACGGCTTGAACCCTATCGATTCTGAACAAAAAAAAAAAAAAATCCGACAATAAGTATGGGAAAAGAAGCAATTTAAAATACGAAAATTACATATCTGGTTTACACAGTAAAGTTGGCTTTTTGTAATCGGATTTTCATGAAATTTGCACAGTTGCTTTGAATCATCAACAGCTTGAGCTCTATTGATTTTGAAAACAAATCTGACAATCAACATGGGACAAGTAGCCATTTAGACTTAAAAATTTACATTTCTTGTTTACGCAATTACGTCCGCATTTTTTATCCTTTTTTTTTTTTATTCGAACTTGCAAAGATTATATGTATCATCAAGGGATTGAACACTATTGAAAATGAAGGAATCTAGCAATTAGTTTAGGGAAAGCAGCTATTCGATGACTTATCATTGTTTACTCAATACAGTCCAAATTATTAGTCACATTTCTTTGAAACTTGCAGGGATTATTTAATAGAATGAGTACTAATTCCGCATTGAATTTGGCTGGATTCCAAACAATTGGCTTTGAGCAATTGTACTTCATTTCTTTTCACTATTTGTTCAATTCACCATGTCTACCTGTGCTGTCCTAGTGGGTTCAAGCTCAGTTGCAACAACACTCCCCCCCCCCCCCCCCCCAGCCCCCGCCCCCAAGTTCTGTGTGTTTGTCTTTTTCCTTCTGCATCATGAATTCATAATGTATGCTGGGAAAAAAAGCAAAATCACTGCCAGTAGAGCATTTCAGGCCCTCAAGGGCCTCTTGTTTTACGAATGGCGAATGTTGTTATTCATGAATGAAAATGTATAGAGTATATTTGTTTTGTTTTTAAAGTGAAAGATCGAAATTTATTTCATCTCATGAACGTCACAGGGTATGATTTTCGCGAGTGGCTGCGCTACTCATGAAAATATTACCGATGATGTTCACAAGATAAAATAATACTCGTGAATATATTACCGTATGATGTTCATGAGATGAAATAATACTCGTGAAAATATTACCGTATGATGTTCACGAGATAAAATAATACTCGTGAAAATATTACGGTATGATGTTCACAAGATGATATAAATTTCGATCTTTTACAAAAAAAAAATAACATCAAATACTCTATTCATTTCATGCTTTTAATCCCTTTTTTGTTGGGACTTTCTAAGTACAGCGGAGCTCTTGGTATTTCCGTACCAGTGGGTTTATCAATCGGTAAGTTCATCGGTCGAAACGGAGAAATTATCAAGCCATAATCCACCATGATTTCCCGATAAACTACCCAAAAGCATGAAATAAATCTTGATCTTACTTCAGTGCAAACAACTTTCCTTTTTTGTTACATGCTTAAACCCAACAAATGTGCAAATTTTGTTTGGCACGAGCCGGGCAGGGATCAGACCTTCTGAAGTCAGCAATACCCGCTATTTCATTGTCTTTGAGATGGACCAGCAAGGGATTTTAACCTTTAACTTCCAATCCTGGTAGCAGATGCCTTTACTTTTAAGCGATGGGGGTCATCTATAAAATATCGTTGCATAATTTTCCGTTTCTTATATACTATAAAGTTTTAGCTTAAATACACGCATCGCACGCGAATAAAATCATACTCTACGGTGTAAGAATCCCAATCTAAAAGCGTCCGACAAGGTCCCGTATACGTTATGGTATGATGTAATCCTTATGCGGACTACTTTCCCATTTAATTAGTCAAAATATTGCGTTATAATGGTCACCCACTACTCATGAAAAGAAGTCATTAGGCCTACTCAATGTACCAATATTTGTGTCAATTTCCTACCTTTTTCGAGAAAAAAAAAAAAAAAAATATATATATATATAGCAAAATTAGTGTTGCATCCCCTGTGTTTTTTACCGGGTTTGATTTTCTGACGTGAATGAGATAAAATTGGGTCGAAATTAGAATTCGGCTGCTGCATACACCAACAGACTCGTCTTGTGCCCGTAAAATGAACTGAACTGAGGTATCCCTTGTCCTCATGGTAAGTGGGAATCTTTTGCCTAGATGTTGCTTTCAAATTTAAGAAAAACGAGGAGCGTTTAAGTTTGGTTAAAACAGGGAATTTAATGTCGAAACAAAACTTACAACAGGTTGAAAGTGACCTGCAGAGAATGGACACACAAAATCAGGCAATATTGCGTACTTCTGCCCGGGGTATGCAAAACAGCTTGCAGTCTTTGTCTCACACCTCTCACGAGAGGTTGAAACAGCTCGATCAGTAGCTGCTGCCATGAGGTTAAGGGATACCTCAGTTCATTCCATTTCAGAGACAACAGACTTGTTTGTTCTTGTATACAGCAGCCAGATTCTAATTTCCAACCCATTCCATATCATTCACGCCAGAAAATTAAACACGTTAAAAACACAGGGGGTGCAACACTAATTTTACTATGTATATATCAACACATCATGATTGCCATATTTTGTTGTCCAAAATTGACTTTGAACTCGTGAGATATCAGTTTTTCCCACGCTAGCCTAATCAAGCCGCAGGAAAGTTACTACAACATAAATAGAGGATATTTGTTTTTTTTCGGTTATTTCATCGAGTGAACATCATCGGTAATATTTTCACGAGTGGCGCAAGCCACTCGTGAAAATATTACCGATGATGTTCACTCGATGAAATAAATTTCGAGCTGTCACCGAAAAAAACAAATATTCTATTTATTTCTTGCTTCTAACGCCTTTTTTGTCGAGACTTCCATAAAAATCAGTACAAACTCCCCGTTGTCGGTATCCTCACTGGTCGTAACCGTGTAATATCGAAAAATATTTTCACCGCTATTTCTCGATATCCTACCGGAAAGCATGAAATAATATTCCGTATCTATTTCACAGCAACAACAGTAGTAACGGGAGGAAATCAAAGTAACGCAAGTTCCGACACATTGTCCCTTTCTTCACCCCTCAACCGAGATTTCTCATTTTTCGTCCCATCCGACAATACCAATTCAGGTAGGAATTTTATTGCTTTAGTCACATTCTATCAAACGAAAAACATAAGCAGTTATCAAAGTATATCTCTAAACCGATGCAGGATATAGGACACATGTTAAAATGGTTTGTTTGCTAATCGGGTGTTCAGTACATGTACCTATTTTACCGTACTTCATTTACTATTATGTCACCTGGACTGTAAAATTGTCCCCGTTGTACGCGAACATAATAATTTACCCGTACACTTTAAAATAGCTGTATCAGGGGAAGTAACCAGTCTATGAGGACAGTAATAATAATCATGCCTTCAGATGACCAGCCCGCATAGCTGAGGTGGTAGAGCGTAGGACTTGCAAACATCAGGTCTTAGGTTACTTGATAGTGTTGGTTCTAGCCCCACGGTTGGTCATCTAAAATTACTAATAGTCATTTGGATGAGACGTTAAACCGAGGTCCCGTGTGACGGTGCTATACACCGAGCACGTTAAAGAACCAGGCGTAATTTAGGGTGGGTTTCGTCCTGTATCTTGCACTATCCCCGTAACAAAACTAACAAACATGGGGGGGGGGAACGTAGCCCATATGGGCAACCGGTGGCGACGATAAATAAACGCAAATTCAGTCATTTCATGCTTTTAGCGCCACTTTATTAATTCAGCAAGCCTCAGGCGATTCGTTGACAAAATCTCTACTGTAGGCTGTATTTCGATGGGTGATATACATCTATACAGTACATTTCTTCGCCGGAAATAGGCCGCTTTACCGTTCCTAAAATTGTAATGCTCCACTTAAAAAGAGAAAACACGTTCCATAATTTTCTTTCCAAAATCTTTATCAATAAATTCTGTTAACAAAGTTTGTCAATTCATTTTTAATGTGGTTTCATCAATTCCGTCGGCATTTTTCACGGACAGAATTCATTGTGGTTGTTGTTGTTGATAATCGATTTTCATTGGCGCCACCCATTGTCTTCCGCTAGATGGCATTTTTGAAATATATACCTATCTGCTATGGGCATTCTGGGTACAGAACCGGACTACTTTTCAAAAATGACAGTCGATGCAGCGAATTTCAAATTGAAATATACGGTTATTCAAAACAATGCTACCTGGTATTATTCATTCAGCTATCTACACTGTCCGATTGAGGAGAAATTTTTCCCCAAATAATACCTGTGAAATAGCAAAATTAGGGTTTAAACTATTGGCTTGAAAGTTGAAAGTTTCATTTTATTTATTTAGCAGTTTAAGGGTTAATGTATTTATCCGGGTTCCATCAATGCTAGGCTAGAGCTTTAAAAGGGCTTGTCCAGGTACACTCCCACGAAATTCTCAGCGCTTCGAGTGGGTATCAAACCCTGGGTGTCCAAGTTTCGAATACTAAACCTTTATCTCTTAGCCACATGGGAACATTCCTCACCTTCCCCTTTCCGCCCCCCCCCCCCCGCCACCCGGGGCAGCAAACACGTCTGGTCAGCTGCCATGGTTCATATTCACCAACTAATCTCAAAAACGTTCTTTGTCTTGTTCTCTAAAAATTTCTACATTTGAAAGTAACACAACTCCTGACTAGCTAAACCATTTGGTTTAGCCAATCAGGAATTGTGTTACTTTCAAATCTAGAAAATCTTGGAGAATAAGCCTAAGAATAGTTGGTGAATACGGAACCTGGGTCAAAGCAATGAGCTATAAATATCATATTGAATTTTATCTATGTCTTTTTCATTTCAGCCTCAGGACCTCAAGGTGCCACATTTAGCGTTGAATCACCGCCACCACCACCAATAATGGTTCCCAATAACAACAATCAACAACCAGGTACCAGTCCATAGATTTAGTGGCCTTGCACACAGGAAACCATCTAACAAAAACACTGCTTACGTCATTGGGATGCGGCCATGTTGTTTTTCTGTTTGTACACGTTAAGAATTCGAAATAGTTGCACAGTTGTGATTTGGATTTTTCATTTCATCGTCAGTAGTATCATTTTTAATGCCGAATTCATGCAGTTTATACTATTAAAGAAGTAAATGAAATTATTGAAAATTAACCCATTTCTGTGCCGCATGCGAAAATATTGGCTTTTGCACACGGTGTAGATTAAGATCAGGTCGCAAAGAACATGCAGTCTGATCTTGGATGTACACCATCCAGTTGTTTCGTCGGGCCTTTTTGTTCAAAACCTTTCCGAGCTTCAGTGAATTTTTTATCCAGTCCTCGAGAGAGGTTGAGTTTATGTATTTCCTTGTTGAAGGAGCTAATGCAGATTGTATTACTGAAACCATAGGTACATGTATAGGTGCGATGAGATCAGACTAAAAGTATTAACTATATGATCTTTGTCCACAATCATTAATTTACATCCATGACGGCATGTGACGGAATTGGGATGCAGAAGAGTTGTACCAAAACGCTAAATAAATAAAATATATTTATTTTATGTCATATTTATTTTATGTCATTTAATCGATATCATCAATTAAATGACACATGGTGAGGTCAATTTTCGCAAAATGACTCTGCTCAATTTATTGGCACTGCTTCTGCACTGCTTCTGTAGTACTCTTGAAGACATTACACACCTCTCGCATGCAGGACTATATTTTTACCCTTATAGCGCTAAATAAGTGAAAAGTAAATTCTCAGTCAGTAGACAAGTTGCAGTTGTTTTTGTCAGAACATCTAGCAAAGTAATGGACAATGTAGATCCAAGATCAGACTGCACGTTCCGTGCTGTCTGATCTTGATCTACATTGTCCGCAAATTAAAGTTTAGCCGAGAGCAGTGCTTTAAGGGTAAAAACTCCAATAAGCATCATAAATGTGTCCCGGAGTTATCAGCCATTGGTTAAGTTATCCACCGAAAGGCAGTTAATCATTTTTAAAAGTTCGAGCTTGAAATGTGCTTAACAACAATTATGTGACACTGGCGACATTTTAAAGAGACTGTTGCGGATGCTGTAGATCCAAAACAGACTGCACAACACATTCAGTCCGATCTACAACGTCATCAAACTTGATAAAACATAAAACGAAAATGTCACTGCAGTGGTATCGTATATATGGACCTTTTTCCATTCACAGCGAATACCTTCGAACACTATTTTATCATATAACTATCCCTCACTTTCAGTGCAATACAGCCATTTCGAATTTCCTTATCCTAGTTCTGTATTTTGTAATAATTTCTTAAGCATTGCTTAGATCCAGATTTTGCTGTGAAATTAACTGTGAAAATTGATGATCGTGACATACTTGTGATTTTTTACAGCTGTAGATTCAAACCAAATTAATTAAATGCAAGTCTTTTTTGGGACTATTGTTTTCCGTGATGTGCACAGCTGTCAGACAAGCACGTAGGCTTCATGTAAATTTCAATACACATGGACATATAGGTCCATGTTTTAACACATGAAGTCATTTGGCATTCCTCGGGTGATCCGGTGATCAAATCCCTCGGCTGCCACTCATCACAACTCGGCCGATTCCGTACCTACATCTAACCTCGTCCGTATAAAGGAGGCTTCCATTTTGAACTACCAATCACATGATCTTAAACATGGCGGTGCCCCTGTAGATCGCTTAGCAACGACATGAACAACCAAGGTGAAGTTATTCACTTCTATCGATCTGTCGATGAAAGCTCCTAACGGAATTGATAAACCACGCTAAAAATCGAATGTACAAACTGTTTGCCGACTGAAATATTCTTAGAAAGCTAACGATAGAAAATTTACTCATGTTTTCTTTTTTAAGAAGAGCCTTACAATTTCAATAACGGTAAAGCGGTGTGCTTCCGGAGATGTGCGAAATGTACCGTGTAGGTGCATATCAAGCTACGTGATACAGCTGAGGGATTTGATCACCGGATCACCCGAGGTATGCCGAATGCCTCGGCTGTATCACATAGCTTGATATGCACCTACACGGTACATTTCGCACGTTTCCGGAAGCACACCGTTTCACCGTTATTGAAATTGTAAGGCTCCTCTTAAAAAAGAAAACATGAGTCAATGTTCTATCATTATCTTTCTAAGAATATTTCAGTCGGCAAACAGTTTGTACATTCAATTTTTAAGTGTGGTTTATCGATTTCGTTGGGGGCTTTCATCGACAGATCGATAGATGTGAATAACTCCATCGTGGTTGTTCATGTCGTTGCTAAGCGATTTACTGGAGCGCCGCCATGTTTAAGATCATGTGATTGGTAATTCAAAATGGAATCCGCCTTTATATGGACGAGGTTAGATTTAGGTACGGAATCGGCCGAGTTGTGACGAGTGATCATGAAGTATAATTCTCGAGATAATGTTATGTAATGAATAGGATCTAACATTTGTTGGCTTTTGAGTTAAAATCTTACTAAAATCGTCAACAAAATTTTTATTAAGCTCGCCAAAGGCTCGTTTAATGATTTTTTCCGGACTCTATTAGTAAAGGTTTATCTCAAAATACTAATTCATGTCAGATCTTCTATATCTCTGAATAGGTCTACCGCATTTATCAGAATAACATATGAAGCACGCGCTAGAAAAAGTGGCCTAATGTATCTCCGTGATCCATAATACCAAGCAAGTCATCATGTCATTGTTGATCCATAAAATCCGTTTCCTCTGACAAGCAACTCAATCTTGAGGTAGAATGGTCCTTTGATATGCAGAAAATTTAGCAAACGTAAAAAGTTTCGGCCCAGGTCAGCCTGCGCGGACTGCGCAGGCTGATCTGGGTCCATAATTATTGCAGATGCATTTCAGGCTGTTTTTCCAAATATATCTTATTTCATTTGAAAATGTAGATCCAAAATCAGATTGTGGCTTTTGAGTAGCTTGATCTCGATCTACTCTGTCTTCAAAGGCAAAAGAAGTTCGTATAGGTACCAAAACGGTTAAAAAAAATATATATACATGTGTATATAGCTCTATATATATCTTATAGATAATACGTAATCGCATAATTTTTTAATAAAAAATCTAATTTCAAGGAGCCTGTGGTAGTTGTTATGCGTTTCATTTCTTTCTGCTAGATTTGCTTTCTTGAAAAATGACTCAATTTATGGATTCTTGAAATCGTATCAGTCACTCTATTTCAAATACACCCACACCCCTCCGCCCACACACATATATATATGTGTGTGTGTGTGTGTTTGAGCCCTGCTCTGGCAAAAGGGGCTTACTGCATCTCCGTGATCCATGAAACCAAGCAAGTAATCACATAACTATGGATCCATAAGATTCATTTTTTCTAACAACCGACTGAATCGTGAGGTATACTCGTATATCATACGATATAACAAAAATTGTTTTAGTCTTATATGATATTTCTCTCTAGCTACAAACCAGGTTTAAAGGTATTGTACTCGACAGATGATATCTGGTTGTATTACTTTTCATCGCAGTAATACGTTGTTCCTGAACGTAAAGGGGCCATTACTTCCAGTTTAACATCGTGACGACAGCTTCAAAACAGTTATGATGATTGATAAATATTCAATCTAACTTTCCCTAATAATCAGGTATCTTCATAAAATGGTGTAGGACAAAGACATAGTCAAAATGGATACATTTACCCTTTAAAATTATCCGACCAGTAGTGGTGTCAGAACTTCAACTATCTTCCATCATGCTCGACCTTGACCGCCGCCATCTTGGCTGTCGCCATTTGAATGTCTTGCTTATAGTCATCACTTGACCTGATGTCATGTTAACATAGAGAATGATCTTGTGAAATAAAATGAAAATCGCAAAGGATTTTAAAGTACATGTATCTTGGTACCAGAGGAAATTCGACCTGTTTTCATATCTATTATACCACCTTTTTAGAGACGTTCACTCGTTTAAACTTTTACCTTCGACTCAAGCGATTTTCAATAATCCAACAAGTTCAGTAATTATAACTACTTATTTTGTCAAAAGAAAGTTAGACAGTGAGATGTCGTAAGCGAAGTATAAGCTTATGGAAAGATTCTAATAAACGTAGAGTTTACCAAATGCAAGTTTAAACGACTCTGAAGAACATGGCATCCGAAAACAAAGTTCTCTGCCCTCACACTCGCAAATTCCATAATTTTAGTCACGTTTAATTTATTCTCTGAAAATGCTTTGAATTTGGACTAGTCCAAACTCTTGTCGTTTAATAAATGGTTAATGAAGCATTTTCACATTTCCTTCAATAGCGTCCTAGCACATGCTCTCTTTGATTCACTTCTGGCAAGATTACTTTACGATAATGGCGTATTTGTTGGTTAGTCAATGGAATTATAAGGACTAGGCCGTGCATCTGACGTACCGCACCGCACCGTGACCAGTCTCGTTAGTAGAAAATTCTGCACGCTGGTCATGTGTGACATTTGGCGAGACAATATAAAACAAATCCGTTTTTCAAAAAGGAAAAAGCTATGAACAATATTTGTACAGAAAAATGCCTGACTAGTTTAGAGACGTATGCTTTCATTATTGGTTGAACTTCCAAATGTCAAAATAATTGGACATCAATCCCATCTGGCATCTCATTTTTGTTGAGCCATAATTGAAATTCGGTTCAAATCTGCTGCTTAATATTTGAGGGAATGTGGGATTTTCGAATTCATTAGATTTAAAAGTCTCTTAACTCTCAAACATCGGATTTTGACCACAAACAAACTCGTTAGGCATCTCGTAACATGAAGACACGACCTACATTTGGAAAACATCTGATAATAATCATTGAATTTATCTAACGGAAACATGGACAATCTAAAATTTTCTTGATTTCAAAGTAAAAAAGGAAAAGGGCAAATAAAGTCACCCACTCTCAATTTTTCCAAAAATGAAACAAAATTCATATTCAGATGAAAAATAATTTCAGGGTCGGACAGTTCGGTACCAAGTATAAACGATCTTTTCGAAAACACTGGAATCGTTGCTGAGGAGTTTTCTGGTATGTAAATATAAGTGAACAGCGCTCTGTCAAAGGGGATTCAATGTTTCTACGTGATGCATTATATAAGGCGAGTCATCGCAAAATATAGATCCAAAAAGCGTCCGAATCATGTGTTAAAGTGGTATCTCGGCACGCAGAAAAATTTTACCAAATCAAAAAATTTCGACCAAGGTCAGCCTGCGCGGACTCCGCAGGCATGCATGGATCGATACTATTTCTAGATGGATAAATCCCACTTTGGACAGAGCATGTCCAATATGTATTTGAGTTTATCTTAATTCCAATATTACAAGTTGCTTCTCTGGACTGTGTAGATCAAGTTTAGACTTCACAAAGAAGTGATCATGAAATGGGTATCGTCAAATTTGGCATGTTATGCCTGTAGAGTCAGACAATATTTTCTACCCTTTTAAAGACAGATTTCACAATTTGAGTCACACTCAAAAAGTCGCCTGCAAATGTTTTTTGTTGGAGTCTAAATTTTTGTCGTAAAGTCAAAGTCTAAAGTGAATTAACATACTTAATCAGAAACCACCCATGATTTTCACAAATGGTCCCTAAGAGATACGTGCACCACCGTTGTGGAAACATGAGCACCTGTATGTGGATGTCAATGCTCGACTACGGGTTGCTTGATTTTCAGTGAAAATTCTTGGTAGAAACAGGGGCATTACAGTGTCAAAAATACTTTGGTGGTTTCTTGCTCTTGTTGTTCAGGTTAACCCTTCGATGGCTAACAACTTATCCAAATTTTGAAGCAAGTAACTTCAGTAATAATAGAGGTATTATAGAATGTCAAAAATTATGCACGACGACGCGGACGACGACGCCAGGGCTGCGACAATACCTTGACGTTTTCTTCGAAAACAGCCGAGCTAACTATTCTAGATTTGACTTTTTTCCTAATACACAAAATTGAATGATTGAGACAAAATCGTTAAATAAGACAAATTTGACGGACGGAATATACAGATCGGGAGCGAAAGAAAAAGGTGATTTAATGTAAGTGCATGTATAAAGAAGAAAAAATTCCAGCGGCTGTTAGCATATGGTATTCTTGCTAAATTACGGTAATATAAAAATCAACGAGATAGCATGGAAACTACTTTCGTGTTTTTTTTTTTTTTGTTGTTGTTGTTGTTTTTAATGGTGCACAAACTCTTGAAATCGAGATATCTATTTAATGCAGTCAAATATTTAACAGGGACGCAGACTCTAACTTTCCCAATTGTTGGTACAGAAAACAAGTCCAAGGTATTAACCACAACGAATTCTGGAAATGACGTCACAAAAGAATATTCAACACAAGTACCAGAAGTAAAGACGAAACCAGGTTAGCTTCTATGTCATCAATTTTCGTCAGTATTCATTGCACACTTTAAAGATCAGGGCACATCCTTATTTCTTTCATCTGTGATAAAGCCTTTGGTTTGGTTAATTATGAATGCTCCAAAGGGAAGAAAATATCGAGACAGTTCTATTTAGTACCCATAACACAAATAAAAGGTATTATTGTGTGTGTGTAGATTCAAATACTTTCTTTCTCTATGCCCTCGTATAATACATGCACTTGGGCCATGCTTTCGAAAAGAGGGGTTTAATGCATCTTCCTGATGTATCTTAACATGCAGGTCATCATAATAATTATGGATCTACGAAATCCAATTTGTCTTACAAATGACTGAATCATGCAGTACACTGGTCCTTTGACATGCACAAAATTGACCAACAGCAAAACGTTTCGACATAGGTAAGCTTGCGCGGACCGCGCAGGCTGACCTTAGTGGATACTCTTTGCAGATGCTTTAAGCCCCCTTTTCACAGAGCATGGCTAATTTGTTTTGAACTCTCATATTTTTTACAGCGAAAGGTAAACCCAAAACAACAACGACGACAACTCAGGCTCCTCTTGACATCGCCAATTCTATGTTATGAAGTATCCAGTTTGATCATTAAAACTTTCCTATTGAACTTCTGACGACATATTGGTATTTTTATAATGTTCAGAATGTCACTTGACTTCTTTTTGCATCAAGTCCACTATTTATTTATAAGAAGCATTGTCTTATGCTGCAATTTATTCACTGCCGAAACGATCAGTGTTTGAATGGCATAATTCCCCACAAAACATTTGTACATTTACATGTACATGTAGTAATGGATAGCTTGTCAACCCATTACAAGGCAAACAAGCTTCTACAGCAGACAACTTTGGAAAACATTGCAAAGTTTAATATTTAAATGCCTCTGTAAAGAAGAAGACCATTAGTCCTAAAGCGCTGACTTGAGTAAATTAATCGATAACTAATAAAGCTGAAAAGACCCTAGTCGTGACGATGTAAAACACAAGATCGACGTGGCCTACTTTTGAACTTGTCAGGGCTATCATCAATAGAAACATTCTTACCAATTTTCATGAGTATTGGGCTGAAAATGTGGCCTCTAGAGTGCACACACGGTTTTCCTAAGATTTGTATCAGTGACCTACTTTTTGAAACTGACATGACCCAATTTTTAACTCGTAAAAGATATTATAAAGACAAACATTCTGTCCAAGTTTCATTAGTATCAGGGTGAGAATGTAAAATCTAGAGTGCACACAATGTTTTTCTAAGATTTTGCCCAGTGGCATACTATTTGATCTGACGTGACCCAATTTCAAAGATGTCCAAGATATTATCAAGACATATACTAAGATTTCTAAGAATCATACTGAAAATATGGCCTCTAGAGTGCAAAAAAGGTTTTTCTAAGATTTGGTCTAGTGATCTACTTTTTTACCAGTTGTGATCCAATTCTGAGCATGTCTTAGATATTATCAAGACAAATATTCTGTCCAAGTTTCATGAGTAACAGACTGGAAATGTGGCCTCTAGAGAGCACACAAGGTTTTTTTTTTCCCTAAAATTTGGCCCGGTGACCTACTTTTTGATCTGACATGAACGAAATTTCAAACTTATCCAAGATTTTATCAAGATAAATATTCTGACCTAGTTTTATGAGTATCAGGTAAAAATGTGGCCACTAGAGTGCACGTAAGGTTTCTCTAAGGTATGAACTACTTTTTGAGCAGACATGATCCAGTTTCAAATTTGGTCGAGATATTATCACAACAATATTCTAACCAAGTTCAGTGAGTATCATACTAAAAATGTGGCCTCTAGAGTGCACACAAGGTTTTTTTTTTTCAAAGATTTGGCCCAGTAACTTATTTTTGGATCTGATGTGATTCAATTTCACACTTGTCTAAGATATCATTAGGAAAAATATTCTCACTGAGTTTCGTAAGTATAAGGCAGAAATTGTGGCTATAGTGTGTAAACATTTTTTTCAAGATTTGGCCCGATAACCTACTTTTCGACCCAAATGTGACATGATTTGCACTTGTCCGAAATATTATCGAGACAAACATTCTAACCAAGTTTCATCCGAATCGGACTGAAAATGAGGCCCCTGCCAAAAAGAGAATTGTTGACACAAGGGCCATTGGCCCGAAGCCCTCACCTGAGCAGTCATCTAGGATTGATAAAGTTGCAGACATCCTGGTTGTGATGTTGTATAAACATGACTCTTAATGACCTACTTTTTGATCCAATATGACCCAGTTTCAAACTTCTTCAAGATATTACCAAGACAAGACAAACATTTTGATTAAATTTCATGTGTCTCAGGACTGAAAATATGGTTTCTAGAGTGCACACAATTTCTTTTACGATTTGTCCAGTGAACTACTTTTTAATACGACATGACCCAATTTCAAACTTGTATGAAATGCCAAGACAAACATTCTGACAAAGTTTCATGAGTATCGGACTGAAAATATAGGTTCTAGAGCGCACACCAGGTTTTTCTAAGATTTGTCCTGGTGGTCTTTTTTCTTTACCCAACATGACTCTTTTGTTTTTTTAGATATCATCAAGACAAACATTCTGACAAAGTTTCTCATGATTATTCGACTGAAATGTGGCCTCTAGAGTTCAAACAATGTTTTTCTAACATTGTGTAACACTGTTTCAGTGACCTACTTTTTGACTGTACAGGACCCAATTTCAAACTTGTTCAAGATATTATCAAGAGAAACAATTCCAATTTCAGGAGTATTGGACTGAAAATCTTGTCTTTAGAGTGAACACAAGGTTTTTCTAAGATTTGTCCCATTGACCGACTGTTTGACCCTTCAAGACACAATTTCAAACTTGTCCCAAGATATCATAAAGCCAAACATTCAGGCCAAGTCTCACGTGTATTAGACTGAAAATGGGGCCTTTAGTGTGCACACAAGGTAATAGTTGACTACCCGACATTGACGACAGCTCTATGGATGCCAGTTGATTGAATGATGTTTTATGCCACTTTCAACATTGTTTCAGTCATATCACTGCGACAGCTCACATATTCATGCATTTCCTGGGTTTCACCAGTACTAGGCTTGGGCTCTGAAGTGTCTTGCCCAAGAACACTCCCACGAAAAACCCTAGACCTCCAGGTTACGAGTCCCACACTCTACTACTGAGCCACGCAGGACCCTCTATGGATGCCCAACATAGCACTAGCACAAAAGGTCACCTTGAGCACTTTGTGCTCAGATGAGCTAAAAATTGTGCCTTCCTTTTGTTCAAGCCAGTTTCTTTTGTATCCTTTATTATTTATATGGTTGATCCAATAAACAAAAGCCTGAACTCAAACAGGTTAAGTTTAATTCTGCTTTATTATTGGCATTACTCTAACATCCCATAATATCTTTGGACCTCAGCGCAACTTTCTGCTTAACCCTTTACCAGACGACAAAAGTTTAGACCGAATTTGATGAAATACACCTTTGAAAGGCAAGAAAGCATTGTTGGAAAAGGAGAAAATGAGTGAGTCATTTTCTCCTTTGCCCAAATTGTTTGAAGAAGCCTTTATCTCAGTCAATAAACATGAGTCAGTTTGGTGATGCGTTAAATAAAGACAATGTAGATCAAAGATCAGACAGCTTGGTATTTACAGTTTGAATTTTTTTTTTTTTTTATTTTCAGTAAATGTAACAAAGGGTGAACCTTTGCATTCTCAAGTTTACATCAAATGAAAACCAAAAGGCCTTATCTAAAATAACCATTTTATTTTTAAACCAATTCAACATCCACAAATGTCTAAATATGAAGAAAGTGAAACCTCAGATATCCAAATAAGTCAGTAATAACCATTTACATGATGTGAATAAATGTGTGATACTTTACAGTGATCTAAGTTAATGCTTCTTTTACCTGGGACAATCTTGATAAACAATGTTACTCAGTCACAACAGAACAACAATTAAAGGCCCAATAGTGGCCAAAACACAACGAAGGTGTTAAAATACATTTGAATTTAAATCATACTATTTAAAAGTATGGAAAATATTGTGAAGATGACAATCTGTTATCGTGTGGTAAGTCCAAGTGTTAGTTGCTGGCAGAAAAATGAATTTCAAATCAGGCAAAAAGTAAACAGACAGAGTGACCTGCCAACTGTTACCTTGTTTTGAAATTAATTTCTCTGCCAGTGACTAACACTTGGACCAACCGTTCAATAACGGATTGTCATCTCCACAATAATTTCTGAACTTTTAAATCGTATGATTTAGATTTATATGCAATTTAACTCTTTACCACACAATCCCGACTTTTAACAACCCTTAGAAAGAATGCTTGTGGGAAAAGGAGAAAATACAGGTAATAAGCATTTTCTCTTTTTCCCATGATGTTTTCTAACCTTTCGCAGACAATTTCCATATTTCCTGCAACATTTATGTCATCTTCTAGTGTTTCCAATTGGGACCAGTCTAAAACTTTGTTGTGTAGTAAAGAATTAACACCATCTTTGTTTACTTCTGGCAGCTATTGTTACTTTAAATGAGCTGCACTCTGAAAAAAGAGGACTTGATGCATCTTTGTAATACATTATACTAACAAGGTGATCAATAAGATGGATTCATTTTGTCTAAAACCAACTGAATCAGTTAAAGAGGTCCTTTAGCCTGCAGACAAAAATGCCAATAGGAAAAGGTTTTTACCTAGGTCAGCCTACACAGACAAAGCAGGCCAGCTTGAGACGATATTTTTGCAGATGCATTAAACCCCCTTTTAACATAGCAAGGCTCAAATGTATTTATGCATTAAGTATATTATGTTCGACACAAACTATAAAGCTACCTCATTTGCTCATGGAACAAATTCACAGCAAACCACTTTGCAACATAACAGTAAAATATGAAAAATAATCATAAACCCTTTACCACACAATCACAAATTCTAACAACCCTGTAGGAGAAAGCTTTTGAAAACAACATGAGAAAAGGGGAAAATGCTGGTAACCAGCATTTTCTCCTTTTCCCACAATGTTTTCTATCCTATCAGAGAACATAAGTATGTTTGTACCAATTTGAATTGTCATCTGCAGATGTTCTGACTTTGGACGAGTCCAAAATTTGTCGTGTGGGAAAGGGTTAAAGTTTAATTATTTACCAAATGACAAAATTTTAGACTAGTCTTAATTCAAAGCATTTGCAGACTACAAAATAATTACGAGCCAAAAATTGAAAATTGTTTTGGAAAGAGTTGAAAATATTGCTGGTAACCACCATTTTCTCTTTTTACCACATTTTCAAAGGGCTTCTTTTTCGGGGTCGTTAAAAGTTTGGATTGTGTGGTAAAAGATTAACCCTTAGAGTGCTTTAACAATCAACCAAACCCTTTCCAGATCTGCCACGAAAATCAAAACAATGTAATTTCAATATAAAATGGTGGACAGTTCAGATCAAAGAAAAGAATGCAAATTCTGTGTAGTGAAGTTTTGACCTACACCATCAGCAAAAGGCAGTCTGATCATGATCTAAGCTATCTGCAATATCTAGTTAACCCTTATCCTTCTAAATAAGTGAGATCAACAGTGAATAGTAAATTTTTTAAAGTTCAGTTTGAACATGAAAATCTGAATAGCTCTCTTCAAAATAGCAAAACAAGAGGGCCATGATGGCCCTGTATCCCTCCACTGGCTTATAAATATAAACCATAAATACTAAACATTTCAATTCTGAGCCAAATGGTTTCAAAATGAAGACTTACAGTTTTCTCTGTAAAAGCCCATGTAAAAGTTGAGACCCGCAAGGCAAAGCCATTTTTGATCCCAGAGCTATAATTACTTGAACCCTGGTAGAGGTCCACAAGATAAAGCCACATGCCAAAATAATACAAGTCCATGCTGTATGGTTATAAATAAGGTGATTTTCAAGTTTTGTCCATGTGAAGCCTCTGTAAAACATAAGACCCCTGATGCAAGGCTAATTTCAAAAAAAAAATCAAAACAGGAAGATTTCTTAAGTTGTCACTATGTAAGCCCATGTAAAACTTGTGACCCCTGCGGCGGGGCCAATTTTGACCCCAGGGCTAGAATTTTGGCCCGCCTGGTAGAGGCCCACTAGATATAGCAACATGCAAAATTTGGTAGCTCTAGGCCTTACGGCCAGGTACAGGAAGATTTTTAAAGTTTTCTCTATATAAGCCTATGTAAAACTTGTGACCCCTGGGGCAGAGCCAATTTTGACCCCAGGGCTACAATTTGAAGAAACTTGATAGAGGTCTACTACATAAAGCTACATGCCAAATTTGGTAGCCCTATGCCTTATGGTTTCAGACAAGAAGATTTTTAAAGATTTCCAATATTTTTCAGTTTTGTTGCCATGGCAACCAGAGTTTTTGAAGGAATCAAATTCTTTCAAGAAATTCTGAAGAGGACCATGGCAGGATCATTTCTGTGAAGTTTCATGAAAATTGGATGGGTAGTTTCAGAGAAGAAGATGTTTGAAATAAAAGTTAACACACGGACGGACGGATGGACGGACGGACGCACGGTAGCACGACGGACACCGGGCCATGACATAAGCCCGCTGGCCTTCAGCCAGTGGAGTTAAAAAGGTAAACAAATCCAAAGCAGACAAACAAGTACAAGTCAAAAACTTTTCTCAACATGCTATACACTGAATATTCACGATTAAAAGGACTCAAAAAAAGTAACATTAACCTTTAAACTGCTGGGCACGACTCACTGACCTTTTGCAGATCAGATCAGACTGCACAGAACGTGCAGACTGCACAGAACGTGCAGTCTGATCTTGGATCTACACTGTCCAATTGGGAGATAAATTTCTCCAGAAAATAAGTTTGAGATAACATTATCCAGGTTTTTACTATCAGATTGAAAGTTTTATTTAACTTATTTAGCAGGATAAGGGTTAAATACTGATGATCAAGAGACAGGAAAGAGAAAATGTTTATTTCTGAGCAATTTTTGTACAGGTCAGTAGTGCTAGATACTTCAAACTGAACCTAATAAATGACTCTTAACCATTTATCAAACGACAAAATTTTAGACTAGTCCAAATTCAAAGGTGTTGCAGACAAGTTAAGTGTGGCTCAATGGAAGAAATTTGTCTCTAAAAAGGTAGAAAACATTGTAATAAAAGAAAAAATGCTGGTTACCAGCATTTTCACCTTTTCCCACAATGTTTTCAAAGTCTCTTTTGCCAAGAATCCTTAAAAGTCAGGATTGTTTGGTAAAGGGTTAACCATTTACCAAATAAAACTTTTTAGACTTGTCAAAATTGAAGGCAACTGCACACAACAGAACATTATGTACCTCAAATAATGGGATTTTTTTTTTTTTGAAAAGGTAGAAAACATTGTGAGAAAAGGAGAAAATGCTAGTTATCCTTTTTTCACAATGTTTTCGAAAGATTTTTTTTCAGGTTAATTACAACACAGGATTGTTTGGTGAAAGGTTTAGAGTTACAGAGTGAATGAAAGGGAACATAAAAAACATGAAATACCACAAATATATTATACAACTAACATACCATAGAGTTTCTCTGATTAAAAATCTGTTTTGATTACACCAACTGTACATTTAAAAATAAATCATAAAAAATGATCACTAAACAAGACCCACTGATGGACAAAACTATGAAATTAACAGTTTCCCTCCATCAACCCTTTACTAAAAGATCCTTTGTTTCCATAACCTTAAAAAGTTGTCAGACTAGTTTTGAAAACAATGTAGGAAACGGGGAAAATAATGGTAACTGGCATATTATCATTTTCCCAAAATATTTTGTATATAATCTTAAAATGCAAATCCTTTCATTTCAGCAACATTTGAAAAGTCGTCTAGAGCTACCATGATTTCAAAATGGATGAATTAAGATTGGATGTGTCGTCTAGTACAGAGACAGAGTAAAGAAATATACGAGCTCTGGAGAAAGGGGGTTTAATGCATTTCCATGATGCATTAACCCTTTACCACACAATCCCGACTTTTAACGACCCTACGTAAGAGGTCTTTTGAAAACTTTGTGGGAAAAGGAGAAAATGCTGGTAACCAGCATTTTCTCCTTTTCCCACAATGTTTTCTTACCTATCATAAAAATGTCCCACCATCTAAGTCACATTTGATTTATCGTCTGCAAATGCTTTCATTTTGGATGAGTCGAAAATTTTATCATTTGGCAAAGGGTTAAACCAAGCAAGACATCCCATGACATCCATTTAGTCTAACAACTGACTGGATCTTAACGTAGAATAATTCTTGGACAAGCTGAATATTTACCAAAAGGCAAAAAGTATTCATCCATGTCAGCCTGCGCAGGCTGACATGGGTCAATACGTTTTGCCGAGGCATTATCCCCTTTTTCACAAAGCATGGCTTATACATGATTTCAATTCATAGACAGCTTTTAGAATATTGAGACACTTCCTAGACTGTCAATAAACCTTTTCCCAAACAACATAATTGTCGACTTTTCTGAACTGACAGTAACTGAAGATCACCAATTCAAAATTGATAAAATTGAGCTGCAGTTCTCTGATAGGAAAGAAAACATTGCGAAAAAAGAAGAACATTCTGGGTAACAACATTTCTTCCTTTTCCAACACTGTTCTCAAAAGTCTTCAACTTAAGGTTTCAGGATTGTATGGTAAAGGATTAACCGTTACAGGACCTAATAAACCTAAGAGTCTTTTCATTCTTAAAATAAGACCCTTATAATTGCAATGGTTTCCATTTATCTTCCAGCAATGATGACAGTAGAGATCGAAGATTAGACTACACATTTTGTGCAATCTGATGTTGATCCACACTGGCCGCAAAGGCAACTATAGTCATGAAAGGCGCTTTATGGGTTAAAGCAATACATGACAGAGAGGATACATAATCAAACTGCAACTTTCAAGCGGTCTGATATTGTGCAACATTGTTCTCATAAATGCATAGAGTTAATCCTAACAGTCTCTATGCTTCTGGTAAGCAAATAAAATGAGCCATGCTCAGTGAAAAGGGGGGCTTAATGCATCTGCAAAAAGTATCTACCTAGGTCAGCCTGCGCAATCCGCGCAGGCTGACCTTGGTCGAAACTTTTTGCTATTGGTCAATTTTCTGCTAGTAAAAGGACCATTCTACCTCTTGTTTTAGTCGGTTGTTAGGCAGAGTGGATTTTATGGATCCGTAATTATGTGATGTCTCGCTCGGTATAATGCGTCACACAGATGCATTTAGCCCCCTTTTGTCAGGGCATGGCTTAAATCATTTATACATGAAAATTGACAGAGATGAAAAAAAAAAAACCCTATCTCTAGACTTAATTTTTTGGAGTGTATAATGCTTTCTACTTACTATGGTGAAAAAAAAGTATACTATCAATTGTAAGTATTGCCTGTCAAACTATATATTACACTAAACTGTCTCATCTTACCCTTAACTCTTTACCAAAAAACAAATTCTTGGAACCTCCAAATTAAAAGCATTTGCTGACGAAAAAATCAAATGTGGCTCAAATGATGAAATTTGTCTCTGAAAGGATAGAAAACATTGTGGAATTTTCTCGTTTTCCCACAAGGTTTTCAGAAGCTTCTTTCCTCCAGAGTCGTTAAAAACTCGGGATGTGTGGTTATTTAAATCCCCTTTCGAAACTTAACCCTTTACCACACAATACCAAGTTTTAACAACCCTAAGAAAGAGTCCGTCTAAAAACATTGTGGAAAAAGGATAAAAAGCTGGTAACCATCATTTTCTCCCTTTTCCACAATGTTTTCTACCCTATCAACGACAACTTCCATCATTTGGGCCTCATTGAAATTGTTGTTTCCAAAGGCTTTGAAGTTGGACAAGCCTACAGTTTTGTCACATGGTAAAGCGTTAAACTACCTTTGAAGAAATGTATATCAAGATCAGACTGCACTGATCATCCTGTCTTTTCGTTTATCTGCACTTCAGATAAAAGCAACCTTGAAATTGCACATGATCTGTGTCTTTTTTCTAGAATAAAAATGTCTTTTGGCTTTATTTGGCTTTCTAAGGGTTAACCCTTTACCAAAAAGCAAAATATTAGAGTAGTCCAAATTGAAAGCACTTGCAGACAACAAAATAAATGTGACTCTGAAACTGAAATTTGTTTTAGGAAGGGAAGAAAACATTGTGGGAAAAGGAGAAAATGCTGGTAGCCAGCATTTTCTCCTTTTCCCACAATGTTTTCAAAAGGCGTCTCTTCCATGGTCGTTAAAACTCAGGATTGTTTGGTAAAGAGTTAACTGACGATATTGCAACTTATATGGGTTATTCTTCAACATAGATGTATACATAACTACACACACAGCCTTTCTATGTTCCTACCGTGAACAATTTTGGCCAACATTCAGGGACAAGGAACTATTGCTAGTACAAGCAATATCTTTTGTTTTCCTAACACTGCATTCTAATAACTTACTGAGTCTGGCATTTTTGTTTACAGCAATCTTTTTCTTTCTGTAAATTTTTACTGGTTAACTCTTTACCATGCAAACATATTTAGACTTGTCCAAATTGAAAGCATTTTGTAGACAACAAACTGAATGTGGGTACAGCAGTAGTAGCTTTATTCAAAGGAACAGAAAACATTTTGGGAAAAGGATAAAATGCTGGTTACCACCATTTTCTCCTTTTTCCATGTTTTCAAAGGGCTTCTTCCAAAGGGTCATTAAAACGAGTGATTGTGTGGAAAAGGGTTAAATGCCTCACCAAATGACGAAGTTTTGAACTTGTCCAAATTCACAGCAGACAACAAGTTAACCGGTTAAAATTGTCTCAAAATGGTGGAAACTGATTTTGAAAGAGTTGAAAACATAATGGTAAAAGAGAAATGCTGGTTTACAACATTTTTTCTTTTTCCCACAATTAATTTCAAAAGCCTTCCTTCTCAGCGACGATAAAATATGGATTGTATGGTAAAAGGGTGTAACTTAGTCTAAGATAAGGCAGTGTGGTACATGTATATGGTGATACAATGTATACAAAAAATAACAAAAGGAACAACATGAATTCTAAAGTAATGCTAACAGTCTTTTCAAAGGCTGTACAAAATTAACCCTCTATTTTACAAATGATAAAGCAAGCTATGAAAGTAAATATTCTCCTCATTTTAAGAACAAAGGAAAAAGGCAAGCAGCTGAGTTTGTTCCTATCCTTCTTGAGTTTGTTGCACAATAATTTTGATGGGAATGTTGCGCTGTTATTCATGTTCATGTTAGGACAAATATTACCTCTAAAATACAATGCCCAAAGGCCCTGGTTATCCATAAAATCCAACCCAAAGACAACACAGGCAAAAATGCCAAGGTCAGAGGTTGCACAGCATGAAAGATCTTCTTCTAATCCATCTGTGACTCAGCCTAAGTATATCCATAGCAGGCAAAAAGCTAGTTCAGTTTAACTCTTTACCAGACAACAGAATGTTAGACTCGTCCAACTTGAAAGCATTTGCAGATGACAAATTCGACTAAGCTGAAACATTGGTAATTGTCTGTGATAGTGTAGAAAACCTTGTCGGAAAAGGAGAAAAGGCTGGTTACCAGCATTTTCTCACAAAGTTTTCAAAAGGCTATTTCCTACTGGATCGTTAAAACTTGGGATTGTTTGGTAAGAATAAAGTTAGTTAACTCTTCACCAGACAAAAAAAAAAATTCAGACTTGCCAAAATTGAAAGCTTTTGCAGACAACAACTAAGATGAGGCTCAAATAATTGGATATGTCTTGAAAACAGTAAAAAAAAAAACATAACAGGGAAAAGAAGAAAATGCCAGTTACCAGGAGTTTCTCTTTTTCCAACAGTATTTTCAAATGCCTTCTTCCCCAAGGTTGATAAAACACAAGATTGTTTGGTACAGGGCTAACCCATTTTAACCCTTTACCACACAATCCAGACCCAACGAAAGCAGGTAAATGAAAACATTGTGGGAAAAGGAGAAAATGCTGGTAACCAGCATTTTCTCCTTTTCCTACAATGTTTTCTACCCTATCCTATCAAAGAGAGTTATCATCATTTTAACATTTTTAATTTGTTGTCTGCAAATGCTTTCAACTTAGTCTGATAAAAAATTTTGTTGTTTGGTAAAGAGTTAACCTTTCATCAATTTTTGAAACATATACATCTTATATTAATTACTCTCAATCATTGCTTCCTGGAAACCTTAACCTTTTACTACACAATCCTGAGTTTTAACAACTGTGACTGTGAAGGCTTTTGAAAACATTGATGGAATAGGAGAAAATGCTGTTTACCAGCATTTTCTCTCTTTCCCCACAATATTTTCAACACCTTCAGAGAAAAATATTTTCAATTGAGCCCCAGTTAATTTGTCATCTGCAAATGCTTTGAATTTGGACCAGTCTTCGTTTTTGTCATTTGGTAAAGAGTTAACCAATACCTACGCCCTGATGCGCCAGGTAGTTAAAAAAGTTGACCCTGCACATCACATGATATGGCCCGCAACATGCGAAATGACACCTTTAAACATTTGCGTAAAGTGTAGTCCCGGATTAGCCTGCACAGTCCGCACAGGCTAATCCAAGACGACACTTTACGACTACATAAGATTTTTTCATACAGTAGACTTTCATGAAACAGAAAATCTACCAAAAATGGGAAGTGTTGTCTCGAATTAGACACAGACTGCACAGGCTGATCTGGGACAACACACTTTTATGCATATATTCGAAGGCCCCTTTTCCTGTCTCCCACTCAGATGCTCAGGGTTGGATCCCACTTCTCAAGTAACCAGCATTTTCTCATTTTCCCGAAATGTTTAACTAATATATATATATAAAAAAAAAAAAAAAAAAAAAAATTTAATCACAGGTTGTCGTCCGCAATGCTTTCAGTTTGAACAAGTCTCAAATTTCGTTGTCTGGTAAATGCTAAATCATAAATGTTTATAACATTAAATCTTTACCTGACAACAAAATTTTAGCCTTGTCCAAATTGAAAGCATTTTCAGACAACAAATAAATTACATGTTACTCAAAACATAAAAAAATTGTCTTTCCTTTGGTAGGAAATATTGTGGGAAAAGGAGAAAATGCTGGTTACCAGCATTTTCTCCTTTTCCCACAATATTTTCAAAAGCCTTCTCTCTGTAAGTCGTTCAAAGTTGGCTTTTTCAAAAGTCTTCTTTCTCCAAGTCGTTCAAAGTTGGCATTGTGGGTAAAGGGTTAAACTGATCACTTTATCATTCCCACTAAAGTAATGTGTCATCTGCAAAATTTTGCTTTCAATTTGAAAAAAGTTAAGAATGAAGTTGTTTGGTAAAAGGTTAAGTATCATGAACACAAATAAGATACTTGAATTTATTCAGGAAAACATTGTGGCAAAAGGAGATATTTTTGTCTCCTTGCCAAAAAAGACAGAAATTTGTCTGCTGATAGTTTTGTGTTAAGTCACAGACCTTTACAAAACAACCCTGTGATTTAACCCTTTACCAGACGACAAAATTTTAGCCTTGACCAAATTGAGGGCATTTGCAGACAACAATTTCAGTGTGGCTCAAATGGTTCAATTTTTCTTTGATAAGGTAAAAAACATTGTGGGAAAAGGAGATAATACTGGTAACCAGCATTTACTCCTTTTCCTACAATGTTTTCAGATGGCCTCTTTCCCACGGGCGTTAAAGGCGGCATTGTGCGGTAATGGGTTAATGACCCTGAAGGAGAAAGGCTTTTGAAAACATTGTGTGAAAAGGAGAAATGCTAGTCACTAGACAAATTCTCTATCATTAAAGCCATATTTAATGTATTGTCTGCAAATGCCTTTAAAGTGAACAAGTCTAAATTTTTGTCGTCATGTACAGACTTAACTCTATCACAAAAAACAAAATTTTAGACTGGTACAAATTGAAAGCATTTGCAGTTGGCATATCAAATTTAGCTGAAATGATGGTAACTATCTGTGTAAGTGTAGAAAACCTTGTGGGAAAAGCAGAAAATGCTGTTTACCAGCATTTTCTCCTTTCCCCACACGGCTTTTAAAAGGTCATTTCCTCAGGGTGGTTAAAACTCAGGATTGTGTAGTAAAGAGTTAAACAGCTCTGAGAGAAAAAGGCCTAGAACAGTAAATAATCTATGATAATCCAACAGTTATAATTTACAAAGACAGAACAATAATGGAATAAATGCACCAACGGCGACAAAAACAGGCAACAGCATGGTGCTAGTGTCATCCGTTGAATATGGGTCCTTGACCTTTGGCCCTGAAGGTCGTCTAATCTGTTTTTGCTTTGAATCATTCACTATTTCTTCTTCTTCATCCTCTTCTTCATCCTGGTTTGGGTCGGTGCCTTGCAAGGGAGGTAATTTTGGTACATCTGAAATAGATAATAGATCTAAAATGTGAACTGACTAATTCACTGAGAGTATAGCGTTTAATGCCGTTTTCAACATTATTTCAGTTATATGGCAGCGGCCAGTGCAAGAAGAAAATGCTGGTTACCAGCAATTTCTTCTTTTCCTACAATGCTTTCGTAAGGCTTCTTTCTCAGGGTCGTTAAAAGTCAGGATTGTGTGGTTAAAGGATAAAACAAGGAGGATTTTACTGAGTGTTTCCAGTGTGTGAATATATACATGTATGTAAGCATTTCCTGTCCCTCAATATTCTTCCTTGTTGCAACATTCTTCATGTTCCTATCATCCTACATATAACTAGTCAGGAAGTCAAAATGAATATTTATCTAAACAGGAGAATGAACCTTCATTTTTTACCACAAAATCCCAAGTTTAAATGACCCTGAGGAAGACGGCTTTTGAGAACATTGTGGGGAAAGCAGAAAAATGCTGGTAACCTCCATTTTCTCCTTTTCTCGAAATGTTTTCACCCTACCAAAGACAAAGTCCATCATAACAGCAAATTTTAACTGTCATCTGCAAATGCTTTCAATTTGGAAAATTTTTCTTGCGTGGTCAGGAGTTAACCCTTTACCAAACAACTCTGAGGAAGAAAGCTTTTGAAAACATTGTGGGAAAAGGAGAAAAGGCTGCTAACCAGCAATTTCTCCTTTTCCGTTAATGTTTTCTAATCTTTCACAGAAAAATCTCGCAATTTCAGCCACATAATGGGTGCCATCTATAAATGTTTTCAATTTGGACGACTGCAAATTTTTGGCGTTTGGTACAGGTTTAACCTTTATCAGATAACAAACTTTTAGACTCTTCCAGATTGAAAGCATAATGCAGACCACAAATTAAATGTAGTTCAAATGATTAGATTTTACTAAGACAGGATATAAAACATTGTGGGAAAAGGGGAAAATGCTGGTAACCAGCATTTTCTCCTTTTTCCATAATGTTTTCAAAACCATTATTCAACAGGTATCTTAAAGGGCTGGATTATTTGGTAAAGGGTTAATGGCTTCATATTAACTCTTTACCAAATGACAATATTTTGGACCGGACCAAATTGAAAGCATTTGCAGACGATAAAATAAATGTATCACAAATGATTATTTCTGTCTTTGATATGGCAGAAAACATTGTGGGAAAAGGAGAAAATGCTGGTCACCAGCATTTTCTCGTTTTCCTACAATGTTTTCAAAAGGCTTCTTCCTTAGGGTTGTTAAAATTTGGGACTGTGTGGTAAAAGGCTAAACAGAGCAGGGTTCATTTCAGACCTGCATTTTTGGGCTAAATATATGTGACCTGTGCTCTGTGAAAAAGGGACTTAATGCATCTGCAAAAAAGTACCAACTCAGGTCAGTCCGCACAGTCTGACCTGGGTCAACTTTTTGCTGTTACTCAATTTTCTGCATGTTAAAGGACCAGTGTGCCTCATGATACAGTCGTTTGTTAAACAAAATAGATTAAATGAACCATCAATATTGTTATGACTTGCATGGTATAATGCATTGTAGAGATGCATTTAGTCCCCTTTTGCTAGAGCATAGACTGTTTTAATTTCCTTTGGGGCTGACAGATATGCAGGACGGGCCAGGTGAACGAAGAAAATGCAATCCACTGCAGTTGAAACTACCTGCCGTGTCAATATCAAATTGAAACATGAAATATTTGCAATGCTGGGTTGATATCAATATCTAATTTACATGCACATTTTTTCGTAGGCCAATAGTGATCAATTGTCAAAGGGCTGACTTTAACCGCAATTGTCTTTACTTTTTGTGTTCGTATGGCTGTTAATAGGAATAGAAAGTTTCAAACTGCCTATCCTTGCCAGGAAAGATTAGCGGAGTTTTCGGCATTGGCCAATGAAAGTCAATTAAGTTTTGAATAGGAAGCCATATAATATGCTTTTTAAAATGTCAAAAAGGCCTTCAGATGACATTTTAAAATGAACTTTAAAGATACATCCTTACAGCCAGAGAAAAAGATTGTAGTCCTGATAGACTTTAGGGTGGTTCAGAATTTGGTTGGCTGTGTAAACATAGTTAAATTATCAATACATATGGTGTACGGGATAAATACAATGTACATTATATAGAAAATCTTTGATTTAAAACCAGGAACATCACAACAGTGATTTTTTGGAAGGCCTCTAGAAAATGAAATGCATTGGTGGTAATCTGTGCAACCTTACAACCGTCAGGAGCAACATTTGGATGGTGATTAAAGTTTGATAAAATAAAGACAAAATGGGTTGAAAATGAGTATAGATGTATCTTTAAAGACCTATTTTCCCTGTGACATCCCAGTACCTCATATACATAAACATTTTCACGCTGATACCTTTTTCAAGTTCCTAATTTTGTTTTGAACAGCATCTTATTGTGCTTCTTCCATGAATTGAGACACTAATTTCTACACTGATCTAGAGAATTTCAACCATTCATGGTTGCCTAAACAGCTAGTGGAAAATTATCTGAAAGTTCACTTTGTTCATCATCTTTGCCCCTTAGTAAACTATGCAGTGTTTCTACTAGCTCATAAATTTTAGGGGTCATCTGTGACTGGCTGTTAGGAATTTCAGGGGTCATTCAGAAATTTTACGCGTCATGATCTATAACCTGTTTTTTTTTTTTTGTTCACATGTTGTTTGCCTTTGCCAGTCTGTAGATGTTGCATAATGCTGAAAGTTTTAAATGACAGTGTGGTATTAAAGGTAAAAGTAGAAAACAGTGACCACGTAGAAACTGTCGTCTGTCATCCCGATTACTCCAGCAAATCGGTGACCATTACTGAGCAGGGTCTAGAACGCAGAGAAAAAAAGTTTATGTACAGATTTGATACAGTAATATAGACGAGACGACAGCGATGTCACATGGAATAATGTCACGTTTTAGACCGATTCAGTGTAAACCGGAAACAAATAATTCCGTGTTAGAAAGCGAGTTCGATATGATTTTGCAGTTACAAACTTGATGATTTTGTAAGATATATTCACTGAATCAATCCTTTATGTTCCTTTCTTATTCTGATTTATGTTGCGTCAAGGAAGACTCGATGTATTAATTCTGTTGCGTCAAAAGCGCAAATACGCAGACTTTCTGAAACGCTGACTATGGTTGGCACATACACAATTATTGATGGGCAAAAGGGCCCACCTCAGACATGGACCTTGACAGGAGTAACACTCTTGGGTCCGTATTCACCAACCATCCTTAAGAAAACTGTTTTTCTTAATCTGACAAGTTTTCTAAATATGAAAGTTACACAACTTCTGATAGGCTAAACCAAATAGTTTAGCCAATCAGCATTTGTGTTACTTTTCTAAATCTTAGACTAAGAATGCTCTTAAATCTTTACCAAACAACAAAATTTTGGCCCTGACAAAATTGGAAACTTTCGCAGATGACAAATTAACTGTTGTGCAAATGGTGATATCTGTCTTTGATTGGGTAGAAAACATTGTATAAAAAGGAAAAAATGCTGGTTACCAGCATTTTCTCCTTTTCACACAATGTTTTCAAAAGCCTTCTTCTACAGGGTCATTAAAACTCGGGATTGTGCGGTAAAGGATTAAGAATGGTCAGTGAATACGGATCCTGTACCTGAGAATAGCATGATCTTTTATTCGATAATTTTAACTTTAAGGATGACTAAAATTCTATTTTTGACTTCAAAATAATTAGCATCGAAAAACAGATGAATAAAATGTTCAGAGACAATGGACAGAGAATTTTCCTACAATTTTTCCTTCAAGGCTCAAATAGTGCAATTTTTCTTTGATAGGGTGGAAAACATTGTGTGGTAAAGGGCACCATTCACAAATATAGTTGCCTTTGAGGCCAGTGCAGATCAAGATCAAAATGTGCAGTCTGATCTTTGATCTACACTGTCCACTAAGGTGAAACATTATAGACCAAAGAAAATAATTATGAAAACGCAACTATTTGGTCCTATTTCTAGACTGAAAGTGTCTTTTAGGTTTATTCTGCGCTCTAACGAAATATATTAATATGAAAGGTTTTTAGAAATATCCAAAAAAGCTTTATTATTCCACAATTCAACCCTTAAAACATCTTTCACATCTATAGTTGCTTTTGTTGCCAGTGCAGATCAAGATCAGACTGCACAAATTGTGCAGTCTGATCTTTTATCTACACTGTCCACCTTGCTAAATCTTAAAAGACAAAAGAAACCATAAAATTACTTTTTAGTGTCTTATTTTCCAACTTAAAATGTTTGTTGGGTTTACTTGTAAAACTTGTGTCCCAGATACCTATACTTTTCAACTTAAATATTTCAATTAAACACAGGAAAGTAGCCCTTTGAATGACAAAAGTTTAGACTATTGAAATTCAAAGCATTTGCAGACGACAAAATAAATGTGAGTCAAAAATAGGAATTTGTTCTGGGACGGGTAGAAAACATTGTGGAAAAAGGAGAAAATGCTGGTTAAACCTAAAAACTGGTACAAAACTGAAACTAAAGTCAAAGCATAATCTGCTGAAATAGCTAAGCATAATTTATTAATATATTAACCCTTTACCACACAACAAAGTTTTAGACTCATCAAAAGTGAATGTATTTACATAAATCAAATAAAAAGTGTCTCTAATAATGAAGATTTTCTGGAAAAGGGCAGAAAACATTGTGGGAAAAGGAGAAAATGCTGAGTACCAGCATTTCCTCCTTTTCCCTCTTGTTTTCAAAAGTTTTCTTCCCATGGGTCATTAAAAGTCAGGATTGTGTGGGAAAGGGTTAATAATTAGTAATTATATGTATTGATAATTTTATTACAGGGCCTTTTAGTGTGACCTTGACCTTGGACCTAACTGAACAAATGATTCAGACGGCACTTCTACTAGTAAAGGAAAACAAGTCTGTAAAATCTGTTTTAAATCCATCAATAATGTAGTGGAAGTTGTAGCTTGGAGAAGCTCTTTGTATGACAATTTAGTCATTTGACCTTTAAGTGTGACCTTGGCTTTGGACCTGCCTGAACAAATGATACAAATGGCATTTCTCCTTGTAAAGGTGAACAATTGTGCATCAATAATTATAAAAGTTATGGCTCAGAGAAGCTCCATTTATGACAATTATATCACTTAAGTTTCAAGTCAGTGTAACCTTGACCCTAGACCTACCTGAGCAAATGATACAAATGGCACTTCTAGTCATGAAGGGGAACAATTGTTCCAAATCATTTTGAAATCCATCCATAAATGTAAAGTTCTGGTCCAGACAAATCCAGACGCACGCATGCTTGCACCAACACATGCATGCACATTCACCAGAATGAGGTTGTGACAAATATGTCTCACTCACCGCAAGTGGGCTTAACATAAAGCAAACCTATTGTAATATTGAAGAAGACCAAAACTTGGTATATGCCTTACCATCTACAGTGCCTCTCATCACATATATAGCATTTATTTTTGGATTGTCCAGATCGCCCTGAAATATACAAGAAAGTGGCTGTACTAGGCATTTCTTAATTGAAGATTAACCCTTTCCCAAACAACAAAGTTTAAGTCTCTTCCAAACTGAAAGTATTGGTAGACAACAATTCAAATATGGCTTACATAACGGGATTATAATTTGCCAACCAGTGTACATTTCTGTACTCTGTTTCTTATTCTACATAAGGTACATTACGAGCAGTGCGTGTGCTGTTTCAGGAACCACAATCTCGTATGTACAACATTGAATCTTAAATGAAACAAATTTGTTCAACATGGAAATATTGCACTCCTAATACAAAACAGAGTTCGATCTGTCAAATTTTGGCTTTTGCCGATATAGTAAAACATAATTAATCCTTAAGCACACAATTGCGGGTTTTAACGACCCTAAAGAAGAAGGCCTTTGAAAACATTGTGGGAAAAGGAGAAAATGCTTGTAACCAGCATTTTCTCCTTTTTCCATAACGTTTCCTACCCAAACAAAGACACATGTCATCATTTGAGCTACATACAATTAGTCCTCTGCAAATGCTTTAAAACTGGACCAGTCTAAACTTTTGTATTTTGGTAAAGAGCTAAAATTAAATCAAAGATGTGCATGTAATTCTCGGTGTTTGTTGTACCTTTTTTACGTGACATTGGTATATCACGTGTTACTTACCATTTCGTGTTATTTACATCTCAGGAACTGTAAAAGCTTGATGCATGCTTATTGTCTATACTTTTATAAGATGTTAACCCTAAGAGCATTGAATAAACCAAACAGACTCTTTAAGTCTAAACTACGGACCTAAATAATTGCAATTTTATGGTTGCTTTTGTCTGTAGTGTTTCAGGGTAGCAGACAGTGTCGATCAAAGATCAGACTGCACAATGAGTGCAGTCTGGTTTTGATCTACACTGGCTGCAATGCCAACTGTAGTCGTGTAGGCGCTTCACGAGTTAAAATCATCTGTTTCGTGAGGTAAGTTCAAAGGTATACCTTGACAAATTCTATTGGAATCCTCCCTTCTATGATATCTGATGTTTCTCCATTCACTTTTAACTTTCCATGTCGAATCTGGAAAGGAACGATCTCATCATGCGCCACTCCGCGACCAACTTTTCCATAGATGTCTAGTTCATGAATAACTGTATGTTCTTTGTTTAGTAATATGTCAAAAACCTGCAAAAAATCAGGAGCATAAGATATATGAAGAAAAAAAAAACAGGACAGAAAAACATCTACTAGCACATGTGTGCTTTATTTTATAATTATACAGAAATGGTTCAAGGACAGTATTCCAGAATTTTCCTGCTTTCTTTTGCTTGGGGCTTGTGGTCTTTGAAATTGCACAAATGTATGCATAAATCTACCAGATTGGAAAAATTCAGGTAACTAGTACATGTTGTTATGAAGAGCCATTCTTAAAGTTGAAAGTGAAAGTTACCTCTTTACTAGACAACAAAACTTTAGCAGTGTCAAAACTAAAAGCGTCTGCAGGCTGACCTGGGCTGAAACTTTTCGCCATTGATCAATTTTCTGTATGTCAAAGGACCATTCTACCTTATGATACAGTTGGTTGTTAGACAAAATGGGTCTTATGGATCCCTATTCACAGGATAACTTGCTGGGTATAATGTATTACAGAGATGCATTAATTCCCCCTTTTGCCAGAGCATGGCTCAATTGTAATCCAAGATACATACTTATTTATTACAGTTAACCCTTCTACAAATAGTCGTGTGTTATAATGACCCCATGGTAGGAGGCTTTTGAAAACATCTTTGTGAAAAGGAGCAAATGATGGTAACTAGCTTACCCTTCACAAATACAAAACTCATTGTTTAACCCTTTACCACACTATCCCGGGTCTTAACGACCCTGAGAAAGAAGGCCTTTGAAAACATCGTGGGAAAAGGAGAAAATGCTGGTAACCAGTATTTTCTTCTTTTCCCACAATGTTCTCTACCGTTCAAAACACAACTTTCAGCTTTCGAGTAATGCTTGTTTTGTCGTCTGCAAATTCTTTCAATTTGGACTAGTCTAAAATTTTCTCGTTCGGTTAAGAGTTAAGTCATACTGAATTTGTTGACTGCAACTGCTTTCAATTTAAATAAGTCTCAGATTTTGTTGTTTGGTACAGGGTTAAACACAGGTAAACAGCCCACTGTTGTCTTAACTCTTTACCAAACGACAAAATTTTAGATTTGTCCAAATTGAAAGGATGTGCAGATGACAAAATAAATGTGACCGAAAAATTGGAATTTGTTTTGCAAAGGATAGAAAACATTGTGGGAAAAGGAGAAAATACTGGTTACCAGCATTTTCTTCTTTTCCCACAATGTTTTCAAAAGGCTTCTTTCTCCGGGTTGTTAAAAATCGAAATTGTATGGTAAAGCGTTAAACTGGGTCAGAAAGTAACATTTTTAACTCTTTACCAAATGCATAGTTTTTTACCTGTCCAGACTGATAGCATTTGCAGACAACAATTTATGTGTGGCTCAGATAATGGAATTCTGCCTTTCAAAGGGTATAAAACACTCTGGAAAAAGGAGAAAATGCTGGCTACAGGCATTTTTTCCTTTTCCCATAATGTTTTCAAAAGCCTTCTTCCCATTGAGTGTTAAAATACAGGGTTGTTTGGTAAAGGGTTAAAAGTCAAGCATATAAAAAGTTAAATGAGCTAAGCTTGGTTAGATTTCAGGTCTAGCCAACTGATTGGGCAAGTCGAAACCTCTTAGGCAATCACATGGCTAGACTTTGCATACACAGAATTAAATTTACACTGACTGGTCAATACATGTCTGGAGGAGTAAGTAACTTTTCCCAACCATTATCAAAAATGTCCTTAAAACCAAAAAAAGTACAAAAGAAATGGTTAAAACTATAAATATCCAAAGGCAACAAAAGCTTTTCATTTTTGCAAGTGGTTTATAAAAAACAGTGGGACACATACAAGACTTAGTGATTCTACAATTACAACAATCTTTTAACATTGTTTATGATTGATGGATGTAAACAGTGCCTTCATCATAGAACAATGTTGTGCCAAGGGTTTACAATATTAGACCAGCATTAAGGTATCCTTTCATATTACTGAAGTTTGGAAGGGCAAGCCATTTTCTGAACATGATTGTAATAGTGAATAAATTTACTTTAGAACAGAATGGTAAAACTCTACACAATTATACAAGAAGCTTCATAAGTATTATTTCATTATTTAGGTCCCACAAATCACTGAAATAGCACCGCAACATCAAAATACAGTGCTGTACCAACTCTGTTAGCAACTTTAATCTGTATTGCAGTGAAATGCAATGAATTTTTTGGTGACACATAATAATTACGATCAAGGACAATTTATTAAATGTTTCATTACCGAATGCACTTTTAGAAATTGTTTATAAAATGTAAGTCATGACACAAGAGCGCCATGATGGCCCTGTATCACTCCACTTCCTTTTAAATAATTGTATCATGCACTTAATTGGCATTGACAGAGACACAAGTCATAAGAAGTTTGTATGGCAACAAACTTTCACAGACAAAATAGCCTAGCCTCCATTCCCCACTCACAAAAAAAAAAAATATTTTTTTCAAATGCAAAGATGATGTCAATGAATATAAGCAGGTCTAATCAAGTATCGTTCATACTGGATATCAGTGTACTCTCACAAAAAGTGCTTTGACAAGAAGATTTCCAAAACTTTTGGAGCTGAGAGCATTTTTTCAATGCCATGAATATCAAAGTTCTGGCACAAAAAAAAAAATGATAGAAAGTAAATCACTCTCACTGAAAACTGAAAATTACATTTTCTATCGAAAAACATGAATACCCAACATGTAAGGCAGCCATTTTGTGCTCATTTTAGGAAATGTAAATATCTCAAGAAGGAGATGTGTTAAACTATTTTTTCTAATGTTTAGCATTGAAAACATCATGTAGCTGAAATAAAGGATTAATGAATGCAAAAGCAACAGGTACTATGACAGGTTTGATTTCTAATTCTGTCTTGGATTTGTGAAAATGAGAGTTTAAACGTGCCCACAAAATCTATGCAGAGGTTTCTCCAACTTTTGTGGCAATTACTACCGTACCTGGATGCCACCTGTCAAAAACTAAAATTGTACTTGGGGACAGTTATCTGTACTTTGGGTCATTGACAAAACATGGACCGTTAAAGACTCACGGACTTATGGACTCACAGACTAGTTATGGACTAACTGATAATAAAAAAGATGGACCAACAGAGTCCAGGTTCTCTGTATTCTACATCACATTTAACAAGACTTCCAGTAGATAAAAGTACACACACCAGCCTGTTTCGCTAGCAGAAAAAATGTCACGACAGAGTGTAAACTGCAGCATCTTTTGGCATTGATGAATGTGTTGGCTTTTGACCTACTTCCTGATATTGATAAAAAATGAAAGATGGTACTTTGCGATTGGTAAAAAATTTCCATGTTTATTCGGAGGGCCCCTGCTCACACAACCACTATTAACAAGGGCTGTTACCTCTAATATATTCCCTGGGGCCTCGATTCATACCATAGCAAACTAATGTAGTAGAGTATGATTCTTTCTTGTGCTATTTGGAAATTTAATATTTTCATAAGCTTTACCCAATAACCCAATACTACTTTTGAACAAAATCAAAAACAGTGAGGAAAAAGAGGCAACTGCTTGTGAGGTTACTCTACATTATTTTACTTCATACTTAGCCACAAAGAATTTCAATATTCATATTCCAGTATCTCTTATGCAGTCTATCTTCTGTAAAAGATATTTCTTAACCCTTTATCACACAATCCTGACTTTTAACGACCCTGAGAAAGAAGCCTTTTGAAAACATTGTGGCAAAAGGAGAAAATGCTGGTAACCAGCATTTTCTCTTTTTCCCACAATGTTTTCCACCAATCCCAAAACAAATTTCAGCTTTTGAGTCACATTTATTTTGTGGTCTGCAAATGCTTTCAATTTGGACAAGTCTAAAATTTTGTTGTTTGGTAAAGAGTTAATTAGTGTCTGCTTCCAGCACTGCTGATCACACTACATCAAAAGTGGTTCAGACAAGAATGTACCATCTGCCAAAAAATGAAGCAGAGCTTTCCATCAAAAATAGCTTACAGACCTTACTTGGTTAGACTTTAAATAAGGTGAAATGTATTGAAGAAGAAAAAATGAGCCCTGTTTCAAGTGTCGCACGAACTTTCCTCTGTCCACCATAGAACATCGTGAAAAATCAGAGCCACATAGAAGCAAACAACAGTTTATATTGTAATGTATTTTCCTTTTATTTACGAAACGAGGTTCATATTTTGACCCCCAAAGTTAGAGAAATGACCCTCGCCTTAGAAGACAAGGGGTCACAATGACCCCCAATTTTTAAATTAAATTTAATGCTGAGGGAAAACCCTTTGGGAACCAGAACAATAACATTATGTGCCAAACATGGACGTGTACGATAATGTTATTATATGCCAAACGTTATGTCATAATGTCAAAATAGATATGTATTGCCACTCGGAAGGTTAACCCTTTTCCAAACGACAAATTTTGGACTGGTCCAAATTGAAAGAGTTTGCAGACAACAATTTTAAATTTGATGAAAATGGCAGAAAGGTCTCAAAAAGGGTAGAAAACACTGTGGGAAAAGGAGAAATTGCTCGTTACGAGCAATTTCTCCTTTTCCCACAGTGTTTTCAAAAGACTTGTACTGCAGACACGTGAAAACCAGGGCTTGTTTGGGAAAGGGTTAAGAGATGACCAATGGAACTTGAAATTCTCAAACAAGAGGGCCATTGGCCCTAATGCACTCACCCAAGAACATCATCCAGGATTGATAAAGCTGAAAAGATCCTGGTCGTGATGAAGTAAAACATATGAGTGTAAGAGACCTACTTTTTGACTGACTTGACCTATTTTTTAATTTTGAATCTGGCTGAAAATATAGCCTCTGCCGTTCACACAAGGTTTTTCTAAGATTTGGGCCAGTGACCTACTTCTTGACCCGACATGACTTAATATAAAACTTTTCCGAGATTTCATCAAGACAAATATTCTGACAATGTTTCATGAGTATCAGACTGAAAATGTGTTTGATGAATCTTTTCCAGATATCATCGATGCAAAAATATTCTGACAATGTTTTATGAGTATCACGCTGAAAATGTGGCCTCTAGAACGTACACAAAGTTTTTCTAACATTTGGCCTAGTGACCTATTTTTTGACCCTACATAACCCAATTTTGATAGTCTACACAGCAGTAGAGCACTGATTAGTAAAAAATGACAGTAGAAATGATGAAATTGGGCACCGTTCTTGAGTCTTAACTGTATAGTCTAGTCAGGTTTTACAGTTCGTCAAAAGATAAAAGTTAAAACACAAGAATAAGTTGTTTAGTTTATGTTATAACATATACAATCAAGTCCAGCAGTTCAAATTTTCATAGTGATTGTAATAGCATGCAGCGCCCCAGATAAGCTGCGTATTTGCTTATTTTATGCTATTTGGCACAGCAAATACACAACAAAACTTATTTTAAAGTGTAACAAATATGCACGTTTCTCACGATACGCAATTTGACTTATTTTCATTGCATACTTTGTTGACAACCGAGATCGTCATCTTGATAGGCTGTGTTGTCACTGAAAGGCTCCCATATCATTTTCTGAATGAACTGCAAGCTTCTTAGATCAGCTGATTATACCAAACCTAGGACGATCCTTCGATCAAATTCCTCGGCTGTATCATGTAGATTGATATGCACCTACACAATACTGTACATTTCTTCTCTAAAAATAAACCCCTTTATTGTTCTTAAATCATCACTCCACTTAGAAAAAGAAAACACTTGTCACAGTTTTCTATTAGAATCGTTCGCAATACATTTCTGTTGAAAAAATAGTTTGCACATTAGTTTTCTACCTCTGTCTATCAGTTCTCATTGACGCTAGGAAATTTGAAATGACCCAGGTTTTTTTACGCTAAAAAATATCTGCCTGAGCGTCAATCTGACGCATGAGATTATCTGCTAAAGTTTCATATAAATTAGCTCACAAGCATGTGTCTGTCACATATATGGGCTTCAATAAGTTACACAATCAGTATCAAATGTGAAAGATGCACACAGCTCTGTTTACTGACGAGTAATATGAAAACGTGGTAAAAGTGTTCATTCCTTTATCTAGAGTAAAATGACAGGTTTTAGAGGTACCTGCTTCCCTTATTGACAAATCCAGTGTCAAATGATGCAGAAAAAATTCTCTAAAAATTAATTGACATGAAAAATCAGACGCTGAAAAAAACGCGAAAACCCATGACACAAAAAAGGTCAGTTTGATATCGTCCGATCAGAAGCACTTCAATCTGTCTTATCGTCTTTAATAATGACAACCTACAAATAAGACAGGAGAGAGTACAGATTAGGCCTTCTTGTCTTACAGTGTTAGCGCTGGAACAAGTATTAAAGAAGGTATTGGTCACTCATACAAAGAAAGAAGACTAGAATGAAAGAAACATTTAATGATGGTGACCTTTCTGTTCTATCTTTTCCACAATGTTCTAGTATGCTATATGAAAGACAAATTTAGTCATTCAGGCCACATTTGAATTGTCGTCTGCTACTGCTTTAAATGTGAAAGAGTCTAAAATTATGTTATTTGGTAGCATGGAACAATGATTTTTTATATAGTGGAACAGAAAACTGAAACTTTCAACACATCACAAGTAGGATTTGAGAAATTCAAAACACTTAACTTTTTCCATATCAAGGCAGGATTTTATTTTTTATGAATTTTTTAATGTGGTCTGTTGCCATGCAGTGACAAAAACGTTCAGAATTTTCACAGAAAAAGTGGTAAATTTCACCTAAACCTCATAAAATTAGACAAATCAATTTCAATTATTTTTCTTTTAATACCAGCCTATCCTGCTACTTATACTGTACAAAAAATACCCAGAAATAATGCCTGCAATTCAATGCAATATTTTTACTCAATTTTTTTAAAGATATACACCAAGCACTGAATTCGCACAATGGCCATCTATGTGATCAATTAACTGACAAGTACATGTACTAAAATATAAAATCTGATTTCAACATGTGCCCTGCCTCTTATCCTTCTTATATATCCGTGATCCTATCGCTTGGATATGAGAGGGAAGGGAATGGGCCCCTGCAAAGAATTTACAAGCTTGGTTTTCTTCCTTGATTGGGTGGATTAAAACACACATGGAACAGATATTAATATAGCATAGGCCATGTCTGTGGCCATTTGTTTCAGACTTTGCACACCATACAGCCACAATAGTATTTTGATGAAAAAACCTTGATGATGAAACAAAAGCAGAGACATGTGACTTTATTAAAAACTTATCACAAATGAAATGGGTGGATTAAAACACACATGGAACAGATATTAATATAGCACAGGCCATGTCTGTGGCCATTTGTTTCAGACTTTGCACACCATACAGCCACAATAGTATTTTGATGAAAAAACCTTGATGATGAAACAAAAGCAGAGACATGTGACTTTATTAAAAACTTATCACAAATGAAATGTGACCAATCAAAGATTTACAGAACTTTAGCATGTGTAAAATCTGATTTAAATTAGTGTATTCCTACATTTACATTTTTCTAGGTAATTTCATTCCTTTATATGAATTGTATCTATTGGTATTTACAAGGACTCGGTGATCAACTGTATCTAGGACTGCCCAAAGAAGTAAGAATCTGAAGGAATACACTAAGAACACTGAGAAGGGGGAGAAATTACATTTTCCACAATGTTTTTAAAGCCCATTTGCTTAATATTCATTAAAAGTTGCTTATAAATAGAAGAAAATGCTTCAACTGGACTGGCAGATGTCTGTCTGTCTGATCTGCTTTATATTAGCTTAAGTGGCAAACTGCATGCTTAAATCTTACTTATTCCCCCCCCCCCCCATTTTTTTTTGTTTTTTGTTTTGCTATTGTGATTTCGCAAAGTTTGTACAAAAGATAAAGATTACAGGAGATAATTTGGTATTTGAAAATTTCTTAGTATCATAATCACAATTTAAAAAATATCAGATAAAAAAAAAAAATGAAACCAGCGGGATAAGTAAAACCAATATTTCATTTTTTAACACAACAAAGATATATCAAATAAATTTTCTTTTCACTTTTGTATGATTTCTGATTGTTCAGTGACAGTTTGCAATAACTGCAGTGAGATTTATTGCACAAAATTAAATCAAATTTTGTTCTACAGAAAGAAAACAGCGGTGCCGTCATTTTGAAAATACCACTTCCGGTTTCACCAGAGGTGGAAAAAGTGAAAAAACACACATGTTACGCCCATTTAAAGGCAATCTTGGTAGTGTAATGATGAAAAACTGGATTGGGGAACAAAATTAAGCCTGTCTTACAAACATGCACCTTCTCTTTCCTTTTAAAAAACTTATTTTCTTTTTTCAACAGTGATTTTTAACAGGTAAACGCGTTCGCTTCTGTTTAAGAGTAAAGTGCACATGTTCCTCAATGTGTTGGCTACAATTAAACAAGCTTCACCCAAGAAAAGTAATTTGAGAAAATACTTTAAATTGGCGTAATTCAACCCCACCCAAAGGGCGAGAATTTGCACCATTTTTTTGACGCAAGAACGATAACAAATTTAGAGTTGCCTCCCTTGTTGGTCCATGCTATATTTGGAAAACTGTTAAAACACTGTGTCCATTTATTCATAATGACAAATTGCATGCTAGGGCTGCAAGTTAAAATTCATCTCCCCATCTTTCTGATGATCAAGTGCTTGAAATTAGTGAACAGTTGTAATCAATGTTTGAATAATGCATTCATAAATGTGAAAATTAAGAACATGAAAAATTATGTTAATTTCACCCATATCTCTCCATAACAACTAAGTAATTTTGACCCTTGGACATGAAAATTTTCTCTTTGATTCTTGGAAATTCCATTTTGACTCTTGAAAATTAGGGTCCAAGAGCTAATGACTATGGGATTCAGAACCTAATGAGAACCCAGGTCAATATTTTAGCAACACACTTTCTTTTTATAAAATGCTAAGCATATAACAGGTAAAAAGAATAAAATAAAATTGCCATATTTTTCAATTAACCCTAGGCAATTGAGCAAATAATGTGGCCTAGAGAGTGACAACAAGGTATTTCTTTAATTTGACCTAGTGACCTAGTTTATGACCCAAGATGACCCAATTTTGAACTCAATGAACTTGTTGCGCTTAGATGGGCAAACAAACCTAGAAGAGAATCACTACATACCAAATATCAAAGCTCTACGCCTCCCAGTTTTAAAGAAGAATTTTAAAGTTTTCCTTCTTTGTTCCTATGTTCGAACTTGTGACCCCCGGGGCTGGGCCAGTTTTGACCCAGGGGCATCATATGAACAAACTTGGTAGAGGTCCACTAGGAAATGCTACATACCAAATATCAAAGCTCTACACCTTCCCGTTTAAGAGAAACAGAAATTTAAAGTTTTCTTCTTTGTTCCTATCTTCGAGCTTGTGACCCCCGGGGCGGGGCCAGTTTGGACCCAGGGGCATCATATGAACAAACTTGGTAGAGGTCCACTCTGAGATGCAACATACCAAATATCAAAGCTCCACACCTTTCGGTTTCAGAAAAGAAGAATTTTAAAGTTTTCCTTCTTTGTTTCTATGTTCGAACTTGTGACCCCAGGGGCTGGGCCATTTTTGACCCAAGCAGCATCCTTGGAACAAACTTGGTAGAAGTCCACAAGGAGATGCTACATACCAAATATCAAAGCTCTATGCCTTCCCATTTAAGAGAAAAAACAAATTAAAGTTTTCCTTCTTTGTTCCTATTTTTGAACTTGTGACCCCCGGGGCAGGGCCAATTTTAACCCCAAGGGCATCATATGAACAAACTTAGTACAGGTCTACTAGGCGATGCTACATACCAAATATCAAAGCTCTATGCCTTCCAGTTTCAGAGAAGATTATTCTTAAAGTTTTCCTTCTCTGTTCCTATGTTCGAACTTGTGACCCCCAGGGCAGGGCCAACTTTTGCCCCAAGGGCATCATATGCACAAACTTGGTAGAGATCCACTAGAAGATGCTATATACCAAATATCAAAGCTCCATGCCTTCCTGTTTCAGAGAAGAAGATTTTTAAAGTTTTCCTTCTTTGTTCCTATGTTGGAAATTATGACCCCTGGGGCGGGGCCAGTTTTGACCCCAGGGGCATCATATGAACAAACTTGGTAGAGGTCCACTAGGCGATGCTACATACCAAATATCAAAGCTTTACGCCTTCCAGTTTCAGAGAAGATGATTTTTAAAGTTTTACCTCTTTGTTCCTATGTTCGAACTTGTGACCCCCAGGGCAGGGCCAGTTTTGACCCCAAGGGCATCATATGAACAAATTTGGTAGAGGTCCAATAGGAGATGCTTCATTCCAAATATCAAAGCTCTATGCCTTCTAGTTTTAGAGAAGATGATTCTTAAAGTTTTCCTTCTTTGTTCCTATGTTGGAAATTGTGACCCCAGGGGCGGGGCCAGTTTTGACCCCAGGGGCATCATATGAACAAACTTGGTAGAGGTCCACTAGGAGATGCTACATGCCAAATATCAAAGCTCTACGCCTTCCAGTTTGAGAGAAGAAGATTTTTAAAGTTTTCCTTCTTTGTTACTATGCTCAAACTTGTGACCCCCGGGGCCGGGCCAGTTTTAACCCCAGGGTTATTATATGAACAAACTTGGTAGAGGTCCATTAGGCAATGCTACATACCAAATATCAAAGCTCTACGCCTTCCAGTTTCAGAGAAGATGATTTTTAAAAGTTTCCCCTCTTTGTTCCTATGTTCCAACTTGTGACCCCCAGGGCAGGGCCAGTTTTGACCCCAAGGGCATCATATGAACAAACTTGCTAAAGGTCCACTAGGAGATGCCTCATGCCAAATATCAAAGCTCTATGCCTTCTAGTTTTACAAAAGAAGATTTTTAAAGTTTTCCTTCTTTGTTCCTATGTTGGAAATTGTGACCCCTGGGGCGGGGCCAGTTTTGACCCCAGGGGCATCATATGATCAAACTTGGTAGAGGTCCACTAGGAGATGCTACATGCCAAATATCAAAGCTTTACACCTTCAAGTTTTAGAGAAGAAGATTTTTAAAATTTTCCTTCTTTGTGACTATGCTCAAACTTGTGACCCCTGGGGCGGGGCCAGTTTTGACCCCAGGGGCATCATATGAACAAACTTGGTACAGGTCCACTAGGAGATGCTACATGCCAAATATCAAACTTCTACGCCTTCCAGTTTGAGAGAAGAAGATTTTTAAAGTTTTCCTTCTTTGTTACTATGCTCAAACTTGTGACCCCCGGGGCCGGGCCAGTTTTGACCCCAAGGGCATCATATGAACAAACTTGGTAGAGGTCCACTAGGAGATGCTACATGCCAAATATCAAAGCTTTACACCTTCAAGTTTTAGAGAACAAGATTTTTAAAGTTTTCCTTCTTTGTGACTATGCTCAAACTTGTGACCCCTGGGGCAGGGCCAGTTTTGACCCCAGGGGCATTAAATGAACAAACTTGGTAGAGGTCCACTAGGAGATGCTACATACCAAATATCAAAGCTCTGCGCCTTCTAGTTTCAGAGAAGAAGATTTTCAAAGATTTTGCTTTTTTTTCCTTTTTGTTGCCATGGCAACCAGAGTTGTGGGTGGAATTCAATTCTTTGAACAATTTTGGTAGAGCTTCACACAAGGAACATCCCTGCCAAGTTTCATTAAGATTGGCCCAGTGGTTTAGGAGAAGATGTTTAAAGAAATTGTTGACGGACGACGGACGACAGACGACGGACGACGGACATAGGGCGATCACAATAGCTCACCTTTAGCACGTTGTGCTAAGGTGAGCTAAAAAAGAACATCTTGCTGTACTGCAAAATGAAGTTTTAATGATATCAATGACTTTGCAACTGGAAGCATTTACTTGTAGATTTTTTTCCATCTGTACCTATGTTAGTAATAACTGAAACAATCAACTGAAATGTTAGACAAAAACTGAAATACAGCATACCTGTATGAGTGTAAATCCAATTTTACCACCATATTCAACACTTAAGATACCCCTTTACCAAACAACCCTATATTTACAAGATACCACTTTACCAAACAATCCTATATTTACAAGCATCCAACATGAACGCCTATTGAAAATATTGTGCATAAGAAGTTGCATGTAACAAACAGTTTCTCCTTTGTCCACATTATTTTCTTTTCGACAGATGTTTTCAAAAGGCAAGTCTACACTTTTTCAGTTGTAATGAATTAATTCTATTCGACCCGCACAATTCTTCCACTATGATCACTGAAACACCCACATTTATTTCCAGATGAATATTTACGCCTTTTACAGCTATACAGAAAACGCCCATTTTCACTTTATTCCAGAATTTCTACCACGTAAGACTTTGAACTTTAATATTTTGTAAAAAAAAATATGCACTTTACTTACACTTGACATTGACTAATAGAAAACACATACACTATACTTACTCCAAAACTAAAACACTCAACACTTATACACAATATTTACACGGCTAAAAAAAGGAACACTATTCTTCTTTAAAATAACAACTCCTGGTGGTATCGAACGAAGCATCCTCTTGTCCTGCAAAGGGCGATGTTGCACTGCTGGCACTTGTAGTTCGTCTCCGGCTTCCTGTTCTTCGGTGTCCTCACTCCATCTGCTGAGCACTTGACGCATATCTTCTTCCGTCCGTCAATGTGAACAAAAGTGTGGTGACCGATGTTCTGTTCCCTCAGTACTGGTTGAACTGTCTTGGAGTTGGCCTTCGTTCCAGCTGGTCTCTTCCTCGAAGTGAATCCACCACGTAGGGCATCTTCAACTTGAGGTCTGAAGTTCAGATGAGAAAACTGGCGGGATGACTTCGGTAGGGGCTGGTTCGAGGCGATGAACAGTTGAGAGGCGTTCACAAGGGCGACATCAAAGCAAAAGTTGGCAATGTACTTCCACCACTTCTTGTGTTCACGTCCAACAGCATAGTAGGCTCTGTGTTGGTCAGCAAGGTCGACTCCATCCATGTACTTATTGTAGCTGGTAATGGCATCTGGCTTGTTGATGGCTTGTCCCCGTCTTGGCTGGTGCATACTGTCAGTCGGCTGTTGGTTGGTCGAGATCACGGCTATCTGTCTCTTGTCCTTCCATACTGTCACAAGTAGTTTTCCCTTCTGTCTCTTGAGTGTATCTCTGGTGTGTCTCAGCTTGGCATTCTTCAGGGCTGGCGGTAATCCTCTTCTGTTCAGGCGTAGGGTTCCACATCCATAGGTTTGGTGTCTTGTCAGGTCGTTGAGCAGTGGTATGGAGCTGAAGAAATTGTCGAAGTAAACATGGTAATTCCGTCTCAAAAGTGGATGTAGTAGATCCATCACAACTCTGTGTCCTAGGGCTCGGTCGTCTTGGTTTGCTTCTCTCCTTCCAGTGTAGACTTGAAATTGTGATGTATATCCTGTCGTTGATTCTGAGAGCTGCCAGACTTTGATCCCCCATTTGGTCAGCTTTCCAGGCATATACTGTTTCAGGTGGGACCTTCCTTTGAACCCGATCATGGCTTCATCAACGCTGAGTTCTCTGCCAGGGGTGTAGTGGCGTAGAAAGTTCCTATTCACCATGTCTAGAAGTGGTCGGACTTTGAAGAGGGGGTCATAGTCTGGGCTGTCCCTGGCTGGCTGTCGTTCATTGTCTGTTAGGTGGAGGTACTGGGTAAGTTTCTCGTATCTGGACTTGGTCATTACTTCTGATACACCGGAAACATTCAGGTTCTTGTCATCTGCCCAGTAGTGGCTGTATTCTGGTAGTTTGTGGATTCCCATAATAATCTGGATACAAAAGAAGGCTCTAATTTCATCTACTGTTGTTGCTATCCATCCGGTATCTGGTCCTCTGTTTCTCTGTTGTTGCTCTGCATAAAGGTTGGTCTGGTTGGCAATCGTCTCAAAGAAGTTGTCCTCGAACATCAGGTTGAAGTATTGGATAGGGTGTGATCCTGTGGGCAAGTCATGTTTGGGTTCTACATCTTCCGAAAATGGTCGTAAGTTAATTGGGTGCAGATGATCTGTCCATTCTTCGTCCCTCAATTCATCCTCGTCGCTCGAAAGGTCTTGGTACTGGGCGTCTAAGTCAGCTGAAGATACACTGGAAACGCTGGATATCTCCCAGTCCGATAAATCTGAAATGTCGCTGTCATCAAAATTTCGTCTCCTCTCCTCGGCCGATCGTAGAATTTCCTTGTCAAATCCACTGTTAAAACTGGCATCTAAGTCTGAATTCCTGTCGTCGGTGAAAAAATCCATAGCTACGTCCGTAATTGAAAGTAAATTTCACTCGCTGAAATTGAAATTTGCTGAAAACAAATGATTTATTTAATAATCTTTAATAAAATATATTGTGCAATCAATGTCGTATTTTTGCGGTTTGAACGTGAAAAAGGACGTGGAAGTGGTTATTTATAGATATGCGCAGATAGACGATTTTAAATTTTAAAAAAGTACAGGACGTCCGGTGCGACATGGCGGTTTATTCAACACCGGTAAATTTAGCGAGTCATAAAGCAACCGTGTTTTTAAATGTAAATATCTCCCCTAATACAACATGGATTCGATTTTTTATACACGCTGAAGGATAAATTAATCTTTACGAACTTTATGTGTGTTGAAATACGGTGTTTATTAGTGAAAACAAAATAATGATACTGGATGTAAAACCGGCCGGTTGTGGGCAGTTTAAGGAGATAGTGAAAGGTCGCTATCGGGCGGTCTGAGGAGATAAAGGTAAGGCGGTTATGGACGGTTTGAGTGCAATAGGGTTAATCTTACTAGCTGGGCACTATATAAAAAAAAAGTTAACAATATGGGATTGAAACATACTATGCTCAATTATGGGGTAAAACTCAATTTTTATTCTACCATTAGAATTTTCTTGGTTAAAAATTTGCTGCTTAAGCACAGTCATTTCATTTTACCCCTATCATAAGAAAATGATGCTTAAATACTCCTTGGCTCAAAAAATTATCTGGGGCTCTGAGCATGGTTAAATAAAGCCAAGGGAATCATAAATTTTTCAGAGGACTCATAAAATTTCAGGTTAGTGAGCCCCAAGACTCAGTTACAAATTTGTAAAAAAATCACTGTGAGATTACGGATAAACATAACATTCCACCAACACACTCAAATCACGGACGTAAGGGACTCAAGGACTAGTTACACACTATTTTACAATACAAAATAAGGACAAACTGACCAATTATCACAGACTGATGGATCAAACACAGACTGAAAGACTTGTCAAATTCAGGAACCATTTACAGACCAAAATCATGTATTGTTGACCTGAGGACAAACATTACATACCACTAATTTATGGACCTAAATACCTTCTTTCACTATTTCTAGATTTGAATTCACTACAGACATTTTATGGACTTCTTTCAGATCAACTGACTGGTCAAGGAATTAATTCCTACTAATCTTTTAGCAGTCCATAAGTGATCCGTGTTTTATCAACAGGTGTACGTTTGCCTTGTAAGCAAGAGGTCCTAGGTTTGAGTACTTTACCATAGTACTTTTTCCCTGTTTTTTATTCCTTTAGCAATTTTATAGGTAAGAGGACATATAGCGAAACTCATTTTCAAATATAGTTGGGGTTGTTAATGTGTTACCTTCTGATTTGGTGACGTAAACCACACCTCCGAAAACTTTAACACAATCACATACTCGCCATCCTTTTTCAGGGGAATGTCATAACCAAATGTCTGCATATGATATCTTTCCGTCTGATATAAAATCTGATCCTGAGGTACAACGCGCTGGATCATTAATGATTTTCCATAATCGGATGAAATTCCGACGCTATGTGCATCCCTCTGGTAGCGAATACCCTGGATATCGGTGTGCGCCTCTCCTCCGCAGTTAACAGCCCAAATCACCTCACCGATTCCGAGGCAATTTGAAAATAATGAGAGTGAGCATAATAATGAGAACAAAAAGTTGCTTTTAACAGATAATCGTCGCACAGATACGAGGGAATTTGATAAAAATGCCAGGATCAACATCGTTGTTTGACACCGGGAAGCTTTTTACCAGGAAGTGACGTTGTATACTGAAAAGGCGGGTATGTGTACTCCCCGGCCGCACCGGTAAACACAGGCTATATTTCGCGGCCTCTGCACAAATATTTTATTTGTCAACCGTTTTTATAAAACAAGTTGGCTTCTTTAAAAAAGAAGCCAGGAGAGGTCGGCATCGATGTTTTCAAATAGTTTATTGGCTTTTGATTTCAATATATTTTGATAGAAGTAAACAAACACGTTAGGCATTAAATGAATGAGAAAAAACATTTTTTTTCTCCCAATCTCGCTGGTGTAAAGGCACAAAACAGTACATGTTCCACATTGTTATAAACCGAAGATGATTATCCAATTTAGCTCATTTTCAAAAGGAACAACCCTCAAATGAATGTTTGTAATGTGTGCTCAGATAAGCCATTTTTTTTTTTTTTTTTTTGGAAAGGAGAAATCGTTCAATTAAAATTTGATACAATATGCTAATTCCACTGAGGAGGCAAGAATCTTACCTGATAACAACAAATAAAGGTGGCCAATACATAATACTAGTACCAGACATGTTAAAAATAAATGTAACATTTTTTAATCTTTTAACAAACAACAATTTTTTGACTGTCCCAAACAGAAAAAGCATGCAGACGACAATTTAAACTTTGATAATTAATGTGGAAGATGGTGCTTTGATGTGGTGGAAACCGTTGTGACAAAAGGGGAAACTGCAGTGACTAACAGCTTCTCCTCTTTCCACAATATTTTGAAAAGTTGTCTGCTGTAGAAATGTAAAATGAAGAGGTTGTTTGTCTAAACATTAAAAATTTAAGAAAGTAGATAAATGAGCCATGCTCTGAGAAAAGGGCCCTTAATGCATCTGCAAAAAGTATCGACCCATGTCAGCCTGCGCAATCCGCCCGAACCAAAGGACCACGGACTCTTTTGAGGTGTGCGGTACGTAGGGCGAAGAGGCACGACTTTCTTTCGCGCTCATAAGTTGATTTTCGAAGGATTCTCGAAATCCCGCATAATAGAAGCAGCTCTGTGTGTTACTTCATCAAATCTATATCATTATAAATCCATAGAATTTTTTAATAAAACAGAAAAATGCTAGAATCTAGTCAGTTTTGAAAAATAGAACTTGAAAACATACTGATCAACCTATTTCTATCTATTTGTGGGGCACGAGTTCTCCAGAGAACACGTGCTCTCGAGATTAGGGTACGAGTTCTCCAGGGTACGAATTCTCCAGATAGTATCAAGTCACGTGATCTTTTCACGCGGTGTTCTTTCTCTTTTTTTTTTAACGAATTTTTTTTCTCTCTGCTTAGATTTATTTGTTTAATAAAAAATTGCAATTATTGGAGAGATCATTTACTATCAATATAGTGTAATAAATCTTTTTGGAAAGCCGTCATATAAAAGAAAACGTTTATTTCCTATTTCAGTTTTTTGATTTCGGTTTGTTTATAAAACCATGACGAAATAGACTGTGTATCAGAACAATTTCGCAAAAACAAATGGATTTAGACAGCGATTTCTGTGGCAGTCTGCCTTTTAAACTCACCACTGTTGGAGAGGTCTGATGACCTCTCCAATAAGTACCAACTAAATGCTTATATTATGCCTTTGTTATGGTAAAAAGAAACTAAAGTAATGCCATTTTGAGTAATAAACGTTTGAACTTTTGACATTAAAAGTAAGATAAATGCACTTATATTATTTGTCAATGGTTTTGATATATTAAATTTGAGTTTATTTGTGGTCGCCACCGGTTGTCCATAAATGGGCGACACCCGCCCCCCCCCCCCCCCCCCCCCATGACTGTTAGTTTTGTCACGCGGTATATATTGTTTACAATGTTTCCAACGCCCAATAAGGCGCGGTTTGAGCTTTATAAGTGTATCCACCTCTTTGATGGCCCTATTGGGTGTATTTCTCTTGTTCTGTTCTTTTTATCTTCCTGGTGAATGCCGCTCCTTAACTTACTTACTTAAGCGACTTCCGGTTCCTTACTTACTTCACAATTTGACAAGTGTTAAAACTATATTAGCCTACACCAAATACATTTTTGACATTGTCCTTAGAATTAATTATGAAAAAAAAAAAAAATGAAACTAACTACAGCTAATATAGTAAGTTGTTGTTTCTAAAGCATAATACTTTGTAGCATACAGGATCGAATTTGTTTTCCTTATACCAATGCTTATTTAAGCCGAATTTTTGAAGGAATTTAAACGTTTGTGCTTCAATAATCTCATTGAATAATGAGTTCTAACTCTCGATCATTCTATTTAAGAAAAAAAAAAAAAAAAAAAAGTTTTTGTAACAATTATTCTTAGCTCTTCTCTTATAAAGTTTCAAGGAGTGGTCCCGGGTAGTTGAGATCTTCCTTCTAGGCAGAATGTCCTGTTTTATTCTATCTATTTTATTACTCAATCTATAGACCCTTTTAGTCTCTGTTTTCGATCTTCGTATCTATCGGACGGTCACGGGAGATACAACGGGTACCAGTTTAACTTCATTATGCCTGGTAAATAAACTGGCAGCCTGTTATCCATCGGACGGCTACGGGAGAATTACACCGGGTACCAGTTTACCTGGTAAAGAGATAAACTGGCAGCCTGTTATCGATCTTCGTATCAACCTATCTATCAACCAATCTATCGGACGGTTACGGGAGATACAACGGGTACCAGTTTAGGTAAAGAGACTGGGAAAACTGCGCATGCGCACTCGTGTAGGGCAAAAAGACCAAATAAAACAGCGGCAGATTATTTAACTTACTGTAACTTACTGTATGTAGGCCATATGAAAGCCTACGGCTTCTTTGGGCCCGTCTGTTTGTGTTCGTCTCACTTCATTAGTATAGCATTCTGCAGTAAACTTGTGAGAGTGATGGCGCCAGTGTTTATTTAACCTACTCTTGAAGGCATTTATGCTCGGGGATTTCACAATTTCATTTGGTAAAGTGTTCCAGGTCTCAACAACACGATTAGTGAATGAATTCTTCCTTGTTTCGGTTCTAGTATAACTTTTAAAGAGTTTTAGGTCATTTCCTCTGGTGCGAGTAGAAATGTTTCTTTTTAGTAGATTTGGTTTTGAAGTGTTATCGTATTTGTTCAGTATCTTAAAGGTTTGTAGCATATCAGCACGAATTCTACGATATTCCAACGTTGGTAATCCCAGTTGTTTAAGTCTTTCATTGTATGGTAGATGTCTTAACCCAGGAATTAATTTAGTTGCTCTTCTTTGTACGTTTTCTAGAGCTTTTTTGTGTTTTTTAAGGTATGGTGACCAGACTGTACAGGCATATTCTAGGTGGGGTCTAACTAGAGATTTATAGAGATTTAAAAAAATTTGTTTGTCCATATAAGTGAAGGTTCTTTTAATGACACCAAGATTTCTGTTTGCTGTTTTGATTTTTTCACTAATATGTTGAGTGAAAGTAAGTTGTTCATCTAGCAGTACTCCAAGGTCTTTCTCTTCCTTAACTTGAACAATTTCCTCTTTGATGTTCTGTTCATTTGTCATGTAGTATTTGCTTTGTAGATTCTTTTTGCCAATGTGTAGGTGTTTACATTTCTTCGAGTTAAATTTGAGTCTCCAGTCCAACGACCATTTACAAAAATTATCTGTTGTTTGTTGAAGAAGTTTTGAGTCATTTTCATTTTTAATCACAGAATAGGTTTTGGTATCGTCAGCAAATAGTCTTATTGGTGTCACGGCATTTTCAGGAAGATCATTATTGAAAGTGTACAAAAAATTGTTGAATCATAAGCGATTACATGAGAAGCTGACTCCCAGAGGCAAAGAAACGATAATCAGATTAACCTATTTGCTAAGGGTCAGTAACGTGGAAGAAAACGATCCGTATTTTAGTGACATTAGACGAAGACGTAAAAAAAAAAACGTGTCGCTGTTTTGGGTTGACGTTATCATCAAAGGAAATGTTAACCGACCCCAGGCAGTAACAGACAAACCTCGTGAAGCATGGGCTGGAACACTGCGGGAATGGGAAAAATGCATGTTACCAGCATTCTTTACCTGTTGCCGTAGTGTTTCCACAAGTCCATTGATGTAGGGTTGTCAATTAAGACGACGGAGAGTTAGGTAAAGGGTTTATAAAGGGTAGCCATCTGATATATCACATACTTGTTAGTTTAAACGACAATACAGTGGATACTTTAATTTAATTTCAATGGCGGAGGGTGTGGGTCGAGATCGGCATTGTTCATGCTATATTACCTCTAATAGTTTAGAGAGTGTGTAGTGCGATCAATTTCATCATGGCGCAGACGTATTTGAATGAATGAATGAGCGAGCGAGTGGATGGATGGATGGATGGATAGATGGATGAACTAACACGCTAACGAAGAACGCACGGACAACTGTATAATGCCCTGTTGTCGTCTGTGGCTGCTCTTTCCACAATTGCTTTCCACCAGGTATCGGTTGTAACATGTAATTTAGAAACACTCCTTTTCTGAAAACAATGTTGGAAACGGCTGAAATAATGTTTACCAGCATATCCTTTTCTCGCAATGTTTGAAAAGCTTTCTTTTCTCTTGGTCGTTAAGACTTGTGATTGTTGGGTAAAGGGAACAAAAATGGAAATTGTAACAGTAATTAGTTGAGTATAAGGGGAGGCATTTTAGCGTGTCATATACATGATAATGTGGGGAAAGAATATGGACCTTAGCTTTATTCCTTCGCCTTCGTTACGTGACAGTGATCTTGAATTTACTTTGCGAAAAGCATAATGAGAGGTCTGTTTGCACATGGGGGTAGCGTGGTCTTGAAATACACTGTTACAAATCGTAATTATGGTTAAAGCAACACTAGTTAAGATTTATGACATAAACTTAACGCGAATTCCTCTTGTGCTGGTTAAAAATATAAGTACGGCAGGATATGGGTAAAAAATTAATAACATTAAATGACGATGGTCGATAAAATACAAAACATTAACAGTGAAAAATCTCTTTAAAAAACATGCGAGATCAAACAAATAATTCGAATAAAATACCCAATGGGACAATGACCCAAGTTTGATCAATGGCGACTTTGCTGCATCAGTCAGTGCATGTACCTGCATTTTAAACTATTTTTGGACACGACAGTTAGATTTCACATAAAAAAAAATTCTACTTGTTGTCTTTCCACTTCCAAAACAGATACATGTAACACAGAAAGGAAAGTGCCCCTGATCAAAATTCAAAGCATAGACCACCATTTTCTGTCATATTAAAGGGGTGGATATAATTCAAAGTAATACTATTTTACGATGAGATAATTATGTATCCTCGACAAAAAAAAATATGATGGTCCTCAAACAATACATTTTGTTGCTTAAGTTACTCAACTGTTTACTTTCACGGGGACGCGTTTATGGGACGTTTTAACCAATTCATCATGGAAATTGCGGACGTTTTAACCAAAAGTAGGGCGTTTTGACATGTTTAAGCCAGATACTAATTTACTAATCTGTTTGTACACCCCGGTGCACAGCATGATAACCGCATCCTGTAACACGATTGATCTTCACAGTTTTTAATCAATAAAATCTTTCGACAAAGCCAAAACATTGCGTGTGAAAATAGCTTTCAACAGTGGCGATATTTAACTTTTTGCCCTAAAAACAGTGCGCATGCGCGAAAAGTGGAATTCTAGGATCGTATTTCCTTGGCAACAAACGGCGTTGTATATAGGGTCTATATGCATGAAGCATATCTGTCCTCTCTCTTCTATATTCAAGGCTAGGCAAACCTTGTATGATTAATCTTTCTTTGTATGGTAGATTCCGTTTTTTGAGGCTACTCAATAACTTGGTTGCTCTTCTTTGTACATTTTCAATAATTACTTTATGATATTTGAAACGAGGATTCCATATTGCTGAAGAATATTCTAAATGAGGTCTTACAAATGCTTTGTATACTTGAACATGCTATGATCAAAATATGTAATTTTTTTGAAAATCAAACCGAGGTTCCTATTTGCTAAGTTTACTTTGTTTTTAATGTGGATGTCAGAACTTAGAAGATCTTTATCAAATATAACTCCTAGATCTTTTTCCTGATTAACTTCTTCAATTTTATGTACTTTTCCTACATTGTCCTTCATAAAGTAGTCACTAGGTTCACTTTTTCCTACGAGCATAGTTTTACATTTCTTGGTATTAAAGGACATCTGCCACTTGGCTGTCCGTCCACAAGCCTCCCAAATATCATTTTGTAGGTTTGCTTCGTCCTCTTAGTTTGTAATTGTGTAATATGGTTTGGTATAATCAGCAAAAATTTTGATATTGCAATCTATCTTGTCAGGGAGGTCATTGATGTAGATTAAAAATTATGTTGGGCCAAGTACACTTCCCTGGGGTACTTCTCTATGTACTCTTCTCCATGCAGAGGATGATCCATTAACAATAACCTCTTGATATCTGTCGGTTAGAAAATTATCAATTCAATGATGTACCTTTCTTCTTATTCCTATTGCACGTACTTTTTAAAAAAAAAAAAAGCCGTTTATGTGGAACTATGTCAAAGGCTGCCTTAAAGTCAAGATAAATGATGTCAATCTCTTTTTGTGTTTTCAAGTCCATTTGTCCAATCCTCTAGACTCTCTAATAGTTGAGTTATACATGACATTCCTTTTCTGAATCTATGTTGATTGATAGATATGATGTTATTTGACTCTAAATAATCAACTATAGCGTTCTTAATTATTCTTTCCATGACTCTGCAAACTAAGGATGTAACACTTATGAGTCTATAATTTTCAACTCTTTTTTACCAGATTTGAATACTGGTGTAACATTTGCTTGTTTCCATTGTACAGGTAGTACTCCTTCATCCAACGATTTTTTATATAGTGGTGTTATTTGTTTAATAAGAGAATTTTGACATTCCAGTAACAGTCTAGGATGGATTCCATCTGGTCCTTGAGATTTGTTGGCATTGATATCCTTTATGACCTTTGTACCTATTTCAGAGGTAGTTAATGTGTCAGGTTCTGGTATAGGCATTTCTTCTATTTTAAATACCGTGCAAAAGTAATTGTTTAGATTTTCAGTAATATTTGCTTCATCCGTAATTTGAATACCATCAACGTCTAAAGTCGTAATACTGCTACTACTTTTGGTTTTATTGTTTATATATTTTCAAAATGTTTAAGGATTGTTTTTAACATTATCAGCAATTATTTTTTCTTTATTATACTTTGATTTTTTTATTTCTCGAGTGGCTTGATTTCGGGCGTTTTTGTAGTCTTCATAAGTTGTACCATTGAATACATGTTTACTCCATTTCTTGTGTTTTTCTTTCACTGTCAAATTAGCTCCTTTACTGATGTCACTTTCATGACCTTAATGCGTTCTACAAACTTGCTTTTATGATGTAAAGGGTTCCTCTTTGTACTATAGGTTTCCCAATCAATGTCCTTGTAATTTTAATCTCCCGTGCGTATAAGGAAAGAACTTTTGATAGTGTTAATAAATCTTAAATCTTCTACGAGAGTTAGGTTATTTTCTGTGGAGTTATTGGGCGATCTATAAACACATCCAAAAGTCAGGTTAATGTTTTTCCTTAGCTCAACATTGGTCCAAACTGCATCCCTGTACTTTAAGTTCTCTTTCATTATTTGAAATGACTTCATATATATATATCCCAGGGCCTTCTTCTCCGTTAATAAAGTGGTTGTATCTATCAATTTTGTAGAAAATATTATGGTCTAACATAAAGTGACGACTTTTTGGATAAATCTCTGTGACTGCAATTATGTCAATTTTATATGTTGTTGATAACAATTCCAATTCACGGTGTTTTCCTTTAGTCTGCATTTGTATGTAGGACTTTTAGTGGTCCATAATGTTGAGTTATGTTCAATCTTCTGTTATCATGATAAAAGTTTCCCTCTCTAGTTGGGTTAAAACACAGTTTTTTCACAATTCATGTCTCTATCAACTACTAATTGTTTTGTTAAATTTTTGGCTGTGCTACAGGTATACCCTCACTAAATGTTTTATCTTGTTCAAAAGTAGTTGTATTCACTGCATTTTCCCAGTCTATGTTGTCACTATGTATGATGCTGTCTTCACTGTTGTTATCGTCTATTCTTTCACTTGTCCTTATCATTTTCTTCATCATTCTATTAATATTATTAGGTCTTGTCTCCCTTACATTTTTTTTTTTTTTTTGTGATCAGTATACTGAGGTTCTTCATTAACTTTTTATCTGTTTTTTCTCCTTTCTTTTGGCTGTCTGTTCTTGGGCAATTGCCACTTTTCTAAGTTGAAGAGGTGCATGATCAGATATTTTTCTTGAATTCTTCACCTGGGTTAAGGCGGTAATAAGTTTAATTACTCCGTATCATACTCTCCTTATAATCATGGCCTGCTATCGATCTTTGGCAGCTATATGTTTACATCGTTTTCGTTATTGACAAAAGTAACGTCTTGACAATAGAAAAGGAAATACGAACGGACTGGAACGCAGGCTAGGGGGATAGTGCAAGATACAGGACGAAACTCATACTAAGTTACGCTTGATTCTTTAATGTGCCCGGTGTGTAGCACCGTCACACGGGACCTCGGTTGAACGTCTCCCCCGAAAGACTAGTTAGTAATCTTAGATGGCCAGCTGTGGGGCTCGAACCCATTCACAAGTCCTACGCTCTACCACCAGAGCTTTGCGGGCTAGTCTCGATCGTTTAACTTTTGATAGAATTAGTACTAACTTAAAAGCTTGTAGTCGGCCCTTTTTTTTTTTTTTTTCTTCTTTTTTAGTTTACCTTGTTTCTTGTAGTTGCCTATACTTCTAGGCATGAGCCTACAATTACTTTTGGTCTATAGACCTACATTTATGGTTTGTAGAGGGTCTTTTTTACCATTTTCTTTGGATATCTGGAAGTCTTCAGGGATTTTACTAGTCTGGATTACCTGCCCCTATTACTACGTTACTTTTAAAGGACGGCGGGGTACCAGACAAGAATTTGACATTCTGAATTTTGAATTTATTGATGAATTTAACAATTTAAAATATGAAATACATATAAGGGAGAATTTTCTGGTCGTGGGCAACTTCTCCTTTTGAAATGTAATGTGTTTTAATTTTGCTGTTTGCAAATATTTTTCATTCTATTTGAATCTAAAAGTGTCGTGTTGTGTTAAATCTTTACCGAACAACAAAATTCTAGACCTACCAAAATGAGAGCATTTTCTGACGGCATATCAACTTTGATTGCAAGGGTGGCAGTTTCCTTTGATCAAGCACAAAACATTGTGGAAAAGGAGAAATTGCTGATTCAAAGCATTTTCCCCTTTCTCAGAATGTTTAAAAAATTTTTTTAGTACTCAGGATTATTTGGTAAAGAGTTAAAGGGGCATTTAACCAGATTTTCACCCAAAATGTTTTTAGACTGGTAAGTTTACATTTTAATAGTAAATATGATAAGACCGTGAATTTTACAGTTATGTACATTATCATTTTCTCCTAGGTGACCTATCTGATATGAGCATTCTGGGTACAGAATCGATCCCAGATTTCCCCATGTCTATATTTAGACACTGTTTACATTGCTGTAAATAATGGTATTTTATAAAATTATTTTCTCCGTTTGAAATCGTTATATTTTCAAGAAATTAATTGGCTTGATTTTTCTAAAGACGCATTGTTTACAGCCATTTTCCGCCTGCTATCTCGCGTATGAATTTCTCCTGTACAGGAGGTAGTAATGCGTAATTCAAAGAAAAAATGTGTTTCAATTCTTCTCCTTATGGCAATTTTATTTGTAACCATATCTTTTACACAAATGCATATGGCTTGCCAGGCTTGTCCTGGGTCCATATTTACCAACCATTCTTAAGAGCATTCTTTCCAGATTTTTTTTTTTTTTTTTTTTTTTTTAAATGATCACAATCATTTGGTTTGGCCAACCAGAAGTTTTGTAATTTTCAAATTTAGAAAACTTTGGAGGGTAAGACTTGGAATGTTCTTAAAAGAATAGTTGGTGAATACGGACCCAGAATTGTGCCCTAGATGACATGGCTGAACGCCTAACATGCGGGCAAGAATGACATAGAGATAGACTCTGAAATCAGAGTTTCGACAATGACTCAAGTTTGATCAATGGCGACTTTACTGCATCAGTCAGTGCATGTACCTGCATTTTAAACTATTTTTGGACACGACAGTTAGATTTCACATAAAAAAAAAATTCTACTTGTTGTCTTTCCACTTCCAAAACAGATACATGTAACACAGAAAGGAAAGTGCCCCTGATCAAAATTCAAAGCATAGACCACCATTTTCTGTCATATTAAAGGGGTGGATATAATTCAAGGTAATACTATTTTACGATGAGATAATTATGTATCCTCGACAAAAAAAATATGATGGTCCTCAAACAATACATTTTGTTGCTTAAGTTACTCAACTGTTTACTTTCATGTTTCTCAAATGTGGTCCATTTCCCTGAGATTCCCTGAGATTGAGCACCTGTCCTCATTGGAAACGCCCTCAAGGCAGCTTCCAGTGGGAATGAAACTAAAATATTCACCATGGAGATGATCAGTATTTATTTGATTGGTTGTTACTCGTATTTAAGAAATGCTTTGATTTTGTAGTGTAAATGTTACAAATTTATTTTACATAACTCTGTTTTAAACAATGAGTCAGAACACGGATTGTACGGAAATCTAAGCTTCTTGTGATATAAGTAACAGTTATTTGTTAGTCTCCAATATTGTTCCAAATTATAGGATTCCAAAATTAGGTTGTAATGCCATTCGCTTATCACAGATCATCCCAACTCTAAGTTTTTACATTCATCTATTTTTCAACAAAACAAAAATATTGATAACTCTGAGATGGAGAGCATCTTAGAATTTAAAGAACCAGTAGCTGCTTTAAGTACATTTTATTTCTTTTCGTCTTGACCTGTGAAGCACATTGACTGGTCACTGATCTAGTTATGCATTAGTTACCTCCCTTACACAGCTAATCGTGTATAGGTACATGGAAAACGGGGACCAGAATGCGTCAGCTATTTATAGAACACAAGATAATATGTTTTGTTATCTTCATAACCAATTTAACCGAATGGAGTTTTGTTGCCGTTCATTCAAACAAAAGAAAATGGCTAAACCGACGATTTATCTTTTGAGCCTTGTAGAATTTTGTATTTAATGGTATGCACTGTCTGTTGAGGCTGTTACGGAAATTTTTTTTTTTTTTTTTTTTTTTTTTGCGGAATTTTAGTTTAGTAATTTCATCAATATATCAACAAAAAAATAATTATTTATGGAATAATATTTGAATTCTATCACTCAGAGAGTGTTTTTAGTCCTCACAAATCCGAAAAAATGAAACCATGTTTACGATCCTTAATGAAGTGGCCTTCTTTAATCAGGAAATAGACCATACTGCATTTTCAAGGCCAGAACATTTGATGAAAGTAGGATCAAATTACACGATCTGTGCAGTGAATAATCCTGATCTACATTATCCGTGGAAAAAGGGGATCTTAATGTGCATTGTCTAGAAAGCTTACCAAAGAAGTGCTAAGTGCTCCAAGGGAACCTTTTAAAAATGCCAGAAGTTTATCAAGATCAGACAGCACACAAAAATTCTAATATTTCTATTACTTTTTAAGATACTGTAAACAAAACACTTTCTTAATTTTCTTTACCCAGTATATGTTCATTTCATTGTGTACTCAAAGGGTTTAAGTTATTAACTAAACTATTACTGTGCATAAACAACTTTTTGCGCCCCTGCATGTCAAAGGTCGTATAGATCCAGATCCTTAGTCTTACTTCTTGATTTTAGTTTACGGTTGCTGCCAATTTAGGAATATCTAATATTAGATATGTGGTTTCTATAAACTGTGAAGGCCATGGTTAGAGGCATTTTGAAGATGCCACGCTAATTGCTTTGATTCTGGAGTAGAATCGCATACAGATTCACACTGTTGTACAAGAAGGCCAAGAATCATTTTTACGATCAAGATCATGTTGTTATAAAAATTAAAAGTTGTTAAATATTTATGTAAAAAAACGAAATTTAAAAAAAAAGAACACTTCTAAAATTTGTATGTACGAACACGATCTGAATACCACTTCGAATAATTACTAACATATTTTCCATAGCTACTAACGTCTTGAACTTCTGCAGAACTTTCCTTTTTGAAATCATGGTAACAAATGAAGAAATGCTGTTAATGAATGCGCAAATTCTCCGTTATAATCTACATTTCCCCCGCAGTATCGGTCATTTGTCATTATGTTTGTGTGTTTGTCTGTTTTCAAAATGGAGGGGGGATACAAAAGTGTTGTACATAATAAATTTTCAAAATAGTATTTCTGAAACTGTTCACCAAAACATTTTGGTTTCTATGATGTCTCGCATCAAACTTTGTCTTGTCTCCCATAGTATGCTCACTCTTTACAACTCGGCCGATTCTGTACCTACATCTAAATCTCGTCCGTATCAAGGGGGAGGGGGGTCCATTTTGAAGTACTGCCAGTCACATTTTTTTTTCTCTGTAAATCGATTAGCACCGGCAACATCAGCCACGTTGATAAGCTTCCCGTAGCTGAAAAAAAAAAAAAAAAAAACGCCAACGGAATTGATAGACCACGTTAATAAAAAAATGTACAAAATGTTTTTCATCAGAAATGTATTTAGAAAGATTTCCACAGAAAATTGTGACTACTGCTTTCTTTTTCTAAGTGGAGTGTTACGAAGAAATGTACCGTGCAGGTGCATATCCACTCGCCATATCGGTTGATTCTGTAACTACATCTAATCCCGTCCGTATCAAGGAGGCTTCCATTTTGAATTGCCAATCACATGATCTTAAACATGGCGGCGTCCGTGAAAATTGATTACCAGCGACATAAACAACCACCGTTAATTTATTCAAATCTATCAATCTGTTGGTGACTTCCAACAGAATCGATAAACCACCTTAAAATTTGAATTTACAAACTGTTTGTGAATGGAAATGTATTTAGATAGACTGCAATAGAAAATTTTGGCTCATGTTTCTTTTTAAGCAGATTCTGACAATTTTAAGAACGGTAAAGCAGTGTATTTCTGGCGAAGAAATGTACTGTGCAGGTGGATATCAAGCAACGTGATACAGCCAAGGCATTCGGCATATCTCGGATGATCCGGTGATCAAATCCCTCGGCTATGTCACATAGCTTGATATGCATCTAAACGGTAAATTTCGTACGTTGCCGGAGGCACACCGTTGCAGTTGTAAGGCTCCTCTTAAAAAGAAAACATGAGTCACAATTTTCTGTCGATATCTTTCTAAATATATTTTAGTCAACAAAGAGTTTGTACATTCATTTTTTAGCGTGGTGTATCAATTCCGTTGGAAACTTTCATTGACAGATCGATAGATCTATGTGAATAACTTCAGCGTGCTTGTTCATGTCGTTGCTGAGCGAATAACGGGACGCCGCCATGGTTAAGATCATGTGATTGGTAGTTCAAAATAGAAGCCTCCTTTATATGGACGAGGTTAGATGTAGGTACGGAATCAGCCTAGTTGTGACGAGTGACATCGAACGGACTTGATCAACGGATCAACGGATAACCCCAGGTATGCCGAATGGGTGCATATCAAGCAACGTGATACAGCCGAGGGACTCCATCAACGGATCACCCGAGGTTTGCCGAATGATAGTATGCTGTTATGGTCGACTGACCTATTTTAAGGGGGTACCCGTTTTCGAACCCGAAATGATATCCAAGTTTTCATCTGAACTAAGAAGTAAATGATGTAATCGTTTTGTGTGAAACAATTATCTGAATGTAAACTACGGTGTCACCGCTGTTCATTTACGAAATGCAACAAAAACGAGACAGTATGCATGTTTCTAAAGGAAAGATCGTGTTTAGTGACAAATTTCTTATTAACTTTTTCATCCCAATACGTGCCCAGTTTTAAAGACGATCGCTACAGTTTTATCATTTGTTAAAAACATTCAGAATTTCACGAAACTTTGTTTGGTGATAGTTGTCATCTGATTTACAAAAATATGAGATAAAATCAGGGGGGGTCACCAGCTTTGGAAAAATTTTAGGAATATTTCTTTTCATACACCCTGTATTGCGGCAGTTTAGAGTGAAATTTCATCTACGAAAACTAAGTCTAGATATATTTTTTCTAATAATTACAAACAAATTTTATCTCATTGTATTGCCGAAACATCAAATTTAATGAAACAAAATGATTTAAAGGTATACTGAGTATCAATCTATTAGAAAATATCTTTACTTGTGGCTAAAACTTACCTTCATTGCGGCCCCCCCCCCCAAAAAAAAAAAAAAAAAACCACACAAGGCTATTTTTTAACCTTTATATTTTTCAATATTCAAACATTCAGATTTTTCTTATTTCTTCCATGAATAATACATGTATGTAGGTACTAAACTACAAAATTGAGGCTTAAAACAAATAGGTCACCAGCCTTATTAAAAAAAAAAAAAAAAAAATACATTTGCAGTTTGTGGTTGCGGCGACTGGTAAAGGAGTAAGAGTTACAGCCCTGTTGTTAACTTTAATTTTCTGTTTTTAACCTATTACTACAGATTTTTTTTTTCAATGGACGATTTCAAAACATGCAATTCACTTGATTTATGCAAATAATCATGAAAAGGTGCCATACTTTAAAATTTTAACTATACTGGGCTTCATATTCCGTGTCGTTATTGTCCTTTGATAGGCCTTGACCTCATAATTATTAAATTATGTCAGATTTCCAACATGATTTTTCTAATTTTGCTTGTTTACACTTAACCCTTTGGCTGCTGAGCGTGACTCAAGGACCTTTTGCGGACAATGTAGATCGAGATCAGACTGCACAGAACGTGCAGTCTGATCTTGGATCTACACTGTCCGATAAAGAGATATGTTTCCCCTAAAAGAAAAGTTTGAAATAGCAACATCCAACATTTTACCATCGGCTTGTAATTTTCATTTAACATATACTGATGGAAAAAAGTTTAGCAAGTTCAGAACGGATTGACTTCTGGGGAAAGGGTGGGTACGAAATCATAAAATCAAATACATTTTCAGATATTTGATTCTTATCACCAATGACTCGCATCAATGTTATTCCATAATTTTGCGGCGTTTAGTCTCCGGCGTACGTGAAATGAACTAGGGGGTCAGGCGTAAAAATTCGGACACGACTCAATACCTAGTGTGCCCAACATTCGCAGCCAAGACTGCCAGACAACGACGTCTCATGCTGCAAATCAGTTTTCTAATGACCTGCAATGGGATCCTGACCCATTCAGCTTGCAAGGCACGTTCAAGAGCACGGATGTTGTTGACATCATGGCGCTCTCTCACCTGACGACCTAAGTGGTCCCATAAGTGCTCAATGGGAGAGAGATCCGGTGATCTTGCAGGCCACTGCAACACATTGACGTTATGGATGCGTAAAATGTTCTGGGTATGCCTCGCAGTGTGTGGACGGGCATTATCATGTTGGAAAATCCCAACGTTATGTTGTTGCAAATACGGTACATCAACAGGCTCGGTGATTCCGTCACAGTACCTTTGAGCAGTGAGATTACCAGGCACTATGACGAGATCTGTCTTCCCATCATGATGTATGCCCGCCCAAACCATCACGCTACCACCCTCATAACGGTCACGTTCGACGACATTATCTTGGTCCAGCCTCTCCCCTCGTCTCATCCAAGTTCGAACCCTGCCATCAGCAAAGGATACGTTAAACCTGTTTTCGTCCGAAAACAGAACGTTGCTCCATTGCCTGCGAGTCCAGCCCTGATGAACCCTGGCCCATTGGCGTCTTGTTTCACGGTGTCGCAATGTCAGCGGAATGCCAACGTAGGGACGGCATGCTTTCAATCGAGCGGCGTGTAGCCTATTCCTGACCGTCCTGTCGCAAACTCTTGTGCCAGTAGCATTCCTCAGCAAACGACCTAACTTTCGACTAGAAAGAAATCTATTGCATCGAGATGAAGTCGTGAGAAAACGGTCTTCCCGCGGCGTGGTTTTACGCGGTCTGCCTGATCTGAGTCGGTCCGCGACGTTCCCAGTTTGCCGAAATCTGTTCAGCAGTCGACTTATTGTCGATTCGTGGCGTTGGAAATGCCGAGCAACGTCTCTTGCCGACATGCCAGCGGTAAGCATACCGATGGCTCTCCCACGTTGTTCAAACGTCATTCCAGGCCGACGTCCCATCATTGATTTTCAAAGATTTTTTTCCAGTTTTTGTGATTACGATAAGAAAGCTCTCGAACTGTGTACTGCGTGACCCGCGGAGGATCATCCGTTTTGCTATGCACATACTGCACGTGATTTTCTTGAAAGTTAAGATTTACGATTACATAATGGCGTAGTGTACAAAAACAAGTGAAATCATGCTGTCAATGGATGGGCACAACTGTTCAATACGGAAACATTTTAGTGACATTGATTTATAGACGAAAACCAAAGGCGTAAAAAACTTGCTAAACTTTTTTCTCTCAGTATATTTAGCAGGATAAGAGTTAAAGCAAATAAAATTACTACCACAACCAACATCATCAGCTCTATAATATGTTATAAAGAAACAGAGCAGATCCAAATCGGATAGCTCCTGTAAGAGCTGACTGATCAGGGTAAGCTTGGTTTAATATTTGTGCAATATCACAGATCTGATTTTTCTCTGTTGGTTATGGCCAAACTTCTCTGTTTTATAATATTGAAAATAAAACCCACTCCTCGACACACGTTTAACCTTTTCCCTAATAGAATAGACTTTTGATGGGTCTGCAGTCGAGTACTTATAACGAGCAATTTCTCCTTATTCCACAATGTTTTTCACACGCATACTTTCCATTCACCCGATCTACATGTATCTTTTTACATTTTTCAAGCTCTCAAATTAATTCGTTGATTTTTCCTTTGGACAATGGCTTTTGACAAATTTGTTTCCACCTTTTATGCTCTCCGCAGTCACATTTTATTTGCAACATTGAACCAAACCAATACTGTTCTTTCTTCAACAGTATTTTTGTGGTATTTGTCGAAGACAATGCCACTATGAGTTCACTAAGACATTTTGAAAATCATGTATTGTATTTTGTGCAAAACTGAAGGCAGTAAACCCAGTTAAAATCAATTTTTCTGAGACAAATAGGTATTTCGATTGCACTCAGATATGAAATTGAAAATGGCGTATTACAATAAATTGGATTAGGCCGTAAATCGTGGAAATACTTCCTTTTTATCGAAAATAGCTTGATCTGCTATGGCCTTATAGTGGCGTAATGATACGCACATACCGTGCTTGTTCGTCCCAAAACCAGTTCGTTCCTAGGCTTATTCGTCCCAGGATTGTTCGCCCGGACTTGTTCGTCCCACAAGACTGCACCCTTCTCTATCGGATTTTGCATGACTATATGGTAGATTGACTTTCAAGCGAATATTTTGAAAATGTTTCTATTGTTTATTTTTCAAATTATTAATTCCACACAATGGCTCACTTGACAAATGCTACACCAGTGTTTTCAACGCTTTGATTCAACTCTAAAATACCTTTTAATCTATCACATTTCAACTGATTTGAAAGATGCCCCAGTTCAACAGTGCGACTGCCAAACGCTAATGGCATAAATTTGTGTCCATCTTTACCTGTTTGGTGACCTACTGTCGCTTTCAATTTGATCTTTTGAAACCTTACCATGAGATTTTTGGTTCGCAGGTATAATGCTTGGTTAAAATACTTTCTTGTTTGGTGTTTTGCTGACACGAAATGCCCAGTTTTTGTTCTGAGTTTATCCATTACTGTAGATTGACAAGTTTAACAGGATGAACTGTGAAAAGTTTGGGTTCGAGTAACAGCTGAGCGTGATAGTTACACAATCGTGATAATGGAAACTGTCGCGATCATCATTATATTCTTCGTCTGATATCCAATTTTAATCCTGAAAAATTACTGACATGTGACAAGTCAGTCTTAATACCAAAATATCACGTGAACATTCTGGAATAATGTTACAAGAGTCCGATCTATAAGTAGACTAGAGAATTTCATGCCCTATTTTGTTCGGTCACTTAAGAACGAACGATTTTTCCAGAACATTCGGCGCAACAGAGAGAAAATGTTTCCAACTCTTTTATTGAGACACTCAATATTTTCAGATGTTTTGTTATAAAACGTGGTTTAAAAAATCTTAATCTGTCCTCAGAGGTACATGCATATATTCGTAAATTGATAGAAAGGACCAAATTACCTTTTTTTCTTTTTTTTGTAATTATGGTATTCTGGTGCTACTGACACTCATGGATCCGTCCTTTTCATCCCGCTTTAGAAAACTGAGAATAATTGACTCAGAGCTGTTCATTTCTATAGTTCAGAACAGTTCCTTTTTGTGATTGTAAACAATTTTGTTGAGTTTAAGTGTACGTGATAATTTTAAGGTCTTTATTTATAAGCTGTTCTTTATTTTGAAAGCCACGAAATGAGGGCATGTTTTCCAATGCGCCAATTCAGCTTCCGGCACAAGATTGAAAGGTGAAATGTTTTTATGGTTGAATATGCTTAATTCAGGTAGAATTTATGGCTTTATATATATGCATTTAAATTTGATTTGTTTGTTTATAAATTGGTTTTGGTGATCAGTTCTTCATTCAGATCTGTGTAAGCTAAAGTTGTCAATTTAGTCCATGAAAAACTGGTGAGGCCACCACACATGTACTTCTAACAATCTGCAACAATCAAAAGAACTTGAAGTACATGTAGATATAGTCTAAGTAAATCTTGTGCTATTTTCCCTCTTGCTTGTGAACATGCCATACACCTATTCATTCAAGTCATTATATCGAAACGGCTTCCGGTCGATTAATCAAAAACGAAAGTATGTGCAAGAAAATTCTTTTTACTTTCTTAGGATCTCTGCAAATAACTTGTTTTCACTTGAAATTAATTTTTCAGGCTACACTCATACTTTCTACATAGTTTTAAATCATGAATGGTCATTTCACGACCTCTGAATGTTGAAAGTCGAATTCCAGTCTAGATGCCCGAGAAAATGCGAATTGGTCGCCAACGCATGTCTGTTTCCTGGTTGTTGCTGAAAACGATTTTAAAAGTTAATCCTCTCCTAAGAAATCTGGAGAAAATATCTGTAACTGTTCAATTTGTAGTTTGAGAGCATGAAATTTAAATATGGAACAGCTCTCGTTTTCGTTCTAGACATTTTTCAAACGTTTGCCTCGGGTAAACTGGTCGAAGATTTGGCTAAATTTGTGTCGGACACGGAAGTTTTAATAGATCATTTGATAGTCAAACAATGAAGAGAAAGAAAGAAAAAAATATATACATGTGTCTTTAAATCATTGCAAGTGCTGTACAGAAAGTGAGTTTTTTTAATTAAGTTTAAATGGAATTTCAGTCCAGAGCCTGAACTGACATTCATCATGCCATCACCATCGGACCATGCGTGCGTAAACTTCGGGTATACTAATTACCGGAATGTTACGGAATGTAGGTGCCTAATTAACGGAATGTAACAAAATGTTACGGAATGTGGGTGCCTAATTAACGGAATGTAACAAAATGTTACAAAATGTTACGGAATGTGGGTGCCTAATTCACGGAATGTAACAAAATGTTACAAAATGTCACGGAATGTAGATGCCTAATTCACGGAATGTTACGGAATGTAGAAGCAGAAACAACGGATTGTTACGGATGTAATATTAAGAGCCTAAATACCGGAATGTAGCTAAATGAAATAGAGATGTAGACAAAATACAAACACCCACGCACACACGCTAACAAAAAAAAAAAAAAAAAAAACATTGAAATTGCCAGATTTAGAAAATCTTACGGAATGTAGATACCTTATTGACGGAATGTTACAGAATGTGGAAATGGCAACAACAAAATGTTACAAAATGTAATCTCAAAAGTCTAAATACCGGAATGTAAATAAATAAAGAATAAATTAAGATAACACACGCGCGCGCGCACCCGCGCACGCGCGAACGCACGCTCACAAACAGACCGAAAATGTACATTTTCATTAATGGAACATTTAGAAAATGTTACGGAATGTAGGAGCCCAATTCACGGAATGTTACGGAATATGGAAACGGCGACAACAAAATGTAACAAAATATAATTTTAAAAGCCTAAGTACCGGAATACAAGTAAAGGAATGTAGATAACACACATACGCGCACTTGCACGGGCGCGGGCACGCACGCACGCACGCGAAACAGACCCGAAATGTAAATTTTCACCAATGAAACATAACGGAATGTGGAAGCGGCATAAACAAAATGTAATAAAATGTAATTTTAAAAGCCTAAATATCGTAATGTAGCTCAATGAAGAATTAATGTAGATAACGCTCATACACGTGCAGGAACGCACGCGCGCAAAACAGGCCCGAATTGTAAATTTTCACTAATGAAACATACAGATAGCCAGATTTAGGGGGTAGGGTGGTAGAGGAGGGGGGGGAACCATTGTTTACCTTAGCTTCTTTGATTGCGTTGCGTTGCCTGGCTTTCATGTAGGCATGACCAATGAATACTGCAGTCATCAACATTATATCTTGTTATAATTTTGTCTATGTGAATTTTGTTAGTAATAAGTTGAAGAAAACATGATGTTATTAGTATTCCTATTTACGGGAGGCTTTGGATGTGCAGTAAAATGCTGTCGGTCCATCACAATGTTCCCAAAAGTCTAAAATTTCAGGAGCAGTAAGGCTTGCTTTTTTACATCATTGGTGTGAGAGGGCGTATACCTATATAAAAACATCGTGGCAGTTGGAGAGGTCGCTCGAGCCGGGGTTTAATTTAATTTTATTAATCCATCGTATGCTTACAGGCGACCTTCTTCTGTAGCCCGACAGACTATTCCTTACAGGACTGTGGCGGAATGGAGAAATTGCTCGCCGTGAGCAGCTTCTCCATTTGCGACAATGCTGTCCCATTCACGTTGATTGTGTTGTATACAGATAGTTTCAAGGTCGTCTGCTGCAAACTTGTTTCAGTTTCTGTATTTGCGATTTCTGTCTCATTCACGTTGACTGTATTATATACGGATAGTTCAAAGCCGCCTGCTGCAATTTTGTTTTATATTGCACCACTTTTGTATTGTTCACCAATACAAGTTTATCTTATAATACGAAGTGTTTCAAAGCCGTCTGCTACATATTAATTTCAGGATGTATTACCCATGTATCAATCACCAATTTATGTTGACTTTCTTATACATGTATACGGATAGTTTCTGAGCCGTCCGCTGCATATTTGTTTCACTATTGTATCACATCAAATCAAAGTAATTTCATGAGTTCTTCATTTATATGTGTGCATGTACTTACAATTAATAGAATGATCGGGCATACATGAATATAAGCGAAGAGTGAGTTATACATAAAAAAAAAAAAAAAAAAAGATTTAATTTTGAAATGAGTAATTAACGTACGTTATTTCCGCAAATCAAATAAAATCGAATTTGATGAAATCCTAGAATTTACATTGAAACGAATCATATCCAAAATTTGATAGAATTTCTCCAGTTTATCATGTCACTGTTTCATGTATGCCGTGTTGTTCTTAGTATTGTAACTATGAACTGCTGTGTAGCTCAAGTTCTTGCAATGAATTTTCTATGGTCTATAATTTTGTCTGCGTTTTGAAAAATATGGCCTCAGAGAAAGGTTCGCAAGGTCGGCGCCTTGCATTACTAGGAGTTAGTATTGGCGATCTTCACTTGACCCGGGTCCGAAGCCCGCCATTTCCCTACGCTTCTTGGCAACTGGCAACTGGTACCAAAGCCTTGTCGTTTGATTGTTCTTTGTCCTTCTTTGCTGGTATTTTTATTGAAAACACTGGATGCTAAACTGCTGATCCGAGAAAGTCAGAGGTTGGTCTCTGCAGCAATCGTCCGGAGATTCTGATCCACATATTCACCGCGAGGAAAAAAATATAAAAATCATGCTGCGCCTGTTCGCTTCCAAAATCTGCCAACTGTCCGTAAAAACGACTGTTTAAAGTGTATGTGTAATGTCACGAAATGAAGGTCCTTCAACACGGGAAAGTAGTGAGACGGAAAATACAGGGCACAATGCTGTACAAAAATGTAAATTTTTGTTTTCAATGGAAAATAAAGAAATACCGAAAGTCACTATATATGGAAAACCATTCTTACTATATTTGTTTTCCTTTGATCAAAACTCCTGTTTTGAGCCTGATTTTTTTTTTTTTAAATTGATTAATAGTAATTCTTTATTTGCTACTGTGACATTCCGTTACTTATAAGCTTTTGAAATTACACTGAAATACATTTCGTAACATATTGTTGTTGAAGCTTCACATCTAAGTGACCATTTCACGAAAAAAACTATAAATGTCGACGATGATAATTCCACATTTCGATATAGTTTTGCGTGTAAAATCGAGATATGGGTACATTTTGCAACGTTCCGGTGTTAAGTCACTGCATATATGTAGCTACATTTTCGCCTATCAGGTTGATCAAAATTTTATTCTTCAGTAACCTACATTCCGGTATTTAGGCTTTTTCAGTAAAATTTCGTTGTTGCCACCTCCACATTCCGTAACATTCCGTGAATTAGGGATCTACATTCCGTAACATTTTCCAAATGTTCCATTGATGGAAACTTTACATTTCGGGTCCGTTTTGTGAGCGTGCGAGTGTGCATGTGTGCATGTGTGTTATCAACATTTATTCTTAATTTAGCTATATTCTGGTATGAAGGCTTTTAAAATTATATTTTGTTACATTTTGTTGATGCCGTTTCCACATTCCGTAACATTCCGGTAATTAGGCATCTACATTCTGTAAACATTTTCTTTCTCTGGCTGTTTAATGTTCCATTGATGAAAATTTACATTTCTGGACTGTTTTTATTAGCGTGCGCGTGTGCGTGTATGTGTGTGTGTTATCTACATTTAGCTACATTCCGGTATCCAGGCTTTTAAACTACATTTCGTCGTTGCCGCTTCCACATTCCGTAACATGCTAGTAATTAGATATGAGCCATTCTCTGTGGAAAGAGGGCTTGATGCATTTCCCCAAAAAAAAAAAAAAAAAAAAAAAAAAATCGACCCAGGCGATACGCACAGGCTGACCTGGGCCGAAATGTTTTGACATGGTCAATTTTGGTATGCCCAAGGACCATTCTGCCTCATCATTTAGTCTGTTGTAAGACAAAATGGATTATATGGATCCATTATCATGTGATGACTTGCTAGGTATCATGCATCACGAAGATGCATTAAGCCCCTTTTTGCCAGAGCATGGCTCATATTTATATTCCATAGTTAAATCTACATTCCGTAACATTTTCCAAATCTGGCTATTTTAATGTTCCATTTGAGAAAATTCACATTTTTGTATCTGTTTTGGGAGAGTGCGTGCGTGCGTGCGTGTTACCTACATTTATTCTTTATCTAGTTACATTCTCATAAGGTCTGTTTTTAGCGTGCGTGCGTGTGTGGGCGTGTGTGTTATATACAATTAGCTACATTCCGGTATTTAGGCTTTTAAAAGTACATTTTGTTACATTTCGTTGCTGCTGCTTACACACTCCGTAACATTCCGTGAATTAGGCATTTACATTCCATAACATTTTCCAAATCTGTCTATTTTAATGTTCCATTGATGGAAAATTTACATTTCGGGTCCGTTTTGTGAGCGTGCGAGCGTGCATGCGTGTGTGTGTGTTATCTACATTTATTCTTAATTTAACTACATTCTGGTATGAAGGCTTTTAAAATTACATTTTGTTACATTTTGTTGATGCCGTTTCCACATTCCGTAACATTCCGGTAATTAGGCATCTACATTCTGTAAACATTTTCTTTCTCTGGCTGTTTAATGTTCCATTGATGAAAATTTACATTTCTGGACTGTTTTTATTAGCGTGCGCGTGTGCGTGTATGTGTGTGTGTGTGTGTGTGTTATCTACATTTAGCTACATTCCGGTATCCAGGCTTTTAAACTACATTTCGTCGTTGCCGCTTCCACATTCCGTAACATGCTAGTAATTAGATATGAGCCATTCTCTGTGAAAAGAGGGCTTGATGCATTTGCGCCCCCCCCCACAAAAAAAAAAAAAAAAAAAAAAATATCGACCCAGGCAAATACGCGTAGGCTGACCTGGGCCGAAATGTTTTGACATGGTCAATTTTGGTATGCCCAAGGACCATTCTGCCTCATCATTTAGTCTGTTGTAAGACAAAATGGATTATATGGATCCATTATCATGTGATAACTTGCTAGGTATCATGCATCACGAGGATGCATTAAGCCCCTTTTTGCCAGAGCATGGCTCATATTTATATTTCATAATTAAATCTACATTCCGTAACATTTTCCAAATCTGGTTATTTTAATATTCCATTTGAGAAAATTCACAATTTTATATCTGTTTTGGGAGAGTGCGTGCGTGTGTGTTACCTACATTTATTCTTTATCTAGTTACATTCTCATAAGGTCTGTTTTTAGCGTGCGTGCGTGTGTGGGCGTGTGTGTTATATACAATTAGCTACATTCCGGTATTTAGGCTTTTAAAAGTACATTTTGTTACATTTCGTTGTTGCTGCTTCCACATTCCGTAACATTCCGTGAATTAGGCATCTACATTCCGTAACATTTTGTAACATTTTGTTACATTCCGTGAATTAGGCACCTACATTCCGTAACATTCCGGTAATTAGGCAGGCCCACTAAATTCTCCCTCAAGGCTAACGGTGCTGCGCTATTTTACTCAGACTTCCGGAACCTTAGATGTGGCAGGCCCTGATGATACCTACCAAGCATTGGACAGGTATGTATAAATAACATTATCTCTCATTGATTTAGTGTTGAATCAACTTGGGACAGGTTTGTGATTCGAACACGGGTATTACGCTAAAAGTGTGAGCGATGTACCACTGACTGAGCTACCGCCGTAGCCGACCGCATTTATCACATGAATGTTGCTCATCTGTTTATTTTTTTATGTGTGAAGAGAAAAGGGGAAAAAAGAAATTTCAGCTGAATTCCATTTTCTACAATTTCGTTACATGTATACAGAGCTAACCCGTTGAAAAAATGCATTTTTTTACCGGTACGTAAAATTCACCGGATCAGGCATAGACCGCTATATGGAATTACCGGAATAGACATGAATGGACCGGAAAAGACCGGAATAGACTTGGAAAACAGGGCGTAGCGACACTTTGTTTATTGCATGTAGGAATGGGGCAAAGCCTGCACATACTCAGAGAAGCAAAAATAGGGATTTGCACCTTAGACTACAGAGAATGGACCTTTGTAAAGCCGTGTAAGACATAAGTTGGCGAGAACTGGTACTTGGCGAGAACTGGTTAATGCCAGTACAAAACGTATTAAAATATATAGCAGTTATTAGTAGTCTGACAGCCTGAAAACCTGTCTCCTACTCCTCTAATTTTTCCCTTTTTGACCACCAGTGCACCTATCCATGCTCTCCTGGATTTCCTTTAAGCAGTACTCCACACATTATTCTTTCCAAGCCGCTGGCGGCTTCCCTACCCGCCGTTTTCAACACTATTTCAGTTATGCCCCGGCGACCAGTGTAACTATCTATGCTGTCCTGGATTTTCTTTATACCAGTACTCCGCACAATATTCTTTCCAAGCTGCTGCCGGGTTGCACACCTGCTGTTTTCAACACTATTTCAGTTATGTCCTGGCGACCAGTGCACCTATCCATCCTCTCCGGGATTTTCTTTTACCAGTACTCAGCACATTATTCTTTCCAAGCCACTGGCGGCTTCCCTACCCGCCGTTTTCAACAATATTTCAGTTAGGTCCTGCAGACCTGTGCAACTATCCATGCTGTCCTGGATTTTCTTTTTACCAGTACTCTGCACAATATTCATTCCGAGCCACTGGCGGCTTTCTAACATGAGGCAGGATTGCGTCCTGTTGCATTGACTTTATCAGCTAACAACTATTTCTTTCCCTTTCAGGAGAATACATGAAGATTCAGACATAGGCTAACCTCTAACGTGGGGTTAGCCATTACAGCTGCGAATGCAACCAACCACACACGACGGACGAGACAGAAACGGGCATGGACGGACTGGACACGTTCCTGCAAGGACTGGTCTCGGCCTATATGGGGAGGCAGAGGGATGTGATGGTTGTAGGAACTTTGAAGTCCCACTTCACATCCCACCTAAAGTTTCTGGATTTCTTAGAGGTGTTAGGCATTCAGGGTTGGTGGAACCAGACCAGCCTCACCATCCAGGTCTTCATCTGGTCCCTCAGGAACAGGGCAGTGGAACGGAAGGCGGAAGTGGCGGCAAGGGATTTGGCATCACTTCCGTGGCCCGAAGCCAGACGGACATACTGGACTTCAGACTACTACGATAACGTTACCTCAGCCGACTAGATGACGGACGAGGACAGACATGACCACCTTGACCGTCTGACGGACTGTCTGGTGATGGGGGTCAATATGACCAACGGATGCAGGCCGTTCGTCGTTACCAACATGACGCTGACAGCCTTAGAAGACTCGATGGAAGAGACGAAAGATGACAGGGTGTTCTTCTGCATCCTGGTGACAATGCACAAGACCTCAGGCACCGCAGGCTCTGCGGTGGTCACGGTGTCTGAGGCCTTGTACCGACGACTTGAGGACCTTCAGACACAGCTACACCCGGACACTGACCGACTGTTTACGAACAGGGGGAGAGCATTCGATAGCAGTTCATTGGTCAACCGATGTCTAAATCGAGCATGGACTGCTAGCAGGTGCTCTAAGTACGGACGGTTTTCCTGTACCATCAACAGGAAAGGACTGACGACCGACATGCAACAGCACGACCCCCTGATCGCCGACGACCTGGCAGAACTACTCTGCCATAGACGGCTGACGGCTGACACACACTACAGACTTACAGACAAAATTGGGACCTCCGTCCGGACAGTAACGAAAATACAGGACTTCTACGGGGCGGACAGAAGGTCTCAAGGACGGCGACAGACACTGACAAGAACCCGTGGAGCCTGACTGTGACTGACCGGACCCCGACGAGCCCGTCTCACAGTGACACTTCCTCGAACCAGACTGTGACTTATGAGACCCCAGGCCCAAATCAGACTTCCACGAAGACAAATGTGATGGACGGTTCTAATTTCGGTGACAATTCCGGACTGACGCAAAGGTTGCTCTCAAGACTAGAATTACCAGAGAAGAGGACAGACTTTTATAAGACAGTTTTGACCTTTGTTACGGACCTGGACTAGTCTCGGATACTGAGACGGGCCCAGGCAGACGAGACTGACAGAAAACATAAGATGATGACGGAAGCCTTCTACTTGTCGGAGGCCCTCAGGACTGGCGTTGAAATGAAATATGGAATGGACATAGTTAGCATGGTGTTGAACTTGATTAACTTGGGGGCCTCCAACAAGCAGATGGACTTCCTGACAGTGGTGCTTGCCCTGATTGCAAACCAGTTTGACTCATACCTGACGACGGACGAACATGATGGTTTGACGGTCTCGACCCCATCTCCCTCACCCCTTCTGCAGAGCCTGGACCCTAGACCATCAGAGGAACAAGTTCAGTTTAGAAGGGAAATGGATGAGTATGAGGACAGGAGGCAGGAACAGGCTAGGGTCCAGGCTCAGCAGGATGAAGTGCTCGAGCAGATAAGGCAGAGAAAACGACAATTTATGACCCAGGAAATGACTGACATTATTAGACAGGACTTTGACATTTACATTAGGACAGGAGAGCCACCGACAATGAAGAAAGTCAAATACCTTATGACTAAACGACTGACGCGTTACGGACAGCTGACTGCAAAACAGATTGTGGACAAAATTAGGAACTTAATAAAATATTCAAACAGACCAAAACAGACAGACTAAAAGACTGACGCTCAAGACAGTGGCCTATGACTGAACGACAGAAAAAAATAAAAAACCACAAGAAACTTCTAGTCAAAACAAGACTATAAAATGTGTGATAAACTACTAGTCAAAACAAGACTCTAAAATGTGTGATAAACTACTAGTCAAAACAAGACTCTAAAATGTGTGATAGTCAAAACAAGACTCTAAAATGTGTGATTGAGAAAAAACACTAAAATTTCTGATAGTCAATTAAAAAAAAAATCTAAAATGTCTGGTAGTCAAAGAAAAACCCTAACAAGTCTAATATGTCTGATAGTCAAAGACTGAAAATTTAAAATGTGTTTTGAGAAGGGTACAAAACATTGTGGGAAAAGGAGAAAATGCTGGTTACCAGCAGCTGGTTACCAACATTTTCTCCTTTTCCCACAATGTTTTCAAACGGCTTCTCTCTCAGGGTAATTAAAAGTTTGAGAAGGGTAGAAAACATTGTGGGAAAAGGAGAAAATGCTGGTTAACAGCAGCTGGTTATCAGCATTTTCTCCTTTTCCCACAGTGTTTTCAAAAGGCTTCTCTCTAAGGGTCATTAAAAGTATGAGAAGGGTAGAACACATTGTGGGAAAAGGAGAAAATGCTTGTCACCAGCATTTTTTCCTTTTGCCACAATGCTTTAAAAGAAAGAAACAAGTCTAATATGTCTGATGTTAAAAAAAAAAAAATCTAAATTGCCTGATTTTCAAATGTTAATGTTTAACTCATTAACAAACAACATAATTTTAGACTGGTCCAAATTCAAAGCATTTGCAGACCACAACTGACTTAAAATTTAAAATGTGTTTAGAGAAGGGTACAAAATATTGTGGGAAAAGGAGAAAATGCTGGTTACCGGCAGCTGGTTACCAGCATTTTCTCCTTTTCCCACAATGTTTTCAAAAGGCTTCTCTCTCAGTGTAATTAAAAGTTTGAGAAGGGTAGAACACAGCATTTTCTCCTTTTCCCACAATGCTTTCAAAGTTGGTTGGTTGTATTGGGGTTTAATGCCACTTTAACAGCTAAGGTCATATCATGGCGGTCGGTGACGCACATGTGTTTCCTGGCTTTCTCACACCAGTACTAACACAACTTTCTTTCCAAAGCCACCGACTACTTTTCTCACATGCTTCAGCAGAGGTGAGAGGCCGGAAAGAAAGTTCGCCTCAACTGGGTATCGAACTCACAACCACCAGGTCATGAGTCCGACACGCTCACCACTGAGCCACCCAGGCGGGCTGCTTTCAAAGAAAGAAACAAATCAAATATGTCTGATGTTAAAGAAAAAAAAAAAAAAAAAAATCTAAAATGTCTGATTTTCAAGTGTTAATGTTTAACTCTTCACCAAACAACATAATTTTAGACTGGTCCAAATTCAAAAAATTTTGTAGACCACGAAATAAATGTGACTGAAAAATTAAAACGTGTTTTGAGAAGGGTACAAAACATTGTGGGAAAAGGCAAAAATGCTGGTTACCAGCAGCTGGTTACCAGCATTTTCTCCTTTTCCAACGTTTTCAAAAGGCTTCTCTCTCAGGGTTGTTAATTTAAGTCGTGACTGTGTGGTAAAGGGTTAATCTGGTAAAAAATAATGAAGAGAATGTTATTTTTCAGCAAATACAGGCTGTTTAACAGTTTTTATTTTCTTTTATTTCTTGCAATGTAAGATCAGACTGCACAAACATGCAGGCTGATCTTAACCCCCACTTTTAACTGAATGAGAATGCTGATAGTGCAGCCCAAGATCTAACTGGTACGACAAATTGTAGACCATTCCAGCAATATACTCAAAAGAATAGAGGGTAGATAGTGTTGCCCAAGATTGGACTGCTCATATATGCAGTCTGATCTTAATCTGCACTCTCTCCTGACCCTAACCCGTCTTCTTTCAAACGACAAATCTTTTCAGCATACTGGTTTTCTTCATGTTATTGAAGACTGAAGTCTAAGATCAGACTGCACAAACATGCAGGCTGATCTTAACCTCCACTCTTCACTTAATGAGAATGCAGACGGTGCAGCCCAAGATCAGACTCGAACAACAAATTTTAGACCATTCCAGCAATATACTTAGAAGAATAGAGGGAAGCGAACAAAATCCCTCCTTCTGGGTGGGGCTTAAATCTACAGGGTACCTTCTAAAAGGACAATATAAAACCATAGCCAACACATTTCTTCTTCCGTTTGGAGAGTAAAGTCATTGCTTAAAAAGACGAAGTTGTGTCTTTGGTCTTTTATTTATTCATATGTCTCCAACATTTTTCAAATGGTGTTTGTGTAGAGTGCAGCCTAAGATCAGACTGCACGAACAGGCAGGGTGATCTTAACCTCCTCTCTTTACTGAATGAGAATACAGCCAAAGATCAGACTGCACCTACATGCAGTCTGTCTTTACTTATTTTTCTTTCGTTCATTATCTTTGTAGACAGTGCAGCCCAAGATCAAACTGCTCATATATGTAGTCTGATCTTAATCTGCAGTCTCTCCTAACCCTAACCCTTCTTCTTTGAAGGGACAAATCTTGTCAAGATTTGGTTTTCTTTATGTTATTGAAGAGTGCAGTGTGAGATCAAACTGCATAAACATGCAGGCTGATCTTAACTTCCAGTCCTAACCGATTGAGAATGCTGATAGTGCAGCCCAAGATCGGACTGGAATGACAAATTTTAGACCATTCCAGCAATATACTTAGAAGAATAGAGGGCAGATAGTGTGGGCCAAGATCAGACTGCTCATATATGCTGATCTTAACCTACACTCTCTTCTACAGCTTCCCATCTTCTTTCAAAGGACCATATCCTTTCAAAGGACAAATCTTTTCAACATTTGGTTCCCTTCATGTTACTGAAGACTGAAGTTGAGGATCAGGCTGCACAAACATGCAGGCTGATCTTAACCTCCACTCTTAACTGAATGAGAATGCAACCAAAGATCAGACTGGACATACATGCAGTCTATTCTAAAGTTCCACTCTTCAATATATCTTTACAACATTTTTCAAATGCTGTTTGTGGAGAGTGCAGCCTAAGATCAGACTGCACATTCATGCATTCTGACCTTATACTCCACTCTTTACTGAATGAAAGTGCAGCCCCACTTAGTCCCTCTGTCTTTACTTATTTTTCTTTCCTTCATAATCTTTGTACATAGTGCAGGTCAAGATCAGACTGCTCTTATATGTAGTCTGATCTTAGTCTCTTCTACGGCTACCCATCCTCTTTCAAAGGACAAAATTTTTCAAAATTTTGTTCACTTCATGACTGAAAATTGCAACCTTAGAGCTAAATGCAAAAACATGCAGTCTGATCTTATACTCCACTCTTTACTGAATGGGAGTGCAGCCCAAGATCAGACTGCACATACATGCAGTCTTGTTCTAAAGCTCCAACCTTCAATATCTTTTCAACATTTTTCTTACGGTGTTTGTGGAGAGTGCAGCCTAAGATCAGACTGCAGTCTTGTTCTAAAGCTCGAACCTTCAGTATCTTTCAACATTTTTCTTATGGTGTTTGTGGAGAGTGCAGCCTAAGATCAGACTGCACATACATGCAGTCTCACTATACTCCACTTTTAACTGAATGAAAGTGCAGCCCAAGATCAGACTGCACCTACAGACAGTCTGTCTTTAATTAATTTTCATTCTTTTATAATCCTTCTGGATAGTGGAGACTGCTCATATATGCACCAATCTCTTCCTCTTAGACATAGGTGGACTCAGGGGATCAAGACGAACATTTTGATACCCAATTTAATGGGTTTTTGACCCCCCCCCCAAAAAAAAAAAAAATCTGTTTTCAAACCCAAACGTCCGAGGTGTGACCCGGTCAATGAGAGGTAACTGTCAAAATTTCGAATTGCTTCAAATTTGGCACACACAAACTTCCAGCTATACTTATCAGAACTCACTAATTGAAGGTGGGCTAACTTAAGTATGGTCTTAGATTTAAGCATTTGAAAGTGACGTAGGTCGCAAAAAATTGCGACCCTGCTGGCCGAAAAACCTACACGCCTGCCGGTATTTTACCTCTGTCAAAGTGATTCATACCACCACGGACTTTCACACTACGCATCTGCTTACAGGCGGACTTGTTTCCTTGGGAAAAATATAGCATAGCACCGTGTAGGGGAGCAGTCGTTTTTTTAAGAGTTACCTCCCATATTTTAGAAGGGCCAAATTTCAGCGCAAAGAAGAATTCAATTTCGTCGTTTGTCTTTTACTTGTCCTTGTTGTCATTATAAACTGGAAATTAAAACTTTTGAAATGATTTTTAGTAAAACTCTTTTGGTTGATAATTTATAATTTAAACATCGATCTTTTTGGTTGTGTTAAGAATGTCGATATGAAATTAAATGTCTCAAATATATTAGGAAGGGTTAAATGAAGAATTAAAAATGATAGAATTAGATAAAAAATAGTTCGTTGTAAAATGAAGTAACAAAAAAAGTAATTTAAATGTCTCCTTTTCCCAAAGTGTTTTCTACCCTTTTTGAGACCTTTCTACCATTTTCATCAAATTTAATAGTGTCGTCTGCAAACTCTTTCAATTTGGACCAGTCCAAATTTTGTCGTTTGGGAAAGGGTTAAAAGGCTGCTCTGAACACCCGAAAACAGAAAACGTTGCCAAATCAATAATTTTAGTGTCAAAAATTAAGCATGAAGGATTGTCAGATCTTATGGAAAGGGTGAAGTTTGAACGGCATTTCTTTGATGTCGACAACGTCTGTGTGATGTACTGTAGACATTTGTGCTGGCAGGTCGTGTACACTTAACACCCTTTCTTCCCCGATTTCATCAATTAGTGCATTCTGATGTAAAATCTTTTACTCTTAATTTCACTTTTTACCACATAATCCCGAATTTTAAGGCCCGTAGCGAAGAATCCTTTTGCAGACATTGTGAGGAAAGGAGAAAATGATAGTAACCTGCATTTCCTCCTTGGTCCACAATGTTTTTTACCCTATCAAAGACAAATGGCATGTTTACTGCATTTAAGTTGTCGTCTGCATATGCTTTCAGTTTGGACAAGTCTACATTTTTGTACATTTGTAAGGAATCAAAGAGTATGTGCAAATATATCGATGTGTAAAAATTACAGATTGTTTAGAAGTGATCATTACATTTTTTTTAACGAGGGGTGAAACTAGTATTTGACTATATCGGCACACACACACACACACACACAACACACACACACACATGACGATTTTAGTTTTTTTCAGAAAATCGGAATATGCAGTTTTACTTCTTGTTAATTATTATTACTTACAAGAAAGGAAAAACCCACTGTCATACACACACAAATAGACGGAGAGACTGTCAGGCTAAAAGATGTTTAAACGCCAATACATATATATTTTAAGCCTTTACTGAACAATCCCGACTTTTAACGGACCTCAGAAAGAAGGCTTTTGAAAACATTGTGAGAAAAGTAGAAAAAGCTGGGAACCAGCATTTCCATTTTCTTCGCACAATTTTTCTACCTTTGAAAAACAAATTGTATGTTTGAGTATGATTCAAAATGTCGTTTGCAGATGCCTTTTTTTTTTTTTTAAATTTTGACAAGTCGTAAATTTTGTCGTCTGGTAAAGAAATAAACAAAAATGAACATCACTCGTAATCATCGAAGAGTGTTTGTCTAAGTCAGGAAAGCACATTCACAGTGTGTTTTGTGCAGCACTGTGGTGATCAGACGTGCGTTCAACAATTTCACATGTCAAGAGATACTTTACTTGGAATATTTCGACTGCTGAGCGCAATACTGTTATAAGTCACTTTTTGGAGAAAATGGGTTTTTTGCATAATTAAACATGTTTTTTAACAGCGCACATGCTGGCAAAATTTGGTAGCTCAAACCCATCTAGAAAAAAAGTTATTACAAAATTCCATACTATTGTATCTCAAACTGGAGTAATATTTTCTGGCAATACTATTGTAAGTATACTTACAATAGTATTGCCACAAAAAATATATGATAAGTATTGCATGTTCTAACTGAATACTATTGTAAAAGCTGGAATATTCCTTTAAAAAACTCTAAGTATTGATTTTTATGTATATATTTTGTTCTTATTTCATAACATCATTCACTTGACATCATATTTAGCAGTTACATTGATACATTAATTTTCATGAGAAGACTGAATTATCAAAATTTAAAGTAAACCATTATCTTGTGTCAGGACACTCTTTTTTCAATGTACCTTAGGTTACCTTTTTTCTGTTAAAAAGCCTTTAAAGTCCATTCTAGCATTATAAGTGGAGTCCTTCAACTTTTTCAACACTAATTATATTTAACCCTTTCCCAAATGACAAATTTTGGACCGGTCCAAATTGAAAGAGTTTGCAGACGACAATTTTAAATTTGATGAAAATGGCAGAAAGGTCTCAAAAAGGGTAGAAAACACTGTGGGAAAAGGAGAAATTGCTCGTTACGAGCAATTTCTCGTTTTCCCACAGTGTTTTCAAAAGACTTGTACTGCAGACACGTGAAAACCAGGGCTTGTTTGGGAAAGGGTTAAGCCTTTACGACACAATCCCAACTTTTAACAATCCCGAGAAAGAAACCTTTTGAAAACAATGTGGAAAAAGGAGAAAATGCTGGTAACCAGCATTTCCCCCCTTTTCCCACAATATTTTTTACCATTCCAAAAACATATTCTAAGTTTTGAGTCACATTTAATTTGTACTTCTGCAAATGCTTTCAATTTGGACAGTTCTAAAAGTTTGTTGTTTGGTAAATACTTAAGAATCTTTGGCCATTTCAGTAGATCTACATAGATTTCAATTAGTTTCCAGTATGATCTTTACATTTACAGCAAGCCTTTATAGCGTATGTCTGTGGTATTGAACTTAAATGGTATGATACCATGTGATGGCCACAAAATGGTATATGTTAAGTGATAGATGAAAAAGGATTCTTTTAGCTCTATAACAGAAAACAAATTCTACACTTGTCAAAATTGAAAACATTTCAGATGACAGATTAAATATGTCTGCAAAGAGAGGGGTTCCTTGAAAGGGTAGAGTCTCTGTTGAAAAGGCAAAAAAATGCTGGTTAGCAGCTTTTTCTCTCAATGTTTTATAAAAGCAATCTCTCAAAAATCATTGTCTTAAGTTAGCAAACTACTGCAATGTCCTAACATACAACTATCTCCACTGAAAACAGGCATTCACCTAACATTCTTACTTGACAGAAAACAATGTGGGCAATTTTAGAGTTACAAGCAATTTCTTCACAGTCCTTTGTCTACAGAATATCAAATGATGTCAGCTGCTGGAAAATTGAATGGAGTATCAATAACGGAGTTAATGGACTCTAAGCTTATAGTGCATTGAAGATAGTTTTTGATACATGTAGTCTGTTCTTATAGTAAGGTTATCATCAAGGATAGAAAGAATCATGGGGAATATCAAAATGTATACTGTTTAGCTCTGATTCAAGTCCAACATAATGGGGTCTGCAAACCATAGGCTTTCGCTTTCTTACTCACCTTGCCATCTACATGTGTATATAATGTAATATAAGTCTTATACATGTATATTACATTATATAGATGGAAAAGTTAGTCAGAAAACAAATGCCTGTGCCACAAACCTTGGAAAACATAACATTTGTTTTGAAAGTTATTTTTATTATACAAAAAGTTATCACAGAATGTAATAGATCTAGCTGTTATATTTGCACACTGACCTTACACACATTTATGATATTTTTTGAGTCAGTACAAGGACTTGAGTAATGTGTTAACATTTTGACCATTGCTCAAGCCAGTAGATGAAGTTCAAAGAGAATTTTACTGCAAGTTGAGCAACTCGTGAAGTAATACATTTTTCAGCTCAGATAAATAACTGTCCTCTTTTTTCATCATCACAGTCCACAAGTCTTTGGTCCCTGTCTAGACAGTTCATGCAGTCAAGCGACTCAAGGTCACATATTTAGAATTCAATCAAACAATTCATATTTAGTTTGTGTTCAATGATCATCATATCCAATTTAGATTCAAACACTAGTTCTAAAAGCACTGAGAAAAATTGAGGATATATAATTGAAATAGATTTAAATGGTTTGAATAACACCGCTAGATATTTGGAATCAAATGAAACTGAGTCTCTATCAAGACGTGCAGACACGTATTGTCAGATTAAAGATAGGAAATATGATGCTGCCGAGTGGAAAATATGGAAAGTAAAGATGGTCCCAATTCTGTAGATAGTTCAATGGATCATTACACTGATTTGTATCATAGTGATTTGACGAAAACAAGGAAGAAACTTTATCTTTCCTTTGCTCTGAAGTTCTGAAGTGTTCAGTTGAATTCAAGAAACATATGAGAGAGAGTCACTAGGAAGAGATGTGCTGTCAGTGATTTCAAAACAAAAGTAGTGAGGATGTCATTGGTACCAGGCTGGGTTGGACATTGTAAAGATGAAGTGTTAGAGATCTTAATAATGATGACAGAAAGGTCAACCTCTGGTAAAGCTGAAAGTGTCCGAAAAGATACAGATGACAAAAATGATCAGCAGAACTCTTAGAGATTGTGAAGTTGGTATTGTAAGGGTCATACAGCCTGTAATATAGATTACAGAGTACAGAACAGATGAACAGAACATATTGAGATTGTAAAGTTGATAGTGTTAGAGTAGATATGGATGGAAGACAGAATGCAGAAAACCTAGGTTGCAGCTTGTATAATTGATGGGGTTAGAGCAGATATAGACAACAGAAACAATGAAGAGAACCTTTGAAGATTGTAAAGTTGATTGTGTTAGGGTAGATATAGATGACAAAAAGGATGAAGAGAACCATTGTATTGCAAAATTGATAGTTAGGGGTGTAAATATAGATGACAAAACTGGTGGAGAAAAACATGTAAATTTAATACAGTTCATGGTGTGACTGTTGTAGATGTAGTTGAGGTGATGTAAGCAGGATGAAGAAAAATGGGTCTGCTAGGTATCAAAAGTGGTGATAATCTAAATGCACTACCATTAAAAGGGAGAGGGGAGGGGGTTAAACATGATTTAATCAATCCAACAGATTATTTATCCCATGCAAAGGATTTATGTGAATTTGATCCAATCAAGGCAGTCACTGTAGAAAAAGTACCTGTAGACAGTGTCTGTTCAGCATAACTAAACAATTTTGAAATGTATCAAAGCTGATGTGGCACATTCTTTCTTCGCTAGGGCATTTTTTTCTGTCTGTCTATATGTCTGTCATGATTTTGAAAAACTTTTGAATCAGTGGAGATGGTCAAAGAACTTATTTGTCATTTAAGAGTTGCTTAGACAAAAAACCGCTTATAAATTGCAACATCTAGGATTTTCTTAATAACTGAAAATGGGCTTTTCTTTCATTTGGCACTCGAATGAAAGATTGAAAGGTGTAGTGCAGATAAAAGTAATTCAAGCTGGGATCACCTAGGAAATGGCATAAAGAGGGGATGATGCTTATTTCTATAGCCACATATGCCGATCATTTGTGGAGCCAGATATGCTGTTTTGACAAGCCTAAGCTCCTCCGTTATAATATTGTGTAATGTTCATAATGACTTTGGCTCCCTCTATCCCTATTAAAGTAGGTTCAGTTACGAATACCATTTTTTTTCATGTTTGTTTAATCCTTTATTGTTGGCTGCCTATGAATACTAGACAATGCTAGACACTATAGAAGCAGACCAAATGCTGCAGACAATAGCCTGGACTGACCAAGGTCCACAACATTCAACCTAAGACTAAGATCTTGGATAGTTTCTGCAAAAAGATCTAGGTGTATCACCAGGAAGGAAAGCTGATGCCTCCACAATGCCATATAACCTTGTTGGATTTAACAGAAAACTTCAACAATCTGGCAGAATTCTGTTTAGGATAAAAATCTAATTTTAAGATTTTTTTGTCCGATTTTCATAAAAACATTGTCAGGCATAATTTTGCATATTATGACAAACAGTAATGATGAATGTATGCTCAGCTCATTTTCCTGTATTTATGATGAAGTTTGGACTAAGTTTCTCAGTAAAAGTCATGGACTTGTCTAGGCTACAAAAATAATATAAAAAGGAGTTTGATGAGGTTGCTCTTAGATTTGTTGGAAGTGCACAGAGTAAAAGCTGAAATAATCAGGTAATAAAGCTGGCTATGACAGTATCTGCCATTCCACTAAATTACATGGGGTATATCATATCAAATGAAACTCTGGATTTATGAAAAAAAAAAAATCTACAACAGTATTGCAGTAGGTATCTTCTTCTATTTGTGCATATTTTTAACTGCAATACTATTGTAAGTCAACTTACAATAGTATTGCTCAAAAAAGTTAGGTACGACATTGGTCGATTTTGATGGCAATACTATTGTAAGTCTAAAACTTTGGATAAATCACTTATTTGACAGATAAAGAAAAAAATTGACCCACACTCTATAGTAACATGTTATGAAATATGTTATACCAAAAATCTAAATCAATTCATATGTTCAGTCAAAACTGAGATAGTTTTTTGTCTCTCCTGAAAACTTGTCAAAAATGACTTACAATAGTATTGCCCTGAGCAGTCGATTTCAATTAAAATGATTATTATAACAATGGTGTAAAATTATGCTTGCGAACTGCTCTCTGATTAGAAAACAAATGTATAAATATATCGCCATGTTTACCTAGCAATAAACTCTCTTCCACAAGAAAAAAAAAAAAAAACCTCAGGACTCTACCAAATTTGCAGGCAATGAATTATGTGGCTCAAATTGTGGAATTTGTGTGTGGTGGGGTGGATAAACAGTGTGATAAAAGGAGAAAATGCTGGTTATCAACATTTTCTCCGCTTCCTACATTGTTTTCAAAACGATTGTTCTTCACGGCACTTAAAACTCGGAATGTGTGGTAAAAGGTTTAAGTGTTGTGATTTTTATGACAAATTAAATAAAGGCCCGTATAATAATAATTCGTTTGGCAATGATGACTACACAATTATCATCTCTTTTTTCTTTTATTCAAAAGTAAAATGGAGTGTAATTTCGTTTCACTCAAGAGTCATCTATTAAACTGAAAAAAAAAACTACCTGTCTGATCGCGGCGGAGACATCGCGGTCGTTTTGATTGCGTAACCAGTCCGTCGTGGTCCGCCAGGGATCGCCGCGATTAACGGTCGTCCGCGTTAGTCCGCGTTCATCTGTGTTCTAAAATCGCCGCGTTTGGTCCGCGCTAAGTCTACCGCGGAGCGCGAAATGTGAAAAAAACGCGTGGACTGTACTGTAAAGGGTTTATAAAGGGTAGCCATCTGATATATCACATACTTGTTAGTTTAATCGACAATACAGTGGATATTTTAATTTAATTTCAATGGTGGCGGGTGTGGGTCGAGATCGGCATTGTTCATGCTATATTACCTCTAATAGTTTAGAGAGTGTGTAGTGCGATCAATTTCATCATGGCGCAGACGTATTTGAATGAATGAATGAGCGAGCGAGTGGATGGATGGATGGATGGATGAACTAACGCGCGAACGAAGAACGCACGGACAACTGTATAATGCCCTGTTGTCGTCTGTGGCTGCTCTTTCCACAATTGCTTTCCACCAGGTATCGGTTGTAACATGTAATTTAGAAACACTCCTTTTCTGAAAACAATGTTGGAAACGGATTTAAATAATGTTTACCAGCATATCCTCCTTTTCTCGCAATGTTTGAAAAGCTTTCTTTTCTCTTGGTCGTTAAGACTTGTGATTGTTGGGTAAAGGGAACAAAATGGAAATTGTAACAGTAATTAGTTGAGTATAAGGGGAGGCATTTTAGCGTGTCATATACATGATAATGTGGGGAAAGAATATGGACCTTAGCTTTAACCCTTCGCCTCCGTTACGTGACAGTGATCTTGAATTTACTTTGCGAAAAGCATAATGAGAGGTCTGTTTGCACATGGGGTAGCGTGGTCTTGAAATACACTGTTACAAATCGTAATTATGGTTAAAGCAACACTAGTTAAGAATTATGACATAAACTTAACCCGAATTCCTCTTGTGCTGGTTAAAAATATAAGTACGGCAGGATATGGGTAAAAAATTAATAACAAACCTTGTATGATTAATCTTTCTTTGCATGTATGGCAGATTCCGTTTTTTGAGCTACTCAATAACTTGGTTGCTCTTCTTTTTACATTTTCAATAATTACTTTATGATATTTGAAACGAGGATTCCATATTGCTGAAGAATATTCTAAATGAGGTCTTACAAATGCTTTGTATACTTGAACATGCAATGATCAAGATATGTAATTTTTTTGAAAATCAAACCGAGGTTCCTATTTGCTAAGTTTACTTTGTTTTTAATGTGGATGTCAGAACTTAGAAGATCTTTATCAAATATAACTCCTAGATCTTTTTCCTGGTTAACTTCTTCAATTTTATGTACTTTTCCTACATTGTCCTTCATAAAGTAGTCACTAGGTTCACTTTTTCCTACGAGCATAGTTTTACATTTCTTGGTATTAAAGGACATCTGCCACTTGGCTGCCCGTCCACAAGCCTCCCAAATATCATTTTGTAGGTTTGCTTCGTCCTCTTAAGTTTGTAATTGTGTAATATGGTTTGGTATAATCAGCAAAAATTTTGATATTGCAATCTATCTTGTCAGGGAGGTCATTGATGTAGATTAAAAATTATGTTGGGCCAAGTACACTTCCCTGGGGTACTTCTCTATGTACTCTTCTCCATGCAGAGGATGATCCATTAACAATAACCTCTTGATATCTGTCGGTTAGAAAATTATCAATCCAATGATGTACCTTTCTTCTTATTCCTATTGCACGTACTTTTTTTTTTTTTTTTTTAAAAGCCGTTTATGTGGAACTATGTCAAAGGCTGCCTTAAAGTCAAGATAAATGATGTCAATCTCTTTTTGTGTTTTCAAGTCCATTTGTCCAATCCTCTAGACTCTCTAATAGTTGAGTTATACATGACATTCCTTTTCTGAATCTATGTTGATTGATAGATATGATGTTATTTGACTCTAAATAATCAACTATAGCGTTCTTAATTATTCTTTCCATGACTCAGCAAACTAAGGATGTAACACTTATGAGTCTATAATTTTCAACTCTTTTTTACCAGATTTGAATACTGGTGTAACATTTGCTTGTTTCCATTGTACAGGTAGTACTCCTTCATCTAACGATTTTTTATATAGTGGTGTTATTTGTTTAATAAGAGAATTTTGACATTCCAGTAACAGTCTAGGATGGATTCCATCTGGTCCTTGAGATTTGTTGGCATTGATATCCTTTATGACCTTTGTACCTATTTCAGAGGTAGTTAAAGTGTCAGGTTCTGGTATAGGCATTTCTTTTATTTTAAATACCGTGCAAAAATAATTGTTTAGATTTTTAGTAATATTTGCTTCATCCGTAATTTGAATACCATCAACGTCTAAAGTCGTAATACTACTACTACTTTTGGTTTTATTGTTTATATATTTTCAAAATGTTTAAGGATTGTTTTTAACATTATCAGCAATTATTTTTTCTTCATTATTACTTTGATTTTTTTATTTCTTGAGTGGCTTGATTTCGGGCGTTTTTGTAGTCTTCATAAGTTGTGCCATTGAATACATATTTACTCCATTTCTTGTGTTTTTCTTTCACTGTCAAATTAGCTCCTTTACTGATGTCACTTTCATGACCTTAATGCGTTCTACAACCTTGCTTTTATGATGTAAAGGGTTCCTCTTTGTACTATAGGTTTCCCAATCAATGTCCTTGTAATTTTAATCTCCCGTGCGTATAAGGAAAGAACTTTTGATAGTGTTAATAAATCTTAAATCTTCTATGAGAGTTAGGTTATTTTCTGTGGAGTTATTGGGCGATCTATAAACACATCCAAAAGTCAGGCTCATGTTTTTCCTTAGCTCAACATTGGTCCAAACTGCATCCCTGTACTTTAAGTTCTCTTTCATTATTTGAAATGACTTCATATATGTATCCCAGGGCCTTCTTCTCCGTTAATAAAGTGGTTGTATCTATCAGTTTTGTAGAAAATATTATGGTCTAACATAAAGTGACGACTTTTTGGATAAATCTCTGTGACTGCAATTATGTCAATTTTATATGTTGTTGATAACAATTCCAATTCACGGTGTTTTCCTTTAGTCTGCATTTGTATGTAGGACTTTTAGTGGTCCATAATGTTATGTTCAATCTTCTGTTATCATGATAAAAGTTTCCCTCTCTAGTTGGGTTAAAACACAGTTTTTTCACAATTCATGTCTCTATCAACTACTAATTGTTTTGTTAAATTTTTGGCTGTGCTACAGGTATACCCTCACTAAATGTTTTATCTTGTTCAAAAGTAGTTGTATTCACTGCATTTTCCCAGTCTATGTTGTCACTATGTATGATGCTGTCTTCACTGTTGTTATCGTCTATTCTTTCACTTGTTATCGTTGTTTCTTCAAAGGGATTTTGGACGTCCTTATCATTTTCTTCATCATTCTATTAATATTATTAGGTCTTGTCTCCCTTACATTTTTTTTTTTTTTTTTGTGATCAGTATACTGAGGTTTTTCATTAACTTTTTATCTGTTTTTTCTCCTTTCTTTAGGCTGTCTGTTCTGGGGCAATTGCCACTTTTCTAAGTTGAAGAGGTGCATGATCAGATATTTTTCTTGAATTCTTCACCTGGGTTAAGGCGGTAGTAAGTTTAATCACTCCGTATCATACTCTCCTTATAATCATGGTCCGCTATCGATCTTTGGCAGCTATCTGTTTACATCGTTTTCGTTATTGACAAAAGTAACGTCTTGACAATAGAAAAGGAAAAACGAACGGACTGGAACGCAGGCTAGGGGGATAGTGCAAGATACAGGACGAAACTCATGCTAAGCTTGATTCTTTAATGTGCCCGGTCTGTAGCACCGTCACACGGGACCTCGGTTGAACGTCTCCCCCGAAAGACTAGTTAGTAATCTTAGATGGCCAGCTGTGGGGCTCGAACCCATTCACAAGTCCTACGCTCTACCACCAGAGCTTTGCGGGCTAGTCTCGATCGTTTAACTTTTGATAGAATTAGTACTAACTTAAAAGCTTGTATTCGGGCCTTTTTTTTTTCTTTTTTAGTTTACCTTGTTTCTTGTAGTTGCCTATACTTCTAGGCATGAGCCTACAATTACTTTTGGTCTATAGATCTACATTTATGGTTTGTAGAGGGTCTTTTTTTTTTACCATTTTCTTAGGTTATCTGGAAGTCTTCAGGGATTTTACTAGTCTGGATTACCTGCCCCTACCACTGCGTTACTTTTAAAGGACGGCGGGGTACCAGACAAGAATTTGACATTCTGAATTTTGAATTTATTGATGAATTTAACAATTTAAAATATGAAATACATATAAGGGAGAATTTTCTGGTCGTGGGCAACTTCTCCTTTTGAAATGTAATGTGTTTTAATTTTGCTGTTTGCAAATATTTTTCATTCTATTTGAATCTAAAAGTGTCGTGTTGTGTTAAATCTTTAGCGAACAACAAAATTCTAGACCTACCAAAATGAGAGCATTTTCTGACGGCATATCAACTTTAATTGCAAGGGTGGCAGTTTCCTTTGATCAAACACAAAACATTGTGGAAAAGGAGAAATTGCTGGTTCAAAGCACTTTCCCCTTTCTCAGAATGTTTAAAAAAATTTTTTAGTACTCAGGATTATTTGGTAAAGAGTTAAAGGGGCATTTAACCAGATTTTCACCCAAAATGTCTTTAGACTAGTAAGTTTACATTTTAATAGTAAATATGATAAGACCGTGAATTTTACAGTTAAGTACATTATTATTTTCTCCTAGGTGACCTATCTGATATGAGCATTCTGGGTACAGAATCGATCCCAGATTTCCCCATGTCTATATTTAGATACTGTTTACAGAGGTTTGCTGTAAATAATGGTATTTTATAAAATTATTTTCTCCGTTTGAAATCGTTATATTTTCAAGAAATTAATTGGCTTGATTTTTCTAAAGACGCATTGTTTACAGCCATTTTCCGCATGCTATCTCGCGTATGAATTTCTCCTGTACAGGAGGTAGTAATGCGTAATTCAAAGAAAAAATGTGTTTCAATTCTTCTCCTTATGGCAATTTTATTTGTAACCATATCTTTTACACAAATGCATATGGCTTGCCAGGCTTGTCCTGGGTCCATATTTACCAACCATTCTTAAGAGCATTCTTTCCAGATTTTTTTTTTTTTTTTTTTTTTTCTAATTTAAAATGATCACAGTCATTTGGTTTGGCCAACCAGAAGTTTTGTAATTTTCAAATTTAGAAAACTTTGGAGGGTAAGACTTGGAATGTTCTTAAAAGAATAGTTGGTGAATACGGACCCAGAATTGTGCCCTAGATGACATGGCTGAACGCCTAACATGCGGGCAACAATGACATAGAGATAGATTCTGAAATCAGAGTTTCGACAATGACCCAAGTTTGATCAATGGCGACATTGCTGCATCAGTCAGTGCATGTACCTGCATTTTAAACTATTTTTGGACACGACAGTTAGATTTCACATAAAAAAAAAAATTCTACTTGTTGTCTTTCCCCTTCCAAAATAGATACATGTAACACAGAAAGGAAAGTGCCCCTGATCAAAATTGAAAGCATAGACCACCATTTTCTGTCATATTAAAGGGGTGGATATAATTCAAGGTAATACTATTTTACGATGAGATAATTATGTATCCTCGACAAAAAAATTATGATGGTCCTCAAACAATACATTTTGTTGCTTAAGTTACTCAACTGTTTACTTTCATGTTTCTCAAATGTGGTCCATTTCCCTGAGATTCCCTGAGATTGAGCACCTGTCCTCATTGGAAACGCCTTCAAGGCAGCTTCCAGTGGGAATGAAACTAAAATATTCACCATGGAGATGATCAGTATTTATTTGATTGGTTGTTACTCGTATTTAAGAAATGCTTTGATTTTGTGGTGTAAATGTTGCAAATTTATTTTACATAACTCTGTTTTAAACAATGAGTCAGAACATGGATTGTACGCAAATATAAGCTTCTTGTGATATAAGTAACAGTTATAAAAAAAAAAAAAAAAAAAAAAAGTGAAATGAACTTCCTTTTATTTGTTAGTCTCCAATATTGTTCCAAATTATAGGATTCCAAAATTAGGTTGTAATGCCATTCGCTTATCACAGGTCATCCCAACTCTAAGTTTTTACATTCATCTATTTTTCAACAAAACAAAAATATTGATAACTCTGAGATGGAGAGCATCTTAGAATTTAAAGAACCAGTAGCTGCTTTAAGTACATTTTTTTTTCGTTTCGTCTTGACCTGTGAAGCACATTGACTGGTCACTGATCTAGTTATGCATTAGTTACCTCCCTTACACAGCTAATCGTGTATACGTACATGGAAAACGGGGACCAGAATGCGTCAGCTATTTATAGAACACAAGATAATATGTCTTGTTATCTTCATAACCAATTTAACCGAATGGAGTTTTGTTGCCGTTCATTCAAACAAAAGAAAATGGCTAAACCGACGATTTACCTTTTGAGCGTTGTAGAATTTTGTATTTAATGGTATGCACTGTCTGTTGAGGCTGTTACGGAATTTTTTTTTTTTTTTTTTTTTTTTTTTGCGGAATTTTAGTTTAGTAATTTCATCAATATATCAACAAAAAAATAATTATTTATGGAATAATATTTTAATTCTATCACTCAGAGAGTGTTTTTAGTCCTCACAAAACCGAAAAAATGAAATCATGTTTACGATCCTTGATGAAGTGGCCTTCTTTAATCAGGAAATAGACCATACTGCATTTTCAAGGCCAGAACATTTCATGAAAGTAGGATCAAATTATACGATCTGTGCAGTAAATAATCCTGATCTACACTATCCGTGGAAAAAGGGGATCTTAATGTGCATTGTCTAGAAAGCTTACCAAAGAAGTGCTAAGTGCTCCAAGGGAACCTTTTAAAAATGCCAGAAGTTTATCAAGATCAGACAGCACACAAAAATTCTAATATTTCTATTACTTTTTAAGATATTGTAAACAAAACACTTTCTTAATTTTCTTTACCCAGTATATATTCATTTCATTGTGTACTCAAAGGGTTTAAGTTATTAACTAAACTATTACTGTGCATAAACAACTTTTTGCACCCCTGCATGTCAAAGGTCGTATAGATCCAGATCCTTAGTCTTACTTCTTGATTTTAGTTTACGGTTGCTGCCAATTTAGGAATATCTAATATTAGATATGTGGTTTCTATAAACTGTGAAGGCCATGGTTAGAGGCATTTTGAAGATGCCATGCTAATTGCTTTGATTCTGGAGTAGAATCGCATACAGATTCACACTGTTGTACAAGAAGGCCAAGAATCATTTTTACGATCAAGATCATGTTGTTATAAAAATTAAAAGTTGTTAAATATTTATGTAAAAAAAAAAAAAAAAAACGAAATTTAAAAAAAAAAGAACACTTCTAAAATTTGTATGTACGAACACGATCTGAATACCACTTCGAATAATTACTAACATATTTTCCATAGCTACTAACGTCTTGAACTTCTGCAGAACTTTCCTTTTTGAAATCCTGGTAACAAATGAAGAAATGCTGTTAATGAATGCGCAAATTCTCCGTTATAATCTTCATTTCCCCCGCAGTATCGGTCATTTGTCATTATGTTTGTGTGTTTGTCTGTTTTCAAAATGGAGGGGGATACAAAAGTGTTGTACATAATAAATTTTCAAGATAGTATTTCTGAAACTGTTCACCAAAACATTTTGGTTTCTATGATGTCTCGCATCAAACTTTGTCTTGTCTCCCATAGTATTCTCACTCTTTACAACTCGGCCGATTCTGTACCTACATCTAAATCTCGTCCGTATCAAAGGGGAAGGGGGGGGTCCATTTTGAAGTACTGCCAGTCACAGTTTTTTTTTTTCTCTGTAAATCGATTAGCACCGGCAACATCAGCCACGTTGATAAGCTTCCCGTAGCTGAAAAAAAAAAAAAAAAAAACGCCAACGGAATTGATAGACCACGTTAGTAAAAAAATGTACAAAATGTTTTTCATCAGTATTTAGAAAGATTCCCACAGAAAATTGTGACTACTGCTTTCTTTTTCTAAGTGGAGTGTTACGAAGAAATGTACCGTGCAGGTGCATATCCACTCGCCAAATCGGTTGATTCTGTAACTACATCTAATCCCGTCCGTATCAAGGAGGCTTCCATTTTGAATTGCCAATCACATGATCTTAAACATGGCGGCGTACGTGAAAATTGATTACCAGCGACATAAACAACCACCGTGAATTTATTCAAATCTATCAATCTGTTGGTGACTTCCAACAGAATCGATAAACCACCTTAAAATTTGAATTTACAAACTGTTTGTGAATGGAAATGTATTTAGATAGACTGCAATAGAAAATTTTGGCTCATGTTTCTTTTTAAGAAGATTCTGACAATTTTAAGAATGGTAAAGCAGTGTACTTCCGGCGAAGAAATGTACTGTGCAGGTGGATATCAAGCAACGTGATACAGCCAAGGCATTCGGCATATCTCGGATGATCCGGTGATCAAATCCCTCGGCTATGTCACATAGCTTGATATGCATCTAAACGGTAAATTTCGTACGTTGCCGGAAGCACACCGTTGCAGTTGTAAGGCTCCTCTTAAAAAGAAAACATGAGTCACAATTTTCTATCGATATCTTTCTAAATATATTTTAGTCAACAAAGAGTTTGTACATTCATTTTTTAGCGTGGTGTATCAATTCCGTTGGAAACTTTCATTGACAGATCGATAGATCTATGTGAATAACTTCAGCGTGCTTGTTCATGTCGTTGCTGAGCGAATAACGGGACGCCGCCATGGTTAAGATCATGTGATTGGTAGTTCAAAATAGAAGCCTCCTTTATATGGACGAGGTTAGATGTAGGTACGGAATCAGCCTAGTTGTGACGAGTGACATCGGAGGGACTTGATCAACGGATCGGTGCATATCAATGGGTGCGAATGGGTGCATATCAAGCAACGTGATACAGCCGAGGGACTCCATCAACGGATCACCCGAGGTTTGCCGAATGATAGTATGCTGTTATGGTCGACTGACCTATTTTAAGGGGTACCAGTTTTCGAACCCGAAATGATATCCAAGTTTTCATCTGAACTAAGAAGTAAATGATGTAATCGTTTTGTGTGAAACAATTATCTGAATGTAAACTACGGTGTCACCGCTGTTCATTTACGAAATGCAACAAAAACGAGACAGTATGCATGTTTCTAAAGGAAAGATCGTGTTTAGTGACAAATTTCTTATTAACTTTTTCATCCGAATACGTGCCCAGTTTTAAAGACGATCGCTACAGTTTTATCATTTGTTAAAAACATTCAGAATTTCACGAAACTTTGTTTGGTGATAGTTGTCATCTGATTTACAAAAATATGAGATAAAATCAGGGGGGTCACCAGCTTTGGAAAAATTTTAGGAATATTTCTTTTCATACACCCTGTATTGCGGCAGTTTAGAGTGAAATTTCATCTACGAAAACTAAGTCTAGATATATTTTTTCCAAAAATTACAAACAAATTTTATCTCATTGTATTGCCGAAACATCAAATTTAACGAAACAAAATGATTTAAAGGTATACTGAGTATCAATCTATTAGAAAATATCTTTACTTGTGGCTAAAACTTACCTTCATTGCGGACCCCCCCTCCTCCCCCCCCCCCCCAAAAAAAAGAAAAAAAACACAAGGCTATTTTTTAACCTTTATATTTTTCAATGTTCAAACATTCAGATTTTTCTTATTTCTACCATGAATAATACATGCATGTAGGTACTAAACTACAAAATTGAGGCTTAAAACAAAAAGGTCACCAGCCTTATTTAAAAAAAAAAAAAGAAAAAATACATTTGAAGTTCGTGGTTGGGGCGACTGGTAAAGGAGTAAGAGTTACAGCCCTGTTGTTAACTTTAATTTTCTGTTTTTAACCTATTACTACAGATTTTTTTTCAATGGACGATTTCAAAACATGCAATTCACTTGATTTATGCAAATAATTATGAAAAGGTGCCATACTTTAAAAATTTAACTATACTGGGCTTCATATTCCGTGTCGTTATTGTCCTTTGATAGGCCTTGACCTCATATTTATTAAATTATGTCAGATTTCCAACATGATTTTTCTAATTTTGCTTGTTTACACTTAACCCTTTGGCTGCTGAGCGTGACTCAAGGACCTTTTGCGGACAATGTAGATCGAGATCAGACTGCACAGAACGTGCAGTCTGATCTTGGATCTACACTGTCCGATAAAGAGATATGTTTCCCCTAAAAGAAAAGTTTGAAATAGCAACATTCAACATTTTACCATCGGCTTGTAATTTTCATTTAACATATACTGATGGAAAAAGGTTTAGCAAGTTCAGAACGGATTGACTTCTGGGGAAAGGGTGGGTACGAAATCATAAAATCAAATACATTTTCAGATATTTGATTCTTATCACCAATGACTCGCATCAATGTTATTCCATAATTTTGCGGCGTTTAGTCTCCGGCGTACGTGAAATGAACTAGGGGGTCAGGCGTAAAAATTCGGACACGACTCAATACCTAGTGTGCCCAACATTCGCAGCCAAGACTGCCAGACAACGACGTCTCATGCTGCAAATCAGTTTTCTAATGACCTGCAATGGGATCCTGACCCATTCAGCTTGCAAGGCACGTTCAAGAGCACGGATGTTGTTGACATCATGGCGCTCTCTCACCTGACGACCTAAGTGGTCCCATAAGTGCTCAATGGGAGAGAGATCCGGTGATCTTGCAGGCCACTGCAACACATTGACGTTATGGATGCGTAAAATGTTCTGGGTATGCCTCGCAGTGTGTGGACGGGCATTATCATGTTGGAAAATCCCAACGTTATGTTGTTGCAAATACGGTACATCAACAGGCTCGGTGATTCCGTCACAGTACCTTTGAGCAGTGAGATTACCAGGCACTATGACGAGATCTGTCTTCCCATCATGATGTATGCCCGCCCAAACCATCACGCTACCACCCTCATAACGGTCACGTTCGACGACATTATCTTGGTCCAGCCTCTCCCCTCGTCTCATCCAAGTTCGAACCCTGCCATCAGCAAAGGATACGTTAAACCTGTTTTCGTCCGAAAACAGAACGTTGCTCCATTGCCTGCGAGTCCAGCCCTGATGAACCCTGGCCCATTGGCGTCTTGTTTCACGGTGTCGCAACGTCAGCGGAATGCCAACGTAGGGACGGCATGCTTTCAATCGAGCGGCGTGTAGCCTATTCCTGACCGTCCTGTCGCAAACTCTTGTGCCAGTAGCATTCCTCAGCAAACGACCTAACTTTCGACTAGAAAGAAATCTATTGCATCGAGATGAAGTCGTGAGAAAACGGTCTTCCCACGGCGTGGTGTTACGCGGTCTGCCTGATCTGAGTCGGTCCGCGACGTTCCCAGTTTGCCGAAATCTGTTCAGCAGTCGACTTATTGTCGATTCGTGGCGTTGGAAATGCCGAGCAACGTCTCTTGCCGACATGCCAGCGGTAAGCATACCGATGGCTCTCCCACGTTGTTCAAACGTCATTCCAGGCCGACGTCCCATCATTGATTTTCAAAGATTTTTTTCCAGTTTTTGTGATTACGATAAGAAAGCTCTCGAACTGTGTACTGCGTGACCCGCGGAGGATCATCCGTTTTGCTATGCACATACTGCACGTGATTTTCTTGAAAGTTAAGATTTACGATTACATAATGGCGTAGTGTACAAAAACAAGTGAAATCATGCTGTCAATGGATGGGCACAATTGTTCAATACGGAAACATTTTAGTGACATTGATTTATAGACGAAAACCAAAGGCGTAAAAAACTTGCTAAACTTTTTTCTCTCAGTATATTTAGCAGGATAAGAGTTAAAGCAAATAAAATTACTACCACAACCAACATCATCAGCTCTATAATATGTTATAAAGAAACAGAGCAGATCCAAATCGGATAGCTCCTGTAAGAGCTGACTGATCAGGGTAAGCTTGGTTTAATATTTGTGCAATATCACAGATCTGATTTTTCTCTGTTGGTTATGGCCAAACTTCTCTGTTTTATAATATTGAAAATAAAACCCACTCCTCGACACACGTTTAACCTTTTCCCTAATAGAATAGACTTTTGATGGGTCTGCAGTCGAGTACTTATAACGAGCAATTTCTCCTTATTCCACAATGTTTTTCACACGCATACTTTCCATTCACCCGATCTACATGTATCTTTTTACATTTTTCAAGCTCTCAAATTAATTCCTTGATTTTTCCTTTGGACAATGGCTTTTGACAAATTTGTTTCCACCTTTTATGCTCTCCGCAGTCACATTTTATTTGCAACATTGAACCAAACCAATACTGTTCTTTCTTCAACAGTATTTTTGTGGTATTTGTCGAAGACAATGCCACTATGAGTTCAATAAGACAATTTGAAAATCATGTATTGTATTTTGTGCAAAACTGAAGGCAGTAAACCCAGTTAAAATCAATTTTTCTGAGACATATAGGTATTTCGATTGCACTCAGATATGAAATTGAAAATGGCGTATTACAATAAATTGGATTAGGCCGTAAATCGTGGAAATACTTCCTTTTTATCGAAAATAGCTTGATCTGCTATGGCCTTATAGCGGCGTAATGATACGCACATACCGTGCTTGTTCGTCCCAAAACCAGTTCGTTCCTAGGCTTATTCGTCCCAGGATTGTTCGCCCGGACTTGTTCGTCCCACAAGACTGCACCCTTCTCTATCGGATTTTGCATGACTATATAGTAGATTGACTTTCAAGCGAATATTTTGAAAATGTTTCTATTGTTTATTTTTCAAATTATTAATTCCACACAATGGCTCACTTGACAAATGCTACACCAGTGTTTTCAACGCTTTGATTCAACTCTAAAATACCTTTTAATCTATCACATTTCAACTGATTTGAAAGATGCCCCAGTTCAACAGTGCGACTGCCAAACGCTAATGGCATAAATTTGTGTCCATCTTTACCTGTTTGGTGACCTACTGTCGCTTTCAATTTGATCTTTTGAAACCTTACCATGAGATTCTTGGCTCGCAGGTATAATGCTTGGTTAAAATACTTTCTTGTTTGGTGTTTTGCTGACACGAAATGCCCAGTTTTTGTTCTGAGTTTATCCATTACTGTAGATTGACAAGTTTAACAGGATGAACTGTGAAAAGTTTGGGTTCGAGTAACAGCTGAGCGTGATAGTTACACAAGCGTGATAATGGAAACTGTCGCGATCATCATTATATTCTTCGTCTGATATCCAATTTTAATCCTGAAAAATTACTGACATGTGACAAGTCAGTCTTAATACCAAAATATCACGTGAACATTCTGGAATAATGTTACAAGAGTCCGATCTATAAGTAGACTAGAGAATTTCATGCCCTATTTTGTTCGGTCACTTAAGAACGAACGATTTTTCCAGAACATTCGGCGCAACAGAGAGAAAATGTTTCCAACTCTTTTATTGAGACACTCAATATTTTCAGATGTTTTGTTATAAAACGTGGTTTAAAAAATCTTAATCTGTCCTCAGAGGTACATGCATATATTCGTAAATTGATAGAAAGGACCAAATTACCTTTTTTTCTTTTTTTTGTAATTATGGTATTCTGGTGCTACTGACACTCATGGATCCGTCCTTTTCATCCCGCTTTAGAAAACTGAGAATAATTGACTCAGAGCTGTTCATTTCTATAGTTCAGAACAGTTCCTTTTTGTGATTGTAAACAATTTTGTTGAGTTTAAGTGTACGTGATAATTTTAAGGTCTTTATTTATAAGCTGTTCTTTATTTTGAAAGCCACGAAATGAGGGCATGTTTTCCAATGCGCCAATTCAGCTTCCGGCACAAGATTGAAAGGTGAAATGTTTTTATGGTTGAATATGCTTAATTCAGGTAGAATTTATGGCTTTATATATATGCATTTAAATTTGATTTGTTTGTTTATAAATTGGTTTTGGTGATCAGTTCTTCATTCAGATCTGTGTAAGCTAAAGTTGTCAATTTAGTCCATGAAAAACTGGTGAGGCCACCACACATGTACTTCTAACAATCTGCAACAATCAAAAGAACTTGAAGTACATGTAGATATAGTCTAAGTAAATCTTGTGCTATTTTTCCTCTTGCTTGTGAACATGCCATACACCTATTCATTCAAGTCATTATATCGAAACGGCTTCCGGTCGATTAATCAAAAACGAAAGTATGTGCAAGAAAATTCTTTTTACTTTCTTAGGATCTCTGCAAATAACTTGTTTTCACTTGAAATTAATTTTTCAGGCTACACTCATACTTTCTACATAGTTTTAAATCATGAATGGTCATTTCACGACCTCTGAATGTTGAAAGTCGAATTCCAGTCTAGATGCCCGAGAAAATGCGAATTGGTCGCCAACGCATGTCTGTTTCCTGGTTGTTGCTGAAAACGATTTTAAAAGTTAATCCTCTCCTAAGAAATCTGGAGAAAATATCTGTAACTGTTCAATTTGTAGTTTGAGAGCATGAAATTTAAATATGGAACAGCTCTCGTTTTCGTTCTAGACATTTTTCAAACGTTTGCCTCGGGTAAACTGGTCGAAGATTTGGCTAAATTTGTGTCGGACACGGAAGTTTTAATAGATCATTTGATAGTCAAACAATGAAGAGAAAGAAAGAAAAAAATATATACATGTGTCTTTAAATCATTGCAAGTGCTGTACAGAAAGTGAGTTTTTTTAATTAAGTTTAAATGGAATTTCAGTCCAGAGCCTGAACTGACATTCATCATGCCATCACCATCGGACCATGCGTGCGTAAACTTCGGGTATACTAATTACCGGAATGTTACGGAATGTAGGTGCCTAATTAACGGAATGTAACAAAATGTTACAAAATGTTACGGAATGTGGGTGCCTAATTAACGGAATGTAACAAAATGTTACAAAATGTTACGGAATGTGGGTGCCTAATTCACGGAATGTAACAAAATGTTACAAAATGTCACGGAATGTAGATGCCTAATTCACGGAATGTTACGGAATGTAGAAGCAGAAACAACGGATTGTTACGGAATGTAATATTAAGAGCCTAAATACCGGAATGTAGCTAAATGAAATAGAGATGTAGACAAAATACAAACACCCACGCACACACGCTAACAAAAAAAAAAAAAAAAAAAAAAAAAACATTGAAATTGCCAGATTTAGAAAATCTTACGGAATGTAGATACCTTATTGACGGAATGTTACAGAATGTGGAAATGGCAACAACGAAATGTTACAAAATGTAATCTCAAAAGTCTAAATACCGGAATGTAAATAAATAAAGAATAAATTAAGATAACACACGCGCGCGCGCACCCGCGCACGCGCGAACGCACGCTCACAAACAGACCCAAAATGTACATTTTCATTAATGGAACATTTAGAAAATGTTACGGAATGTAGGAGCCCAATTCACGGAATGTTACGGAATATGGAAACGGCGACAACAAAATGTAACAAAATATAATTTTAAAAGCCTAAGTACCGGAATACAAGTAAAGGAATGTAGATAACACACATACGCGCACTTGCACGGGCGCGGGCACGCACGCACGCACGCGAAACAGACCCGAAATGTAAATTTTCACCAATGAAACATAACGGAATGTGGAAGCGGCATAAACAAAATGTAATAAAATGTAATTTTAAAAGCCTAAATATCGTAATGTAGCTCAATGAAGAATTAATGTAGATAACGCTCATACACGTGCAGGAACGCACGCGCGCAAAACAGGCCCGAATTGTAAATTTTCACTAATGAAACATACAGATAGCCAGATTCAGGGGGTAGGGTGGTAGAGGGGGGGGGAACCATTGTTTACCTTAGCTTCTTTGATTGCGTTGCGTTGCCTGGCTTTCATGTAGGCATGACCAATGAATACTGCAGTCATCAACATTATATCTTGTTATAATTTTGTCTATGTGAATTTTGTTAGTAATAAGTTGAAGAAAACATGATGTTATTAGTATTCCTATTTACGGGAGGCTTTGGATGTGCAGTAAAATGCTGTCGGTCCATCACAATGTTCCCAAAAGTCTAAAATTTCAGGAGCAGTAAGGCTTGCTTTTTTACATCATTGGTGTGAGAGGGCGTATACCTATATAAAAACATCGTGGCAGTTGGAGAGGTCGCTCGAGCCGGGGTTTAATTTAATTTTATTAATCCATCGTATGCTTACAGGCGACCTTCTTCTGTAGCCCGACAGACTATTCCTTACAGGACTGTGGCGGAATGGAGAAATTGCTCGCCGTGAGCAGCTTCTCCATTTGCGACAATGCTGTCCCATTCACGTTGATTGTGTTGTATACAGATAGTTTCAAGGTCGTCTGCTGCAAACTTGTTTCAGTTTCTGTATTTGCGATTTCTGTCTCATTCACGTTGACTGTATTATATACGGATAGTTCAAAGCCGCCTGCTGCAATTTTGTTTTATACTGCACCACTTTTGTATTGTTCACCAATACAAGTTTATCTTATAATACGAAGTGTTTCGAAGCCGTCTGCTACATATTAATTTCAGGATGTATTACCCATGTATCAATCACCAATTTATGTTGACTTTCTTATACATGTATACGGATAGTTTCTGAGCCGTCCGCTGCATATTTGTTTCACTATTGTATCACATCAAATCAAAGTAATTTCATGAGTTCTTCATTTATATGTGTGCATGTACTTACAATTAATAGAATGATCGGGCATACATGAATATAAGCGAAGAGTGAGTTATACATAAAAAAAAAAAAAAAGATTTAATTTTGAAATGAGTAATTAACGTACGTTATTTCCGCAAATCAAATAAAATCGAATTTGATGAAATCCTAGAATTTACATTGAAACGAATCATATCCAAAATTTGATAGAATTTCTCCAGTTTATCATGTCACTGTTTCATGTATGCCGTGTTGTTCTTAGTATTGTAACTATGAACTGCTGTGTAGCTCAAGTTCTTGCAATGAATTTTCTATGGTCTATAATTTTGTCTGCGTTGTGAAAAATATGGCCTCAGAGAAAGGTTCGCAAGGTCGGCGCCTTGCATTACTAGGAGTTAGTATTGGCGATCTTCACTTGACCCGGGTCCGAAGCCCGCCATTTCCCTACGCTTCTTGGCAACTGGCAACTGGTACCAAAGCCTTGTCGTTTGATTGTTCTTTGTCCTTCTTTGCTGGTATTTTTATTGAAAACACTGGATGCTAAACTGCTGATCCGAGAAAGTCAGAGGTTGGTCTCTGCAGCAATCGTCCGGAGATTCTGATCCACATATTCACCGCGAGGAAAAAAATATAAAAATCATGCTGCGCCTGTTCGCTTCCAAAATCTGCCAACTGTCCGTAAAAACGACTGTTTAAAGTGTATGTGTAATGTCACGAAATGAAGGTCCTTCAACACGGGAAAGTAGTGAGACGGAAAATACAGGGCACAATGCTGTGCAAAAATGTAAATTTTTGTTTTCAATGGAAAATAAAGAAATACAGAAAGTCACTATATATGGAAAACCATTCTTACTATATTTGTTTTCCTTTGATCAAAACTCCTGTTTTGAGCCTGATTTTTTTTTTTTTTTTTTTTTAAATTGATTAATAGTAATTCTTTATTTGCTACTGTGACATTCCGTTACTTATAAGCTTTTGAAATTACACTGAAATACATTTCGTAACATATTGTTGTTGAAGCTTCACATCTAAGTGACCATTTCACGAAAAAAACTATAAATGTCGACGATGATAATTCCACATTTCGATATAGTTTTGCGTGTAAAATCGAGATTTGGGTACATTTTGCAACGTTCCGGTGTTAAGTCACTGCATATATGTAGCTACATTTTCGCCTATCAGGTTGATCAAAATTTTATTCTTCAGTAACCTACATTCCGGTATTTAGGCTTTTTCAGTAAAATTTCGTTGTTGCCACCTCCACATTCCGTAACATTCCGTGAATTAGGGATCTACATTCCGTAACATTTTCCAAATGTTCCATTGATGGAAACTTTACATTTCGGGTCCGTTTTGTGAGCGTGCGAGTGTGCATGTGTGCATGTGTGTTATCAACATTTATTCTTAATTTAGCTATATTCTGGTATGAAGGCTTTTAAAATTACATTTTGTTACATTTTGTTGATGCCGTTTCCACATTCCGTAACATTCCGGTAATTAGGCATCTACATTCCGTAAACATTTTCTTTCTCTGGCTGTTTAATGTTCCATTGATGAAAATTTACATTTCTGGACTGTTTTTATTAGCGTGCGCGTGTGCGTGTATGTGTGTGTGTTATCTACATTTAGCTACATTCCGGTATCCAGGCTTTTAAACTACATTTCGTCGTTGCCGCTTCCACATTCCGTAACATGCTAGTAATTAGATATGAGCCATTCTCTGTGAAAAGAGGGCTTGATGCATTTCCCCCCCCCAAAAAAAAAAAAAAAAAAAAAAAAAAATCGACCCAGGCGATACGCACAGGCTGACCTGGGCCGAAATGTTTTGACATGGTCAATTTTGGTATGCCCAAGGACCATTCTGCCTCATCATTTAGTCTGTTGTAAGACAAAATGGATTATATGGATCCATTATCATGTGATGACTTGCTAGGTATCATGCATCACGAAGATGCATTAAGCCCCTTTTTGCCAGAGCATGGCTCATATTTATATTCCATAGTTAAATCTACATTCCGTAACATTTTCCAAATCTGGCTATTTTAATGTTCCATTTGCGAAAATTCACATTTTTGTATCTGTTTTGGGAGCGTGCGTGCGTGCGTGCGTGTTACCTACATTTATTCTTTATCTAGTTACATTCTCATAAGGTCTGTTTTTAGCGTGCGTGCGTGTGTGGGCGTGTGTGTTATATACAATTAGCTACATTCCGGTATTTAGGCTTTTAAAAGTACATTTTGTTACATTTCGTTGCTGCTGCTTACACACTCCGTAACATTCCGTGAATTAGGCATTTACATTCCATAACATTTTCGAAATCTGTCTATTTTAATGTTCCATTGATGGAAAATTTACATTTCGGGTCCGTTTTGTGAGCGTGCGAGCGTGCATGCGTGTGTGTGTGTTATCTACATTTATTCTTAATTTAACTACATTCTGGTATGAAGGCTTTTAAAATTACATTTTGTTACATTTTGTTGATGCCGTTTCCACATTCCGTAACATTCCGGTAATTAGGCATCTACATTCCGTAAACATTTTCTTTCTCTGGCTGTTTAATGTTCCATTGATGAAAATTTACATTTCTGGACTGTTTTTATTAGCGTGCGCGTGTGCGTGTATGTGTGTGTGTGTGTGTGTGTGTTATCTACATTTAGCTACATTCCGGTATCCAGGCTTTTAAACTACATTTCGTCGTTGCCGCTTCCACATTCCGTAACATGCTAGTAATTAGATATGAGCCATTCTCTGTGAAAAGAGGGCTTGATGCATTTGCGCCCCCCCCACAAAAAAAAAAAAAAAAAAAAAAAAATATCGACCCAGGCAATACGCGTAGGCTGACCTGGGCCGAAATGTTTTGACATGGTCAATTTTGGTATGCCCGAGGACCATTCTGCCTCATCATTTAGTCTGTTGTAAGACAAAATGGATTATATGGATCCATTATCATGTGATAACTTGCTAGGTATCATGCATCACGAGGATGCATTAAGCCCCTTTTTGCCAGAGCATGGCTCATATTTATATTTCATAATTAAATCTACATTCCGTAACATTTTCCAAATCTGGCTATTTTAATATTCCATTTGAGAAAATTCACAATTTTATATCTGTTTTGGGAGCGTGCGTGCGTGTGTGTTACCTACATTTATTCTTTATCTAGTTACATTCTCATAAGGTCTGTTTTTAGCGTGCGTGCGTGTGTGGGCGTGTGTGTTATATACAATTAGCTACATTCCGGTATTTAGGCTTTTAAAAGTACATTTTGTTACATTTCGTTGTTGCTGCTTCCACATTCCGTAACATTCCGTGAATTAGGCATCTACATTCCGTAACATTTTGTAACATTTTGTTACATTCCGTGAATTAGGCACCTACATTCCGTAACATTCCGGTAATTAGGCAGGCCCACTAAATTCTCCCTCAAGGCTAACGGTGCTGCGCTATTTTACTCAGACTTCCGGAACCTTAGATGTGGCAGGCCCTGATGATACCTACCAAGCATTGGACAGGTATGTATAAATAACATTATCTCTCATTGATTTAGTGTTGAATCAACTTGGGACAGGTTTGTGATTCGAACACGGGTATTACGCTAAAAGTGTGAGCGATGTACCACTGACTGAGCTACCGCCGTAGCCGACCGCATTTATCACATGAATGTTGCTCATCTGTTTATTTTTTTATGTGTGAAGAGAAAAGGGGAAAAAAGAAATTTCAGCTGAATTCCATTTTCTACAATTTCGTTACATGTATACAGAGCTAACCCGTTGAAAAAATGCATTTTTTTACCGGTACGTAAAATTCACCGGATCAGGCATAGACCGCTATATGGAATTACCGGAATAGACATGAATGGACCGGAAAAGACCGGAATAGACTTGGAAAACAGGGCGTAGCGACACTTTGTTTATTGCATGTAGGAATGGGGCAAAGCCTGCACATACTCAGAGAAGCAAAAATAGGAATTTGCACCTTAGACTACAGAGAATGGACCTTTGTAAAGCCGTGTAAGACATAAGTTGGCGAGAACTGGTACTTGGCGAGAACTGGTTAATGCCAGTACAAAACGTATTAAAATATATAGCAGTTATTAGTAGTCTGACAGCCTGAAAATCTGTCTCCTACTCCTCTAATTTTTCCCTTTTTGACCACCAGTGCACCTATCCATGCTCTCCTGGATTTCCTTTAAGCAGTACTCCACACATTATTCTTTCCAAGCCGCTGGCGGCTTCCCTACCCGCCGTTTTCAACACTATTTCAGTTATGCCCCGGCGACCAGTGTAAATATCTATGCTGTCCTGGATTTTCTTTTTACCAGTACTCCGCACAATATTCTTTCCAAGCTGCTGCCGGGTTGCACACCTGCTGTTTTCAACACTATTTCAGTTATGTCCTGGCGACCAGTGCACCTATCCATCCTCTCCGGGATTTTCTTTTACCAGTACTCAGCACATTATTCTTTCCAAGCCACTGGCGGCTTCCCTACCCGCCGTTTTCAACAATATTTCAGTTAGGTCCTGCAGACCTGTGCAACTATCCATGCTGTCCTGGATTTTCTTTTTACCAGTACTCTGCACAATATTCATTCCGAGCCACTGGCGGCTTTCTAACATGAGGCAGGATTGCGTCCTGTTGCATTGACTTTATCAGCTAACAACTATTTCTTTCCCTTTCAGGAGAATACATGAAGATTCAGACATAGGCTAACCTCTAACGTGGGGTTAGCCATTACAGCTGCGAATGCAACCAACCACACACGACGGACGAGACAGAAACGGGCATGGACGGACTGGACACGTTCCTGCAAGGACTGGTCTCGGCCTGGATGGGGAGGCAGAGGGATGTGATGGTTGTAGGAACTTTGAAGTCCCACTTCACATCCCACCTAAAGTTTCTGGATTTCTTAGAGGTGTTAGGCATTCAGGGTTGGTGGAACCAGACCAGCCTCACCATCCAGGTCTTCATCTGGTCCCTCAGGAACAGGGCAGTGGAACGGAAGGCGGAAGTGGCGGCAAGGGATTTGGCATCACTTCCGTGGCCCGAAGCCAGACGGACATACTGGACTTCAGACTACTACGATAACGTTACCTCAGCCGATTAGATGACGGACGAGGACAGACATGACCACCTTGACCGTCTGACGGACTGTCTGGTGATGGGGGTCAATATGACCAACGGATGCAGGCCGTTCGTCGTTACCAACATGACGCTGACAGCCTTAGAAGACTCGATGGAAGAGACGAAAGATGACAGGGTGTTCTTCTGCATCCTGGTTACAATGCACAAGACCTCAGGCACCGCAGGCTCTGCGGTGGTCACGGTGTCTGAGGCCTTGTACCGACGACTTGAGGACCTTCAGACACAGCTACACCCGGACACTGACCGACTGTTTACGAACAGGGGGAGAGCATTCGATAGCAGTTCATTGGTCAACCGATGTCTAAATCGAGCATGGACTGCTAGCAGGTGCTCTAAGTACGGACGGTTTTCCTGTACCATCAACAGGAAAGGACTGACGACCGACATGCAACAGCACGACCCCCTGATCGCCGACGACCTGGCAGAACTACTCTGCCATAGACGGCTGACGGCTGACACACACTACAGACTTACAGACAAAATTGGGACCTCCGTCCGGACAGTAACGAAAATACAGGACTTCTACGGGGCGGACAGAAGGTCTCAAGGACGGCGACAGACACTGACAAGAACCCGTGGAGCCTGACTGTGACTGACCGGACCCCGACGAGCCCGTCTCACAGTGACACTTCCTCGAACCAGACTGTGACTTATGAGACCCCAGGCCCAAATCAGACTTCCACGAAGACAAATGTGATGGACGGTTCTAATTTCGGTGACAATTCCGGACTGACACAAAGGTTGCTCTCAAGACTAGAATTACCAGAGAAGAGGACAGACTTTTATAAGACAGTTTTGACCTTTGTTACGGACCTGGACTAGTCTCGGATACTGAGACGGGCCCAGGCAGACGAGACTGACAGAAAACATAAGATGATGACGGAAGCCTTCTACTTGTCGGAGGCCCTCAGGACTGGCGTTGAAATGAAATATGGAATGGACATAGTTAGCATGGTGTTGAACTTGATTAACTTGGGGGCCTCCAACAAGCAGATGGACTTCCTGACAGTGGTGCTTGCCCTGATTGCAAACCAGTTTGACTCATACCTGACGACGGACGAACATGATGGTTTGACGGTCTCGACCCCATCTCCCTCACCCCTTCTGCAGAGCCTGGACCCTAGACCATCAGAGGAACAAGTTCAGTTTAGAAGGGAAATGGATGAGTATGAGGACAGGAGGCAGGAACAGGCTAGGGTCCAGGCTCAGCAGGATGAGGTGCTCGAGCAGATAAGGCAGAGAAAACGACAATTTATGACCCAGGAAATGACTGACATTATTAGACAGGACTTTGACATTTACATTAGGACAGGAGAGCCACCGACAATGAAGAAAGTCAAATACCTTATGACTAAACGACTGACGCGTTACGGACAGCTGACTGCAAAACAGATTGTGGACAAAATTAGGAACTTAATAAAATATTCAAACAGACCAAAACAGACAGACTAAAAGACTGACGCTCAAGACAGTGGCCTATGACTGAACGACAGAAAAAAATAAAAAACCACAAGAAACTTCTAGTCAAAACAAGACTATAAAATGTGTGATAAACTACTAGTCAAAACAAGACTCTAAAATGTGTGATAAACTACTAGTCAAAACAAGACTCTAAAATGTGTGATAGTCAAAACAAGACTCTAAAATGTGTGATTGAGAAAAAACACTAAAATTTCTGATAGTCAATTAAAAAAAAAATCTAAAATGTCTGGTAGTCAAAGAAAAACCCTAACAAGTCTAATATGTCTGATAGTCAAAGACTGAAAATTTAAAATGTGTTTTGAGAAGGGTACAAAACATTGTGGGAAAAGGAGAAAATGCTGGTTACCAGCAGCTGGTTACCAACATTTTCTCCTTTTCCCACAATGTTTTCAAACGGCTTCTCTCTCAGGGTAATTAAAAGTTTGAGAAAGGTAGAAAACATTGTGGGAAAAGGAGAAAATGCTTGTCACCAGCATTTTTTCCTTTTGCCACAATGCTTTCAAAGAAAGAAACAAGTCTAATATGTCTGATGTTAAAAAAAAAAAAATCTAAATTGCCTGATTTTCAAATGTTAATGTTTAACTCATTAACAAACAACATAATTTTAGACTGGTCCAAATTCAAAGCATTTGCAGACCACAACTGACTTAAAATTTAAAATGTGTTTAGAGAAGGGTACAAAATATTGTGGGAAAAGGAGAAAATGCTGGTTACCGGCAGCTGGTTACCAGCATTTTCTCCTTTTCCCACAATGTTTTCAAAAGGCTTCTCTCTCAGTGTAATTAAAAGTTTGAGAAGGGTAGAACACAGCATTTTCTCCTTTTCCCACAATGCTTTCAAAGTTGGTTGGTTGTATTGGGGTTTAACGCCACTTTAACAGCTAAGGTCATATCATGGCGGTCGGTGACGCACATGTGTTTCCTGGCTTTCTCACACCAGTACTAACACAACTTTCTTTCCAAAGCCACCGACTACTTTTCTCACATGCTTCAGCAGAGGTGAGAGGCGAAAATACGCCGGAAAGAAAGTTCGCCTCAACTGGGTATCGAACTCACAACCACCAGGTCATGAGTCCGACACGCTCACCACTGAGCCACCCAGGCGGGCTGCTTTCAAAGAAAGAAACAAATCAAATATGTCTGATGTTAAAGAAAAAAAAAAAAATCTAAAATGTCTGATTTTCAAGTGTTAATGTTTAACTCTTCACCAAACAACATAATTTTAGACTGGTCCAAATTCAAAAAATTTTGTAGACCACGAAATAAATGTGACTGAAAAATTAAAACGTGTTTTGAGAAGGGTACAAAACATTGTGGGAAAAGGCAAAAATGCTGGTTACCAGCAGCTGGTTACCAGCATTTTCTCCTTTTCCAACGTTTTCAAAAGGCTTCTCTCTCAGGGTTGTTAATTTAAGTCGTGACTGTGTGGTAAAGGGTTAATCTGGTAAAAAATAATGAAGAGAATGTTATTTTTCAGCAAATAAAGGCTGTTTAACAGTTTTTATTTTCTTTTATTTCTTGCAATGTAAGATCAGACTGCACAAACATGCAGGCTGATCTTAACCCCCACTTTTAACTGAATGAGAATGCTAATAGTGCAGCCCAAGATCTAACTGGTACGACAAATTGTAGACCATTCCAGCAATATACTCAAAAGAATAGAGGGTAGATAGTGTTGCCCAAGATTGGACTGCTCATATATGCAGTCTGATCTTAATCTGCACTCTCTCCTGACCCTAACCCGTCTTCTTTCAAACGACAAATCTTTTCAGCATACTGGTTTTCTTCATGTTATTGAAGACTGAAGTCTAAGATCAGACTGCACAAACATGCAGGCTGATCTTAACCTCCACTCTTCACTTAATGAGAATGCAGACAGTGCAGCCCAAGATCAGACTCGAACAACAAATTTTAGACCATTCCAGCAATATACTTAGAAGAATAGAGGGAAGCGAACAAAATCCCTCCTTCTGGGTGGGGCTTAAATCTACAGGGTACCTTTTAAAAGGACAATATAAAACCATAGCCAACACATTTCTTCTTCCGTTTGGAGAGTAAAGTCATTGCTTAAAAAGACGAAGTTGTGTCTTTGGTCTTTTATTTATTCATATGTCTCCAACATTTTTCAAATGGTGTTTGTGTAGAGTGCAGCCTAAGATCAGACTGCACGAACAGGCAGGATGATCTTAACCTCCTCTCTTTACTGAATGAGAATACAGCCAAAGATCAGACTGCACCTACATGCAGTCTGTCTTTACTTATTTTTCTTTCGTTCATTATCTTTGTAGACAGTGCAGCCCAAGATCAAACTGCTCATATATGTAGTCTGATCTTAATCTGCAGTCTCTCCTAACCCTAACCCTTCTTCTTTGAAGGGACAGATCTTGTCAAAATTTGGTTTTCTTTATGTTATTGAAGAGTGCAGTGTGAGATCAAACTGCATAAACATGCAGGCTGATCTTAACTTCCAGTCCTAACCGATTGAGAATGCTGATAGTGCAGCCCAAGATCGGACTGGAATGACAAATTTTAGACCATTCCAGCAATATACTTAGAAGAATAGAGGGCAGATAGTGTGGGCCAAGATCAGACTGCTCATATATGCTGATCTTAACCTACACTCTCTTCTACAGCTTCCCATCTTCTTTCAAAGGACCATATCCTTTCAAAGGACAAATCTTTTCAACATTTGGTTCCCTTCATGTTATTGAAGACTGAAGTTGAAGATCAGGCTGCACAAACATGCAGGCTGATCTTAACCTCCACTCTTAACTGAATGAGAATGCAACCAAAGACCAGACTGGACATACATGCAGTCTATTCTAAAGTTCCACTCTTCAATATATCTTTACAACATTTTTCAAATGCTGTTTGTGGAGAGTGCAGCCTAAGATCAGACTGCACATTCATGCATTCTGACCTTATACTCCACTCTTTACTGAATGAAAGTGCAGCCCCACTTAGTCCCTCTGTCTTTACTTATTTTTCTTTCCTTCATAATCTTTGTACATAGTGCAGGTCAAGATCAGACTGCTCTTATATGTAGTCTGATCTTAGTCTCTTCTACGGCTACCCATCCTCTTTCAAAGGACAAAATTTTTCAAAATTTTGTTCACTTCATGACTGAAAATTGCAACCTTAGAGCTAAATGCAAAAACATGCAGTCTGATCTTATACTCCACTCTTTACTGAATGGGAGTGCAGCCCAAGATCAGACTGCACATACATGCAGTCTTGTTCTAAAGCTCCAACCTTCAATATCTTTTCAACATTTTTCTTATGGTGTTTGTGGAGAGTGCAGCCTAAGATCAGACTGCAGTCTTGTTCTAAAGCTCGAACCTTCAGTATCTTTCAACATTTTTCTTATGGTGTTTGTGGAGAGTGCAGCCTAAGATCAGACTGCACATACATGCAGTCTCACTATACTCCACTTTTAACTGAATGAAAGTGCAGCCCAAGATCAGACTGCACCTACAGACAGTCTGTCTTTAATTAATTTTCATTCTTTTATAATCCTTCTGGATAGTGGAGACTGCTCATATATGCACCAATCTCTTCCTCTTAGACATAGGTGGACTCAGGGGATCAAGACGAACATTTTGATACCCAATTTAATGGGTTTTTGACCCCCCCCCCCCAAAAAAAAATCTGTTTTCAAACCCAAACGTCCGAGGTGCGACCCGGTCAATGAGAGGTAACTGTCAAAATTTCGAATTGCTTCAAATTTGGCACACACAAACTTCCAGCTATACTTATCAGAACCCACTAATTGAAAGTGGGCTAACTTAAGTATGGTCTTAGATTTAAGCATTTGAAAGTGACGTAGGTCGCAAAAAATTGCGACCCTGCTGGCCGAAAAACCTACACGCCTGCCGGTATTTTACCTCTGTCAAAGTGATTCATACCACCACGGACTTTCACACTACGCATCTGCTTACAGGCGGACTTGTTTCCTTGGGAAAAATATAGCGTAGCACCGTGTAGGGGAGCAGTCGTTTTTTTAAGAGTTACCTCCCATATTTTAGAAGGGCCAAATTTCAGCGCAAAGAAGAATTCAATTTCGTCGTTTGTCTTTTACTTGTCCTTGTTGTCATTATAAACTGGAAATTAAAACTTTTGAAATGATTTTTAGTAAAACTCTTTTGGTTGATAATTTATAATTTAAACATCGATCTTTTTCGTTGTGTTAAGAATGTCGATATGAAATTAAATGTCTCAAATATATTAGGAAGGGTTAAATGAAGAATTAAAAATGATAGAATTAGATAAAAAATAGTTCGTTGTAAAATGAAGTAACAAAAAAAGTAATTTAAATGTCAACATAGACAATATAATAGGCAAAACGTAATTGTAAGTCAACGTTAAAATTGTAAAGCATAGTTGAAAATTTCATCAGGAAGAATGAAAGTCTCATCATGAATAATGATTGAAATGGCGGATATCCCCTTCCATAGGTATCTTCCTACTTCAGAATAAGATCAGCCAAATTCGGAGGATGGTAGTCTTTATCTTGCCATTTCAGTGTCTTTTGTTAATCATACCCTTATTACCCTTCACACTTTGGAAAGTTTAATGCGCTAAGCTTTAGTTCGTTACAAACTTAACACTTTTACCACTGATCTTCATAAGTCCCTTCCATGATATTTCAGAACGTGATATTCGATCTTGAATTTGCCGAGTATATTAGCTGGCTAGAAATGCAGGGTTGTGACGCCGAATCCCAGGTCAGCAAAACTCTTGTCGAGGATTGATATTGGTCTTTGCGACAGGATTCATTCTTTGTCACAACTGAGTATTTTTTCTTCCTTGGCAATCAGTGTCTTGCAAAATAATTTTACAAAGTACTGGAAAACAGATGCAGATGCACTAGCTGGCAGCCTTGAGATGACTAGAATCATGTTGAGAATAGTGCTCAACACTATACTGATATTGGATAGGAACAGGCTGACAATGTGTGAAATATTCTGACCCACATCAGGCCTTACTTTGCAATATTTTGGCGTTTTTCCTATTGCCGCAAAAAAAAGCTACTTTATTAATGAAAATCGTCCGTAAGTTAATGGTTATTTTACAGACAGATTTGCTCACACTTGTGTACAGATGATTTTTTTACGATCCTGAAAATAATAAAAGTTGTGTTTGATATTGCATGGCGTGGATATTCCAGTGCGCTGATTACTTATTAGCTTCAGCGGGTCGAAAAAAAGATCGTATTTAACATTTTCCCGAACAAACCCTGGTTTTTACGTGTCTGCAGCACAAGTCTTTTGAAAACACTGTGGGAAAAGGAGAAATTGCTCATAACGAGCAATTTCTCCTTTTCCCAAAGTGTTTTCTACCCTTTTTGAGACCTTTCTACCATTTTCATCAAATTTAATAGTGTCGTCTGCAAACTCTTTCAATTTGGACCAGTCCAAATTTTGTCGTTTGGGAAAGGGTTAAAAGGCTGCTCTGAACACCCGAAAACAGAAAACGTTGCCAAATCAATAATTTTAGTGTCAAAAATTAAGCATGAAGGATTGTCAGATCTTATGGAAAGGGTGAAGTTTGAACGGCATTTCTTTGATGTCGACAACGTCTGTGTGATGTACTGTAGACATTTGTGCTGGCAGGTCGTGTACACTTAACACCCTTTCTTCCCCGATTTCATCAATTAGTGCATTCTGATGTAAAATCTTTTACTCTTAATTTCACTTTTTACCACATAATCCCGAATTTTAAGGCCCGTAGCGAAGAATCCTTTTGCAGACATTGTGAGGAAAGGAGAAAATGATAGTAACCTGCATTTCCTCCTTGGTCCACAATGTTTTTTACCCTATCAAAGACAAATGGCATGTTTACTGCATTTAAGTTGTCGTCTGCATATGCTTTCAGTTTGGACAAGTCTACATTTTTGTACATTTGTAAGGAATCAAAGAGTATGTGCAAATATATCAATGTGTAAAAATTACAGATTGTTTAGAAGTGATCATTACATTTTTTTTAACGAGGGGTGAAACTAGTATTTGACTATATCGGCACACACACACACACACACACACATGACGATTTTAGTTTTTTTCAGAAAATCGGAATATGCAGTTTTACTTCTTGTTAATTATTATTACTTACAAGAAAGGAAAAACCCACTGTCATACACACACAAATAGACGGAGAGACTGTCAGGCTAAAAGATGTTTAAACGCCAATACATATATATTTTAAGCCTTTACTGAACAATCCCGACTTTTAACGGACCTCAGAAAGAAGGCTTTTGAAAACATTGTGAGAAAAGTAGAAAAAGCTGGGAACCAGCATTTCCATTTTCTTCGCACAATTTTTCTACCTTTGAAAAACAAATTGTATGTTTGAGTATGATTCAAAATGTCGTTTGCAGATGCCTTTTTTTTTTTTTAAATTTTGACAAGTCGTAAATTTTGTCGTCTGGTAAAGAAATAAACAAAAATGAACATCACTCGTAATCATCGAAGAGTGTTTGTCTAAGTCAGGAAAGCACATTCACAGTGTGTTTTGTGCAGCACTGTGGTGATCAGACGTGCGTTCAACAATTTCACATGTCAAGAGATACTTTACTTGGAATATTTCGACTGCTGAGCGCAATACTGTTGTAAGTCACTTTTTGGAGAAAATGGGTTTTTTGCATAATTAAACATGTTTTTTAACAGCGCACATGCTGGCAAAATTTGGTAGCTCAAACCCATCTAGAAAAAAAGTTATTACAAAATTCCATACTATTGTATCTCAAACTGGAGTAATATTTTCTGGCAATACTATTGTAAGTATACTTACAATAGTATTGCCACAAAAAATATATGATAAGTATTGCATGTTCTAACTGAATACTATTGTAAAAGCTGGAATATTCCTTTAAAAAACTCTAAGTATTGATTTTTATGTATATATTTTGTTCTTATTTCATAACATCATTCACTTGACATCATATTTAGCAGTTACATTGATACATTAATTTTCATGAGAAGACTGAATTATCAAAATTTAAAGTAAACCATTATCTTGTGTCAGGACACTCTTTTTTCAATGTACCTTAGGTTACCTTTTTTCTGTTAAAAAGCCTTTAAAGTCCATTCTAGCATTATAAGTGGAGTCCTTCAACTTTTTCAACACTAATTATATTTAACCCTTTCCCAAATGACAAATTTTGGACCGGTCCAAATTGAAAGAGTTTGCAGACGACAATTTTAAATTTGATGAAAATGGCAGAAAGGTCTCAAAAAGGGTAGAAAACACTGTGGGAAAAGGAGAAATTGCTCGTTACGAGCAATTTCTCGTTTTCCCACAGTGTTTTCAAAAGACTTGTACTGCAGACACGTGAAAACCAGGGCTTGTTTGGGAAAGGGTTAAGCCTTTACAACACAATCCCAACTTTTAACAATCCCGAGAAAGAAACCTTTTGAAAACAATGTGGAAAAAGGAGAAAATGCTGGTAACCAGCATTTCCCCCCTTTTCCCACAATATTTTTTACCATTCCAAAAACATATTCTAAGTTTTGAGTCACATTTAATTTGTACTTCTGCAAATGCTTTCAATTTGGACAGTTCTAAAAGTTTGTTGTTTGGTAAATACTTAAGAATCTTTGGCCATTTCAGTAGATCTACATAGATTTCAATTAGTTTCCAGTATGATCTTTACATTTACAGCAAGCCTTTATAGCGTATGTCTGTGGTATTGAACTTAAATGGTATGATACCATGTGATGGCCACAAAATGGTATATGTTAAGTGATAGATGAAAAAGGATTCTTTTAGCTCTGTAACAGAAAACAAATTCTACACTTGTCAAAATTGAAAACATTTCAGATGACAGATTAAATATGTCTGCAAAGAGAGGGGTTCCTTGAAAGGGTAGAATCTCTGTTGAAAAGGCAAAAAAAATGCTGGTTAGCAGCTTTTTCTCTCAATGTTTTATAAAAGCAATCTCTCAAAAATCATTGTCTTAAGTTAGCAAACTACTGCAATGTCCTAATATACAACTATCTCCACTGAAAACAGGCATTCACCTAACATTCTTACTTGACAGAAAACAATGTGGGCAATTTTAGAGTTACAAGCAATTTCTTCACAGTCCTTTGTCTACAGAATATCAAATGATGTCAGCTGCTGGAAAATTGAATGGAGTATCAATAACGGAGTTAATGGACTCTAAGCTTATAGTGCATTGAAGATAGTTTTTGATACATGTAGTCTGTTCTTATAGTAAGGTTATCATCAAGGATAGAAAGAATCATGGGGAATATCAAAATGTATACTGTTTAGCTCTGATTCAAGTCCAACATAATGGGGTCTGCAAACCATAGGCTTTCGTTTTCTTACTCACCTTGCCATCTACATGTGTATATAATGTAATATAAGTCTTATACATGTATATTACATTATATAGATGGAAAAGTTAGTCAGAAAACAAATGCCTGTGCCACAAACCTTGGAAAACATAACATTTGTTTTGAAAGTTATTTTTATTATACAAAAAGTTATCACAGAATGTAATAGATCTAGCTGTTATATTTGCACACTGACCTTACACACATTTATGATATTTTTTGAGTCAGTACAAGGACTTGAGTAATGTGTTAACATTTTGACCATTGCTCAAGCCAGTAGATGAAGTTCAAAGAGAATTTTACTGCAAGTTGAGCAACTCGTGAAGTAATACATTTTTCAGCTCAGATAAATAACTGTCCTCTTTTTTCATCATCACAGTCCACAAGTCTTTGGTCCCTGTCTAGACAGTTCATGCAGTCAAGCGACTCAAGGTCACATATTTAGAATTCAATCAAACAATTCATATTTAGTTTGTGTTCAATGATCATCATATCCAATTTAGATTCAAACACTAGTTCTAAAAGCACTGAGAAAAATTGAGGATATATAATTGAAATAGATTTAAATGGTTTGAATAACACCGCTAGATATTTGGAATCAAATGAAACTGAGTCTCTATCAAGACGTGCAGACACGTATTGTCAGATTAAAGATAGGAAATATGATGCTGCCGAGTGGAAAATATGGAAAGTAAAGATGGTCCCAATTCTGTAGATAGTTCAATGGATCATTACACTGATTTGTATCATAGTGATTTGACGAAAACAAGGAAGAAACTTTATCTTTCCTTTGCTCTGAAGTTCTGAAGTGTTCAGTTGAATTCAAGAAACATATGAGAGAGAGTCACTAGGAAGAGATGTGCTGTCAGTGATTTCAAAACAAAAGTAGTGAGGATGTCATTGGTACCAGGCTGGGTTGGACATTGTAAAGATGAAGTGTTAGAGATCTTAATAATGATGACAGAAAGGTCAACCTCTGGTAAAGCTGAAAGTGTCCGAAAAGATACAGATGACAAAAATGATCAGCAGAACTCTTAGAGATTGTGAAGTTGGTATTGTAAGGGTCATACAGCCTGTAATATAGATTACAGAGTACAGAACAGATGAACAGAACATATTGAGATTGTAAAGTTGATAGTGTTAGAGTAGATATGGATGGAAGACAGAATGCAGAAAACCTAGGTTGCAGCTTGTATAATTGATGGGGTTAGAGCAGATATAGACAACAGAAACAATGAAGAGAACCTTTGAAGATTGTAAAGTTGATTGTGTTAGGGTAGATATAGATGACAAAAAGGATGAAGAGAACCATTGTATTGCAAAATTGATAGTTAGGGGTGTAAATATAGATGACAAAACTGGTGGAGAAAAACATGTAAATTTAATACAGTTCATGGTGTGACTGTTGTAGATGTAGTTGAGGTGATGTAAGCAGGATGAAGAAAAATGGGTCAGCTAGGTATCAAAAGTGGTGATAATCTAAATGCACTACCATTAAAAGGGAGAGGGGAGGGGGTTAAACATAATTTAATCAATCCAACAGATTATTTATCCCATGCAAAGGATTTATGTGAATTTGATCCAATCAAGGCAGTCACTGTAGAAAAAGTACCTGTAGACAGTGTCTGTTCAGCATAACTAAACAATTTTGAAATGTATCAAAGCTGATGTGGCACATTCTTTCTTCGCTAGGGCATTTTTTTTCTGTCTGTCTATATGTCTGTCATGATTTTGAAAAACTTTTGAATCAGTGGAGATGGTCAAAGAACTTATTTGTCATTTAAGAGTTGCTTAGACAAAAAACCGCTTATAAATTGCAACATCTAGGATTTTCATAATAACTGAAAATGGGCTTTTCTTTCATTTGGCACTCGAATGAAAGATTGAAAGGTGTAGTGCAGATAAAAGTAATTCAAGCTGGGATCACCTAGGAAATGGCATAAAGAGGGGATGATGCTTATTTCTATAGCCACATATGCCGATCATTTCTGGAGCCAGATATGCTGTTTTGACAAGCCTAAGCTCCTCCGTTATAATATTGTGTAATGTTCATAATGACTTTGGCTCCCTCTATCCCTATTAAAGTAGGTTCAGTTACGAATACCAGTTTTTTTCATGTTTGTTTAATCCTTTATTGTTGGCTGCCTATGAATACTAGACAATGCTAGACACTATAGAAGCAGACCAAATGCTGCAGACAATAGCCTGGACTGACCAAGGTCCACAACATTCAACCTAAGACTAAGATCTTGGATAGTTTCTGCAAAAAGATCTAGGTGTATCACCAGGAAGGAAAGCTGATGCCTCCACAATGCCATATAACCTTGTTGGATTTAACAGAAAACTTCAACAATCTGGCAGAATTCTGTTTAGGATAAAAATCTAATTTTAAGATTTTTTTGTCCGATTTTCATAAAAACATTGTCAGGCATAATTTTGCATATTATGACAAACAGTAATGATGAATGTATGCTCAGCTCATTTTCCTGTATTTATGATGAAGTTTGGACTAAGTTTCTCAGTAAAAGTCATGGACTTGTCTAGGCCACAAAAATAATATAAAAAGGAGTTTGATGAGGTTGCTCTTAGATTTGTTGGAAGTGCACAGAGTAAAAGCTGAAATAATCAGGTAATAAAGCTGGCTATGACAGTATCTGCCATTCCACTAAATTACATTGGGTATATCATATCAAATGAAACTCTGGATTTATGAAAAAAAAAATCTACAACAGTATTGCAGTAGGTATCTTCTTCTATTTGTGCATATTTTTAACTGCAATACTATTGTAAGTCAACTTACAATAGTATTGCTCAAAAAAGTTAGGTACGACATTGGTCGATTTTGATGGCAATACTATTGTAAGTCTAAAACTTTGGATAAATCACTTATTTGACAGATAAAGAAAAAAATTGACCCACACTCTATAGTAACATGTTATGAAATATGTTATACCAAAAATCTAAATCAATTCATATGTTCAGTCAAAACTGAGATAGTTTTTTGTCTCTCCTGAAAACTTGTCAAAAATGACTTACAATAGTATTGCCCTGAGCAGTCGATTTCAATTAAAATGATTATTATAACAATGGTGTAAAATTATGCTTGCGAACTGCTCTCTGATTAGAAAACAAATGTATAAATATATCGCCATGTTTACCTAGCAATAAACTCTCTTCCACAAGAAAAAAAAAAAACCTCAGGACTCTACCAAATTTGCAGGCAATGAATTATGTGGCTCAAATTGTGGAATTTGTGTGTGGTGGGGTGGATAAACAGTGTGATAAAAGGAGAAAATGCTGGTTATCAACATTTTCTCCGCTTCCTACATTGTTTTCAAAACGATTGTTCTTCACGGCACTTAAAACTCGGAATGTGTGGTAAAAGGTTTAAGTGTTGTGATTTTTATGACAAATTAAATAAAGGCCCGTATAATAATAATTCGTTTGGCAATGATGACTACACAATTATCATCTCTTTTTTCTTTTATTCAAAAGTAAAATGGAGTGTAATTTCGTTTCACTCAAGAGTCATCTATTAAACTAAAAAAAAACTACCTGTCTGATCGCGGCGGAGACATCGCGGTCGTTTTGATTGCGTAACCAGTCCGTCGTGGTCCGCCAGGGATCGCCGCGATTAACGGTCGTCCGCGTTAGTCCGCGTTCACCTGTGTTCTAAAATCGCCGCGTTTGGTCCGCGCTAAGTCTACCGCGGAGCGCGAAATGTGAAAAAAACGCGTGGACTGTACTGTAAAGGGTTTATAAAGGGTAGCCATCTGATATATCACATACTTGTGGGTCGAGATCGGCATTGTTCATGCTATATTACCTCTAATAGTTTAGAGAGTGTGTAGTGCGATCAATTTCATCATGGCGCAGACGTATTTGAATGAATGAATGAGCGAGCGAGTGGATGGATGGATGGATGGATGAACTAACGCGCGAACGAAGAACGCACGGACAACTGTATAATGCCCTGTTGTCGTCTGTGGCTGCTCTTTCCACAATTGCTTTCCACCAGGTATCGGTTGTAACATGTAATTTAGAAACACTCCGTTTCTGAAAACAATGTTGGAAACGGATTTAAATAATGTTTACCAGCATATCCTCCTTTTCTCGCAATGTTTGAAAAGCTTTCTTTTCTCTTGGTCGTTAAGACTTGTGATTGTTGGGTAAAGGGAACAAAATGGAAATTGTAACAGTAATTAGTTGAGTATAAGGGGAGGCATTTTAGCGTGTCATATACATGATAATGTGGGGAAAGAATATGGACCTTAGCTTTAACCCTTCGCCTCCGTTACGTGACAGTGATCTTGAATTTACTTTGCGAAAAGCATAATGAGAGGTCTGTTTGCACATGGGGTAGCGTGGTCTTGAAATACACTGTTACAAATCGTAATTATGGTTAAAGCAACACTAGTTAAGAATTATGACATAAACTTAACCCGAATTCCTCTTGTGCTGGTTAAAAATATAAGTACGGCAGGATATGGGTAAAAAATTAATAACAAACCTTGTATGATTAATCTTTCTTTGCATGTATGGCAGATTCCGTTTTTTGAGCTACTCAATAACTTGGTTGCTCTTCTTTTTACATTTTCAATAATTACTTTATGATATTTGAAACGAGGATTCCATATTGCTGAAGAATATTCTAAATGAGGTCTTACAAATGCTTTGTATACTTGAACATGCTATGATCAAGATATGTATTTTTTTTGAAAATCAAACCGAGGTTCCTATTTGCTAAGTTTACTTTGTTTTTAATGTGGATGTCAGAACTTAGAAGATCTTTATCAAATATAACTCCTAGATCTTTTTCCTGGTTAACTTCTTCAATTTTATGTACTTTTCCTACATTGTCCTTCATAAAGTAGTCACTAGGTTCACTTTTTCCTACGAGCATAGTTTTACATTTCTTGGTATTAAAGGACATCTGCCACTTGGCTGCCCGTCCACAAGCCTCCCAAATATCATTTTGTAGGTTTGCTTCGTCCTCTTAAGTTTGTAATTGTGTAATATGGTTTGGTATAATCAGCAAAAATTTTGATATTGCAATCTATCTTGTCAGGGAGGTCATTGATGTAGATTAAAAATTATGTTGGGCCAAGTACACTTCCCTGGGGTACTTCTCTATGTACTCTTCTCCATGCAGAGGATGATCCATTAACAATAACCTCTTGATATCTGTCGGTTAGAAAAGTATCAATCCAATGATGTACCTTTCTTCTTATTCCTATTGCACGTACTTTTTTTTTTTTTTTTTTTTTTTTAAAAGCCGTTTATGTGGAACTATGTCAAAGGCTGCCTTAAAGTCAAGATAAATGATGTCAATCTCTTTTTGTGTTTTCAAGTCCATTTGTCCAATCCTCTAGACTCTCTAATAGTTGAGTTATACATGACATTCCTTTTCTGAATCTATGTTGATTGATAGATATGATGTTATTTGACTCTAAATAATCAACTATAGCGTTCTTAATTATTCTTTCCATGACTCAGCAAACTAAGGATGTAACACTTATGAGTCTATAATTTTCAACTCTTTTTTACCAGATTTGAATACTGGTGTAACATTTGCTTGTTTCCATTGTACAGGTAGTACTCCTTCATCTAACGATTTTTTATATAGTGGTGTTATTTGTTTAATAAGAGAATTTTGACATTCCAGTAACAGTCTAGGATGGATTCCATCTGGTCCTTGAGATTTGTTGGCATTGATATCCTTTATGACCTTTGTACCTATTTCAGAGGTAGTTAAAGTGTCAGGTTCTGGTATAGGCATTTCTTTTATTTTAAATACCGTGCAAAAATAATTGTTTAGATTTTTAGTAATATTTGCTTCATCCGTAATTTGAATACCATCAACGTCTAAAGTCGTAATACTACTACTACTTTTGGTTTTATTGTTTATATATTTTCAAAATGTTTAAGGATTGTTTTTAACATTATCAGCAATTATTTTTTCTTTATTATACTTTGATTTTTTTATTTCTCGAGTGGCTTGATTTCGGGCGTTTTTGTAGTCTTCATAAGTTGTGCCATTGAATACATATTTACTCCATTTCTTGTGTTTTTCTTTCACTGTCAAATTAGCTCCTTTACTGATGTCACTTTCATGACCTTAATGCGTTCTACAACCTCGCTTTTATGATGTAAAGGGTTCCTCTTTGTACTATAGGTTTCCCAATCAATGTCCTTGTAATTTTAATCTCCCGTGCGTATAAGGAAAGAACTTTTGATAGTGTTAATAAATCTTAAATCTTCTATGAGAGTTAGGTTATTTTCTGTGGAGTTATTGGGCGATCTATAAACACATCCAAAAGTCAGGCTCATGTTTTTCCTTAGCTCAACATTGGTCCAAACTGCATCCCTGTACTTTAAGTTCTCTTTCATTATTTGAAATGACTTCATATATGTATCCCAGGGCCTTCTTCTCCGTTAATAAAGTGGTTGTATCTATCAGTTTTGTAGAAAATATTATGGTCTAACATAAAGTGACGACTTTTTGGATAAATCTCTGTGACTGCAATTATGTCAATTTTATATGTTGTTGATAACAATTCCAATTCACGGTGTTTTCCTTTAGTCTGCATTTGTATGTAGGACTTTTAGTGGTCCATAATGTTATGTTCAATCTTCTGTTATCATGATAAAAGTTTCCCTCTCTAGTTGGGTTAAAACACAGTTTTTTCACAATTCATGTCTCTATCAACTACTAATTGTTTTGTTAAATTTTTGGCTGTGCTACAGGTATACCCTCACTAAATGTTTTATCTTGTTCAAAAGTAGTTGTATTCACTGCATTTTCCCAGTCTATGTTGTCACTATGTATGATGCTGTCTTCACTGTTGTTATCGTCTATTCTTTCACTTGTTATCGTTGTTTCTTCAAAGGGATTTTGGACGTCCTTATCATTTTCTTCATCATTCTATTAATATTATTAGGTCTTGTCTCCCTTACATTTTTTTTTTTTTTTTTTTTTTTGTGATCAGTATACTGAGGTTCTTCATTAACTTTTTATCTGTTTTTTCTCCTTTCTTTAGGCTGTCTGTTCTGGGGCAATTGCCACTTTTCTAAGTTGAAGAGGTGCATGATCAGATATTTTTCTTGAATTCTTCACCTGGGTTAAGGCGGTAGTAAGTTTAATCACTCCGTATCATACTCTCCTTATAATCATGGTCTGCTATCGATCTTTGGCAGCTATCTGTTTACATCGTTTTCGTTATTGACAAAAGTAACGTCTTGACAATAGAAAAGGAAAAACGAACGGACTGGAACGCAGGCTAGGGGGATAGTGCAAGATACAGGACGAAACTCATACTAAGCTTGATTCTTTAATGTGCCCGGTCTGTGGCACCGTCACACGGGACCTCGGTTGAACGTCTCCCCCGAAAGACTAGTTAGTAATCTTAGATGGCCAGCTGTGGGGCTCGAACCCATTCACAAGTCCTACGCTCTACCACCAGAGCTTTGCGGGCTAGTCTCGATCGTTTAACTTTTGATAGAATTAGTACTAACTTAAAAGCTTGTAGTCGGGCCTTTTTTTTTTCTTTTTTAGTTTACCTTGTTTCTTGTAGTTGCCTATACTTCTAGGCATGAGCCTACAATTACTTTTGGTCTATAGATCTACATTTATGGTTTATAGAGGGTCTTTTTTTTTTACCATTTTCTTAGGTTATCTGGAAGTCTTCAGGGATTTTACTAGTCTGGATTACCTGCCCCTACCACTGCGTTACTTTTAAAGGACGGCGGGGTACCAGACAAGAATTTGACATTCTGAATTTTGAATTTATTGATGAATTTAACAATTTAAAATATGAAATACATATAAGGGAGAATTTTCTGGTCGTGGGCAACTTCTCCTTTTGAAATGTAATGTGTTTTAATTTTGCTGTTTGCAAATATTTTTCATTCTATTTGAATCTAAAAGTGTCGTGTTGTGTTAAATCTTTACCGAACAACAAAATTCTAGACCTACCAAAATGAGAGCATTTTCTGACGGCATATCAACTTTAATTGCAAGGGTGGCAGTTTCCTTTGATCAAACACAAAACATTGTGGAAAAGGAGAAATTGCTGGTTCAAAGCATTTTCCCCTTTCTCAGAATGTTTAAAAAATTTTTTTAGTACTCAGGATTATTTGGTAAAGAGTTAAAGGGGCATTTAACCAGATTTTCACCCAAAATGTTTTTAGACTAGTAAGTTTACATTTTAATAGTAAATATGATAAGACCGTGAATTTTAGTTAAGTACATTATTATTTTCTCCTAGGTGACCTATCTGATATGAGCATTCTGGGTACAGAATCGATCCCAGATTTCCCCATGTCTATATTTAGACACTGTTTACAGAGGTTTGCTGTAAATAATGGTATTTTATAAAATTATTTTCTCCGTTTGAAATCGTTATATTTTCAAGAAATTAATTGGCTTGATTTTTCTAAAGACGCATTGTTTACAGCCATTTTCCGCATGCTATCTCGCGTATGAATTTCTCCTGTACAGGAGGTAGTAATGCGTAATTCAAAGAAAAAATGTGTTTCAATTCTTCTCCTTATGGCAATTTTATTTGTAACCATATCTTTTACACAAATGCATATGGCTTGCCAGGCTTGTCCTGGGTCCATATTTACCAACCATTCTTAAGAGCATTCTTTCCAGATTTTTTTTTTTTTTCTAATTTAAAATGATCACAGTCATTTGGTTTGGCCAACCAGAAGTTTTGTAATTTTCAAATTTAGAAAACTTTGGAGGGTAAGACTTGGAATGTTCTTAAAAGAATAGTTGGTGAATATGGACCCAGAATTGTGCCCTAGATGACATGGCTGAACGCCTAACATGCGGGCAACAATGACATAGAGATAGATTCTGAAATCAGAGTTTCGACAATGACCCAAGTTTGATCAATGGCGACATTGCTGCATCAGTCAGTGCATGTACCTGCATTTTAAACTATTTTTGGACACGACAGTTAGATTTCACATAAAAAAAAAATTCTACTTGTTGTCTTTCCCCTTCCAAAACAGATACATGTAACACAGAAAGGAAAGTGCCCCTGATCAAAATTGAAAGCATAGACCACCATTTTCTGTCATATTAAAGGGGTGGATATAATTCAAGGTAATACTATTTTACGATGAGATAATTATGTATCCTCGACAAAAAAATTATGATGGTCCTCAAACAATACATTTTGTTGCTTAAGTTACTCAACTGTTTATTTTCATGTTTCTCAAATGTGGTCCATTTCCCTGAGATTCCCTGAGATTGAGCACCTGTCCTCATTGGAAACGCCTTCAAGGCAGCTTCCAGTGGGAATGAAACTAAAATATTCACCATGGAGATGATCAGTATTTATTTGATTGGTTGTTACTCGTATTTAAGAAATGCTTTGATTTTGTGGTGTAAATGTTGCAAATTTATTTTACATAACTCTGTTTTAAACAATGAGTCAGAACATGGATTGTACGCAAATATAAGCTTCTTGTGATATAAGTAACAGTTATAAAAAAAAAAAAAAAAAAAGAAAAGTGAAATGAACTTCCTTTTATTTGTTAGTCTCCAATATTGTTCCAAATTATAGGATTCCAAAATTAGGTTGTAATGCCATTCGCTTATCACAGGTCATCCCAACTCTAAGTTTTTACATTCATCTATTTTTCAACAAAACAAAAATATTGATAACTCTGAGATGGAGAGCATCTTAGAATTTAAAGAACCAGTAGCTGCTTTAAGTACATTTTTTTTTCGTTTCGTCTTGACCTGTGAAGCACATTGACTGGTCACTGATCTAGTTATGCATTAGTTACCTCCCTTACACAGCTAATCGTGTATACGTACATGGAAAACGGGGACCAGAATGCGTCAGCTATTTATAGAACACAAGATAATATGTCTTGTTATCTTCATAACCAATTTAACCGAATGGAGTTTTGTTGCCGTTCATTCAAACAAAAGAAAATGGCTAAACCGACGATTTACCTTTTGAGCGTTGTAGAATTTTGTATTTAATGGTATGCACTGTCTGTTGAGGCTGTTACGGAATTTTTTTTTTTTTTTTTTTTTTTTTTTGCGGAATTTTAGTTTAGTAATTTCATCAATATATCAACAAAAAAATAATTATTTATGGAATAATATTTTAATTCTATCACTCAGAGAGTGTTTTTAGTCCTCACAAAACCGAAAAAATGAAATCATGTTTACGATCCTTGATGAAGTGGCCTTCTTTAATCAGGAAATAGACCATACTGCATTTTCAAGGCCAGAACATTTCATGAAAGTAGGATCAAATTATACGATCTGTGCAGTAAATAATCCTGATCTACACTATCCGTGGAAAAAGGGGATCTTAATGTGCATTGTCTAGAAAGCTTACCAAAGAAGTGCTAAGTGCTCCAAGGGAACCTTTTAAAAATGCCAGAAGTTTATCAAGATCAGACAGCACACAAAAATTCTAATATTTCTATTACTTTTTAAGATATTGTAAACAAAACACTTTCTTAATTTTCTTTACCCAGTATATATTCATTTCATTGTGTACTCAAAGGGTTTAAGTTATTAACTAAACTATTACTGTGCATAAACAACTTTTTGCACCCCTGCATGTCAAAGGTCGTATAGATCCAGATCCTTAGTCTTACTTCTTGATTTTAGTTTACGGTTGCTGCCAATTTAGGAATATCTAATATTAGATATGTGGTTTCTATAAACTGTGAAGGCCATGGTTAGAGGCATTTTGAAGATGCCATGCTAATTGCTTTGATTCTGGAGTAGAATCGCATACAGATTCACACTGTTGTACAAGAAGGCCAAGAATCATTTTTACGATCAAGATCATGTTGTTATAAAAATTAAAAGTTGTTAAATATTTATGTAAAAAAAAAAAAAAAAAACGAAATTTAAAAAAAAAAGAACACTTCTAAAATTTGTATGTACGAACACGATCTGAATACCACTTCGAATAATTACTAACATATTTTCCATAGCTACTAACGTCTTGAACTTCTGCAGAACTTTCCTTTTTGAAATCCTGGTAACAAATGAAGAAATGCTGTTAATGAATGCGCAAATTCTCCGTTATAATCTTCATTTCCCCCGCAGTATCGGTCATTTGTCATTATGTTTGTGTGTTTGTCTGTTTTCAAAATGGAGGGGGATACAAAAGTGTTGTACATAATAAATTTTCAAGATAGTAGTTCTGAAACTGTTCACCAAAACATTTTGGTTTCTATGATGTCTCGCATCAAACTTTGTCTTGTCTCCCATAGTATTCTCACTCTTTACAACTCGGCCGATTCTGTACCTACATCTAAATCTCGTCCGTATCAAAGGGGAAAGGGGGGGTCCATTTTGAAGTACTGCCAGTCACAGTTTTTTTTTCTCTGTAAATCGATTAGCACCGGCAACATCAGCCACGTTGATAAGCTTCCCGTAGCTGAAAAAAAAAAAAAAAAAGCCAACGGAATTGATAGACCACGTTAGTAAAAAAATGTACAAAATGTTTTTCATCAGTATTTAGAAAGATTCCCACAGAAAATTGTGACTACTGCTTTCTTTTTCTAAGTGGAGTGTTACGAAGAAATGTACCGTGCAGGTGCATATCCACTCGCCAAATCGGTTGATTCTGTAACTACATCTAATCCCGTCCGTATCAAGGAGGCTTCCATTTTGAATTGCCAATCACATGATCTTAAACATGGCGGCGTACGTGAAAATTGATTACCAGCGACATAAACAACCACCGTGAATTTATTCAAATCTATCAATCTGTTGGTGACTTCCAACAGAATCGATAAACCACCTTAAAATTTGAATTTACAAACTGTTTGTGAATGGAAATGTATTTAGATAGACTGCAATAGAAAATTTTGGCTCATGTTTCTTTTTAAGAAGATTCTGACAATTTTAAGAATGGTAAAGCAGTGTACTTCCGGCGAAGAAATCTACTGAGCAGGTGGATATCAAGCAACGTGATACAGCCAAGGCATTCGGCATATCTCGGATGATCCGGTGATCAAATCCCTCGGCTATGTCACATAGCTTGATATGCATCTAAACGGTAAATTTCGTACGTTGCCGGAAGCACACCGTTGCAGTTGTAAGGCTCCTCTTAAAAAGAAAACATGAGTCACAATTTTCTATCGATATCTTTCTAAATATATTTTAGTCAACAAAGAGTTTGTACATTCATTTTTTAGCGTGGTGTATCAATTCCGTTGGAAACTTTCATTGACAGATCGATAGATCTATGTGAATAACTTCAGCGTGCTTGTTCATGTCGTTGCTGAGCGAATAACGGGACGCCGCCATGGTTAAGATCATGTGATTGGTAGTTCAAAATAGAAGCCTCCTTTATATGGACGAGGTTAGATGTAGGTACGGAATCAGCCTAGTTGTGACGAGTGACATCGGAGGGACTTGATCAACGGATCGGTGCATATCAATGGGTGCGAATGGGCGCATATCAAGCAACGTGATACAGCCGAGGGACTCCATCAACGGATCACCCGAGGTTTGCCGAATGATAGTATGCTGTTATGGTCGACTGACCTATTTTAAGGGGTACCAGTTTTCGAACCCGAAATGATATCCAAGTTTTCATCTGAACTAAGAAGTAAATGATGTAATCGTTTTGTGTGAAACAATTATCTGAATGTAAACTACGGTGTCACCGCTGTTCATTTACGAAATGCAACAAAAACGAGACAGTATGCATGTTTCTAAAGGAAAGATTGTGTTTAGTGACAAATTTCTTATTAACTTTTTCATCCGAATACGTGCCCAGTTTTAAAGACGATCGCTACAGTTTTATCATTTGTTAAAAACATTCAGAATTTCACGAAACTTTGTTTGGTGATAGTTGTCATCTGATTTACAAAAATATGAGATAAAATCAGGGGGGTCACCAGCTTTGGAAAAATTTTAGAAATATTTCTTTTCATACACCCTGTATTGCGGCAGTTTAGAGTGAAATTTCATCTACGAAAACTAAGTCTAGATATATTTTTTCTAAAAATTACAAACAAATTTTATCTCATTGTATTGCCGAAACATCAAATTCAACGAAACAAAATGATTTAAAGGTATACTGAGTATCAATCTATTAGAAAATATCTTTACTTGTGGCTAAAACTTACCTTCATTGCGGACCCCCCCTCCTCCCCCCCCCCCAAAAAAAAAAGAAAAAAAAAAAAAAAAAAAAAAACACAAGGCTATTTTTTAACCTTTATATTTTTCAATGTTCAAACATTCAGATTTTTCTTATTTCTACCATGAATAATACATGCATGTAGGTACTAAACTACAAAATTGAGGCTTAAAACAAAAAGGTCACCAGCCTTATTTAAAAAAAAAAAAAGAAAAAATACATTTGAAGTTTGTGGTTGGGGCGACTGGTAAAGGAGTAAGAGTTACAGCCCTGTTGTTAACTTTAATTTTCTGCTTTTAAACTATTACTACAGATTTTTTTTCAATGGACGATTTCAAAACATGCAATTCACTTGATTTATGCAAATAATTATGAAAAGGTGCCATACTTTAAAAATTTAACTATACTGGGCTTCATATTCCGTGTCGTTATTGTCCTTTGATAGGCCTTGACCTCATAATTATTAAATTATGTCAGATTTCCAACATGATTTTTCTAATTTTGCTTGTTTACACTTAACCCTTTGGCTGCTGAGCGTGACTCAAGGACCTTTTGCGGACAATGTAGATCGAGATCAGACTGCACAGAACGTGCAGTCTGATCTTGGATCTACACTGTCCGATAAAGAGATATGTTTCCCCTAAAAGAAAAGTTTGAAATAGCAACATTCAACATTTTACCATCGGCTTGTAATTTTCATTTAACATATACTGATGGAAAAAAGTTTAGCAAGTTCAGAACGGATTGACTTCTGGGGAAAGGGTGGGTACGAAATCATAAAATCAAATACATTTTCAGATATTTGATTCTTATCACCAATGACTCGCATCAATGTTATTCCATAATTTTGCGGCGTTTAGTCTCCGGCGTACGTGAAATGAACTAGGGGGTCAGGCGTAAAAATTCGGACACGACTCAATACCTAGTGTGCCCAACATTCGCAGCCAAGACTGCCAGACAACGACGTCTCATGCTGCAAATCAGTTTTCTAATGACCTGCAATGGGATCCTGACCCATTCAGCTTGCAAGGCACGTTCAAGAGCACGGATGTTGTTGACATCATGGCGCTCTCTCACCTGACGACCTAAGTGGTCCCATAAGTGCTCAATGGGAGAGAGATCCGGTGATCTTGCAGGCCACTGCAACACATTGACGTTATGGATGCGTAAAATGTTCTGGGTATGCCTCGCAGTGTGTGGACGGGCATTATCATGTTGGAAAATCCCAACGTTATGTTGTTGCAAATACGGTACATCAACAGGCTCGGTGATTCCGTCACAGTCCCTTTGAGCAGTGAGATTACCAGGCACTATGACGAGATCTGTCTTCCCATCATGATGTATGCCCGCCCAAACCATCACGCTACCACCCTCATAACGGTCACGTTCGACGACATTATCTTGGTCCAGCCTCTCCCCTCGTCTCATCCAAGTTCGAACCCTGCCATCAGCAAAGGATACGTTAAACCTGTTTTCGTCCGAAAACAGAACGTTGCTCCATTGCCTGCGAGTCCAGCCCTGATGAACCCTGGCCCATTGGCGTCTTGTTTCACGGTGTCGCAACGTCAGCGGAATGCCAACGTAGGGACGGCATGCTTTCAATCGAGCGGCGTGTAGCCTATTCCTGACCGTCCTGTCGCAAACTCTTGTGCCAGTAGCATTCCTCAGCAAACGACCTAACTTTCGACTAGAAAGAAATCTATTGCATCGAGATGAAGTCGTGAGAAAACGGTCTTCCCACGGCGTGGTTTTACGCGGTCTGCCTGATCTGAGTCGGTCCGCGACGTTCCCAGTTTGCCGAAATCTGTTCAGCAGTCGACTTATTGTCGATTCGTGGCGTTGGAAATGCCGAGCAACGTCTCTTGCCGACATGCCAGCGGTAAGCATACCGATGGCTCTCCCACGTTGTTCAAACGTCATTCCAGGCCGACGTCCCATCATTGATTTTCAAAGATTTTTTTCCAGTTTTTGTGATTACGATAAGAAAGCTCTCGAACTGTGTACTGCGTGACCCGCGGAGGATCATCCGTTTTGCTATGCACATACTGCACGTGATTTTCTTGAAAGTTAAGATTTACGATTACATAATGGCGTAGTGTACAAAAACAAGTGAAATCATGCTGTCAATGGATGGGCACAATTGTTCAATACGGAAACATTTTAGTGACATTGATTTATAGACGAAAACCAAAGGCGTAAAAAACTTGCTAAACTTTTTTCTCTCAGTATATTTAGCAGGATAAGAGTTAAAGCAAATAAAATTACTACCACAACCAACATCATCAGCTCTATAATATGTTATAAAGAAACAGAGCAGATCCAAATCGGATAGCTCCTGTAAGAGCTGACTGATCAGGGTAAGCTTGGTTTAATATTTGTGCAATATCACAGATCTGATTTTTCTCTGTTGGTTATGGCCAAACTTCTCTGTTTTAAAATATTGAAAATAAAACCCACTCCTCGACACACATTTAACCTTTTCCCTAATAGAATAGACTTTTGATGGGTCTGCAGTCGAGTACTTATAACGAGCCATTTCTCCTTATTCCACAATGTTTTTCACACGCATACTTTCCATTCACCCGATCTACATGTATCTTTTTACATTTTTCAAGCTCTCAAATTAATTCGTTGATTTTTCCTTTGGACAATGGCTTTTGACAAATTTGTTTCCACCTTTTATGCTCTCCGCAGTCACATTTTATTTGCAACATTGAACCAAACCAATAGTGTTCTTTCTTCAACAGTATTTTTGTGGTATTTGTCGAAGACAATGCCACTATGAGTTCAATAAGACAATTTGAAAATCGTGTATTGTATTTTGTGCAAAACTGAAGGCAGTAAACCCAGTTAAAATCAATTTTTCTGAGACAAATAGGTATTTCGATTGCACTCAGATATGAAATTGAAAATGGCGTATTACAATAAATTGGATTAGGCCGTAAATCGTGGAAATACTTCCTTTTTATCGAAAATAGCTTGATCTGCTATGGCCTTATAGCGGCGTAATGATACGCACATACCGTGCTTGTTCGTCCCAAAACCAGTTCGTTCCTAGGCTTATTCGTCCCAGGATTGTTCGCCCGGACTTGTTCGTCCCACAAGACTGCACCCTTCCCTATCGGATTTTGCATGACTATATAGTAGATTGACTTTCAAGCGAATATTTTGAAAATGTTTCTATTGTTTATTTTTCAAATTATTAATTCCACACAATGGCTCACTTGACAAATGCTACACCAGTGTTTTCAACGCTTTGATTCAACTCTAAAATACCTTTTAATCTATCACATTTCAACTGATTTGAAAGATGCCCCAGTTCAACAGTGCGACTGCCAAACGCTAATGGCATAAATTTGTGTCCATCTTTACCTGTTTGGTGACCTACTGTCGCTTTCAATTTGATCTTTTGAAACCTTACCATGAGATTCTTGGCTCGCAGGTATAATGCTTGGTTAAAATACTTTCTTGTTTGGTGTTTTGCTGACACGAAATGCCCAGTTTTTGTTCTGAGTTTATCCATTACTGTAGATTGACAAGTTTAACAGGATGAACTGTGAAAAGTTTGGGTTCGAGTAACAGCTGAGCGTGATAGTTACACAAGCGTGATAATGGAAACTGTCGCGATCATCATTATATTCTTCGTCTGATATCCAATTTTAATCCTGAAAAATTACTGACATGTGACAAGTCAGTCTTAATACCAAAATATCACGTGAACATTCTGGAATAATGTTACAAGAGTCCGATCTATAAGTAGACTAGAGAATTTCATGCCCTATTTTGTTCGGTCACTTAAGAACGAACGATTTTTCCAGAACATTCGGCGCAACAGAGAGAAAATGTTTCCAACTCTTTTATTGAGACACTCAATATTTTCAGATGTTTTGTTATAAAATGTGGTTTAAAAAATCTTAATCTGTCCTCAGAGGTACATGCATATATTCGTAAATTGATAGAAAGGACCAAATTACCTTTTTTTCTTTTTTTTGTAATTATGGTATTCTGGTGCTACTGACACTCATGGATCCGTCCTTTTCATCCCGCTTTAGAAAACTGAGAATAATTGACTCAGAGCTGTTCATTTCTATAGTTCAGAACAGTTCCTTTTTGTGATTGTAAACAATTTTGTTGAGTTTAAGTGTACGTGATAATTTTAAGGTCTTTATTTATAAGCTGTTCTTTATTTTGAAAGCCACGAAATGAGGGCATGTTTTCCAATGCGCCAATTCAGCTTCCGGCACAAGATTGAAAGGTGAAATGTTTTTATGGTTGAATATGCTTAATTCAGGTAGAATTTATGGCTTTATATATATGCATTTAAATTTGATTTGTTTGTTTATAAATTGGTTTTGGTGATCAGTTCTTCATTCAGATCTGTGTAAGCTAAAGTTGTCAATTTAGTCCATGAAAAACTGGTGAGGCCACCACACATGTACTTCTAACAATCTGCAACAATCAAAAGAACTTGAAGTACATGTAGATATAGTCTAAGTAAATCTTGTGCTATTTTTCCTCTTGCTTGTGAACATGCCATACACCTATTCATTCAAGTCATTATATCGAAACGGCTTCCGGTCGATTAATCAAAAACGAAAGTATGTGCAAGAAAATTCTTTTTACTTTCTTAGGATCTCTGCAAATAACTTGTTTTCACTTGAAATTAATTTTTCAGGCTACACTCATACTTTCTACATAGTTTTAAATCATGAATGGTCATTTCACGACCTCTGAATGTTGAAAGTCGAATTCCAGTCTAGATGCCCGAGAAAATGCGAATTGGTCGCCAACGCATGTCTGTTTCCTGGTTGTTGCTGAAAACGATTTTAAAAGTTAATCCTCTCCTAAGAAATCTGGAGAAAATATCTGTAACTGTTCAATTTGTAGTTTGAGAGCATGAAATTTAAATATGGAACAGCTCTCGTTTTCGTTCTAGACATTTTTCAAACGTTTGCCTCGGGTAAACTGGTCGAAGATTTGGCTAAATTTGTGTCGGACACGGAAGTTTTAATAGATCATTTGATAGTCAAACAATGAAGAGAAAGAAAGAAAAAAATATATACATGTGTCTTTAAATCATTGCAAGTGCTGTACAGAAAGTGAGTTTTTTTAATTAAGTTTAAATGGAATTTCAGTCCAGAGCCTGAACTGACATTCATCATGCCATGACCATCGGACCATGCGTGCGTAAACTTCGGGTATACTAATTACCGGAATGTTACGGAATGTAGGTGCCTAATTAACGGAATGTAACAAAATGTTACAAAATGTTACGGAATGTGGGTGCCTAATTAATGGAATGTAACAAAATGTTACAAAATGTTACGGAATGTGGGTGCCTAATTCACGGAATGTAACAAAATGTTACAAAATGTCACGGAATGTAGATGCCTAATTCACGGAATGTTACGGAATGTAGAACCAGAAACAACGGATTGTTACGGAATGTAATATTAAGAGCCTAAATACCGGAATGTAGCTAAATGAAATAGAGATGTAGACAAAATACAAACACCCACGCACACACGCTAACAAAAAAAAAAAAAAAAAAACATTGAAATTGCCAGATTTAGAAAATCTTACGGAATGTAGATACCTTATTGACGGAATGTTACAGAATGTGGAAATGGCAACAACGAAATGTTACAAAATGTAATCTCAAAAGTCTAAATACCAGAATGTAAATAAATAAAGAATAAATTAAGATAACACACGCGCGCGCGCACCCGCGCACGCGCGAACGCACGCTCACAAACAGACCGAAAATGTACATTTTCATTAATGGAACATTTAGAAAATGTTACGGAATGTAGGAGCCCAATTCACGGAATGTTACGGAATATGGAAACGGCGACAACAAAATGTAACAAAATATAATTTTAAAAGCCTAAGTACCGGAATACAAGTAAAGGAATGTAGATAACACACATACGCGCACTTGCACGGGCGCGGGCACGCACGCACGCACGCGAAACAGACCCGAAATGTAAATTTTCACCAATGAAACATAACGGAATGTGGAAGCGGCATAAACAAAATGTAATAAAATGTAATTTTAAAAGCCTAAATATCGTAATGTAGCTCAATGAAGAATTAATGTAGATAACGCTCATACACGTGCAGGAACGCACGCGCGCAAAACAGGCCCGAATTGTAAATTTTCACTAATGAAACATACAGATAGCCAGATTTAGGGGGTAGGGTGGTAGAGGGGGGGGGGGAACCATTGTTTACCTTAGCTTCTTTGATTGCGTTGCGTTGCCTGGCTTTCATGTAGGCATGACCAATGAATACTGCAGTCATCAACATTATATCTTGTTATAATTTTGTCTATGTGAATTTTGTTAGTAATAAGTTGAAGAAAACATGATGTTATTAGTATTCCTATTTACGGGAGGCTTTGGATGTGCAGTAAAATGCTGTCGGTCCATCACAATGTTCCCAAAAGTCTAAAATTTCAGGAGCAGTAAGGCTTGCTTTTTTACATCATTGGTGTGAGAGGGCGTATACCTATATAAAAACATCGTGGCAGTTGGAGAGGTCGCTCGAGCCGGGGTTTAATTTAATTTTATTAATCCATCGTATGCTTACAGGCGACCTTCTTCTGTAGCCCGACAGACTATTCCTTACAGGACTGTGGCGGAATGGAGAAATTGCTCGCCGTGAGCAGCTTCTCCATTTGCGACAATGCTGTCCCATTCACGTTGATTGTGTTGTATACAGATAGTTTCAAGGTCGTCTGCTGCAAACTTGTTTCAGTTTCTGTATTTGCGATTTCTGTCTCATTCACGTTGACTGTATTATATACGGATAGTTCAAAGCCGCCTGCTGCAATTTTGTTTTATATTGCACCACTTTTGTATTGTTCACCAATACAAGTTTATCTTATAATACGAAGTGTTTCAAAGCCGTCTGCTACATATTAATTTCAGGATGTATTACCCATGTATCAATCACCAATTTATGTTGACTTTCTTATACATGTATACGGATAGTTTCTGAGCCGTCCGCTGCATATTTGTTTCACTATTGTATCACATCAAATCAAAGTAATTTCATGAGTTCTTCATTTATATGTGTGCATGTACTTACAATTAATAGAATGACCGGGCATACATGAATATAAGCGAAGAGTGAGTTATACATAAAAAAAAAAAAAAAAAAAAATTTAATTTTGAAATGAGTAATTAACGTACGTTATTTCCGCAAATCAAATAAAATCGAATTTGATGAAATCCTAGAATTTACATTGAAACGAATCATATCCAAAATTTGATAGAATTTCTCCAGTTTATCATGTCACTGTTTCATGTATGCCGTGTTGTTCTTAGTATTGTAACTATGAACTGCTGTGTAGCTCAAGTTCTTGCAATGAATTTTCTATGGTCTATAATTTTGTCTGCGTTGTGAAAAATATGGCCTCAGAGAAAGGTTCGCAAGGTCGGCGCCTTGCATTACTAGGAGTTAGTATTGGCGATCTTCACTTGACCCGGGTCCGAAGCCCGCCATTTCCCTACGCTTCTTGGCAACTGGCAACTGGTACCAAAGCCTTGTCGTTTGATTGTTCTTTGTCCTTCTTTGCTGGTATTTTTATTGAAAACACTGGATGCTAAACTGCTGATCCGAGAAAGTCAGAGGTTGGTCTCTGCAGCAATCGTCCGGAGATTCTGATCCACATATTCACCGCGAGGAAAAAAATATAAAAATCATGCTGCGCCTGTTCGCTTCCAAAATCTGCCAACTGTCCGTAAAAACGACAGTTTAAAGTGTATGTGTAATGTCACGAAATGAAGGTCCTTCAACACGGGAAAGTAGTGAGACGGAAAATACAGGGCACAATGCTGTGCAAAAATGTAAATTTTTGTTTTCAATGGAAAATAAAGAAATACCGAAAGTCACTATATATGGAAAACCATTCTTACTATATTTGTTTTCCTTTGATCAAAACTCCTGTTTTGAGCCTGATTTTTTTTTTTTTTAAATTGATTAATAGTAATTCTTTATTTGCTACTGTGACATTCCGTTACTTATAAGCTTTTGAAATTACACTGAAATACATTTCGTAACATATTGTTGTTGAAGCTTCACATCTAAGTGACCATTTCACGAAAAAAACTATAAATGTCGACGATGATAATTCCACATTTCGATATAGTTTTGCGTGTAAAATCGAGATTTGGGTACATTTTGCAACGTTCCGGTGTTAAGTCACTGCATATATGTAGCTACATTTTCGCCTATCAGGTTGATCAAAATTTTATTCTTCAGTAACCTACATTCCGGTATTTAGGCTTTTTCAGTAAAATTTCGTTGTTGCCACCTCCACATTCCGTAACATTCCGTGAATTAGGGATCTACATTCCGTAACATTTTCCAAATGTTCCATTGATGGAAACTTTACATTTCGGGTCCGTTTTGTGAGCGTGCGAGTGTGCATGTGTGCATGTGTGTTATCAACATTTATTCTTAATTTAGCTATATTCTGGTATGAAGGCTTTTAAAATTACATTTTGTTACATTTTGTTGATGCCGTTTCCACATTCCGTAACATTCCGGTAATTAGGCATCTACATTCCGTAAACATTTTCTTTCTCTGGCTGTTTAATGTTCCATTGATGAAAATTTACATTTCTGGACTGTTTTTATTAGCGTGCGCGTGTGCGTGTATGTGTGTGTGTTATCTACATTTAGCTACATTCCGGTATCCAGGCTTTTAAACTACATTTCGTCGTTGCCGCTTCCACATTCCGTAACATGCTAGTAATTAGATATGAGCCATTCTCTGTGAAAAGAGGGCTTGATGCATTTCCCCCCCCCCCGAAAAAAAAAAGAAAAAAAAAAAAAAAAAAAAAAAAAAAATCGACCCAGGCGATACGCACAGGCTGACCTGGGCCGAAATGTTTTGACATGGTCAATTTTGGTATGCCCAAGGACCATTCTGCCTCATCATTTAGTCTGTTGTAAGACAAAATGGAATTATATGGATCCATTATCATGTGATGACTTGCTAGGTAGCATGCATCACGAAGATGCATTAAGCCCCTTTTTGCCAGAGCATGGCTCATATTTATATTCCATAGTTAAATCTACATTCCGTAACATTTTCCAAATCTGGCTATTTTAATGTTCCATTTGCGAAAATTCACATTTTTGTATCTGTTTTGGGAGCGTGCGTGCGTGCGTGCGTGTTACCTACATTTATTCTTTATCTAGTTACATTCTCATAAGGTCTGTTTTTAGCGTGCGTGCGTGTGTGGGCGTGTGTGTTATATACAATTAGCTACATTCCGGTATTTAGGCTTTTAAAAGTACATTTTGTTACATTTCGTTGCTGCTGCTTACACACTCCGTAACATTCCGTGAATTAGGCATTTACATTCCATAACATTTTCGAAATCTGTCTATTTTAATGTTCCATTGATGGAAAATTTACATTTCGGGTCCGTTTTGTGAGCGTGCGAGCGTGCATGCGTGTGTGTGTGTTATCTACATTTATTCTTAATTTAGCTATATTCTGGTATGAAGGCTTTTAAAATTACATTTTGTTACATTTTGTTGATGCCGTTTCCACATTCCGTAACATTCCGGTAATTAGGCATCTACATTCCGTAAACATTTTCTTTCTCTGGCTGTTTAATGTTCCATTGATGAAAATTTACATTTCTGGACTGTTTTTATTAGCGTGCGCGTGTGCGTGTATGTGTGTGTGTGTGTGTGTGTTATCTACATTTAGCTACATTCCGGTATCCAGGCTTTTAAACTACATTTCGTCGTTGCCGCTTCCACATTCCGTAACATGCTAGTAATTAGATATGAGCCATTCTCTGTCAAAAGAGGGCTTGATGCATTTGCGCCCCCCCCCACAAAAAAAAAAAAAAAAAAAAAAAAAAATATCGACCCAGGCAATACGCGTAGGCTGACCTGGGCCGAAATGTTTTGACATGGTCAATTTTGGTATGCCCAAGGACCATTCTGCCTCATCATTTAGTCTGTTGTAAGACAAAATGGATTATATGGATCCATTATCATGTGATAACTTGCTAGGTATCATGCATCACGAGGATGCATTAAGCCCCTTTTTGCCAGAGCATGGCTCATATTTATATTTCATAATTAAATCTACATTCCGTAACATTTTCCAAATCTGGCTATTTTAATATTCCATTTGAGAAAATTCACAATTTTATATCTGTTTTGGGAGCGTGCGTGCGTGTGTGTTACCTACATTTATTCTTTATCTAGTTACATTCTCATAAGGTCTGTTTTTAGCGTGCGTGCGTGTGTGGGCGTGTGTGTTATATACAATTAGCTACATTCCGGTATTTAGGCTTTTAAAAGTACATTTTGTTACATTTCGTTGTTGCTGCTTCCACATTCCGTAACATTCCGTGAATTAGGCATCTACATTCCGTAACATTTTGTAACATTTTGTTACATTCCGTGAATTAGGCACCTACATTCCGTAACATTCCGGTAATTAGGCAGGCCCACTAAATTCTCCCTCAAGGCTAACGGTGCTGCGCTATTTTACTCAGACTTCCGGAACCTTAGATGTGGCAGGCCCTGATGATACCTAACAAGCATTGGACAGGTATGTATAAATAACATTATCTCTCACTGATTTAGTGTTGAATCAACTTGGGACAGGTTTGTGATTCGAACACGGGTATTACGCTAAAAGTGTGAGCGATGTACCACTGACTGAGCTACCGCCGTAGCCGACCGCATTTATCACATGAATGTTGCTCATCTGTTTATTTTTTTATGTGTGAAGAGAAAAGGGGAAAAAAGAAATTTCAGCTGAATTCCATTTTCTACAATTTCGTTACATGTATACAGAGCTAACCCGTTGAAAAAATGCATTTTTTTACCGGTACGTAAAATTCACCGGATCAGGCATAGACCGGTATATGGAATTACCGGAATAGACATGAATGGACCGGAAAAGACCGGAATAGACTTGGAAAACAGGGCGTAGCGACACTTTGTTTATTGCATGTAGGAATGGGGCAAAGCCTGCACATACTCAGAGAAGCAAAAATAGGGATTTGCACCTTAGACTACAGAGAATGGACCTTTGTAAAGCCGTGTAAGACATAAGTTGGCGAGAACTGGTACTTGGCGAGAACTGGTTAATGCCAGTACAAAACGTATTAAAATATATAGCAGTTATTAGTAGTCTGACAGCCTGAAAATCTGTCTCCTACTCCTCTAATTTTTCCCTTTTTGACCACCAGTGCACCTATCCATGCTCTCCTGGATTTCCTTTAAGCAGTACTCCACACATTATTCTTTCCAAGCCGCTGGCGGCTTCCCTACCCGCCGTTTTCAACACTATTTCAGTTATGCCCCGGCGACCAGTGTAACTATCTATGCTGTCCTGGATTTTCTTTTTACCAGTACTCCGCACAATATTCTTTCCAAGCTGCTGCCGGGTTGCACACCTGCTGTTTTCAACACTATTTCAGTTATGTCCTGGCGACCAGTGCACCTATCCATCCTCTCCGGGATTTTCTTTTACCAGTACTCAGCACATTATTCTTTCCAAGCCACTGGCGGCTTTCCTACCCGCCGTTTTCAACAATATTTCAGTTAGGTCCTGCAGACCTGTGCAACTATCCATGCTGTCCTGGATTTTCTTTTTACCAGTACTCTGCACAATATTCATTCCGAGCCACTGGCGGCTTTCTAACATGAGGCAGGATTGCGTCCTGTTGCATTGACTTTATCAGCTAACAACTATTTCTTTCCCTTTCAGGAGAATACATGAAGATTCAGACATAGGCTAACCTCTAACGTGGGGTTAGCCATTACAGCTGCGAATGCAACCAACCACACACGACGGACGAGACAGAAACGGGCATGGACGGACTGGACACGTTCCTGCAAGGACTGGTCTCGGCCTGGATGGGGAGGCAGAGGGATGTGATGGTTGTAGGAACTTTGAAGTCCCACTTCACATCCCACCTAAAGTTTCTGGATTTCTTAGAGGTGTTAGGCATTCAGGGTTGGTGGAACCAGACCAGCCTCACCATCCAGGTCTTCATCTGGTCCCTCAGGAACAGGGCAGTGGAACGGAAGGCGGAAGTGGCGGCAAGGGATTTGGCATCACTTCCGTGGCCCGAAGCCAGACGGACATACTGGACTTCAGACTACTACGATAACGTTACCTCAGCCGATTAGATGACGGACGAGGACAGACATGACCACCTTGACCGTCTGACGGACTGTCTGGTGATGGGGGTCAATATGACCAACGGATGCAGGCCGTTCGTCGTTACCAACATGACGCTGACAGCCTTAGAAGACTCGATGGAAGAGACGAAAGATGACAGGGTGTTCTTCTGCATCCTGGTTACAATGCACAAGACCTCAGGCACCGCAGGCTCTGCGGTGGTCACGGTGTCTGAGGCCTTGTACCGACGACTTGAGGACCTTCAGACACAGCTACACCCGGACACTGACCGACTGTTTACGAACAGGGGGAGAGCATTCGATAGCAGTTCATTGGTCAACCGATGTCTAAATCGAGCATGGACTGCTAGCAGGTGCTCTAAGTACGGACGGTTTTCCTGTACCATCAACAGGAAAGGACTGACGACCGACATGCAACAGCACGACCCCCTGATCGCCGACGACCTGGCAGAACTACTCTGCCATAGACGGCTGACGGCTGACACACACTACAGACTTACAGACAAAATTGGGACCTCCGTCCGGACAGTAACGAAAATACAGGACTTCTACCGGGCGGACAGAAGGTCTCAAGGACGGCGACAGACACTGACAAGAACCCGTGGAGCCTGACTGTGACTGACCGGACCCCGACGAGCCCGTCTCACAGTGACACTTCCTCGAACCAGACTGTGACTTATGAGACCCCAGGCCCAAATCAGACTTCCACGAAGACAAATGTGATGGACGGTTCTAATTTCGGTGACAATTCCGGACTGACACAAAGGTTGCTCTCAAGACTAGAATTACCAGAGAAGAGGACAGACTTTTATAAGACAGTTTTGACCTTTGTTACGGACCTGGACTAGTCTCGGATACTGAGACGGGCCCAGGCAGACGAGACTGACAGAAAACATAAGATGATGACGGAAGCCTTCTACTTGTCGGAGGCCCTCAGGACTGGCGTTGAAATGAAATATGGAATGGACATAGTTAGCATGGTGTTGAACTTGATTAACTTGGGGGCCTCCAACAAGCAGATGGACTTCCTGACAGTGGTGCTTGCCCTGATTGCAAACCAGTTTGACTCATACCTGACGACGGACGAACATGATGGTTTGACGGTCTCGACCCCATCTCCCTCACCCCTTCTGCAGAGCCTGGACCCTAGACCATCAGAGGAACAAGTTCAGTTTAGAAGGGAAATGGATGAGTATGAGGACAGGAGGCAGGAACAGGCTAGGGTCCAGGCTCAGCAGGATGAGGTGCTCGAGCAGATAAGGCAGAGAAAACGACAATTTATGACCCAGGAAATGACTGACATTATTAGACAGGACTTTGACATTTACATTAGGACAGGAGAGCCACCGACAATGAAGAAAGTCAAATACCTTATGACTAAACGACTGACGCGTTACGGACAGCTGACTGCAAAACAGATTGTGGACAAAATTAGGAACTTAATAAAATATTCAAACAGACCAAAACAGACAGACTAAAAGACTGACGCTCAAGACAGTGGCCTATGACTGAACGACAGAAAAAAATAAAAAACCACAAGAAACTTCTAGTCAAAACAAGACTATAAAATGTGTGATAAACTACTAGTCAAAACAAGACTCTAAAATATGTGATAAACTACTAGTCAAAACAAGACTCTAAAATGTGTGATAGTCAAAACAAGACTCTAAAATGTGTGATTGAGAAAAAACACTAAAATTTCTGATAGTCAATTAAAAAAAAAATCTAAAATGTCTGGTAGTCAAAGAAAAACCCTAACAAGTCTAATAGGTCTGATAGTCAAAGACTGAAAATTTAAAATATGTTTTGAGAAGGGTACAAAACATTGTGGTAAAAGGAGAAAATGCTGGTTACCAGCAGCTGGTTACCAACATTTTCTCCTTTTCCCACAATGTTTTCAAACGGCTTCTCTCTCAGGGTAATTAAAAGTTTGAGAAGGGTGGAAAACATTGTGGGAAAAGGAGAAAATGCTGGTTAACAGCAGCTGGTTATCAGCATTTTCTCCTTTTCCCACAGTGTTTTCAAAAGGCTTCTCTCTCAGGGTCATTAAAAGTATGAGAAGGGTAGAACACATTGTGGGAAAAGGAGAAAATGCTTGTCACCAGCATTTTTTCCTTTTGCCACAATGCTTTAAAAGAAAGAAACAAGTCTAATATGTCTGATGTTAAAAAAAAAAAAATCTAAATTGCCTGATTTTCAAATGTTAATGTTTAACTCATTAACAAACAACATAATTTTAGACTGGTCCAAATTCAAAGCATTTGCAGACCACAACTGACTTAAAATTTAAAATGTGTTTAGAGAAGGGTACAAAATATTGTGGGAAAAGGAGAAAATGCTGGTTACCGGCAGCTGGTTACCAGCATTTTCTCCTTTTCCCACAATGTTTTCAAAAGGCTTCTCTCTCAGTGTAATTAAAAGTTTGAGAAGGGTAGAACACAGCATTTTCTCCTTTTCCCACAATGCTTTCAAAGTTGGTTGGTTGGTTGTATTGGGGTTTAACGCCACTTTAACAGCTAAGGTCATATCATGGCGGTCAGTGACGCACATGTGTTTCCTGGCTTTCTCACACCAGTACTAACACAACTTTCTTTCCAAAGAAACCGACTACTTTTCTCACATGCTTCAGCAGAGGTGAGAGGCGAAAATACGCCGGAAAGAAAGTTCGCCTCAACTGGGTATCGAACTCACAACCACCGGGTCATGAGTCCGACACGCTCACCACTGAGCCACCCAGGCGGGCTGCTTTCAAAGAAAGAAACAAATCAAATATGTCTGATGTTAAAGAAAAAAAAAAAAAAAAAAAATCTAAAATGTCTGATTTTCAAGTGTTAATGTTTAACTCTTCACCAAACAACATAATTTTAGACTGGTCCAAATTCAAAAAATTTTGTAGACCACGAAATAAATGTGACTGAAAAATTAAAATGTGTTTTGAGAAGGGTACAAAACATTGTGGGAAAAGGCAAAAATGCTGGTTACCAGCAGCTGGTTACCAGCATTTTCTCCTTTTCCAACGTTTTCAAAAGGCTTCTCTCTCAGGGTTGTTAATTTAAGTCGTGACTGTGTGGTAAAGGGTTAATCTGGTAAAAAATAATGAAGAGAATGTTATTTTTCAGCAAATAAAGGCTGTTTAACAGTTTTTATTTTCTTTTATTTCTTGCAATGTAAGATCAGACTGCACAAACATGCAGGCTGATCTTAACCCCCACTTTTAACTGAATGAGAATGCTAATAGTGCAGCCCAAGATCTAACTGGTACGACAAATTGTAGACCATTCCAGCAATATACTCAAAAGAATAGAGGGTAGATAGTGTTGCCCAAGATTGGACTGCTCATATATGCAGTCTGATCTTAATCTGCACTCTCTCCTGACCCTAACCCGTCTTCTTTCAAACGACAAATCTTTTCAGCATACTGGTTTTCTTCATGTTATTGAAGACTGAAGTCTAAGATCAGACTGCACAAACATGCAGGCTGATCTTAACCCCCACTTTTAACTGAATGAGAATGCTAATAGTGCAGCCCAAGATCTAACTGGTACGACAAATTGTAGACCATTCCAGCAATATACTCAAAAGAATAGAGGGTAGATAGTGTTGCCCAAGATTGGACTGCTCATATATGCAGTCTGATCTTAATCTGCACTCTCTCCTGACCCTAACCCGTCTTCTTTCAAACGACAAATCTTTTCAGCATACTGGTTTTCTTCATGTTATTGAAGACTGAAGTCTAAGATCAGACTGCACAAACATGCAGGCTGATCTTAACCTCCACTCTTCACTTAATGAGAATGCAGACAGTGCAGCCCAAGATCAGACTCGAACAACAAATTTTAGACCATTCCAGCAATATACTTAGAAGAATAGAGGGAAGCGAACAAAATCCCTCCTTCTGGGTGGGGCTTAAATCTACAGGGTACCTTTTAAAAGGACAATATAAAACCATAGCCAACACATTTCTTCTTCCGTTTGGAGAGTAAAGTCATTGCTTAAAAAGACGAAGTTGTGTCTTTGGTCTTTTATTTATTCATATGTCTCCAACATTTTTCAAATGGTGTTTGTGTAGAGTGCAGCCTAAGATCAGACTGCACGAACAGGCAGGATGATCTTAACCTCCTCTCTTTACTGAATGAGAATACAGCCAAAGATCAGACTGCACCTACATGCAGTCTGTCTTTACTTATTTTTCTTTCGTTCATTATCTTTGTAGACAGTGCAGCCCAAGATCAAACTGCTCATATATGTAGTCTGATCTTAATCTGCAGTCTCTCCTAACCCTAACCCTTCTTCTTTGAAGGGACAAATCTTGTCAAGATTTGGTTTTCTTTATGTTATTGAAGAGTGCAGTGTGAGATCAAACTGCATAAACATGCAGGCTGATCTTAACTTCCAGTCCTAACCGATTGAGAATGCTGATAGTGCAGCCCAAGATCGGACTGGAATGACAAATTTTAGACCATTCCAGCAATATACTTAGAAGAATAGAGGGCAGATAGTGTGGGCCAAGATCAGACTGCTCATATATGCTGATCTTAACCTACACTCTCTTCTACAGCTTCCCATCTTCTTTCAAAGGACCATATCCTTTCAAAGGACAAATCTTTTCAACATTTGGTTCCCTTCATGTTATTGAAGACTGAAGTTGAAGATCAGGCTGCACAAACATGCGGGCTGATCTTAACCTCCACTCTTAACTGAATGAGAATGCAACCAAAGATCAGACTGGACATACATGCAGTCTATTCTAAAGTTCCACTCTTCAATATATCTTTACAACATTTTTCAAATGCTGTTTGTGGAGAGTGCAGCCTAAGATCAGACTGCACATTCATGCATTCTGACCTTATACTCCACTCTTTACTGAATGAAAGTGCAGCCCCACTTAGTCCCTCTGTCTTTACTTATTTTTCTTTCCTTCATAATCTTTGTACATAGTGCAGGTCAAGATCAGACTGCTCTTATATGTAGTCTGATCTTAGTCTCTTCTACGGCTACCCATCCTCTTTCAAAGGACAAAATTTTTCAAAATTTTGTTCACTTCATGACTGAAAATTGCAACCTTAGAGCTAAATACAAAAACATGCAGTCTGATCTTATACTCCACTCTTTACTGAATGGGAGTGCAGCCCAAGATCAGACTGCACATACATGCAGTCTTGTTCTAAAGCTCCAACCTTCAATATCTTTTCAACATTTTTCTTATGGTGTTTGTGGAGAGTGCAGCCTAAGATCAGACTGCAGTCTTGTTCTAAAGCTCGAACCTTCAGTATCTTTCAACATTTTTCTTATGGTGTTTGTGGAGAGTGCAGCCTAAGATCAGACTGCACATACATGCAGTCTCACTATACTCCACTTTTAACTGAATGAAAGTGCAGCCCAAGATCAGACTGCACCTACAGACAGTCTGTCTTTAATTAATTTTCATTCTTTTATAATCCTTCTGGATAGTGGAGACTGCTCATATATGCACCAATCTCTTCCTCTTAGACATAGGTGGACTCAGGGGATCAAGACGAACATTTTGATACCCAATTTAATGGGTTTTTGACCCCCCGCCAAAAAAAAAAAAATCTGTTTTCAAACCCAAACGTCCGAGGTGCGACCCGGTCAATGAGAGGTAACTGTCAAAATTTCGAATTGCTTCAAATTTGGCACACACAAACTTCCAGCTATACTTATCAGAACCCACTAATTGAAAGTGGGCTAACTTAAGTATGGTAACTGTCAAAATTTCGAATTGCTTCAAATTTGGCACACACAAACTTCCAGCTATACTTATCAGAACCCACTAATTGAAAGTGGGCTAACTTAAGTATGGTCTTAGATTTAAGCATTTGAAAGTGACGTAGGTCGCAAAAAATTGCGACCCTGCTGGCCGAAAAACCTACACGCCTGCCGGTATTTTACCTCTGTCAAAGTGATTCATACCACCACGGACTTTCACACTACGCATCTGCTTACAGGCGGACTTGTTTCCTTGGGAAAAATATAGCGTAGCACCGTGTAGGGGAGCAGTCGTTTTTTTTAAGAGTTACCTCCCATATTTTAGAAGGGCCAAATTTCAGCGCAAAGAAGAATTCAATTTCGTCGTTTGTCTTTTACTTGTCCTTGTTGTCATTATAAACTGGAAATTAAAACTTTTGAAATGATTTTTAGTAAAACTCTTTTGGTTGATAATTTATAATTTAAACATCGATCTTTTTCGTTGTGTTAAGAATGTCGATATGAAATTAAATGTCTCAAATATATTAGGACGGGTTAAATGAAGAATTAAAAATGATAGAATTAGATAAAAAATAGTTCGTTGTAAAATGAAGTAACAAAAAAAGTAATTTAAATGTCAACATAGACAATATAATAGGCAAAACGTAATTGTAAGTCAACGTTAAAATTGTAAAGCATAGTTGAAAATTTCATCAGGAAGAATGAAAGTCTCATCATGAATAATGATTGAAATGGCGGATATCCCCTTCCATAGGTATCTTCCTACTTCAGAATAAGATCAGCCAAATTCGGAGGATGGTAGTCTTTATCTTGCCATTTCAGTGTCTTTTGTTAATCATACCCTTATTACCCTTCACACTTTGGAAAGTTTAATGCGCTAAGCTTTAGTTCGTTACAAACTTAACACTTTTACCACTGATCTTCATAAGTCCCTTCCATGATATTTCAGAACGTGATATTCGATCTTGAATTTGCCGAGTATATTAGCTGGCTAGAAATGCAGGGTTGTGACGCCGAATCCCAGGTCAGCAAAACTCTTGTCGAGGATTGATATTGGTCTTTGCGACAGGATTCATTCTTTGTCACAACTGAGTATTTTTTCTTCCTTAGCAATCAGTGTCTTGCAAAATAATTTTACAAAGTACTGGAAAACAGATGCAGATGCACTAGCTGGCAGCCTTGAGATGACTAGAATCATGTTGAGAATAGTGCTCAACACTATACTGATATTGGATAGGAACAGGCTGACAATGTGTGAAATATTCTGACCCACATCAGGCCTTACTTTGCAATATTTTGGCGTTTTTCCTATTGCCGCAAAAAAAAGCTACTTTATTAATGAAAATCGTCCGTAAGTTAATGGTTATTTTACAGACAGATTTGCTCACACTTGTGTACAGATGATTTTTTTACGATCCTGAAAATAATAAAAGTTGTGTTTGATATTGCATGGCGTGGATATTCCAGTGCGCTGATTACTTATTAGCTTCAGCGGGTCGAAAAAAAGATCGTATTTAACATTTTCCCGAACAAACCCTGGTTTTCACGTGTCTGCAGCACAAGTCTTTTGAAAACACTGTGGGAAAAGGAGAAATTGCTCATAACGAGCAATTTCTCCTTTTCCCAAAGTGTTTTCTACCCTTTTTGAGACCTTTCTACCATTTTCATCAAATTTAATAGTGTCGTCTGCAAACTCTTTCAATTTGGACCAGTCCAAATTTTGTCGTTTGGGAAAGGGTTAAAAGGCTGCTCTGAACACCCGAAAACAGAAAACGTTGCCAAATCAATAATTTTAGTGTCAAAAATTAAGCATGAAGGATTGTCAGATCTTATGGAAAGGGTGAAGTTTGAACGGCATTTCTTTGATGTCGACAACGTCTGTGTGATGTACTGTAGACATTTGTGCTGGCAGGTCGTGTACACTTAACACCCTTTCTTCCCCGATTTCATCAATTAGTGCATTCTGATGTAAAATCTTTTACTCTTAATTTCACTTTTTACCACATAATCCCGAATTTTAAGGCCCGTAGCGAAGAATCCTTTTGCAGACATTGTGAGGAAAGGAGAAAATGATAGTAACCTGCATTTCCTCCTTGGTCCACAATGTTTTTTACCCTATCAAAGACAAATGGCATGTTTACTGCATTTAAGTTGTCGTCTGCATATGCTTTCAGTTTGGACAAGTCTACATTTTTGTACATTTGTAAGGAATCAAAGAGTATGTGCAAATATATCAATGTGTAAAAATTACAGATTGTTTAGAAGTGATCATTACATTTTTTTAACGAGGGGTGAAACTAGTATTTGACTATATCGGCACACACACACACACACACACACATGACGATTTTAGTTTTTTTCAGAAAATCGGAATATGCAGTTTTACTTCTTGTTAATTATTATTACTTACAAGAAAGGAAAAACCCACTGTCATACACACACAAATAGACGGAGAGACTGTCAGGCTAAAAGATGTTTAAACGCCAATACATATATATTTTAAGCCTTTACTGAACAATCCCGACTTTTAACGGACCTCAGAAAGAAGGCTTTTGAAAACATTGTGAGAAAAGTAGAAAAAGCTGGGAACCAGCATTTCCATTTTCTTCGCACAATTTTTCTACCTTTGAAAAACAAATTGTATGTTTGAGTATGATTCAAAATGTCGTTTGCAGATGCCTTTTTTTTTTTTATTTTGACAAATCGTAAATTTTGTCGTCTGGTAAAGAAATAAACAAAAATGAACATCACTCGTAATCATCGAAGAGTGTTTGTCTAAGTCAGGAAAGCACATTCACTGTGTGTTTTGTGCAGCACTGTGGTGATCAGACGTGCGTTCAACAGTTTCACATGTCAAGAGATACTTTACTTGGAATATTTCGACTGCTGAGCGCAATACTGTTGTAAGTCACTTTTTGGAGAAAATGGGTTTTTTGCATAATTAAACATGTTTTTTAACAGCGCACATGCTGGCAAAATTTGGTAGCTCAAACCCATCTAGAAAAAAAGTTATTACAAAATTCCATACTATTGTATCTCAAACTGGAGTAATATTTTCTGGCAATACTATTGTAAGTATACTTACAATAGTATTGCCACAAAAAATATATGATAAGTATTGCATGTTCTAACTGCAATACTATTGTAAAAGCTGGAATATTCCTTTAAAAAACTCTAAGTATTGATTTTTATGTATATATTTTGTTCTTATTTCATAACATCATTCACTTGACATCATATTTAGCAGTTACATTGATACATTAATTTTCATGAGAAGACTGAATTATCAAAATTTAAAGTAAACCATTATCTTGTGTCAGGACACTCTTTTTTCAATGTACCTTAGGTTACCTTTTTTCTGTTAAAAAGCCTTTAAAGTCCATTCTAGCATTATAAGTGGAGTCCTTCAACTTTTTCAACACTAATTATATTTAACCCTTTCCCAAATGACAAATTTTGGACCGGTCCAAATTGAAAGAGTTTGCAGACGACAATTTTAAACTTGATGAAAATGGCAGAAAGGTCTCAAAAAGGGTAGAAAACACTGTGGGAAAAGGAGAAATTGCTCGTTACGAGCAATTTCTCGTTTTCCCACAGTGTTTTCAAAAGACTTGTACTGCAGACACGTGAAAACCAGGGCTTGTTTGGGAAAGGGTTAAGCCTTTACAACACAATCCCAACTTTTAACAATCCCGAGAAAGAAACCTTTTGAAAACAATGTGGAAAAAGGAGAAAATGCTGGTAACCAGCATTTCCCCCCTTTTCCCACAATATTTTTTACCATTCCAAAAACATATTCTAAGTTTTGAGTCACATTTAATTTGTACTTCTGCAAATGCTTTCAATTTGGACAGTTCTAAAAGTTTGTTGTTTGGTAAATACTTAAGAATCTTTGGCCATTTCAGTAGATCTACATAGATTTCAATTAGTTTCCAGTATGATCTTTACATTTACAGCAAGCCTTTATAGCGTATGTCTGTGGTATTGAACTTAAATGGTATGATACCATGTGATGGCCACAAAATGGTATATGTTAAGTGATAGATGAAAAAGGATTCTTTTAGCTCTATAACAGAAAACAAATTCTACACTTGTCAAAATTGAAAACATTTCAGATGACAGATTAAATATGTCTGCAAAGAGAGGGGTTCCTTGAAAGGGTAGAATCTCTGTTGAAAAGGCAAAAAAATGCTGGTTAGCAGCTTTTTCTCTCAATGTTTTATAAAAGCAATCTCTCAAAAATCATTGTCTTAAGTTAGCAAACTACTGCAATGTCCTAATATACAACTATCTCCACTGAAAACAGGCATTCACCTAACATTCTTACTTGACAGAAAACAATGTGGGCAATTTTAGAGTTACAAGCAATTTCTTCACAGTCCTTTGTCTACAGAATATCAAATGATGTCAGCTGCTGGAAAATTGAATGGAGTATCAATAACGGAGTTAATGGACTCTAAGCTTATAGTGCATTGAAGATAGTTTTTGATACATGTAGTCTGTTCTTATAGTAAGGTTATCATCAAGGATAGAAAGAATCATGGGGAATATCAAAATGTATACTGTTTAGCATAATGGGGTCTGCAAACCATAGGCTTTCGTTTTCTTACTCACCTTGCCATCTACATGTGTATATAATGTAATATAAGTCTTATACATGTATATTACATTATATAGATGGAAAAGTTAGTCAGAAAACAAATGCCTGTGCCACAAACCTTGGAAAACATAACATTTGTTTTGAAAGTTATTTTTATTATACAAAAAGTTATCACAGAATGTAATAGATCTAGCTGTTATATTTGCACACTGACCTTACACACATTTATGATATTTTTTGAGTCAGTACAAGGACTTGAGTAATGTGTTAACATTTTGACCATTGCTCAAGCCAGTAGATGAAGTTCAAAGAGAATTTTACTGCAAGTTGAGCAACTCGTGAAGTAATACATTTTTCAGCTCAGATAAATAACTGTCCTCTTTTTTCATCATCACAGTCCACAAGTCTTTGGTCCCTGTCTAGACAGTTCATGCAGTCAAGCGACTCAAGGTCACATATTTAGAATTCAATCAAACAATTCATATTTAGTTTGTGTTCAATGATCATCATATCCAATTTAGATTCAAACACTAGTTCTAAAAGCACTGAGAAAAATTGAGGATATATAATTGAAATAGATTTAAATGGTTTGAATAACACCGCTAGATATTTGGAATCAAATGAAACTGAGTCTCTATCAAGACGTGCAGACACGTATTGTCAGATTAAAGATAGGAAATATGATGCTGCCGAGTGGAAAATATGGAAAGTAAAGATGGTCCCAATTCTGTAGATAGTTCAATGGATCATTACACTGATTTGTATCATAGTGATTTGACGAAAACAAGGAAGAAACTTTATCTTTCCTTTGCTCTGAAGTTCTGAAGTGTTCAGTTGAATTCAAGAAACATATGAGGGAGAGTCACTAGGAAGAGATGTGCTGTCAGTGATTTCAAAACAAAAGTAGTGAGGATGTCATTGGTACCAGGCTGGGTTGGACATTGTAAAGATGAAGTGTTAGAGATCTTAATCATGATGACAGAAAGGTCAACCTCTGGTAAAGCTGAAAGTGTCCGAAAAGATACAGATGACAAAAATGATCAGCAGAACTCTTAGAGATTGTGAAGTTGGTATTGTAAGGGTCATACAGCCTGTAATATAGATTACAGAGTACAGAACAGATGAACAGAACATATTGAGATTGTAAAGTTGATAGTGTTAGAGTAGATATGGATGGAAGACAGAATGCAGAAAACCTAGGTTGCAGCTTGTATAATTGATGGGGTTAGAGCAGATATAGACAACAGAAACAATGAAGAGAACCTTTGAAGATTGTAAAGTTGATTGTGTTAGGGTAGATATAGATGACAAAAAGGATGAAGAGAACCATTGTATTGCAAAATTGATAGTTAGGGGTGTAAATATAGATGACAAAACTGGTGGAGAAAAACATGTAAATTTAATACAGTTCATGGTGTGACTGTTGTAGATGTAGTTGAGGTGATGTAAGCAGGATGAAGAAAAATGGGTCAGCTAGGTATCAAAAGTGGTGATAATCTAAATGCACTACCATTAAAAGGGAGAGGGGAGGGGGTTAAACATAATTTAATCAATCCAACAGATTATTTATCCCATGCAAAGGATTTATGTGAATTTGATCCAATCAAGGCAGTCACTGTAGAAAAAGTACCTGTAGACAGTGTCTGTTCAGCATAACTAAACAATTTTGAAATGTATCAAAGCTGATGTGGCACATTCTTTCTTCGCTAGGGCATTTTTTTCTGTCTGTCTATATGTCTGTCATGATTTTGAAAAACTTCTGAATCAGTGGAGATGGTCAAAGAACTTATTTGTCATTTAAGAGTTGCTTAGACAAAAAACCGCTTATAAATTGCAACATCTAGGATTTTCATAATAACTGAAAATGGGCTTTTCTTTCATTTGGCACTCGAATGAAAGATTGAAAGGTGTAGTGCAGATAAAAGTAATTCAAGCTGGGATCACCTAGGAAATGGCATAAAGAGGGGATGATGCTTATTTCTATAGCCACATATGCCGATCATTTCTGGAGCCAGATATGCTGTTTTGACAAGCCTAAGCTCCTCCGTTATAATATTGTGTAATGTTCATAATGACTTTGGCTCCCTCTATCCCTATTAAAGTAGGTTCAGTTACGAATACCAGTTTTTTTCATGTTTGTTTAATCCTTTATTGTTGGCTGCCTATGAATACTAGACAATGCTAGACACTATAGAAGCAGACCAAATGCTGCAGACAATAGCCTGGACTGACCAAGGTCCACAACATTCAACCTAAGACTAAGATCTTGGATAGTTTCTGCAAAAAGATCTAGGTGTATCACCAGGAAGGAAAGCTGATGCCTCCACAATGCCATATAACCTTGTTGGATTTAACAGAAAACTTCAACAATCTGGCAGAATTCTGTTTAGGATAAAAATCTAATTTTAAGATTTTTTTGTCCGATTTTCATAAAAACATTGTCAGGCATAATTTTGCATATTATGACAAACAGTAATGATGAATGTATGCTCAGCTCATTTTCCTGTATTTATGATGAAGTTTGGACTAAGTTTCTCAGTAAAAGTCATGGACTTGTCTAGGCCACAAAAATAATATAAAAAGGAGTTTGATGAGGTTGCTCTTAGATTTGTTGGAAGTGCACAGAATAAAAGCTGAAATAATCAGGTAATAAAGCTGGCTATGACAGTATCTGCCATTCCACTAAATTACATTGGGTATATCATATCAAATGAAACTCTGGATTTATGAAAAAAAAAATCTACAACAGTATTGCAGTAGGTATCTTCTTCTATTTGTGCATATTTTTAACTGCAATACTATTGTAAGTCAACTTACAATAGTATTGCTCAAAAAAGTTAGGTACGACATTGGTCGATTTTGATGGCAATACTATTGTAAGTCTAAAACTTTGGATAAATCACTTATTTGACAGATAAAGAAAAAAATTGACCCACACTCTATAGTAACATGTTATGAAATATGTTATACCAAAAATCTAAATCAATTCATATGTTCAGTCAAAACTGAGATAGTTTTTTGTCTCTCCTGAAAACTTGTCAAAAATGACTTACAATAGTATTGCCCTGAGCAGTCGATTTCAATTAAAATGATTATTATAACAATGGTGTAAAATTATGCTTGCGAACTGCTCTCTGATTAGAAAACAAATGTATAAATATATCGCCATGTTTACCTAGCAATAAACTCTCTTCCACAAGAAAAAAAAAAAAACCTCAGGACTCTACCAAATTTGCAGGCAATGAATTATGTGGCTCAAATTGTGGAATTTGTGTGTGGTGGGGTGGATAAACAGTGTGATAAAAGGAGAAAATGCTGGTTATCAACATTTTCTCCGCTTCCTACATTGTTTTCAAAACGATTGTTCTTCACGGCACTTAAAACTCGGAATGTGTGGTAAAAGGTTTAAGTGTTGTGATTTTTATGACAAATTAAATAAAGGCCCGTATAATAATAATTCGTTTGGCAATGATGACTACACAATTATCATCTCTTTTTTCTTTTATTCAAAAGTAAAATGGAGTGTAATTTCGTTTCACTCAAGAGTCATCTATTAAACTAAAAAAAAAACTACCTGTCTGATCGCGGCGGAGACATCGCGGTCGTTTTGATTGCGTAACCAGTCCGTCGTGGTCCGCCAGGGATCGCCGCGATTAACGGTCGTCCGCGTTAGTCCGCGTTCACCTGTGTTCTAAAATCGCCGCGTTTGGTCCGCGCTAAGTCTACCGCGGAGCGCGAAATGTGAAAAAAACGCGTGGACTGTACTGTAAAGGGTTTATAAAGGGTAGCCATCTGATATATCACATACTTGTGGGTCGAGATCGGCATTGTTCATGCTATATTACCTCTAATAGTTTAGAGAGTGTGTAGTGCGATCAATTTCATCATGGCGCAGACGTATTTGAATGAATGAATGAGCGAGCGAGTGGATGGATGGATGGATGGATGAACTAACGCGCGAACGAAGAACGCACGGACAACTGTATAATGCCCTGTTGTCGTCTGTGGCTGCTCTTTCCACAATTGCTTTCCACCAGGTATCGGTTGTAACATGTAATTTAGAAACACTCCTTTTCTGAAAACAATGTTGGAAACGGATTTAAATAATGTTTACCAGCATATCCTCCTTTTCTCGCAATGTTTGAAAAGCTTTCTTTTCTCTTGGTCGTTAAGACTTGTGATTGTTGGGTAAAGGGAACAAAATGGAAATTGTAACAGTAATTAGTTGAGTATAAGGGGAGGCATTTTAGCGTGTCATATACATGATAATGTGGGGAAAGAATATGGACCTTAGCTTTAACCCTTCGCCTCCGTTACGTGACAGTGATCTTGAATTTACTTTGCGAAAAGCATAATGAGAGGTCTGTTTGCACATGGGGTAGCGTGGTCTTGAAATACACTGTTACAAATCGTAATTATGGTTAAAGCAACACTAGTTAAGAATTATGACATAAACTTAACCCGAATTCCTCTTGTGCTGGTTAAAAATATAAGTACGGCAGGATATGGGTAAAAAATTAATAACAAACCTTGTATGATTAATCTTTCTTTGCATGTATGGCAGATTCCGTTTTTTGAGCTACTCAATAACTTGGTTGCTCTTCTTTTTACATTTTCAATAATTACTTTATGATATTTGAAACGAGGATTCCATATTGCTGAAGAATATTCTAAATGAGGTCTTACAAATGCTTTGTATACTTGAACATGCTATGATCAAGATATGTATTTTTTTTGAAAATCAAACCGAGGTTCCTATTTGCTAAGTTTACTTTGTTTTTAATGTGGATGTCAGAACTTAGAAGATCTTTATCAAATATAACTCCTAGATCTTTTTCCTGATTAACTTCTTCAATTTTATGTACTTTTCCTACATTGTCCTTCATAAAGTAGTCACTAGGTTCACTTTTTCCTACGAGCATAGTTTTACATTTCTTGGTATTAAAGGACATCTGCCACTTGGCTGCCCGTCCACAAGCCTCCCAAATATCATTTTGTAGGTTTGCTTCGTCCTCTTAAGTTTGTAATTGTGTAATATGGTTTGGTATAATCAGCAAAAATTTTGATATTGCAATCTATCTTGTCAGGGAGGTCATTGATGTAGATTAAAAATTATGTTGGGCCAAGTGCACTTCCCTGGGGTACTTCTCTATGTACTCTTCTCCATGCAGAGGATGATCCATTAACAATAACCTCTTGATATCTGTCGGTTAGAAAATTATCAATCCAATGATGTACCTTTCTTCTTATTCCTATTGCACGTACTTTTTTTTTTTTTTTTAAGCCGTTTATGTGGAACTATGTCAAAGGCTGCCTTAAAGTCAAGATAAATGATGTCAATCTCTTTTTTTTTTTTTTTTTTTTTTTTATGGTGGAGGGTTTTTTTTTTTTTTTTTTATTAGCCACGTCAACTGGTATGATGGGAGTCGTGGCCATCTCCCACCATACCTTACAATTCAATGTTAGTAGGTTTCTAAATAATTTGTTAGCACTCTTAAACAAAAGATGTTTCATATACCTAACATAAATTGTATTTTTTGTAGATTTATTCCATCACTTGAATGTGGCCTTATTAAGAGAGAGAGAAAGAGAGAGAGAGAGAATCAGAAATCAGGGTAAAAAAAAAATGAAATAGATGTAAGTATGTGTGTGTGTGTGTGGGTGAGTGGATATGTGCATATGGAGTAAAGAAATTGGAATCCTTCAGAAATTTTATAGAAATTCGTTAATATTTACTACCTGTGCACTATACTGGCAAAGGAGACTTTGATAAACATGTTCTACAATTGTCATGTGACATTTGTCAATTTCATGCGTGTTTGTGCATTTATGAATATTCAAGGTCAAGTTTAGAGTATTTTTAAAACCGATCATTGAGGGTATTTTTTGTTTATTCCTACAGTGATAAATATATTTCTTAAGTTCTAAAAGTAGCCTGTCTAATGGTGCGTTTGATGTACGTGTGCCTAAAAGTAAAGTTCGACTATCAATTTGCAGTGTATGGTCAAAAGTACTTAAAATTGTTGCTATATTATTAATTAATGATTTGGTGTGTTCACAGTCATGAAATAAATGTAGAATAGTTTCTTCATATTGTTTACAAAATGTACATGAGTTAGTATTTATCAATTTCATTTTAAAAAGCAGAGAATTTGTTGGAATTATTCTATGTATTATTCTTGTTTGAAACCACTGTGTATAAGTGTCTTTTGTGCATTTAAACACATTTCCATGAACTTGCTTCCAATCTATATTTATGTTGTTATATAATGAGTCCCACTTAACTCTACTCGAAGGTATTTCATCGTTGTGTGTCAAAATATTATAAACATGTTTATTTATGTTACTTTTAGTAAGCATATGAAAGAAATAACAACTAATAGAAGGATTATGACATCCATTTAAAGCATCCTTTTTAATCAAAATGTGATTTTTTGAAAGGAAAGTTTTAACTGATGTTGTAATGCTATAGAAATTTAAAAAATTCACTTTGTTTCTAGTCATTGTTTTTATGTCTAACCAATTTTTAAAACTTCCATCTACATTTAACAGATCCTTTACATATCTTATACCACAATCGTATAATATTTTATTATAAATGTGCTTAGAATCTACCAAAATATTGCTATTAAAAAACAGAGGCATGTTAACTACATCCAGCAGTTTTGTAAAACTACATTTAGAGATAAATACCATAAAAGATTTTAAAACATCAATCCAGAAATCATTTCTTATGTTGGTAATAATTTTTTCACAATACATCATTCCAAAATTAAATAGTTTGTGTGTGTCAATTACATTATTCATGAATTTATGACAACTTTTACCGCAAGCAACTAGTTTTCTTATCCATTTAATTTTCATACTTTTATTATAGTTATTGATATCAATCATGTTTAGACCTCCTTCCATATAATTTTTTGTGAAGACAGTTTGTTTAATTTTAGCAGTACCGTCCCATACAAATTCATAAAGTGTATTGTTCAGTTGTTTCATAAATTCATTCGTTGGTGATGGTAAACTAACAAATAGATGTGTGAGTAAAGGTAATAAAAGACTTTTGACTACAGTTATTCTTCCAATTGGTGTTAGTTTTCTTTTCTTCCAATAATTTATAATGTTATTAATGCTTTTGAATTTGCTTTCAAAATTTAACTTTATCATTTTATCTAGATCGACATGGAACTCCAGTCCAAGAAGTTTAAAGTTTATTTCCCCCCATGTTAATTTCCATTTCGTCTTGATAGATCTTGTACTATACTTCAAACTGCCAATCCATATAAGTTTTGTTTTGTCGAAATTAACTTTCAAGCCAGAAATATGTGAGAATTTTTCTAGTAATTCAAGAGTACTTTTAATCGATTTTTCAGAACCGTCTAAAAAGAGTGTTGTGTCATCAGCAAATTGTGATATGATATATTCTTCTTTTTTTTATTTTTAGTCTTGTTTTAACTCTTTACAACACAATCATGACTTTTAACACCCCTGTATAAGAAGCTTATTGAGGGCATTGTGGGAAAGGGAGAAAATGCTTATAACCAGCATATTTCTCCTTTTCCCACAATGTTTTCTTCTCTATCTAAAATAGAAATCATTTACACGACTTTTAACACCCCTGTATAAGAAGCCTTTTGAGGGCATTGTGGGAAAGGGAGAAAATGCTGATAACCAGAGTAATTCTCCTTTTCCAACAAATGTTTTCTTCTCTATCTAAAACAAAAATCATTTTTACAGTTATATTTAATTTGTCGTCTGCAAGTCCTTTCAATTTTGTCAGAAAATCACGTAAGATTAGCATTCTTTTGATGCGAATTTGAGATTCTTCTTGAACGCTTATTGTGACTTTTATCCTGCCCAATACGATGTTGATATGCTTCGCAGACAATGTGATTGATCAACATGTGCTGTGGTCCAACCAATCGCAATCTCTGGGTTGGTTTGATGTACAATTGAAGTACAATTAGGTTCCATTAACTCTTTACGACACAATCACGATTTTTAACACCCCTGTATAAGAAGTTCTTTGAGGGCATTGTGGGAAAAGAAGAAAATGCTGGTAACCAGCGTTTTTCTCCTTTTCCCACAATGTTCTTCTTCTTTATCAAAAACAAAAATCACTTGTACAGTTACATTTAATCTGTCGTCTGCAACTCCTTTCAAATTTGACCAGTCTAAAATTTTAGTCGTTTGGTAAAGAATTAACTGTGTGTTATATCCATTTCTTCTCTATCTAAAACAAAAATCATTTGTACAGTTATATTTCATTTGTCGTCTGCAAGTCCTCCCAATTTAGTCAGAAAATCACGTAAGATTACCATTCTTTTGATGTGCATTTGAGATTCTTTTTTAACGCTTATTGTGACTTTTATCCTGCCCAACACGATGTTGATATGCTTCGAAGACAATGTGATTGATCAACATGTGCTGTGGTCCAACCAATCGAAATCTCTGTGTTGGTTTGATGTACAATTGAAGTACAATTAGGTTCCGTTAACTCCTTACGACACAATCACGATTTTTAACACCCCTGTATAAGAAGCCTATTGAGGACATTGTGGGAAAAGGAGAAAATGCTTATAACCAGCATATTTCTCCTTTTCCCACAATGTTTTCTTCTCTATCTAAAACAAAAATCATTTACACGACTTTTAACACCCATGTATAAGAAGCCTTTTGAGGGCATTGTGGGAAAGGGAGAAAATGCTGATAACCAGCGTATTTCTCCTTTTCCAACAAATGCTTTCTTCTCTATCTAAAACAAAAATCATTTGTACAGCTATATTTAATTTGTCGTCTGCAAGTCCTTTCAATTTTGTCAGAAAATCACGTAAGATTAGCATTCTTTTGATGTGCATTTGAGATTCTTTTTTAACGCTTATTGTGACTTTTATCCTGCCCAACACGATGTTGATATGCTTCGAAGACAATGTGATAGATCAGCATGTGCTGTGGTCCAACCAATCGAAATCTCTGTGTTGGTTTGATGTACAATTGAAGTACAATTAGGTTCCATTAACTCTTTACGACATAATCACGACTTTTAACCCTTTCCCAAACGACAAACTTTGGTACTGCACCAAGTTGGGGGCATTTGCGGACGACGGTTCAACTCTTGCTGGGGGGATGATTTCTGTCTATGATGGGGTGGAGGGCATTGTGGGAAAAGGAGAGAATGCTGGTTACCAGCATTTTCTCCTTGTCCCATAGTGTTTTCAAAAGGCTAATATTCCAGACCCGTAAAAACCAAGGATTGTTTGGGAAGGGGTTAACACCCCTGTAAAAGAAGGCTATTGAGGGCATTGTGGGAAAGGGAGAAAATGCTAATAACCAGCGTATTTCTCCTTTTCCCACAATGTTTTTCTTCTTTATCTAAAACAGAAATCATTTGTACAGTTGCATTTGATCTGTCGTCTGCAGGTCATTTCGATTTTTACCAGTCTAAAGTTTTGTTGTTTGGTAAAGAATTAACTGTGTGTTATACTCATTACCATCCTACACATATCCTTTTTACATGCTTTTGCGGACAGTGTGAGCTATGGATCAGACTGCATGTATGTGTGGGCCGACTTTTGTTCATGTTCTTGCTTTCATTTTCTTCAGTTTATGTTTTTATATGCAAATAAGTCCCATTCACGGTCAATTACACCCATGTTTTTTTAGCGTACAGATTCATTTAAAAATATCTGGGAGACGGGATATGCCGTGTTCGGCCCAGTTTGTCTATGGGGTCTGATCCTGTTTGACATTCTCCCTTTTTAGGTCTACTTGAAATTCACCCAATTTTTGGGTTTTTTTTTTTTTTGAAATTATACTTTGACATAAAGATTGACTTAAACTTTAAGACTTTTCATCGGACAGTGTGGCCCATGATCGGCCTGTATGTAAGTGCAGTCTGATCTTGGCTCAATGTGTCCGATTATAATTTACGTGCATTTGAGTTCCATTTACCGTTACTGTACCATTCATTCTGCTACGAAGAGTTTATTTATAGACAATGTGGATTATGGTTGGCTTGCGTATGCATGTAGTTTGATTTTGAATCACTGTTTTCGCTAATGTATATGAATTCAAATTACTGTCACCTTCACTCAGCCATTTAGAGATATATTTTCTTTTTTTCGGAAAATATAACCTATGATCGGCATGCATGTCGGTGCAGTCTGACCTCAGTTGACTTCTTTCGTTTTCGTTTTATATACATTTGAATGTTATTAAGCTGTTTATTGTAATCCTTATTCTGCTATGTTGAACTACTTTGTTATGATTGTAAAAGATCGGCTTGCGTATGCTTGCGGTCTAATTCTGTCGCACCATGTTCATTCTTTGAATATTTAGGCTTCATTCATTGCAAGTCTTACTCTACCATACAGAGCTATACCTACTTTTTCTTATTGAGCAATGTGTGACATGATTGGCCTGCATAGGGGTGCGTTCCGATCTCTATTCTATTTCTCCGTTTTTGTTTTATGTACATAATAGTTTCACTCACTGTTCATTGTTTCTCTTATTCTGCCATGCAACTATTTTGACATTTTTTTGCGGACAATGTGTGTCGTGGTCGACCGATACATACGGACAGGCTGACCCCGGCTCATTTTTCTCCGTAATTTGTCTTATGTACATACGATTTCCATTCATTGTTCATTGTTTCCATTATTTTTCTATGCAGAATTACTTTTTTTTTACAGACAACGTGTGCCATGGTCGACCAGTAGTACCTACATGCAGGTTGACCTCGGCTCTTTTTTTTTTACGTTTTTGTTTTATGTACATGTAAGTTCCATTCAATGTTTTTTGTTCCCCTTGATTCGCTATGCAGAACTATTTTGACATCTTTTGAGGACACTGTGTGCCGTGGTCGGCCAGTGCATATGGGCAGGCTGGCCTCGGATTACCTCTTATGTTTTTGTTTTGTGTATATGTAAGTCCATTCACTGTTCATTGTTCCCCTACTCTGTTATGCGGAACTATTTTGACATTTTTTTTTTCCATGTGGATTAGTCATATAGTTTAGTCTCACTCAATATTTGCATATGTTTGCGGACAACGTGTGCCGTGGTCGGCCAGTACATTTGTCCAGGTTAACCTCAGCTCACTTTCTCGGTTTTTTTTTTTTTTTTGTTTAATGTACACGAATTCCATACATTGTTTATTGGTCTCTTTGTCTGCTATGTATAATTAATTTGACATGGTTTTGCGGACATCGTGTGCCGTGGCCGGCCAACACATTCGTGCAGGTTGGCATCGGCTCACTTTTTCCGTATTTTGTTTAATGTACATGTATATGAGTTCCTTTTACTGTTCACTGTTCCCCTTACTTTGTCATATAGAACTGTCCGACATGGTTTTGAGAACAGCGTGTACCATGTGTGGCCGGTATATACGTGCAGGCTGAACTAGGCTCAGTTTGTCCATTTTTTTTGTTTTTTGTTTTATACACATGAGTTCCATACATTGTTCATTGGTCCCTTTAGTCTGGTATGTAGAATTATTTCGATATATTTTTACGGACATCGTGTATGTGGTCGGCCAATACATACTTGTCGTTTTGACCTCGACTCACTTTCTCTGTTTTTGTTTCGTCTACATGAATTCTAATCACTGTCAATTCTTTTCGTTGATCTGTTTTCTAGACCTTTCATTGCTTGTATTCGCACCCCTCACAACGTACGTCAGTGTGACGTCACAGGTAGTGATATCGGACCCTTGTTATAAAGTCCATGTGTGTGTTTGGTAAGAGTGTTTTTTTTTTTTGTAATCGTTCCTTTAAATGACCTGAAAAATTCTTTTTTAATATGTACTTGCAGCCAATATGCGCTGAGATCGGCTAACATGTGTATGCAGCTTTTCTCTGAACTCTGACGGCTTTCCCTTTTTCCTTCCCTTCTTTTCTTATCAGCATTTACTTTTCATTCCATTTTAACGCTCTCGTTTGAAACCTTGACTGTCCATTAACACGAGTTCTTACGTCTTGAAATTAATACTTTTTGAAACAATGCGGAAAAAGAAATAATTGGCATACATGTTTACTCCTACCGCTTCCCTGAATTAGTTACAGACCGAAGGTCAAACCCAATTTTTGGGTGGCGGCCCGGTTTTTAGGTTTCAAATTTACGACTGAGATTCGCTAATAATGTATTGTGTAAAGAAAAAAAAAACGTGTATACAGAAATATCCACTCTCGCACAATGTACACAAATTCTCTTTCAGTTTTTTTATCCTTTCTACTCAAACATTACTCAGAACACCCGAACATAGCATTCACCCATACAATGCATTTAACGGTAAACTATACTGGTTACAACGGAGTAATTAAAAATGATGATATATTGATAACACTGATGCTTCTGATGACCGAATATAGGTAGTTTGAAAATTTGTTCCTACAATTGTCGTGGACTGAACAATACTAAAAAACGATTTGATATATTCACACTCTTTAAAGAAAAGAACGTTGACATTTTATGTTTACAAGAGACTCACTTTTTTGAAGAAATTGAAAATAAAATTTATCAAGAATGGGAAGGAAATTGTTTCTTTAGTCATGGTAGTTCAAATTCAAAAGGAGTAGCTGTTTTAATAAAAAAAGGTACAGATATCAAAGTTTTGGCATGCAGAAAAGATACTAATGGACAGTTTATTGCTCTCAATATATCTTACAGCGACAAACAAATTATACTCGCAAATATATATGCACCAAATACTGATAACCCTGGATTTTTTATAAATGCTTTTAGTCATATTGATTCTTTCGGAAAAATGGATAATATCATTGTATGTGGTGACTTTAATCTTGTTCTTGATAGCTCAATTGACTATGAAAACTACAAAGATTCTAATCATAACATCAATTCGAGAAAACTTTTAATTAAGACAATCAATGAAAGAGAACTTATGGACCCATTTAGACATTTGCATGGGGAGACTCGGAAGTATACCTGGAAACGCTTTTCATCTTTACAGAGAGGGAGATTGGATTTCTTTTTAACGACAAAAAGTTTAATTCCATTACTCAGAAATTGTGATATAGACATAAGCTATAGATCGGATCACTCTATAATTGTACTTGAACTACAGTTTTCTAATCAAAAACATGGGAAAGGATACTGGAAATTTAATAATTCATTATTAAATGACATAGAATATGTTAATCTCATTAATAAAAAAATAAATAATGTTATCCTGCAATACTCTTTACCAGTTTATGATAGAGAAAATATTATCAATATTGATCGTTCAGAGTTACAATTCATAATAGATGATCAGCTTTTTATGGAAACTTTGTTAATGGAAATACGGGGGGAAACAATCTCATTTTCAAGTTATAAAACAAAAGCAAAAAACCAGAGAGAAAAACATATTGAAAATGAAATTTCTTTTTTAGAAACAAATTTAAATGAAACGAATAAAGATAGGTTATCTTCATTACAATCAGAGTTAGAAAACTTACGAAAAGAAAAACTACATGGCTCTTTTATTAGGTCTAGAGCAAACTGGGTCGACAGTGGGAAAAAAGTGACGAAATATTTCTGTAATTTGGAAAAACAAAATATTGCATCAAAAACTATTCCCTTTATAGAAACAGAAGATGGCAATCACTTATTTGACCAAAGGGAAATCCTTAAAGAAGCAAAACATTATTATGAAACTTTATATAATGAATCAAATAATTTGATTGAGGTCAATTTAGAGGATGACTTAAAAAACTGTACTTCAAATAAGCTAAACGAAAAGCAGAAGAAGGAACTTGAAGGACTATTACAATACAATGAGGTAACACATACACTCAAAAACATGAAAAATGACAAAAGCCCAGGAGGGGATGGTTTTACTTCCAATTTTTATAAGGTGTTCTGGAATAAGATAGGTCATTTTGTTGTAAGAGCATTAAATCACGCATTTATTTCTAGATCCTTTTCACCAAATGTTAAATTAGGAACTATAACTTGCATACCAAAAGATAATAAACCAAAAAAGTTTTTAAAAAACTGGAGACCTATCACTCTTTTAAATGTTCTGTATAAGCTTGCATCTGGGAGTATTGCAAATAGGATGAAACACGTTTTGGATCATATCATATCAAGCGACCAAACTGGGTTCTTAAGAGACAGGTTTATAGGTGAAAACACAAGACTAGTTTATGACATTATGCAATATTGTGAAGAACATAGAATACCTGGACTTTTAATGTCAATAGATTTTGAAAAGGCCTTTGATTCTCTATCATTTAATTTTATTGAAAAGACGCTTGAATATTTTAATTTCGGTGTAATGTTCAAAGAACGGATTAAATTATTTCTGCACAATACTGAGGTATGCGTACAAATAAATGGTTTTCTTTCAGATTATTTCAAAGTCAGAAGGGGATGTCGACAAGGTGATCCAATATCAGCTTATATTTTCATCCTTTGCACCGAAATTCTTAACATTAAATTAAAGCACGATAGTCAATCTCTTTTTGTGTTTTCAAGTCCATTTGTCCAATCCTCTAGACTCTCTAATAGTTGAGTTATACATGACATTCCTTTTCTGAATCTATGTTGATTGATAGATATGATGTTATTTGACTCTAAATAATCAACTATAGCGTTCTTAATTATTCTTTCCATGACTCAGCAAACTAAGGATGTAACACTTATGAGTCTATAATTTTCAACTCTTTTTTACCAGATTTGAATACTGGTGTAACATTTGCTTGTTTCCATTGTACAGGTAGTACTCCTTCATCTAACGATTTTTTATATAGTGGTGTTATTTGTTTAATAAGAGAATTTTGACATTCCAGTAACAGTCTAGGATGGATTCCATCTGGTCCTTGAGATTTGTTGGCATTGATATCCTTTATGACCTTTGTACCTATTTCAGAGGTAGTTAAAGTGTCAGGTTCTGGCATAGGCATTTCTTCTATTTTAAATACCGTGCAAAAATAATTGTTTAGATTTTTAGTAATATTTGCTTCATCCGTAATTTGAATACCATCAACGTCTAAAGTCGTAATACTACTACTACTTTTGGTTTTATTGTTTATATATTTTCAAAATGTTTAAGGATTGTTTTTAACATTATCAGCAATTATTTTTTCTTTATTATACTTTGATTTTTTTATTTCTCGAGTGGCTTGATTTCGGGCGTTTTTGTAGTCTTCATAAGTTGTGCCATTGAATACATATTTACTCCATTTCTTGTGTTTTTCTTTCACTGTCAAATTAGCTCCTTTACTGATGTCACTTTCATGACCTTAATGCGTTCTACAACCTCGCTTTTATGATGTAAAGGGTTCCTCTTTGTACTATAGGTTTCCCAATCAATGTCCTTGTAATTTTAATCTCCCGTGCGTATAAGGAAAGAACTTTTGATAGTGTTAATAAATCTTAAATCTTCTATGAGAGTTAGGTTATTTTCTGTGGAGTTATTGGGCGATCTATAAACACATCCAAAAGTCAGGCTCATGTTTTTCCTTAGCTCAACATTGGTCCAAACTGCATCCCTGTACTTTAAGTTCTCTTTCATTATTTGAAATGACTTCATATATGTATCCCAGGGCCTTCTTCTCCGTTAATAAAGTGGTTGTATCTATCAGTTTTGTAGAAAATATTATGGTCTAACATAAAGTGACGACTTTTTGGATAAATCTCTGTGACTGCAATTATGTCAATTTTATATGTTGTTGATTAACAATTCCAATTCACGGTGTTTTCCTTTAGTCTGCATTTGTATGTAGGACTTTTAGTGGTCCATAATGTTATGTTCAATCTTCTGTTATCATGATAAAAGTTTCCCTCTCTAGTTGGGTTAAAACACAGTTTTTTCACAATTCATGTCTCTATCAACTACTAATTGTTTTGTTAAATTTTTGGCTGTGCTACAGGTATACCCTCACTAAATGTTTTATCTTGTTCAAAAGTAGTTGTATTCACTGCATTTTCCCAGTCTATGTTGTCACTATGTATGATGCTGTCTTCACTGTTGTTATCGTCTATTCTTTCACTTGTTATCGTTGTTTCTTCAAAGGGATTTTGGACGTCCTTATCATTTTCTTCATCATTCTATTAATATTATTAGGTCTTGTCTCCCTTACATTTTTTTTTTTTTTTTTTTTTTTGTGATCAGTATACTGAGGTTCTTCATTAACTTTTTATCTGTTTTTTCTCCTTTCTTTTGGCTGTCTGTTCTGGGGCAATTGCCACTTTTCTAAGTTGAAGAGGTGCATGATCAGATATTTTTCTTGAATTCTTCACCTGGGTTAAGGCGGTAGTAAGTTTAATCACTCCGTATCATACTCTCCTTATAATCATGGTCTGCTATTGATCTTTGGCAGCTATCTGTTTACATCGTTTTCGTTATTGACAAAAGTAACGTCTTGACAATAGAAAAGGAAAAACGAACGGACTGGAACGCAGGCTAGGGGGATAGTGCAAGATACAGGACGAAACTCATACTAAGCTTGATTCTTTAATGTGCCCGGTCTGTAGCACCGTCACACAGGACCTCGGTTGAACGTCTCCCCCGAAAGACTAGTTAGTAATCTTAGATGGCCAGCTGTGGGGCTCGAACCCATTCACAAGTCCTACGCTCTACCACCAGAGCTTTGCGGGCTAGTCTCGATCGTTTAACTTTTGATAGAATTAGTACTAACTTAAAAGCTTGTAGTCGGGCCTTTTTTTTTCTTTTTTAGTTTACCTTGTTTCTTGTAGTTGCCTATACTTCTAGGCATGAGCCTACAATTACTTTTGGTCTATAGATCTACATTTATGGTTTGTAGAGGGTCTTTTTTTTTACCATTTTCTTAGGTTATCTGGAAGTCTTCAGGGATTTTACTAGTCTGGATTACCTGCCCCTACCACTGCGTTATTTTTAAAGGACGGCGGGGTACCAGACAAGAATTTGACATTCTGAATTTTGAATTTATTGATGAATTTAACAATTTAAAATATGAAATACATATAAGGGAGAATTTTCTGGTCGTGGGCAACTTCTCCTTTTGAAATGTAATGTGTTTTAATTTTGCTGTTTGCAAATATTTTTCATTCTATTTGAATCTAAAAGTGTCGTGTTGTGTTAAATCTTTACCGAACAACAAAATTCTAGACCTACCAAAATGAGAGCATTTTCTGACGGCATATCAACTTTAATTGCAAGGGTGGCAGTTTCCTTTGATCAAACACAAAACATTGTGGAAAAGGAGAAATTGCTGGTTCAAAGCATTTCCCCTTTCTCAGAATGTTTAAAAAAATTTTTTAGTACTCAGGATTATTTGGTAAAGAGTTAAAGGGGCATTTAACCAGATTTTCACCCAAAATGTTTTTAGACTAGTAAGTTTACATTTTAATAGTAAATATAATAAGACCGTGAATTTTACAGTTAAGTACATTATTATTTTCTCCTAGGTGACCTATCTGATATGAGCATTCTGGGTACAGAATCGATCCCAGATTTCCCCATGTCTATATTTAGACACTGTTTACAGAGGTTTGCTGTAAATAATGGTATTTTATAAAATTATTTTCTCCGTTTGAAATCGTTATATTTTCAAGAAATTAATTGGCTTGATTTTTCTAAAGACGCATTGTTTACAGCCATTTTCCGCATGCTATCTCGCGTATGAATTTCTCCTGTACAGGAGGTAGTAATGCGTAATTCAAAGAAAAAATGTGTTTCAATTCTTCTCCTTATGGCAATTTTATTTGTAACCATATCTTTTACACAAATGCATATGGCTTGCCAGGCTTGTCCTGGGTCCATATTTACCAACCATTCTTAAGAGCATTCTTTCCAGATTTTTTTTTTTTTTTTTTTTTTTTCCTAATGTAAAATGATCACAGTCATTTGGTTTGGCCAACCAGAAGTTTTGTAATTTTCAAATTTAGAAAACTTTGGAGGGTAAGACTTGGAATGTTCTTAAAAGAATAGTTGGTGAATACGGACCCAGAATTGTGCCCTAGATGACATGGCTGAACGCCTAACATGCGGGCAACAATGACATAGAGATAGATTCTGAAATCAGAGTTTCGACAATGACCCAAGTTTGATCAATGGCGACATTGCTGCATCAGTCAGTGCATGTACCTGCATTTTAAACTATTTTTGGACACGACAGTTAGATTTCACATAAAAAAAAAAATTCTACTTGTTGTCTTTCCCCTTCCAAAACAGATACATGTAACACAGAAAGGAAAGTGCCCCTGATCAAAATTGAAAGCATAGACCACCATTTTCTGTCATATTAAAGGGGTGGATATAATTCAAGGTAATACTATTTTACGATGAGATAATTATGTATCCTCGACAAAAAAATTATGATGGTCCTCAAACAATACATTTTGTTGCTTAAGTTACTCAACTGTTTACTTTCATGTTTCTCAAATGTGGTCCATTTCCCTGAGATTCCCTGAGATTGAGCACCTGTCCTCATTGGAAACGCCTTCAAGGCAGCTTCCAGTGGGAATGAAACTAAAATATTCACCATGGAGATGATCAGTATTTATTTGATTGGTTGTTACTCGTATTTAAGAAATGCTTTGATTTTGTGGTGTAAATGTTGCAAATTTATTTTACATAACTCTGTTTTAAACAATGAGTCAGAACATGGATTGTACGCAAATATAAGCTTCTTGTGATATAAGTAACAGTTATTAAAAAAAAAAAAAAAAAAAAAGTGAAATGAACTTCCTTTTATTTGTTAGTCTCCAATATTGTTCCAAATTATAGGATTCCAAAATTAGGTTGTAATGCCATTCGCTTATCACAGGTCATCCCAACTCTAAGTTTTTACATTCATCTATTTTTCAACAAAACAAAAATATTGATAACTCTGAGATGGAGAGCATCTTAGAATTTAAAGAACCAGTAGCTGCTTTAAGTACATTTTTTTTTCGTTTCGTCTTGACCTGTGAAGCACATTGACTGGTCACTGATCTAGTTATGCATTAGTTACCTCCCTTACACAGCTAATCGTGTATACGTACATGGAAAACGGGGACCAGAATGCGTCAGCTATTTATAGAACACAAGATAATATGTCTTGTTATCTTCATAACCAATTTAACCGAATGGAGTTTTGTTGCCGTTCATTCAAACAAAAGAAAATGGCTAAACCGACGATTTACCTTTTGAGCGTTGTAGAATTTTGTATTTAATGGTATGCACTGTCTGTTGAGGCTGTTACGGAATTTTTTTTTTTTTTTTTTTTTTTTTTGCGGAATTTTAGTTTAGTAATTTCATCAATATATCAACAAAAAAATAATTATTTATGGAATAATATTTTAATTCTATCACTCAGAGAGTGTTTTTAGTCCTCACAAAACCGAAAAAATGAAATCATGTTTACGATCCTTGATGAAGTGGCCTTCTTTAATCAGGAAATAGACCATACTGCATTTTCAAGGCCAGAACATTTCATGAAAGTAGGATCAAATTATACGATCTGTGCAGTAAATAATCCTGATCTACACTATCCGTGGAAAAAGGGGATCTTAATGTGCATTGTCTAGAAAGCTTACCAAAGAAGTGCTAAGTGCTCCAAGGGAACCTTTTAAAAATGCCAGAAGTTTATCAAGATCAGACAGCACACAAAAATTCTAATATTTCTATTACTTTTTAAGATATTGTAAACAAAACACTTTCTTAATTTTCTTTACCCAGTATATATTCATTTCATTGTGTACTCAAAGGGTTTAAGTTATTAACTAAACTATTACTGTGCATAAACAACTTTTTGCACCCCTGCATGTCAAAGGTCGTATAGATCCAGATCCTTAGTCTTACTTCTTGATTTTAGTTTACGGTTGCTGCCAATTTAGGAATATCTAATATTAGATATGTGGTTTCTATAAACTGTGAAGGCCATGGTTAGAGGCATTTTGAAGATGCCATGCTAATTGCTTTGATTCTGGAGTAGAATCGCATACAGATTCACACTGTTGTACAAGAAGGCCAAGAATCATTTTTACGATCAAGATCATGTTGTTATAAAAATTAAAAGTTGTTAAATATTTATGTAAAAAAAAAAAAAAACGAAATTAAAAAAAAAAAGAACACTTCTAAAATTTGTATGTACGAACACGATCTGAATACCACTTCGAATAATTACTAACATATTTTCCATAGCTACTAACGTCTTGAACTTCTGCAGAACTTTCCTTTTTGAAATCATGGTAACAAATGAAGAAATGCTGTTAATGAATGCGCAAATTCTCCGTTATAATCTTCATTTCCCCCGCAGTATCGGTCATTTGTCATTATGTTTGTGTGTTTGTCTGTTTTCAAAATGGAGGGGGATACAAAAGTGTTGTACATAATAAATTTTCAAGATAGTATTTCTGAAACTGTTCACCAAAACATTTTGGTTTCTATGATGTCTCGCATCAAACTTTGTCTTGTCTCCCATAGTATTCTCACTCTTTACAACTCGGCCGATTCTGTACCTACATCTAAATCTCGTCCGTATTAAAGGGGAAGGGGGGGGGGTCCATTTTGAAGTACTGCCAGTCACAGTTTTTTTTTTTTTTTTCTCTGTAAATCGATTAGCACCGGCAACATCAGCCACGTTGATAAGCTTCCCGTAGCTGAAAAAAAAAAAAAAAAAAAACGCCAACGGAATTGATAGACCACGTTAGTAAAAAAATGTACAAAATGTTTTTCATCAGTATTTAGAAAGATTCCCACAGAAAATTGTGACTACTGCTTTCTTTTTCTAAGTGGAGTGTTACGAAGAAATGTACCGTGCAGGTGCATATCCACTCGCCAAATCGGTTGATTCTGTAACTACATCTAATCCCGTCCGTATCAAGGAGGCTTCCATTTTGAATTGCCAATCACATGATCTTAAACATGGCGGCGTACGTGAAAATTGATTACCAGCGACATAAACAACCACCGTGAATTTATTCAAATCTATCAATCTGTTGGTGACTTCCAACAGAATCGATAAACCACCTTAAAATTTGAATTTACAAACTGTTTGTGAATGGAAATGTATTTAGATAGACTGCAATAGAAAATTTTGGCTCATGTTTCTTTTTAAGAAGATTCTGACAATTTTAAGAACGGTAAAGCAGTGTACTTCCGGCGAAGAAATGTACTGTGCAGGTGGATATCAAGCAACGTGATACAGCCAAGGCATTCGGCATATCTCGGATGATCCGGTGATCAAATCCCTCGGCTATGTCACATAGCTTGATATGCATCTAAACGGTAAATTTCGTACGTTGCCGGAAGCACACCGTTGCAGTTGTAAGGCTCCTCTTAAAAAGAAAACATGAGTCACAATTTTCTATCGATATCTTTCTAAATATATTTTAGTCAACAAAGAGTTTGTACATTCATTTTTTAGCGTGGTGTATCAATTCCGTTGGAAACTTTCATTGACAGATCGATAGATCTATGTGAATAACTTCAGCGTGCTTGTTCATGTCGTTGCTGAGCGAATAACGGGACGCCGCCATGGTTAAGATCATGTGATTGGTAGTTCAAAATAGAAGCCTCCTTTATATGGACGATGTTAGATGTAGGTACGGAATCAGCCTAGTTGTGACGAGTGACATCGGAGGGACTTGATCAACGGATCGGTGCATATCAATGGGTGCGAATGGGTGCATATCAAGCAACGTGATACAGCCGAGGGACTCCATCAACGGATCACCCGAGGTTTGCCGAATGATAGTATGCTGTTATGGTCGACTGACCTATTTTAAGGGGTACCAGTTTTCGAACCCGAAATGATATCCAAGTTTTCATCTGAACTAAGAAGTAAATGATGTAATCGTTTTGTGTGAAACAATTATCTGAATGTAAACTACAGTGTCACCGCTGTTCATTTACGAAATGCAACAAAAACGAGACAGTATGCATGTTTCTAAAGGAAAGATCGTGTTTAGTGACAAATTTCTTATTAACTTTTTCATCCGAATACGTGCCCAGTTTTAAAGACGATCGCTACAGTTTTATCATTTGTTAAAAACATTCAGAATTTCACGAAACTTTGTTTGGTGATAGTTGTCATCTGATTTACAAAAATATGAGATAAAATCAGGGGGGTCACCAGCTTTGGAAAAATTTTAGGAATATTTCTTTTCATACACCCTGTATTGCGGCAGTTTAGAGTGAAATTTCATCTACGAAAACTAAGTCTAGATATATTTTTTCTAAAAATTACAAACAAATTTTATCTCATTGTATTGCCGAAACATCAAATTTAACGAAACAAAATGATTTAAAGGTATACTGAGTATCAATCTATTAGAAAATATCTTTACTTGTGGCTAAAACTTACCTTCATTGCGGACCCCCCCTCCTCCCCCCCCCCCCCAAAAAAAGAAAAAAAACACAAGGCTATTTTTTAACCTTTATATTTTTCAATGTTCAAACATTCAGATTTTTCTTATTTCTACCATGAATAATACATGCATGTAGGTACTAAACTACAAAATTGAGGCTTAAAACAAAAAGGTCACCAGCCTTATTTAAAAAAAAAAAAGAAAAAATACATTTGAAGTTTGTGGTTGGGGCGACTGGTAAAGGAGTAAGAGTTACAGCCCTGTTGTTAACTTTAATTTTCTGTTTTTAACCTATTACTACAGATTTTTTTTTCAATGGACGATTTCAAAACATGCAATTCACTTGATTTATGCAAATAATTATGAAAAGGTGCCATACTTTAAAAATTTAACTATACTGGGCTTCATGTTCCGTGTTGTTATTGTCCTTTGATAGGCCTTGACCTCATAATTATTAAACTATGTCAGATTCCATCCAACATAATTATCTAATTTTGCTTGTTTACACTTAACTTTTTGGCTGCTGAGCGCGACTCAAGGACCTTTTGCGGACAATGTAGATCAAGATCAGACTGCACAGAACGTGCAGTCTGATCTTGGATTTACACTGTCCGATAAAGAGATATGTTTCCCCTAAAAGAAAAGTTTGAAATAGCAACATCCAACATTTTACCATCGGCTTGTAATTTTCATTTAACATATACTGATGGAAAAAAGTTTAGCAAGTTCAGAACGGATTGACTTCTGGGGAAAGGGTAGGTACGAAATCATAAAATCAAATACATTTTCAGATATTTGATTCTTATCACCAACCAATCGCATCAATGTTATTCCATAATTTTGCGGCGTTTAGTCTCCGGCGTACGTGAAATGAACTAGGGGGTCAGGCGTAAAAATGCCACTATGAGTTCAATAAGACAATTTGAAAATCGTGTATTGTATTTTGTGCAAAACTGAAGTAAGTAAACCCAGTTAAAATCAATTTTTCTGAGACAAATAAGTATTTCGATTGCACTCAGATATGAAATTGAAAATGGCGTATTACAATAAATTGGATTAGGCCGTAAATCGTGGAAATACTTCCTTTTTATCGAAAATAGCTTGATCTGCTATGGCCTTATAGTGGCGTAATGATACGCACATACCGTGCTTGTTCGTCCCAAAACCAGTTCGTTCCTAGGCTTATTCGTCCCAGAATTGTTCGCCCGGACTTGTTCGTCCCACAAGACTGCACCCTTCTCTATCGGATTTTGCATGACTATATAGTAGATTGACTTTCAAGCGAATATTTTGAAAATGTTTCTATTGTTTATTTTTCAAATTATTAATTCCACACAATGGTTCACTTGACAAATGCTACACCAGTGTTTTCAACGCTTTGATTCAACTCTAAAATACCTTTTAATCTATCACATTTCAACTGATTTGAAAGATGCCCCAGTTCAACAATGCGACTGCCAAACGCTAATGGCATAAATTTGTGTCCATCTTTACCTGTTTGGTGACCTACTGTCGCTTTCAATTTGATCTTTTGAAACCTTACCATGAGATTCTTGGCTCGCAGGTATAATACTTGGTTAAAATACTTTCTTGTTTGGTGTTTTGCTGACACGAAATGCCCAGTTTTTGTTCTGAGTTTATCCATTACTGTAGATTGACAAGTTTAACAGGATGAACTGTGAAAAGTTTGGGTTCGAGTAACAGCTGAGCGTGATAGTTACACAAGCGTGATAATGGAAACTGTCGCGATCATCATTATATTCTTCGTCTGATATCCAATTTTAATCCTGAAAAATTACTGACATGTGACAAGTCAGTCTTAATACCAAAATGTCACGTGAACATTCTGGAATAATGTTACAAGAGGCCGATCTATAAGTAGACTAGAGAATTTCATGCCCTATTTTGTTCGGTCACTTAAGAACGAACGATTTTTCCAGAACATTCGGCGCAACAGAGAGAAAATGTTTCCAACTCTTTTATTGAGACACTCAATTTTTTTAGATGTTTTGTTATAAAATGTGGTTTAAAAAATCTTAATCTGTCCTCAGAGGTACATGCATATACTCGTAAATTGATAGAAAGGACCAAATTACCTTTTTTTCTTTGTTTTTGTAATTATGGTATTCTGGTGCTACTGACACTCATGGATCCGTCCTTTTCATCCCGCTTTAGAAAACTGAGAATAATTGACTCAGAGCTGTTCATTTCTATAGTTCAAAACAGTTCCTTTTTGTGATTGTAAACAATTTTGTTGAGTTTAAGTGTACGTGATAATTTTAAGGTCTTTATTTATAAGCTGTTCTTTATTTTGAAAGCCACGAAATGAGGGCATGTTTTCCAATGCGCCAATTCAGCTTCCGGCACAAGATTGAAGGGTGAAATATGTTGTTATAGTTGAATATGCTTAATTCAAGTAGAATTTATGGCTTTATATATATGCATTTAAATTTGATTTGTTTGTTTATAAATTGGTTTTGGTGATCAGTTCTTTATTCAGATCTGTGTAAGCTAAAATTGTCAATTTAGTCCATCAAAAACTGGTGAGGCCACCACACATGTACTTCTAACAATCTGCAACAATCAAAAGAACTTGAAGTACATGTAGATATAGTCTAAGTAAATCTTGTGCTATTTTCCCTCCTGCTTGTGAACATGCCATACACCTATTCATTCAAGTCATTATATCGAAAAGGCTTCCGGTCGATTAATCAAAAACGAAAGTATGTGCAAGAAAATTCTTTTTACTTTCTTAGGATCTCTGCAAATAACTTGTTTTCACTTGAAATTAATTTTTCAGGCTACACTCATACTTTCTACATAGTTTTAAATCATGAATGGTCATTTCACGACCTCTGAATGTTGAAAGTCGAATTCCAGTCTAGATGCCCGAGAAAATGCGAATTGGTCGCCAACGCATGTCTGTTTCCTGGTTGTTGCTGAAAGCGATTTTAAAAGTTAATACTCTCCTAAGAAATCTGGAGAAAATATCTGTAACTGTTCAATTTGTAGTTTGAGAGCATGAAATTTAAATATGAAACAGCTCTCGTTTTCGTTCTAGACATTTTTCAAACGTTTGCCTCGGGTAAACCGGTCGAAGATTTAGCTAAATTTGTGTCGGACACGGAAGTTTTAATAGATCATTTGACAGTCAAACAATGAAGAGAAAGAAAGAAAAAAATATATACATGTGTCTTTAAATCATTGCAAGTGCTGTACAGAAAGTGAGTTTTTTTAATTAAGTTTAAATGGAATTTCAGTCCAGAGCCCGAGTAGCCGAATCGTATAGATACGAACTCTGAAAGAGTTTAGAACACTGGTTGCCATGGCAAGAAAACATATGAGTGGAAAAACTTCAAAATGCTCCGCCTCAAATATCGCATATCAGTTCTATGATCACTAGCCAAATAATCCTAGCTGGTAGCTCAGTCGGTAGCGTAAAGGACATGAGAACAGGGGGGGGGGGGGGGGGGGTCTCTGGTTCGATCCCCGGCTCAGCCGATTTATTTCCAAGGATTGATGATTGTCATTGTGACAGGATTCATTCCTCTCTCACAGCTGATCATTGTTTCGATGATGGTTATGTGGGAAAGCAGCCAGTGGCTTGGAAAGAATATTGTGTGTAGTACTGGTAAAAGAAACTCCATGAAGCATGGATAGGTACACTGGCCACCTCGATATAACAGAAATAATGTTGAAAACGGCATTAAACACCATACAGTCAGTCAGTCGGTCATGACATGAAGACAAACTATGACATTTACACATCCATGAAAAATGACACTTGCAGGTGTAAAAGTCGACTAATAATTTTGAAATGAACCATGCTCTTTACACAAACATGAAATATGAATGTTAGCATAGGTAAGTGGAAAAAGTCTATGATCAAGTTTTACAAATTTTTCTGTGCCTAGGCGACATGGAAAAACCCGATTCTATAAATAGACACATAAACTAATAAGTAATTTGACATTGTCTAATCACAGATGCTTCTTCAGAACTTTCTTTTTAGTGTCAAAAGAATTATTTTCAACCGTGTATGCACAAACTGCACTAAAATGAAAGCGGGCCTTTAAAATCTTTTGCTTAACCCTTTAACACATGATTGTGAGTTTTAAAGACCCTAAGCAAGAACCCCTTTTGAAAACATTGTTGAAAAAGGAGAACAAAAGGGTAACCAGCATTTTCTTCTTCTCCTACAATTTTTTCTACCCTATCAACGGCAGAAGTTATATTTGAGCTACACACTTATATTGTTGTCTGCAACAGCTTTCAATTTGATCGAGTCTTAGATTTTTTTTTTAAATGAAATAACAAATATGGGGGAATGGTGAATAAGAATATAATTCCTTTTCAAAAGTACAAATACTGTGTCTAGTACCATTTGTCACAAGGTGTAAAACTTACACTATATCGCAGACAGGCCGTCGCAACAAATTCGTCACTCGGAAATGTGTGAAAACAATCAATCCAAAGGTGAGAAAATATTGTGCTTGAATTAGCAATCAATTTAAAGAAGCAAGATGATGAAAGGGACCGACACACTATTCAAATTATTGGATGATCGAAATAAACAGAGTGACTAAGGAAATATCTCTAAAATCCTGGGTCCTGGGACATTAATTTGAGACTTGGACTATCAAGGTTTTACTGTACTTCAAAACTTTAACATTCGAGATCTTTTCAGACGTTTTACAGCCACAAAATCTTTGGAAATATACTGAAAGAACTGTTTGTGAGACTTAATTTGTATTTGGTGTCAATAATCCCTTGTTTTAATGACCTTTAGGACCTTTAGAAAACATTGTGGGAAAAAGGAGAAAATGCTCGTAACCAGCATGTTCTCTTCTTCCCACAATTTTTTTCTGCCTTGTCAGAGAACTTGTGTTCAGTTGTTTCACTGTTGAATTTGTCGCCTGCTGAGGCAAGCTTTGAATTCGGAAGAGTCCAAAGTTTGACATTTGGGAACAAACTAATAGACCTTCATTTTCATTCACATCATGCTCATATTTCTCAAATGTGGTCCATTTCCTTGAGATTGAGCACCCGTCCTCATTGGAAACGCCTTAAAGGCAGCTTCCAGTGGGAATGAAACCAAAATATTCACCATGGAGTTGATCAGTATTTATTTGATTGGTTGTTACTCGTATTTAAGAAACTTTCCTTTCTGTTGATTCATTAAAGTGAACCTGTATTATAACATAAATTTATAGCATAGATGGAGGCATTAATAAACAAGAGGGCCCAAATGGCCCTGAAGCCACTCACTGAGCTTTATGACAACACGTGACCCATTTCCAATCTTTTCTTAGATAACATAACAAGCATCCTAACAAACTTTCATGAGTACTTGATTGAAAATGTGGCCTCTAGAGGGTACACAAGGTTTTTCAAAGATCTGCCTCCATGACATAGTTTTTGACCCAATACACTCTGGTAGAGTGTACCCAAGGTTTTTCCAAGATTTGACCTTGTGACCTAGTTTTTGATCAGACCTGACCCATGTGCAAACTCGCTTGAGATATCAAGACAAACACTCTGACCAATTTTCACTTCGTGCTCAGGGGAGCTAAAAAGCATCAATATCAATTTTATCGAACAACAAAATTTTCAATTAGCGGTAGCCTAAATTCAAAGCCTTTGCAGATGACAAAATAAATGTGACTAATTTAAATTTGTTTATCTGTAGAAGGGTAAAAAACATAATGGGAAACGGAGAAAATCCTGATTACCAACATTTTCTCCCTTTCCCACAATGTTTTTAGAAGGCTTGTGTGATAATAGGATAAGCTAAGCCCAAGAAACTTGTCAAAACTCAAAAGCAATTGCTGACGAAAAATTAGATATGGCTCAAATAGTGATGAAATATCTTGTTCGGGGTTAGAAAGACTTTGGGAAATGAAGAAAATACTGATTACCAGCATTTGCTTTATTTCTTTTAACTTCTCCAGTTTGAAAGCACTTGCAGATAACAAGGTCAATAAGGCTCAAAATGATGGTTACAAGGGAGAAAACACAGTGGGAAACGGAGAAAAAATGCTGGTTTCCTGTATTACTTGTATTATCAAATGTTTTAATCTTTAACCTTTTACCAAACAATCCCATATTTCAAGGACTGTGGAAAGTAACTTTGGAAAACATTGTGGGAAAAGAGAAAATGCAGGTAACCAGCATTTTCTCCTTTTCCCACTATGTTTTATCCTTCCTAATCCAAATTCCATCATTTGTGTTGCACTTAATTTGTCATCTTCAGATACCTTCAGTTTGTACAGGTCTACCAAGAATATTGCCGTATGGTAAAGAGTAAAGACAGATCTAATTTTTGAAGGAAAATTTGGGAAAGGAGAAAATTGTCTATCAAATGCAACATTGATTTTACTAGAAATCTGCATTTTCTTCTTTCCCACAGTGTTTTTTATTCCTAGAGATCAATACCATGTCTAAACCCTATTTAATATGCTGTCTAGATAAGCTTTGAATTTGGACCATTCTAAGTTTCTTGTGTGATAAGGAGTAATTTATGACCCTCAGCATATCCCTCCCTGGTAAAGATCAAAGGAGGGTGATGTGGTGTTTATTGGATAAATTTGGTGAAATAATGAAACATCCTTTGACTTTCAGAGGCTTCTTAACCCTCTACCACTAATCAATTTGCAGATAATAAATATAATATGGTTCAACTAATGTGATTTGTCTAGAAGAGAATAGTAAGCATCTTCCTTTTCCCACAATGTTTTAAAAGGCCTGTTTTTTTTTCCCGGGGACCTCAAAACACTGGGTTGTATATGGTAAAGGATTAACTGGTTATTTTTTTTTTACAACACAGGGTTTTATAGACCCCTGACTGTTATCTTTGAGCCATAATACCTTTGACATAGCAATTGAGTCAAGGATATACACTGTTAACATATATATTTTTTCAAAACAAACAATATTTTGTATCAGTTACGCATTTCTTGTCTAGGAATTAGAAGTTCAAGGTGTGAAACCATTACAGGTAAAATAAATTACTTTATCTTACCACAATTCATTTTTTGGGGGTTTGAACATTTCACTATGTCAATGAAAATGTTTTATATTCTCCTTTTTTTAAGGGGGTGGGTGGGTGTCAGTATTTTACACTTGGCCAGTTAAAAGCAGTTGCACATATGTAAACTAAATATTGATCAATTGATGACATTTACATGTATTTTGTTTTTGAAGTGGTAGACGACACTGTGCAAAAAGATGACAAAGCTGGCTGCTAGGAACCGCTGTTAGCATTTTCTCTTCGTCCCATAATGTTTTGAAGGCAACCACTGAGGTGGTTGAAACACTGGATTGGATGTATTAAAAGGACTAAATGACTTTCAGCCATGGATAGATCAATAATGCAATGCCACTGACAGACATGAAAATTCATTCTTAATTATTAATGATCAAGCACGTTAGAGCAAATATACCTTTACCACACAATCCCAGCTTTGAGCGAGGAAAAAAGCTTTAGAAAATATGGTGGAAAAGGTAACAATAAATTTCTGCTGACACTTCGCGCCCGGTCCCTCATACCTATTGGGTGGTTTTACCTCTACCCCGATATTAGTCAACTCTACATACATAATATTAAATCTGTTTGTAACAAAATTCTTGGTCCGCAATAGTTTGTGATCGCAAACAATAAAGTTATTATTCAATGATCAAAATCTCGATCAGCCTTTAGTAATAGCTGGTTGCTATGTAACATTTTCACCTCCGAAAATAGCGTCCGCTTGTTGCTACGGGAAGTGATGTCACGCCGACATACCCTATCTAAACATTAATGAGTCGATCCCGGTAAGTCAGTCAGCAACGCATTGGCTTGTAATGCTTTAGTTAGGAGTTCGATTCCTGGCCTGTCTAACATCCTTTCCGACATTTGACAAACAGGTATAGTCGCATGCGTTGTTTGTCTTCCATCAAAGGACGAAAGATGAGCACTGCATTATCTTCCGCTAGGTGGCATTTTGAAATGCATCTGATTTGGGCATTTCGGGTACAGAACAAGACGTCTTTTAAAGGCAGCAGTTGATACAGGCCGGGTACAGAACAGGCCCCGTGCTTATAAAACTTTCTTGAGCACAATCTCATGCTCAAGGAGCGGTTTCTTGCTCAACTCTGAGTCCGACTCAGAATTTTGTGCTTATAAAGAATCCTGAGCTTGAGATCGTACTCACCTGAGCATGAAACTCAAATTCTTTTGAGTATGGTCTGAACCAGACTCAAGAGAGTTTGCCCTGTCTTGTATTCCGTGATAATGAATGTCGCCGCATACCTTCGCCTCTTTAGAAGACAGGTTCGGTGTGAAAGGGGGCAAACACCGCGCTGTTTTGAAGATCGAAGTTACCCCTTTGGAGTTTCGTACTTGTGACGGTACAGAATTTGAACGATATCGGTTTGGAATAGGGACGGCATAGTTTTATCATTGGCTTGCTCAAAACTGGCGCACCTGCGATTTATAAAGAAAAATATGTCCCTCCTAAAATGTTCAACCCTTCTAGTTGGATTGCTCAGAGGAATTTAGCGACCGGTGGAATTCATGATTCGTGTCGAGGACAGTTTGAATAGGCCTATTTCGGTAGAACGACGGCAGATCAATGTATGTACAAAGAAAAGAGGTGTTGGTTTAAATGTTTTGCCAACATATTTATATCGTTTTCCCCATCGAAATCGAAGCTGGAAAGAGAAAACAAGAGTTTTTCCAGTTAATGCTGGTAATTTAGTTGGAATTTTGAAAACAAAAGCTCGAAGGAAATCTATTTTTAAACGAAAGTTGATTGGTTGACATATAATCAATATTATTAAGGCTGGTTGCTACTTCTGTTATCGATACATTTAAAGGTGGGTGTCTTCTTATCTTAGAAAGTACCACCGAAGTTAGTGTATGCAGTGATTTAGTTAAAACTGCTAAAATCTTCCATGGTTTTTCCCCCAAAATCACTTTTTTTGCTGAGGGCTAGAATTCATTTTTTGTGTGTGTGTGTGTGCAGGCTCCGGCAAACTAGCTGGATCGGCATAAGCATCAGCTGTCGACACCATCCGATTAGAACATGCTATTTTTGTGTGCAGGACGACTGTCTAAAATCCACGTTTTTTTTTTTTTTTTTTACGAAAAGCAGAACCAATTCCTTAAAATATCTTCTCTTTGAAATAGGCTTTCTGTCCTTTTTAAGGAATTCCATAAAGTAATTACGTCACGAAGATGGTGACTTAGTTTGAGTTTCTTAAAATCATCCACCCACGCGTTCGTTTTGATAGTTGGGTGACTTCAAAAAAAGGCGGATTCATGCAGGTCCCGTTCTCGAACCAATAAAAGGTATAGTATAAATGAAAACAATTATAGAACTGATGTCTGTTGACAGATGAATTAATAAACAACACGATTATAACAATTTTAACTACTTTTAGACAAAAAAAAAAAAAAAAAAAATGAGAAAATAAGAAGATTTTAAGTTGTCCGAGTTTCCCCCACTATTTTTCAGATTTGGTATAAATTCGGACTGGCAGCAATCAACGTATAAACTGGCATAAACCGATAGCTAATGCTAAGGTTTATTCCGATCGGTCCCTCCAAAAAACCATATTGCTGTAAATATAACAAAACTCATTGTCTGGAAAAGGGCTGATAAAGGTTCATTATAGTTTTGTTAAGTTGTTAAAGAAAATCCTCGGAATAACAAACAAGTGGATTTAGTAACAATCATCCTAATCGATACATTCTGTGTCAATGATCAACTGATTAGAAAATAATAATGCGCAGATTGATGAATCTCATCTCCAAAAATCTATAATTGATGATTTAGATTTTTAAACAAAAGTTCAAGCTGTCCGAATTTTACCCTGCGATAACTAACTTGTCCGGGTTTCCTCTCTTTTGAATCCATATTTTTCCTATCGGGTCCGAATTTACGCGTTTTGCAATATGTTGAAGAAACGATCTTTCTTAACATCTTGCCTCATATTTCACTAGACACTTTGCGAATAAAATGCAAGTAAAATGATAGCCCGAATGGGTAAGGGTGGACCTGCGTCCGAGTTTCACCACTATACCGCATAATTGAACCTCCGCAAAGATGCTGCAAAAAGCGTCCGAATTTTACCCGGCTTTCCCCTACATGTACGTACATATACTTACATGTAATTATTTAGGCCTGTCTGGATTGACTGTTTATAAAACGATTACGTTTGAAATATAAACAAAAGGTATAATCTATATTATGTACCTATGCGTCTTTTTGTTCATATTTGATCCTTGACAAAAAGCAGAAGTGACAATGCTTCAGCATGCCACAACATCTGCTTATGGTAGAATCGGAAATATTGTTCAAAACACACTTCAGTTCAAGCCTTTCTCAATTTTAAGAATATTAAATGCCCAAAGAAATACTTGAATGAGTGACTGCAACTACGGTTCATATCAAGAGGGACAGATTTTGACAAATAACAACGAAGTTCGGTAAGAAGGATATCTATGGATAGTTAATTGATTTAAATTGTAGAAAATGGATAGAGATACTGCAGAACGGCGTTTGTCACATCTTTACCTGGCTTTCATCACCAACACATGTCTCCAATAACGGAAAAAAACTTAATCAATGACAACTTCTTAAAAGGTGTGGGGGTGGGGGGGGGGGGGGAGGCGGGGGCGGGTCTTGAAAACATTCAAAAAATGAAATAGTAGAAATAATGATAATGAAGTACTTAAAGTATGCTTAACTTCTATTGTTATGTAATTTATTGTTTCACGGAAACCTCAAATCATTTACTATATGTGTCAGTGACTGCAGAAAGGGGTATCATGGCCAAAAAATCACTTTTTAAGTTTTTCCCATATTTGGATGCACCTACATGTCTAGAACACAATCTGTGAATATGGAATGAAAATTCCTAAAAAAAAAAAGGAAGTTATAAGCTTTTCACCAAAGGGAGACAATGGTAAAAGATCTAGGACGTGGTGCACATGACGTCATTAGTCTACAGGAGGTGAACGTTTTGCTTCAATGCTTTAATTCATTGGTAAATAGATTGAATAATTGACTAAGAGGATTATATTTCAATGATATCTTTAATTCATCTCATATACCTTTGTCTGTCTTCCACAGACCAATCAAACCTACACTTTAACCCTTTACTTTACCAGCTATCTTAGACTGTCCAAAGCCCATTACAAATTACATATCTAGAACACACAGATTTACTTATAACAGAGGAAACTATTTTTTTCAGCAGCATCAAAGACATAGTAAGATGATATTCAATCAACTTTTGCACGCAATTTCTCCTTTTAAAGCTTTCAGCTTCATATACATAAAAAGTTGTTTTAAGTCCAGTTAGAGAGGGATGTCAATACAAGCCTGAATGTGGGACAGTGACAGAAAACAGTATTACTACTCTAAGTTATTTATTTCTGTAGCATACCACGACTATTGATTATATACACGTAACATTGGTAATAAACTAAGCAAATATCCAAATTTGTCAAAAATACATGTACTGAAATATACAAATTAGTTTAACTCCTACCATACAATTTAACCGCTTACCACACAATCCAGAGTTTAACGGCCCCCATCCCCAGAAAAAAAAGTCCTCTTGGAAACATTATTGGAAAAACAGAAAATGTCAGTAACCAGCATTTTCTTGTTTTCCCCTAATGTTTTCTATCCCATCAAAACGAGAAATCATCATCATCATTTTATCAACAGTTACTTGTCCTTGCAAATGCTTTCAGTTTGGTCCAGGCTAGAATTTTGTCATTTGGTAAGGTGTTAAATGGACTTTTTCCACTCTAAGAAAAAAGGGCAATAGTAATATAATTACACAAGTGTCTGCCATAAGTATCGTCAACACGAAAGATACAGATCAAAGATCAGACTGCACACTTTTTGCAGTCTGATCTTGATCTACATTGTAAAAGAAGGCTGATCTTGAGCTAATTGTCAGTAAGAAAAGGAATATCTAACTGACTGCATATTTGTAACTTACATGGTTCAAATAGCTTTGGTTTTAAAAAGAAAAAGATTGATTGCACAAGTGACATATTCAAGTATCCTTTACCAACTGTGGCACACTTTGGACACTTATACACTAGAGTTCAACTGATTTAATGTAAATTATGCAATAGCTCTCCATGTGAGCCTCTCATAATACCAAAGCACCCATCTGGAGAAAAAATGGTATGATATTGTCCAGGCACCATCATACTGTACTGAATGTCTTTGTCTTTACCTATTTAATGTAGAAATGCATTCTTTTGAGGAGAGAGAATTAATTGTGTTAACCCTTATTCTGGTTTAGTATCCATAGGAAGGACTTTGTTAACAGTGAGAAACGGGGAAATGCTGGTAATTGACATTTTCTCCGCTAGCCACAATGTTTTATACCTTTTAAGACTGTTTCATCAATTGAGCCCCACTTTAATTTGTTGTCCAAAAATGAAACCAGTCCTTAACTTTTCAATTTGGTTTAGAGTTAAGTGATAGATGTCATCTCTGAATGACAGTTGCAAAGACCTACCCAGCTCACTTTTGTAACTTTGATGCTATATATATCATGAGTGAAATTTTTGCCTTTGTACACCAAAATCACCTGATATGCTCATGCAGTCTAGCTACAAACAGTCAAATTTTAGTCTCATCCTTTCACTCCTTCTTTGAGAAATTTATCACCAGAGAGTCTACTGAAAATGATTGACTGAACATGATATAGTAAACTGTACAGATTTGGCAATTGAGGTTAAGGATAATGTTCTGAAATTAGTATTATGACTGTCACAGATATTTGTTGACCATGCTATAACTTTTAATGTTTACTAAGTCTGACACCTACTGGAAATGAAAGCAACACCAACCTTTTTTTCTTATGAAAATTTTCAACTTTTCATTTCTACAAAGAAACTATCTTTGACAAGAAAATACACAAACCTGTTAAAACTCTCCACAATGAAGAAGATTTACAACAATATTTTCTTGTTGATAGTAGATCTATTTACCAAAGTGGATCTGAAGAAGATTTCACAAAATGTTCCTATAACCATTGATGTATCACTGGTAATTGCTTCACAGGCTATGTATTTTTGGTGCTCATGTATGTAAATATGTCAGTTTCAGTGAGGTAGCAGTTTATTTTGTATTTATAACTGAAAAATTGCTTTAAGTCTGTAAAACATTGGTATGTCTATCACTTGCAATCATACTCATAATTAGGTGAAAAAAAAAAAAAATGCAAGATTGAATATAATCATAGAACACAAATGTGACAGATAAAGTCATCTTTGCATGTTGAATGTGACAGAAAAAGCTGCCTTTGGATGTTTATTTTTAATCTACTTTCAGACTTTGAAATAAGCTGAATTCATTTATTTTGGCAGCAAAAGAGTTAAAAGTAACATTCTGTAAGCTAGATTGTTGAACAAGACATACCTGTCATTTTCTATGAATGCTGACCTCCAGGTCTTGAAGATCAGAAATAATGCTGTGCCATGCTAACTACACTGTCTGTTCCTTCACTAACCACTTCACCATCAGTCAAATGTGTCTATTTACCTGGGATGAGAATGAAAGTAATGAAATGCCTGACTGTTTACCATAGAGCTCCCACCTTCAGTTTATTTATGAAATGGTATAAATACAAGCCAAGCTGAAGTCGGATAATACATAGGTAAATGATGATAAGTTTCAGAATCTAACATGTTCACCATGTTTCATTTCCATTCAAGTTTTAGTTAACTTAACAAGAGATGCAAAACACACAGTTCCACTTCAATGTCTGCCTTTGTACTGAATAACCATAAACTTTAAATGTAATAAATAAAGGCCAACACACACAAACATAAAGATTCTTAGTTTTCGGTTTCAAATATAACACTGTTGGCATTACCTGAATAATTATCGGATTCACTGTGGATCATATGTCTACATTTAAAACACTGGATTCTTCATCAAGTTTGTTTTCAAAAGTTGGGTAGTTTTTTTCAACCGTGACAACCGATATGTTGTTCTCAATTATTCAACAAAAATGTTGTCCTGATACATGATTATTTTATGTAAAATCGTACTGACAGTGGGAGAGTAAGTTTGCGGACTTGTTTGTTCAGTTACTTTTAAAATTTTGGCGGACAATGTATAACAAAACCGTTGCTACAAACAAAACTTGTACTAGTTAGTTACCGATGACACAACTTCCGGGTCATTGAAAGTGTCGAAAATTTTTATTTTCGCCAAGAAATATTGAGATAGAAATTCTTATCGCAAAATGTAAAAATACACAGATCTTACCTAAGGCATATTCTTGTAAGTAGTCACCGTAGTTACCTTTAAAACTGATTTATATGTCATCGTATCTAAATGAGGTCATCGCTGTTTTCATGCAGGAAGTGATACACTCGGTACGGACTGAATGACTTCGGCGGCCTTAATTTTATCGATTTGTGACTGAAGTACGTGTAGACAGACTTAGGAGACAATATACAAACAACAATATGCGTTTAAAGCCAAAAATATGGCGCGCAAACTTTAAAACATGTTTTCTCGAAATTGACGTCGGAGCCGTAAGACCCCTTTCTCTTGCCGGCGTCACATATATATTTTTTACACCAAACGTGCCACTTCCCGAACCTATATATGCCATAAATCTGGACAAGTTATGCATAATCACACTTGGGCAACGTAACTGCAACGAATCTTCTCATTTCCGGGCCGAATTTTGAGAATATCTGGGCCGGATATTCTCTAAAAACGTGGCAAAGGCATCTGGTCCAGACGGCATCAATAACAAAATATTGGTAGAATCAGCGTTTCAAATTGCATCTTCGCTTTGTCGATTATATAATCTATGTCTTGATAAGTGTGTTTTTCCATCTGCTTGGAAAACATCCCTTGTGTGTCCTATCTTTAAAAGCGGTGATCGTTCTATACCATCTAATTATAGACCTGTATCGCTTTTAAACACGATGGAGAAGGTTCTAGAAAGAATTATATACAAACATATATTCAATCACTTACAAAGAAATAACTTTTTCACGCCATGTCAGTCTGGATTCCTTCCTGGGGATTCAACAGTCAACCAGTTGACTTATTTGTATAATAGGATTTGTAGCGCTTTGGATAACGGCCGTGAAATAAGGATGGTATTTTTTGATATTAGTAAGGCATTTGACAAGGTGTGGCACAATGGTCTCATTTTTAAATTACAAGCTGCAGGTATAGATGGTAAAGTTTTATCTTTTCTACGGGATTATCTGTCTAACAGAACTCGAAAAGTGGTTCTTCCTGGAGGATCTTCTAAATTATTACGTGTACGAGCTGGAGTTTCACAGGGGTCAGTATTAGGTCCATTGATGTTTTTGGTTTATATAAATGATATTGTGGATGACCTTGAATCCGTAATTAATTTGTTTGCTGACGATACAAGTCTTTCCATAGAAATCGATACTCCAAATATATCCGGAGCTATTCTACAGTCGGACATCGAAAAGATTAACAACTGGGCGAATAGATGGTTGGTTAAGTTTAATCCCTCGAAATCGAAATCATTGTTAATATCTCGTAAACGTAACAAACCTGATCATCCAGTCCTTACTATGTCAAATATTGCTATTCCGTCGGTCCAGTTTCATAAACACCTCGGTATCTGTCTATCTTGTGATGGATCCTGGGACCAACAAATTCAATCTGTTGTTGAGAAGGCATGGAAAAGAATAGGTGTCTTACGCCGTTTAAAATTTCTGCTTGATCGCCTTTCTCTGCAGACTATATACTTTTCATTCATCAGACCTATTCTTGAATATGGAGATACCGTTTGGGACAATACGCATGAATACCATAAGGAAGAACTCGATAAGATCCAAAACGAGGCAGCCAGGATAGTAACAGGATGCACAAAACTAGTGTCTCTTTCAGACCTTTCTAGAGAATCTGGCTGGGAGACATTAAGAGAACGCAGAAACAAACATAAACTTATTCTTTTTTTCAAAATGGTTAATGGTCTAGCTCCCAACTACCTATGCTCTCTTGTTCCGCCCACTATTGGAAGTAACACAACGTACAATCTTCGTAATTCTAATGACTTGGCAAACATAGTTTGTAGAACTAGCCTCTATATGAATTCTTTTCTACCATCAGCTGTAAACGTATGGAACTCTTTGCCACAAGCTACAAGAGAAACTGACTCTCTCTCATCGTTTAAACGTTTGCTGAACATAGACAAACCCACTCCTTGTAAACTGTATTTTTATGGGGAAAGAAAAATCTAAATTATTCATACTCGACTTAGAAATAATACATAGCGACCTAAAACAACATCTCTTCTTGAAAAATATTGTGGCTTCTCCTCTTTGTCGTTGCGGGGAAGTTGAATCTAATACACACTACTTCTTTGAATGCAGATTTTATTGTAACATTAGAACAACACTCAGACAACATATCAGCGCAATATCTGCTTTTAATATTGATACAGTTCTTTTTGGAGACAATGAACTCTCCTTTGTTGAAAACGAACAGATCTTCCATGCGGTTCATGATTACATTGATAAAAGCAAGAGATTCTCTTAGTTTTAATCCAATACATTAAAGGTTAGATCCGTTGCTCCTCTTTTCTGACAATGTACTGTCGAGAACACACACACACACACACACACACACACACATATATATAAGTAAAATTTTGTATCTTTTGTTGCCGCTCTGCTCAATCACGAATCACGAATCACCTTTCCTTTTTCTCTTTTTACTTTTTCAGATAATGGAGCTTTTTTTTTCTTCTTCTTCTTTTTTTTTTTACACTCATTACTATTTTTTTGTGTGTGATAATCTTTTCTTCTTGATATTATTGATATTATTGGCGTATCACGTGATTCAACTTGGGGAGAGGAACTATATAAGCAACATGCTTTCGTTCCGATCCTTTTCACATTTATTTCTTGTATTGTCTATGTAAATGTCAATGTATATTGAATAAAATATGTTTAAATTAAATTAAAAACGTGGTCGGCCATGGGCCATGGGTCGAATCTTCTTCGGGCCGAATCTGTTGGTATCGGCTATTTTTAGTAGTTTGGTCGCTTACGTTCACGAAGTTTTAAGTGCGCACTGTGCTCAGCTGAGAACGTTCTCAAGCGACGTTTATAAGCAGCGTCTGAGTTTAAAACTCCCGTGAGCAAAACTCAAGCCGTTGAGTACGGTTTTGTGCTGAGCATGAGATCGTTCTCAACATTTCTTTATAAGCATGGGGCCTGGACCTCTTTTCAAGGCGGCAATCGATGCAGCGAATTTCAAAATAAGATATATGTTTACTTACTAAAACCTACCTTGTACGATTCATCTAGCCATGGTTAGCTAGCATTACAACATATGCACTAGACATTTATAAATACAGGTCCTATGATCTCGGCAAATAGCCCCGATATTTATAAGCCCAGCATAGTGGAGACATTATTTTTGTTGTCAGTCTGTTGCACAAGCCTCCGTTTTCCCCATGTCTATATTCAGATACTGTATACAGAGACTTGCAGTAAACAATGATATTTCATGTAATTATTTTTCACGTTTGAAATTATTTTATTTTTAAGATATTTGTAGCGAAAAAACTGGCTTGATATTTCCACAGACGTATTGTTTATATAGCCATTTTCCGCTATTTTTAGTGGCAATTTACGTAGGTAAATATCTATCCTGTACAGGATAGTGATGCGTCATAGAAGACAGATCTATCTTCGAAGAATATGACATGCAGAGACAACGATAAGCACCGATTTTGTTCTTTTGTTTTCAGGCGTGAAAACAATTCTTTTTTGTTAAAGTAAAGAATTCCTTACCATTTTTTAAAAAATTTTCCAGGGGGGAATCCATGTGCACGGACCCCTGCCCTAAATCAGCCCATGGCTGACGTGCAGAAAAGGAACTAGATCCATTTAGAGTTAAGAAAATTCAAATTCTTTGTCATAGAGATATCGATTCATGCTTTGTTTTCGGACGCAAACTGAAAGTGTACTGTGACCTTTCCAAACAAATGGGGCACAAAAAGCAGCCGATAGTGACGTCACTGCACTACCCGCGGAAAACTGAAATACAATGACGTAATTTTTAACCCTGTACTTTTTGGTAACGATTTTAAGACATAAGAAAATCACTAATCTGATCAGATGATGAAATAATTTGTGTTTTAGACTAAATACTGAAAACTGTATTTTTGTCTAAAAGGACAAAACGGCAGCATTGACCAGTGTGAGTTTACTTTTACAAGTTCTTATTGCTGCATACATGTAATGTTGACAGTTCGCTACGAGTCATATAAGCATTGAATCCCCGCAAATATGGTATGAAAGAATACACTTAACGATGTAAAGGCATTTTATTTACTCACTAGCACTCTATTTCTCATTGTTGCATAAAGGGCTGTTCACAGGTGTTAAGGGAAACTAAATGCTGTTTTTAGACCACATCATATGCCACATCTAGTCGGGATCGTAGGTATATTTAACAGCAACCACATGCAATATGAAATCCGGCCCCAGAGTTGCCCGTTCGGACAGGCCCGATGACTACATTTTTGCCAAAATTTCATGGCGGGGGGGGGGGGGGGGTCCGCACTTCATGTCCCCGCCCTGGGCTAGTTTTTCTACATTTTTTTCTTTTCCCACAATTTTTCTTACCAGTCATATCATCTGAGACACCTCAGATTTACCAGTTAAGTTAAGACATGACTCACTGTCTAAAACTTTGTCATTTAGTAAAGGGTTAAAGGGGGCTATTCAGATTTTGATAACTCGCATCAATTTTGTAGGATTTGTCTCCTTTTCCAACAGTGTTTTCCTCCCTGTCAAAGACAGAAACTATCAGTCGAGCTACATTTAATTTGTCGTCCGCAAATGCTTTTAATTTGAATCAGTCCAAAATTTTGTTGTTTGGTAAAGGGTTAATAACAGATAGCGCACGATATAGATCTACGACCAGACTGCACGTTCGTTGTAGTCTGATTATAATCTACTTTGTCTGGAAAAGCTACTTAAGTCTTCATTGTCAGAGACAGAGTTAATCTTATTGACAGTTTTAGATAAATTACACTTCTTTTTACTAAAGTTTTACTCTCCTGTATACTCATATGTACAGTGCACCTATTTACCTGTTGCTGTGATGGCTGTGGATTCAAAGTACAAGATTAGCACTATTCCAGTTTATTAGCTCGAATGTTTTTGAAGATAGCAAAAAGTATCGATCTAGTTCAGCCTGTGCGGACTGCACAGGCTGGCCTGGGTTGATACTTTTTGCAGATGCATTAAAACCCATCTCTCAGAGCATGATCAAAATGTATTTCAAGTGGGTGAAAAATTGGTTGTATTTTTTACTGCCATTTAAAGGTATGGTCTCCTATCGGCTTTTTTTTTTTTTTTTTTTTTAGATAATCAAGCATGGCAGCCCTACATAAATCCAGTCCAATAGATGTAGTTAGTGAATCGGCTGATGGTGATGGACTGTTGCAGAGAAAAGCAGACAGAATCATAAGAATATTAAGTCAAGTAGCTGAATGTCTTGATGAATTTGAGATGGAGGACATGAATGCAATTGTTTTGGAGGTTTTAGAAGTATCCAAACAGAAAGATACTGAAGACAAAAGGGAGATATTGATAAAGTTGTATATGGGCTTTTTGAGGGTTGTTGAATTCTGTTCTGGAATATCTGTAAAATTAATCAATCAAGCTATTATCTCTTTTCAAATGATTGAACAAGATGCGGTGGGTTTAGGTAGCCTGGTTTATGATATGTACATGGAGATGATCCTTGTAGAATATCCATCCTTGGGTATTGACATGAACTTGACGCCAGATTTGCTACGAGCCTATTTTAGATTACTGACAGAAGGGTATGAAGAAATGTGTCACATTCGTTTAATGGTTGTTGGAATGTATCAAGTTGGAAAAACTACGCTTATCAGAAGACTGTGCAATCAGGATACTGTAGATGTTCAGAGCACTGTAGGCGTTGACATATTTACAAATTCCTGTGAAATTAACGATGATGGGGACTGGGAAATAAGTACACAAGATGAAAAAGAAAGATTCTATAATGAACGACTTCAAGAGCTGGTGATTAAGTATGGCAAGAGGACACAGATTCCAAACATAGATTCTTCCTTTTCAGAACCAGAACCAGAGCAAGAAACACCGACAAATGCAATGATAAGTACTACAAGTTCACCAAGTACAACAACATTGACAGACTATGAGACAGAGAAAGAATCTTTCAAAAAAAGAGTCGATGAGAATAGACAGCAGGATAATAAAAGTTTTTTCGAGGACTTTCAAAAGGCTACCAAACAAAAGAAGATTCATAAGAGGAAACCAACTGTATCAATTTGGGATTTTGCAGGCCAGTCTGTCTACTATTCAACCCATCACCTCTTTCTGAATGCAAGGTCAACCTATCTAGTTGTTCTTGATATGAGCAAAAAGTTAACTGACAAGTTGGACGAAAAGAGTCCTTTATTAGAAAGTACCACTGAGGGTTACACCTGTCATGATGCTTTCAAGTTTTGGATGAAGAGTATATACATCTATACAGAGCAGAAACAGAGGAAGACAGCCCTGTTTGACAAAAACAGAATACAAATTCCCACATACAAACCAACGATTATACTCATCGGGACTCACAAAGATGACTTGACAGCTGATATGTTGAAAGGTCAAACTCTTAAACAGTATAAACAAAATTATTTCAATGAAGCCTTGAAATGTTTTTTGGGTACACCTATCATGGATCTTGTGCATGACAAGAAATTTTTGATCAGTAAAGACGATGACAAAGAAGAATTTTTGAGCATCAAAAGGGAAATATTGAAGATTGCTGAGAATTCACAAGTCTGGCGTGAAAAAGTTCCAGCGCAGTTCATTTTGTTGGAAAAAGCAGTGCAAGATAAGAAGAGGCAAGGGGACTCTTTGATGTATCTTGAAGATCTTGAGGAAGTGAATAAAAGTTCAGACCTACCAAAGCAAAACAGGGATGATATAAAGGCTTTTCTTGTATTTCAGAATGCGTTTGGAAATGTCATATACTATGGACAAGATTATTTAGATCGGATGATCATTCTCAATCCACAGTGGATCATTGATATTTTAAAAATCTTCGTATCACACGAAGCTGAGAGAAAAGTAGCAGATCTAGAGCACTGGAAAATCTTTGATACGTTTGGACAACTTGAGGAAGGTTTTATTTTTAAGCTGCTTGAAGGAAATAATTTTCCTAATATAGGACAGGCCATTGTCAAGTGCATGGAATACCTAGATATCATGGTTAGGCCAATAGCATCAGAAAAAAATGAAGCTTCACAAACTGGGTCTATGTCCAGAATTAGGCAGACAACACCTTTCTTTCAAGAATATTATGTGGACACACAAAAAGTGAAAAAAATTTTTATCATGCCTTGCAAACTTCCTCTAAGACCTACAGATGAAGAGTTAAAGAAGCTATTTGCCGACTGTGGAAGTCGTAGGCAGCCACCGACACTGTGCATGTATATAAGGAAAGGTTTTTTACCTCCTTTTGTGTTTCACTGCATCATAGCTACAATCATAAAAGAGCTCCCAATTGCTACGGTCAAAGGTCAAATTCTGATGTTCAGTGGGCTTGCTGGATTCCAATTAAACAGCACTAGAATACTTCTAATTTGGTGTATAGATAATTTTTTGCATGTCACTGTTATTTTCAAGGATGATGATGAAACAGATGGAGAGAGGGTGAAATGTTGCAAAGTTGTGAAAAGCAGTTTTGAGAAGTTAGTTCTGAGTGCATTCAACTTTCACGGAAAGACAAATTTTGATAACGCTTTATTTGAATACAGTGTGCGGTGTCCAAAATGCCCACAACCAGTCCAGGTCCCATTTCAGAAACCCATGGAATCAAAACCTGACATGAAAGGACTTTTGAGTGTTAAGAATATAGAATTTACAAAGAAAATGAACTGCAACATCTGTGATAAGGTAGTGAACGAGAAGGAGGCTTTAGTACACTGGTTTGATATTAATTCAAATAAGATAGAGCCTGCCAGTTCAGCTCAGGAAGAGCATCTAAAAGGTACACCAACAGTAGATATGTTGGCTGACTTTGCAGACGAAATTGGGTGTAACCCCAAACGCCTTGCATGTGAACTATCCATTGAAGATAAAGAATATGACAAGATAGCTCAGGATTTTGACTTTCCTCACTCAAATCTAGTATTCCATATACTGTATAAGTGGAAGTCAAAAAATGAAAGTTTAAAGATGCTGCATGACGCAATGAAGAGTGCAGAATGCTGCACTGACAACTTTGACAGAATCGTCAGAAGGATTGAGACAGACAAAACAGAAAAGAAGATTAACGGTTTTATGGAAAGACTAAAAAGTCTGGACATAACTAAGCCTGAGAATCATCAGAAATGGAACGTAGCCGTTAATAGACTGATACACTTCATAGGCGCTGAGCATTGGCTTTTAGGAATTAGACTTGGCATGAAAGAGGAAGAAATGCAGTTGATGAGGACAGAAAATTTAGCGTCAAAAGAGTGTATAAGAAAATACTTTCAAGAGTGGTGGAACAGGGATGAGGGGTTGAAAGACCTTATAAAAGCTTTAGTGAAAAGTTCACCTAAAGTAGATGACATCACAGATGCTTTCGTCCAAGTATACTCAAGTTAAAGATGTAAGAGGTTTGAATACCTTACTGAGTAACATCGTCAAGTCAGTGGTCTGTATTTCCATGTGTGTAATATAATACATGTTTACTGTACAAGTGGTAATTAGGCTTTTTACTAGAGAACCATAAAGGCTTTGAATCACTTGACTCTTATGAATAGCATTAACATAGAATCCACATCTGATGGTGTTTAAACTCAAGACAGAGGCATACCATGGTTGGAGCTAGACACATCAAGAATCATGCGAAATCGGACATTTTTACTTAGTTTTGATCCCAACTGACTTTTTTCAAAGCTATTAATTTAAGACTGATATTTGGACCATGTGTCATCAAAATTTTGGCAAAAAATGTGGTCTACAGGATATGAAAAATGTTCCTTCATCAAGACTTGAATCATTGACACTGTTTCTACTTCAGATTGCCAAAACTCAAAATGGCTGTAATCTGACCAAGTTCCCGTGAATCTGGCGAAGAAAGTCACATTGATTACCTGAGTTTTCTAAGATTTTACCCAGTGATTTAATTTTAGACCCTAGGTGACTCCTAACCGCTCAAAAACGAAGTTATAGAGGCAAACATTTTGACCGGATGTCATTAAGATTTGGAGAAAATTGATCTGTAAATCGTAGGATAAAAAGACCAACATTTTAAGTCAGGGTCAGTCAGGGTAAGCCATATGCAACTACTGTAAGGAATAATTAAAACAGTCAGATTTAACTACTGAAAAAAAAAACGAGAAGTTTTTGGGTCAGATCCAGTGATCTTATCCTATTCAGTCTGATTCAGTGAATTTACATAAGCCTACCATGATTTCAATTTTGTGTTGTCAGACATAATAAAATGTGATGGTGACTGGGAATTAATTGCAGAGGAAACTGGCTAACTAGCTTCTAAAAGAGTGACATAATCCTATGACTTCATGTATTTCAAGAACAGTGCTCAGCGACATATCTATAAAAGATATTGATTTCGGTCTTGCAAGAAGTGGATGATTGGCACTGTTCTCAGCGACTTCTGAGAGCAGTCTTCTACTGGATTTAAGAATTCGCGAGTTACATTTCTCCTAAAGATTTAATAATCGATAATCGATATTTATATAGATAAATATCCTATCCTATCCAGACATGGTACAAGTCAGGTGCGGATCCAGGATTATCGGTTAGAGTGAGCGTAAATGAGATCAACGTTTATATACTGGTAGTCTGAGTATACGTTCTCCTTAACAACTCACTAGTCACTTACCAAAATAAAGCTTAATGCAACAGTATGGAATTTAGTGTGACTATGGAGAAAAGTCATTTTTCTACCCCAAAATATCATTTGAACCGACAAAACACTAAAACTTTGGAAGCAATGGAAGCAATCACTATTTTTAAAAGGTAACCTTCCACCCCACGCCTCCCCCCCCCCCCCCCAAAAAAAAAAAAAAATCACCGGCGAAAAGAATGTTAATGTTCCTGTGACATCATCAGCGTAGCGCTAGACGTGCGTAATCAATTTGATAGAATTGTTTTTAGTGCCGAAACATTGAAACCCCGTCCATTTATCATCTCTAAAAAAAGGAGTAGGTAAATCTTAGAAAAAAACATCTTATTTCATTCCGACTCGATGGAGCAGGACGGTATTGTTTGCGCTTTGGTGGGCCAGACATTTTCAATGCATCGGCTGCTGTTGACTTTTTAAGTATCAGAAAGATGCCAAACTGGGGACAGGCAAACTAATCAACGAAAATTTAAGTGATTAGCGAAGTGCAGTTGATCTTTGATCAAATTAGTATTGTCACATATTTAGTAAATATGTGTTTGTCAAGTCAGGGGGTGTGATTGTCTGAGAAGCTGAGGGAAGGTAATTTTTGGCCGGGTGCTTGGATTGTCAAGTCAGGGGGTGTGATTGTCTGAGAAGCTGAGGGAAGGTAATTTTTGGCCGGGGGCTTGGATTGATTGATTGATTGATTGTATGGTGTTTAACGCCGTTTTCATCATTATTTCAGTTATATCGCGTCGGTCAGTGCACCTATCCTTGCTTTCCTGGAGTCTCTTATACCAGCACTACGCACAATATTCTTTCCAAGCCACAGGCGGCTGCTTTCCCACATAACCATCGTTGAAACAATGGTCAGTCGGGGGCTTGGAGCCGCCATGGGGTCAAAAGGCAACGGCCTCTTGTGGGCAACCAGAGAACAAAGCTCCCAGAAAACTCTGGCTTTATGGTATTTAGAAATCCTTCTTGGCTGCATTTTTAATGAGCTGCTGCTTAAAGGTTCAATAGAGACCAAAATTAAACAAAGGGATGTTAAAACGCATTCAAATTTACACCATACCCTTTAAAAGTATGGAAATTATTGTGCAAATGACAATCTGTTATTGTACGGTCGGTCCAAATATTAGTCGCTGAAAGAAAAAATAATTTTAAAACCAGGTCAAAAGTTGCTGGGTTGCTCTATCATTGGTTTCCATTTTACTGGGTTTTAGAATTCATTTCTGTGCCAGCAACTAACACATTGACCGACCGTGCAATGATAGATTGCCAGCCTCACGATAATTTCCATACTTTTAAATGGTATGATTTAAATTTAGATCCATTTTAACACTGCATTGTTTACTTTTTGCTGCTATATTGTGTCGTTAAGTAATCAATTCCTTTATATCTCCTTAAATATTATAGATCTATGGAATGGATATCAGCAGGTAAATAAACACATGTATACTTATCTGTCTACCATACATTGCACACTTTGTTGTTTACTGCCATTGAAGCAGTCATATTGAATGTATTGAAACAAATTTATTTTATTATTAGGTCACAAATCTATTTATCTATTTTCTCTTGCAGAATTATCATAAACTATCTATTGTTTAGTTGGCTCGGAGATTTTCATTTGCGCAAAATGGCATATCATTTCCGGAATTTGTTTTTTTCATTTGCGGAAATAATTTTGGAAACATGATTACCTTCTCCGTGAACCAGTCAGTGTTAAACATCCATGCTAGATTACCTTGATAGATCTTACTTGTACTGGCTAGATAGTCCAAGACCTTTAATTTTTCGCCACCAAGCTTGGCCAAGATAAAATCTACAGCATTGTTGGAGTGTCATGGTGAAGGTTTCCCTAATGACATTATGCATTACCTTTAATTATGATGTTTACATGTACAGTAGCTATTTCTAGCTTCAAATAGTGGTCGGATCTACATGCTTTTGTGTGTACTTTGTGCATTGACACAGAGTAAGGTGAACAGAAGCGGTTTGTAATGTCAATTCTTTAGACCATGGATACCGCACAACTGCTGAAAGAACTTTGAACAGCACTTAAATCTTCCAACAATAAAACGGTCCTTTGCAGAACAAAAACATTTCAGTTTCTTGCTGCATGAAAATGCTACTATTCCTTTGATTTTAACCTGACACTTATTGATTTGCGATATTGCGCTTTTTAAATACTGAACTGTTAAATGTATGTGCGCCAATGAAAGGGTAGTTTTTCCCGCTTTTCCGCCATTGAAATTCGCCCATTTGGCTGTTGGCCATGTTATTATTGATGCATGAATTAAGATTTGTAAAACTGATTAGGAAAGTATGATTACTACTGATAGATATCTGATTGGTAGATCAATCAAAGTACTGAAAGTACTGACAGACCAGCAAATTTGATTGATTGATTGTTTGTATGGTGTTTAACCCTGTTTTCAACATTATTTCAGTTATGTGGCGGTGGCCAGTGCACATATCCATGCTTTCCAGGAGTTTCTTTCACCAGTATTCCACACAATATTCTTTCCAAGCCCCTGCCTGCATTCCCACATAACCATCGTCGAAACGTGAGAGAGAAATGAATCCTGTCCCAAGGACTAGATCATCAATCGTCGGAAAAAATTTGCTGAGTCTGGGATCGAACCAACGACCTCCTGTTCTGAAGTCCTGTATGCTACCGACTGAGCTGCCGTGGGGGGGGGGCGCTATGCGTACTAATGGTTAACTATAATCCAGCTTAACCCTTAAAATGCTAAAAATGAAAAACGCAGTGTAGATCCAAGATCAGACTGCATGCTCTGTGCAGTCTGACCTTAATCCACACTGCCCTCAAAGGGTCATTCAGTCGCAGTAGTGCCGATAAAAGAAACTCCAGGAAAGTGTGGATAGGTGCTCTAGCCGCCGCAATATTACTGAAATAATGTTGAAAACGGCGTTAAACGCTATGCAATCAATTAGTAAATATCCAGAAGCACAAGATGTAGATTCTAGTTAACTATTTTATTAAATGTGGCTGAACTGTTGAAACCCGATTCCAAAAGGGCAGAAAACAATGTTGGACGAGGAGAAAATGATGGTTACCAGCATTTTTTTTTTTTTTTTTTTTTCTTTTCCCGCAATGTTTTCGAAGGGATTCTTCCCCGGTGCCGTTAAAACTTAGGATTGTTTGGTAAAGGGTTAATATTCAAGACTAAAATAGCAGTTTAAGATAACAGTTAACTGTACACAACGATCTAAATAAGGAATGACCGAAGGAATGACAAGGGTTCCCTGTCCACTGAGGGTTCATACAGCTGGGATTTGCTACAAGTTACAAGTAATATCTATTAATAGATTCATTCATAATGTTACAATAGTGTAGGAATAAGTGATTCTATGCATTCCATAGGTCACTTGATTTACATATAAGCAAAGATATTGTACCTTGTAAATGGCATCTTGTTCAGTTTATTACTTTGTAAGATGACATGTTCAAATTGGAGTGGTAGAGCTTTATTTTGTGTGTGTGAGTGTGAAAATTGTCGTATGTAACAGAATTAAGATTTTTAACAGAAAGAAGTATTTTCTGTGAGGCAGTATTTGGCAACTGTTGGGTTTTTTGTTTGCGTTGACTGTAGGTCAGTCATGATGCCGATAGACTAGCTTCACTAGTCTAAAAATGAGTTGCTGTCAAATAAATGTACTAGTATATATATTTTCTTTCTCTATTTGTGAAACCATTCCTTGGTAACATCTAAGACTAGACCAAACTTGAAGGAATCTGTAGATGAAAAATCAGACTTTGTAAAGATGACATATATAGAAAATGTTGAGAAAAGTGAAATTGCCCGTTACTGGCAATGTCACTCTTTTACACAGTGTTATCTACCGTTGTCTGCTGCAGATCGGTCTTTAGTCCTATGTTGGAGAGAAAGAAATAAAACAATTACGAGTAGTATCTTAAGCCTTTACCAGACGAGGAAAATATGGCTTTGTCCAATTTCTCAACATTTGGAGACCACAAATTAAATGTGCCTCAATGACAGAATTTGCGAGAGAAAGGGCAGAAAACATTGTCAGAAAAGCAGAAAATGCTTATTACCAGTTTTTGAAAATTTTCTCTTTTAGCGTCGTTAAAACTTGGGACTGTGTTGTAAAGGGTTATGCGTCATAATTTTTATTTCGTGCTGTTATGTCTGTCCTAAAGAGACAAAGTTTAAATTTGTTTTATTTGTGTTGGCCCATTCATTTAAGGCAATACTGAAAGTTAAATATGCAAGCATCATGCAGAAATGATACAACTCAAGAATGCAACCTCCTAAGCGAAATAAAATGGCGAACAGGATCCGCTGCTCTCGTAATTCGATATAACATGGAGCGCAGAAAATTTGAGAAATTACGCCTATACACATGTTGTTGGAGAAGAAGAAATTGTTCGGACAAGAATTTGAGGAGTACCAGTATCTCAGGTTTTTCAGAGCTTGGTTTCGATTATCGACAGCCTCGTACCTAAAAGGGAAATAAAACATTTTCTTGCTAAACTTTAACACTTGCTGTTCCGGATAAAGACATTAACCCGTTTACCTAATATGAATATAGGCAAAGCCTAAATGCGAGCAGCGCTACTTTGATGGAAATAAATCTCCAAATCAAATGCCTTCAAATTGTAGGGGGTAGATCTAGATCTATTTCTGAAATTTATATAATCTCACTAAAGTTCAAATATAATTTATCTTGAGCAGAATTAAGCAAAGCACATTACCAGTAAGGAATATAGGCCTAGACAAATGTATACAGTAAGTCACCCCGCTCCACCCTCCTAAAAAAGAAAAACAGGGGTATTTCCTTAATGGACTAGATAGCCCTTTAAGATATTTTTAGGTTTCGTGCCATTTGTTTGTATTGGAGTTTAACGTCGTTTAAACGGCTTTGGTCAAGGCGGCCATATCACCTACACATGTGTTTCCTGGTTTTCTTACATGAGTACTGACGCAACTTTCTTTCCAAGCTACTGACTACTTTTCTCTAATGCATCGGAGGTGAAAAATCACCAGAAAGAAAGTTTGCCCCAACCGGGTATTGAGTCGGACACGCTAACCACTGAGCTACTTGGCCGGGCAGGTTTCATGCAAGAATTACCCATATTAATATGATGTTGTCATATTTGATAGTATAACAGTAGACAGAGTAACATATTGCCAAGTATATTCATTATTTGAATGCCAAATTTGCACGTTTTTATTGCATTTAACCGTCTAGTGTCTTTAGTGGTATTCATCTGTGCTTAACAAAAACAAAAAAAAAAAAAAAAACCGAGCTTGAAGATCTAAACTCTTAAAAAAACCCTTTACCACCCAAAATCTTTTGGTAGCACTGATCATATAGGGTGGTCATGTTGCTCAGTTGGTAGACCTACATCATAGGCTCAGGTAGAGCAGGGGTTTTTGTTGGAATCCATTTTTAGGGTAGCATATCCTGTGGATTCTCATTACAGTGTTGACAAGCTTAATTTGTGTATGTTGGCAGGGGATATAACAAACAGAAACTAGTTGTTATATCAGCTTTGTTGCCTTCAAGTATGTACAGCAATGTCCTATTAGCCAGAAGTAACATGTTCCAACAGCCACCATTTTCCCCCTTTACCACACAATCCAAAGTTTTAACGACCCTAAGGAAGAAAGCATTTGAAACCATTGTGAGAAAAGAAGAAAATGTTGGTTTCAAACATTTGTATCCTTTCAAGGACAAAAACTATCAAGTGAAATAGATTTACCATCTTCAAATGCTTTGAATTTTGACAGGTCTGAAATTTTGCCGTTTGGAAAAGACTTAATTGATTATTGGACCCGTTTGAGAGAAAGGATGGACAGACAAACAGACTGACCAGTGGATGGGCAGAATTATCTGTACTTGAAGCAATGTTGCCTTGTTGATATCTTGGGCCATGAATTTGTTGCAATCTCTGATTATTAAAGTAAACAGTTCATCAAAGCATTTTCATCTTTTTACTGTCATGGATCTTGATATCTTGGGCTATGAATTTGTTGCAATCTTTAATTATTAAAACAAACAGTTTATCAAAACATTTTCATCTTTTTACAATTAGGGATAAACAAGGTTAAACAAAATCAGAGTAGAACGTAAAAGTTTTTTAAGATTTTGTAGGATCTGGGTCAAAATGGCACCCTCCAAAGAGTTTTGAGTTGTCTTGGGTGGCTCAGTGCTTAAGGTGTTGAATTAGTAATCTTAAGACCCTGGGTTTGATCCTCATTCAAGATGAAGTTTTAGTTTTATGGAAGTGTCTATGGGCAAGGCAAGATACATTCCAAGCAAGGACTATGTGTAAAACAAAGGAAACTACAATAAAGAGTGAGCTGTCAGCCTGATACGACGGAAATAATTTTGAAAGGAGAGTAAAACACCAACTGATCAGTCCAAAAAAGTCCTAGTATCAAAATGGATAAGGCCAAAAGAAGCTAGTTAAAAATCATGATCCTTTTTTTAGCTCACCTGAGCACAACGTACTCGAGGTGAGCTTTTGTGGTCGTTCGATGTCCGTCGTCCGTCGTGCGTCGTCTGTCGTCCGTCGTCAACATTTACCTTGTGGACACTCTAGAAGCCACATTTCTTACTCAATTGACCTGAAAATTAGTCAGAATATTTGTCTTGATGAAATCTCGGATGGGTTCGAATTTGGGTCACCTGGGGTCATAAACTAGGTACTAGTTCAAATTAAAGAATACCTTGTGGACACTCTAGAGGCCACATTTCTTGCTCAGTTGACCTGAAAATTAGTGAGAATATTTGTCTTGATGAAATATTGGATGAGTTCGAATTTTGGTCACCTGGGGTCATAAACTAGGTCACTAGGTCAAATTAAAAAAATACCTTGTGGACACTCCAGAGGCCACATTTCTAACTCAATTTACCTGAAAATTGGTCAGAATGTTTGTCCTGATGAAATCTCGGATAGGTTTGAATTTGGGTCACCCGGGGTCATAAATTAGGTCACTAGGTCAAATTAAAGAAATACCTTGTGGGCACTCTAGAGGCCATATTTTTTGCTTAATTGACCTGAAAATTGGTCAGAATGTTTGTCTGGATAAAATCTCGAATGGGTTCGAATTTGGGTCACCTGGGTTTCATAAACTAAGTCACTCGGTCAAATTAAAGTAATAGCTTGTGGGCACTCAAGAGGCCCATTTCTTACTCAATTGACCTGAAAATTGGTCAGAATGTTTGGTATGATGAAATCTTGGATAAGTTCAGATTTGGGTCACCTGGGGTCATAAACTAGGTCACTAGGTCAAATTAAAGAAATACCTTGTGGGCACTCTAGAGGCCACATTTCTTACTCAGTTGACTTGAAAATTGGTCAGAATGTTTGCCTTGATAAAATCCACATTTCTTACTCAATTGACCTGAAAATTGATCAGAATGTTTGGTATGATGAAATCTTAGATAAGTTAAAATTTGGGTCACCTGGGGTCATAAACAAGGTCACTAGGTCAAATTAAAGAAATACCTTAATGGGCACTCTAGAGGCCTTACTTCTTACTCATTTGACCTGAAAATTGGTCAGAATGTTTGTCTTGATGAAATCCCAGATGAGTTTGAATTCGGGTCACCTGGGGTCATAAACTAGGTCTATGGTCAAATTAAAGAAATGCCTTGTGGACACTCAAGAGGCCAAATTTCTTTCTCAATTGACCTGAAAATTGGTCAGAATGTTTATCGGGATAAAATCTCGAATGAGTTTGAATTTGGGTCACTTGGGGTCATAAACTAGGTCACTGGGTCAAATTAAAGAAATATCTTGTAGGCACTCTAGAGACCACAGTTTTAGCTGAATTGACTTGAAAATTGGTCAGAATGTTTGTCTTGATAAAATCTCGGATGAGTTCGAATTCGGGTCAACTTGGATCATAAACTAGGTCACTAGGTCAAATTAAAGAAATACCTTGTGGGCACTCTAGAGGCCATATGTTCTGCTCAATTGACTTGAAAATTCTTGAGAATATTTGTCCTAATTAAATCTCGGATTACTTTGAAATCAGGTCACCTTGGGTCATAAACTAGATCACTAGGTCAAATCAAAGAAATACCTTGTGGACACTCTAGAGGCCACATTTCTTACTCAATTGACCTGAAAATTGGTCAGAATGTTTGTCTTGATCAAATCTGGATTGAGTTTCAATTTAGGTCACCTAGGGTCATAAACTAGGTCACTAAGTCAAATTAAAGAAGTCTGTTGAGGGCAATCTAGAGGCCACATTGCTCACTTAATTGACTTGAAAATTGGTCAGAATGTTTGTTATGATGAAATCTCAGATGAGTTTGAAATTTGGTTACTTGGGGTCATAAACTAGGTCAAATCAAATAAACGCCTTGTGGACACTCTAGAGGCCATATTTCTTACTCAATTGACCTGAATGTTTGTCTTGATAAAATCTCGCATGAGTTCGAATTTGAGCCACCTGGGATCACAAACTAGGTCACTAGGTCAAATTAAAGAAATACCTCGTGGGCACTCTAGAGGCCACATTCTTTGCTCAATGACTTGAAAATTGGTCAGATTCTTTGTCTTGATAAAATCTCGGATGAGTTCGAATTTGGGACACCTTGGGTCATAAACTAGGTTACTAGGTCAAATTAAAGAAATACATGTACTTTGTGGACACTCTAGAGGCCACATTTCATACTCAATTGACCTGAAAATTGGTCAGAATGTTTGTCCTGATGAATTTCCGGATGAGTTTGAATTTGGGTCACGTAGGGTCATAAACTAGGTCTCACTAGATCAACTTACAAAAATTCGTTTTGTGCACTCTAGAGGCTACAATTATTACTGAATTGACCTGAAAATTGATCAGCCTGTTTGTCTTGATAAATTCGTGGATGAGTTCAAAATTGAGTCACATAGGGTCATAAACTAGGTCACTAGGTCAAATTTAAAGAAATATCTTGTGGGCACTCTAGCGGCCACAATTTTTGCTCAACTGACCTGAAAATTGGTCAGCATGTTTGTCTTTGTGATATCTCGGATGAGTTCAAAATTGGGTAACATAGATTCAAAAAGAACGTCACTTGGTCACAAGAAGTACTGTGTGGGCACTCTAGAGGCCACAATTGTAGCTACCTGAAAATTGGTTTACATGTTTTACTTGATCATATCTCGGATCAATCATAAATTGGGTTTCATAGGGTCATAAACTAGGTCACTAGCTCAAATTCAAGAAATGTATTGTGGGCGTTCTAGACGCCACAATTTTTGCTCAACTGACATGAAAATTTGTCAGCATGTTTGACTTGATGATATCTTGAATGGGTTTGAAATTGGGTCACATAGGGTCATAATCTAGGTCACTAAGTCAAATAACAGAAATACCTTGTGGGCACTCTAGAGGCCGCAATTCTTGCCCAATTCACATGAACCTTGGTTAACAAGTTTGTCTTGATATCTTGGATGAGTTTGAAATATGGTCACATAGGGTCAAAAACTAGGTCACTATGTCGAATTGAAGAAATACATTTTGGACACTCCAGAGGCCACATTTTCAGCTCAATTGACCTGACCATTGGTCAGGATGTTCTTAATAATATCTCAGATGAGTTTTAAATTGGGTCATTATGACCCTGGGGTACAATTTCGCCTATTGACTCAGGTGAGCGATCCAGGGCCATCATGGCCCTCTTGTTTAATCATTATCTGACACTGGTATTCAAATTGAATTCGTTTTTATTTAGTCATTTCTTTGACAACAGAGTATTTCTATTTCTTAATTAAAGTTATGAACAACAAATGTTTACTTGCATGGATCAAGGAAGAAAGTAAAGACTGTGAATTTTCAGAGATTTAAGTTTGTAGATCGCAATCTTTGTAAATATTTGTTTGTAAAGAGTTTTATGTTGCTTTCCACAGCATGTTAGCTTACTTATTGTTTTGAACATCTTTATTAGTAACGCTTTAACCTGCACTAGCCTGTGTCTACTGTGTGCCTTGCTCAAGGATAGTCATACACGACTCTAAATGCAATCAGGGGTTGAAACAGGATTTCCAGAGAACAAACCCTTTGCCTTGACCAAATAGCTGCAGTCTGCATATCATCCTATGGATACAATACAGTCACCCACAAAATCAAATCTGCAGAAAAAAAATATTTCAGCAATTCTCAAGTCCTTGCCATTACTTTGCCACAAATCTACACATAACAATCAATTCATCGATCATACTGATATGTTTTTTTATGACTATGCAGCTAATTGCAGCTAACGGATTCGCCATGATAAAATAAACTTAAATTTGTTGAAAGCAGAATTAAACCTGGCGTGTTAAAAAGGCATAACAGCAGATTTTGTTTTAAGACGATAAAAAAATCTTTCCAAATTGATAAGCAATATCATTCTACAGAAAGAGGCCTATAACTCTTTTCCACATAATAAATTTTGGACTTTTCCAAATTCAAAACATCTGCAAATGACAAATTTAGAATTGGTGCAAAAATATAACATACTTAAGTTCTCCGATAGGCTGGAAAACATTGTGGAAAAAGGAGAAAATGCTGGTCACCAGCATTTTCCCCCTTTCCCTCAATGTTTTCAGACCTTTCTCCTACAGGGTCGTTAAAACTCATGACTGTGTGGTAAAGGGTTAAATTTAAATATCATTTCTAGAGAAAATACCAAAAGGAATATCCCATTTTTTGAAAATATTTTAACTGTTAACAGGGTAGTTCTAAGTACATTAAAACATGCATGACAGATACCATAGATTGGATAATAAAGATTAGTTCAGTCAATGAAGGCATTCTCTAGAGGCAGTCATTCTAACCCTAAAGCAGATGTAGATCTCAATGAGAATCGAATTTCGCTAATTTCTGTTCAGAATAAAAGACACGCTAATCAATCCGTCAATATCTACGTAGATAATCAAAATTAAGAGTTTGCTCGGGCCGAGTTGACCTGGGGACGAGTTAAATACTGGCCGAGTTGTTTCGCTACTTTACTGAACAAGATAAGATAGATAGATAGATACACAGATGGATAGATAGATTTTAAAAATCAGGGCAAACGTACTAATGAAACATGAACAAAGTATTCATTGGCAAGAGCGCGAAAAAACGTTTAGGAAAATATCGATTGGCTCACCCGAAATGGTTCAGCTACTAATTAATTCCCGTAACGTTCATTTATGTATTCGGAAGTATCCGTACCTCGGACAGATACGGAAAACCCCGAATTCCTTCGTATTTGACCAGATCTCGCGAGGGTCTCGTTTGTAGGCTGGAACGCTTTTTCAAATCACGTGATGGTCAACGTTGTCGGAAATCATAGGGTAGAAACGCTCTTAGTACCAGTCTTTGACGTCACTTCCGTCCGCCATATTTGGATTTGTTTACTTCCGGTCCACCACTTTTTCAACGGCATCAGGTATGTACATTTTTGACACAATCTCTACCAATAAGCTCTCGCTTATGCGAGGCGTCGCTTGGCGACGCCTCTTGTGCGCTGCTCGCTATTAACCAATGACAAACTTAGAGTCTCTTCTGAATTGGATCGGTGCACTGGCCGCCGCGATATAACTGAAATAATGTTGGAAAACAACGTAAAACACCATACAACCAATCAATGTGAGTTAAAGGCATCTGCAGATGACGGAGTAAACATGTTGCAAATGTTTTTTTTTTTTTTTTTAAATCTGATCTATGAAAATACTATGGAGGTAAGAGAAACTTAGCCGTTACGAGCAAAATTTTCTGCTTCTCTTAAATGTTTTTCAAAACGCATTTAAATGTGTCTTCCCACTTCGCCCCTTTCCAAGTCGCCCTTTCCCATTCTGCCCCAATTTATTCCCATTTCGCCTCTTTGCCATTTCGCCCCTTTCTCATTTCGCCCCTTACCAACTTGCCCCATTCCCACTTCGCTCTTTTCCTATGTCGCCCCTTTCTCAAGTCGACCCCTTCCCATCTGGACCCTTCCTGATTCACCCCTTCCAATTTCACCCCTTTCCTGTTTTGCCACTTCCCCACTTTGCCCTTTTCCCGTTTCGCCCTTTTCCTATTTTGCCCTTTCCTCTTTCGTCAATTTCCCATTTTGCCCCTGTTCCATTATGCTACATAAAAATTACTTATCATTTACCGTCTGGTCACTTCAGTTTTTCAGGGTCAGGAGGGAAGTTTTCTTTTTCATTTTTCAGTGGATTAAGGCAAAAATACCGATCCAAGTCGAATAGAAATTGCATAAAAAATTCTCAAATTTCAAAAAATGGAGAGGCTTTAAAAAAGAATCATTAGGAAATGCATTATGAAAATTTTGGAATTTGTAAAGGGCTTTACAGGCTGGGAGGGGACGCCAAACAATTTTTTTTTTTTTTTTTTTGTGTGTGTGCTCCTTGTCAAGTTAAATATCCAGTGTATCCAGAGTCCTATATTCAACAGGGTGACCGACAAAAATTTTCCTCGCACAACAGAACTTCTATGATGTGTTGGTTGTGGGAGGGAAACGTTTCTCTAGGCCACCCTGTACTGTCGAGGGTGTTTGTTTTCAAGAGGTCTTAGGTATTGGCTGACTTTCCCTAATGTTACTGTGACTTCAAAAAAGAACTAAATTTTAAGTGTTAAAAGATGCTTTATTTTAGACTCGGAAATAACACTAACAATCAACACCAAAATTCAACTACTTTTGTAATCTCTCTTCAAATAAAACTAAGTAAAAAAGAAAAAAAGATTTGTACCTGACTCACTGACTGTGCTTCATTTGTGTGTATTACAAGAAAACAAGAACTGGTCATTATAAAAATACGGGAGCTGAATTTTAAATACAACAATATGATAATAACAGAAAAAGTCACTTGAAATTTGCACCCCCCTCCTGCACATGAACATACATGTACGCATGGTATCCCCTGAGATATGATTCGATTTGCAAATGTAAATGCAATTACATGAACATGTAATAAAAACAAACATCATGGTTCAACAACCAAATCCGAAAACCATTAGCAGCAAAACTTGCATGACATACATGTAGACCAATTACTAGTACCATGTTGTAGTACATACTAAGAAAAAATGTGAGGCACCCCAAAAGAAATCTGATTGCACAGTTGTCTGAACCAATTTCCCTCTTGAACCCCACTCGCCCGACTCAGGCTTTCTCCTTCTATCCCTGGTCCGATGAGATGAAATGTTTACATGTGGTACTAAATTACAGATCGATCCACGTTAGAGGGAAACATTAATACAGTTTTGAGCAACAAAAAATGTTGCATTGGGTCCAAATGGAGGATTTGTTAAAACTTGTTGTCTACAACAAGTGAGATACAGCATCCACATAACTCATCACGTTTCTCTGTCCGTTTTGATATTGGGGCTTCAAGTTGTTTAGCCGACTGTCGACCCTCACGTATGCTAAGCGCCTAGGATTTGGCACCCCACCAGCTTCCAATCTTTGCAGCACTGCCCGTTGGAACAACTCTTCCTTTCTCAGCCAGAAGAGGAACTCCGAGATATTTGGATGAGCCTTGCCAAGGTAGAGGTTCGCCTTGTGATGCCACCCTTCCAACGCATTGGTAGTTCTAGACTCAGTAATGCGGTCGTACTGGTTCCGAACGTTCTTCTCGAATTTTGCTCCATCACCAATCCAAGTGTTTTCAAAATACTCTTGAAACTCTGGTATCTCTGGATTTGCCGGAGCATCGGCAATGATGTTGCCCCACACGAAGTCGAGTTGATCAGGGGGGACAAGAGGAAGTGCAGAGGTTCTGCGCACCATTCTTCTCAAAGGACTTCCAAGATCAGCTGCTCGGTATGCTCCTGCAATACCCACAGGCTGAAGACCTCTCTGAATACATTGCCCATAATGAAAAAGACATCCTTTGATGGTGGTTTTTGGTAGTGCCTGTCGATAAGCTTGGATTGATGCCACTTCCAAATCCACCATGATGGTGTCTGGATCGAACTGCACATCATTCTCCACTGCAGCTGCCTGGATGGAGTTGACGAATCTCCCATATGTTTCCTCTGTTTTGTTTGGCAGAAGACCATACAGCAGAGGAAACATCTGTCCATACACCTTTGCATGGACCGTATAAAGCTGGGCAAACAGTGTTGGAACCGCAAAAACTGTCCCATGCATGTAGATCGTGTTCGCTCTGCAAACTTGTAACAGGCCTTCAACGCTACCGAATATTATGAGTTTCTCAGCCTCGCCTTCATTGGCAATCACGAAGTTTTGTTGGTCCGCAGTTTGTGACCATTCTCCCTCCAGGACGATGTCTTCTCTTCTCTCTGGCAGGATTGGGAATCTCTGTGCACGTCTCCTGTATGCTGACGAGGAACACCCTTGAAAATTTGGTAGAAAGCCAGCAACTTCATCAGCTACACCTGCTTGTTGAGCTGCAGTGACTTCTTCCTGATAGATGCGTGGTATTGGCGTCAACTCTTCTGAGGCCCTTCGGTTAACGCCCCTTATTATTTGGTCAGCTGCAATCTTCGCTGCCATTGGTTCATGATTGTGGTCAGTCAGATGGACTAACCTGGAATAAAAGAAAACTTTTTCAGCTGCGTGCTCCGGATTTTCGGCCCATGGGTAATGGCTCTGTCACACCTCGGTATAACTGCTGAAGCTTCATTAAAATCGTGGCAAATTGAAATTAGTGAAATAATGCAGCAGTGAATTTTATTTAGTGACTCAAAGTTAGGCATACTGGTACAAACGACATTTTTTATTCGGGAAATGTGTGAATACTAGGTACTTTTAGGTTTGGTTACTGCCTGAGCCTAAAGCTTCAAGAAAATCTGAGTTCTTGCGCGCACAGAGCCCCAAACACACATGTATCATCAAGGATTTTTGACACTTTGACTGTCTTATAATAGGCCATAAGAGGTCTTTGGCGTTTACCTGTTAGCAGCATCCGTGTGGGCCCGGGCTTTGCAGTTTTCAGTTACACATTTCCAATAGCTGATGATGTTTGTGGAAGCGGAATTTGAATTTCTGGTCAACAGCCAGGCTTTCTCTCCCCCCCCCCCCCCCCCCCCCCTCCCCCTCCGGCTTGTTTGAATGAACTCACTTTCATTCTCCAAGATGCCTGCTAGCAAGCCATGTGCTTGTGGGCCACTTCAGTTCACTGATTCTCTGACTGCAGATTCTACGAAACAGTCCAGTTCAGCTGAATTAGTTCAGTGAATCGATATTCAAGGAAACTGATCTGATTAAATCACTTGTTTAGTGAAAGTCACAGAAAAGGGCGAATTGGGAAGGGGCCAAACAGGAAAGGAGCGAATTGGGAAAGGGACCAAATGGAAAAGGGGCAAAATGGGAAAGTGGCGAAATAGGAAAGTGGCAAAGTAGAAAAGGGGCGAAATAGGTAAGGGACAAAGTGGGAATGGGCAAATTGGGAAGAGGCAAAACAAGAAGGGGCGAAATGGGAATAAATTGGGGCGAAATGGGAAGGGGCAAATTGAGAAGGGGCGAACTGGGAATAAATCCATTTAGCCATGAACGTAAAACTTTTTTTCTTGTGATTACGAAAATAAGTAATGAAATCGGTATATAGTCAACATTTTCAGTTTAAATGTCATACTTTCCCATAATGTGGACAAAAAATAGCGACATCAGCGGTATAGAAAGACCATTAGTTAGTCTCTTCATCGACCAGGATGTCTTCTCATTTTAAAAATCTATGCCTTTTGAAATAAAAATGCTCAAAAAAAAAAAAAAAACCGAACGAACAAACGAACATTTTATGATAGTGAAATATGTTACATCTATATACAAACACAGTATAAGTGAAATACAAGAAAATTTTGAAACAACCGGCTGCGTTGGGCCTACATGTCACTGTAAACATAGTTATTAAATGTCAAATACGTACGAGGGTTGTCCCAAAACTCCGTGACAAATTTTATAGACGGACCATTTTTAGCGTCAGGACATTCGTTCTTACATATATCATCTACAAAGATCTTATTTCACTTTGTATGAAGTCTTTAATAAAATATTAGCTTTATTTTTACTTCAAATCTACATAATTGTTGGGGAGGTGTCATTTACCGGCGCACGTCAATTTATTCTTTTATGTTTTATCATTAACTCAAGTCATGCGCAGATATTTTCAATATTTGCTGTTGTTTCTGTTGTTTCTGTTTAATATCTCACGGACGTACTTTTCTGATACTTTGACGTCATCACAGAAAATTTGAATGTGATCCTGTAAACAACGGACAGTTTACAGACAAACAAATACGATCGAGAGAAAATAAGAAATTTGAAATCATGACGTCGGAAGATCGCGCGGCGCAGCAGACAGTTATAAAATTTTGTGCCGATCTCGGAATGACATCCTTCCAGACTATAAAACCAATGTGTCGTACTGAAAACGTTTCTCGGGCACTGGTCTGCAATGGCATGGCAGGAAAAGACGTCGTGAAAAGAAGAAAGCACGAAATGGACGACTGATTTCTATAATTGAAGAATCATGTGATTTGGTAAAGAGATGCATTTTCGCAGATCGGAGACAAACAGTCAAGAGAGATATCGTCGTCAACCGCCATGTCAAGGTCTTATATCTACAGATTACCTAAGAACAAACTAAACATACCACGCCTCTGCGCAAGATGGGTTCCATGTCTGCTATCTGGTTTGAATTTCATGGAGAATCCTTTGAGAAAAAAAAAAAAAAAAAAACGTAAACTTAACATTGACGTCGTTTTTGACGCTTGACGTGCGCCGGAGTGTGCATGGTTGTTGTGGTATTTATGCTACAATTTTCTTATTGGAAAGATTTTTGTGTGATTTTTTATCTTTATGTCTGGTTCATATGAATTAAAAACATATCTGAAAATTGCATCTGTAGCGTTTCATGTTCTTTTGTAAATTAAGTTGTCACGGAGTTTTGGGACAACCCTCGTACATAGGTGTACAAGTATGATAAGTGAAAGCCGATTACTGAATAACCTTGGAATATACAGTATTTGGCTATTGTTTTGTAAATGTAAAGAGTTGTTTAGACGGTTAGATGACTATGTAGTATCGAGTTTTAAAAAGTGTAAGTATTGAAAATGCTATCTACAGAGAGAGTTTGTACGGACCTGAAAAGCTCTGAACACACACACACACACACACACACACGTGCACGCGGTGTAGGCTGAGGACACCTGATTTTTGCAGGCAACTGAGGACACCACTTTGCCAACACTATGACCTTATAATTTCACATACATACTCCATGTTATAACTTGAACTCGTATAGCTATTGTTTTTCCTTCTAAAACCTAAGGATAAAAACACGACAATTTACGTGAAAATGGGGACATTTGCTAGACAGACACACACACACACACACACACACACACACGTGTATACTTCATACTTTATGCAGCATGTTTGACCCTTTTGCATTTTTTTACACTCTGTTCTTCCTCAGACTTAACGAATATTTATTTGTATTTTCCATTTAGATACATTGCCAACAAATATTTCTCTGCCATGTAGTAATGTATACATGTATTTCAATGACCAATGGGGAGAGCCGTAACTAAGCTTTTGAACTTGTGGCTCAGCCCATTTGCCAATTTACTTGTTTGTAATTATGAATTGTATATGTATGTAAATTATGGCAATAAAATATGTTTAAACTAGTTATGGTTGAATATGCTTAAGATTCAGGTAGAATTTATGGCTATACATGTATATAGGTATTTGAATTTGATCTTTTTGTTTATGAATTGGTTTTTGTAATCAGTTCTTCATTCAGACATGCGTAAGCTAAAATTGTCAGTTAAGTCCATCAAAAACTGGTGAGGCCACCATTCATGTACTTCTAACAACCTGTAACAATCAAAAGAACTTGAAGTAGATATATATAAGTAATTCTTGTCAATTTTCATTCCTGCATGCGAACATGCCATGCACGTATTCATTCAAGTCGCTATATCGAAAAGGCTTCTGGTCGCTTAATGAAAAACGAAAGTAGATGCAAGAAAATTCTTTTTACTTTCATAGGACCTCTGCAAACAATTTGTTTTCAACTAAAACTTATTTTTTAGGCTACACACATACTTTCTACATAGTTTTAAATCATGAATTGTCATTTCACGGCCTCTGAATGTTGAAAGTCAAATTCCTGTCTAGATGCCCGAGAAAATGCGAATTGGTCGTCAAGGCATGTCTGTTTACTGGTTGTTGTTGAAAACGATTTTAAAAGTTAATATTCTCCTGAGAAATCTGGAGAGAATATCTGTAACTGTTCAATTTGTATTTTAAGAGCATGAAATCAAAAGGGGGAAAAGCTCTCGTTTTCGTTCTAGACTTTATTCAAAAGTTTGCCTCGGGTAAATTGGTCGAAGATATAGCTAAGTTTATGTCGTACACGGAAGGTTTAAAAGATCTTTTGACAGTCAAGCAATGAAGAGGAAGAAAACAAATAGTACCTCTTAATCACTGCCAGTGCTGTACAAAAAGTAAGTTTGTTTTAACTTAAGTTTAAATGGAATATCATTCTAGAGGCTGAACTGACATTCCGGGAGCTGCATCATGTCATACGTACGACCATCGGAGCATGCGTGCGTGAATTTTAAGCATCTCTGAAGCTACTGTATGGGTCTTTTCAGAATTAATGAGGGAGTAGGGAATCGTGGCCGAGTCGTATAGATACGAACTCTGAAAGAGTTTAGAATTCTGGTTGCCATGGCAACATAACAATATAAATGGAAAAAACTTAAAAATGCACCCCCTCAAATATCGCACATTAATTATATGCTCACTAGCCCAATAATCCTCTGGTGAACCTCTTCCTAATTTTTACCTAATTTTTTATTGATAGAGAAAACAGGGCTGATATTGCTTTAACTTATAATTTATACTCATAATGACAAGATAAAAACAGTTAATCCTATAAATTGTCTAAGGGAAATAACTTAGATTATTAAAACAAATGGTTGTAACCATTTATCTCCCCTCATTATGATTAGCCTCTGTATCTACTGGGTTGTGTTCGTTAACCCTGTACCACGCAATCAAGAATGTTAATGACCCTGAGGGAAAAAGCTTTTGAAACCATTGTAGACAAAGGAGAAAATGCTGGTTACCAGCATTTTCTTCTTTTGCCAAAATGTTTTCCACCCAATGAAAGACAAATTTCTTATTTTGAGTTGCATCAAATTTGTTGTCTGCAAATGATTTCGATTTGAACAAGTCTAAAATTTTGTCGAGTTAATCCAAAGATTTCTGGATGTGGTAGATGAGTAGATTTTCAGCCATTGCAGTTTATTTTAGCATCAAGCAGTGTTTCTATTTTGTCATGAACTTTTGGGGTCATCTGTGACTCCTAGTCTCAATAATGAGACACTGATGGTGCTTCTTATCATATTTAGACAAGTAAAATTGCATTTAGGGACATTAATCTGTACAACTGTTGACTCCCTGTTTGGAATTTTGGGGATCACACAGAAATTTTAAGGGACATGGTCTTTTTTTCTTCATGTTCCCCTTTGTTCCTTTAGAAAACACCAAACAAGCCCAATACCCATTTTCAGTCTATAATGAAACCCACATTAACCCTATACCAGACGACAAAATTTTAGCCTTATCCAAATTGAAAGCATTTGCAGACAAAAATTTCAGTATGGGTCAAATGGTGCAACTTTGCTTTGATAGGTTAGAAAACATTGCTGGTTACCAGCATTTTCTCCTTTTCCCACAGTGTTTTCAAAAGGCCTCTTTTTTAAGGTTGTTAAAAGTCGGGATTGTGTGGTAAAGGGTGAAGTGCATTACCAAGGTTTTATCTACAGAGAATGGCTTGGCAAAGTGGACAGTGTAGATCTTGTACTGCACACAAGGTGCAGTCTGTTCTTGATCCACAATGGCTGTAAAGGTAACAAAAGGGGTCAAAGAGTGGTGCATAACCCTTTACCCAACAATCCCAACTTTCAATGACCCTTAAGAAAAGCCCTTTTAAAAAAAACATTGTGGGAAAAAGAGAATATGCTGGTAAACAGCATTTTTTGCTTTTCCCACATTAATTTCTACCCTCCACAATAAAAAATTAACTCTTTACCAAACGACAAAATTTTATACTGGTCCAAATTAAAAGCATTTGCAGACAACAAATAACATGTTGCTCAAAAATTTAAATTTGATTTGTGAAGGGTAGAAAACATTGTGGGAAAAGGAGAAAATGCTGATTACCAGCATTTTCTCCTTTTCCTACGTTTTCAAAGGGCATTTTCTTTAGGGCCGTTAAAAGTCGGGATTGTGTGGTAGAGGGCTTTAAAGTTTTGAGCCAAATTTGAGTTGTCGTCTGCAAATGCTTTCAATTTGGACACGATTAAACTTTGCCCTTTGGTAAAGAATTAAAGGGTTAAAGACGGTGCAAAACTGGATTGTTCTGTATGAACATTGCTCTGGCAAAAAGGGGGTTTAATGCATTTTGTTGCAGCATTATACTAAGCAAGACATCACATATTTGTGGATCCGTAAAATCTGTTTTGTCTAACATTGAATGAACTGATTCATGAAGTAGAATGGTCCTTGAACATGCATAGAATTCACAATTTAATCCTTTCCCAAATGACAAATTTTGGACTGGTCCAAATTGAAAGAGTTTGCAAACGATAATTTTAAATTTGATGAAAATGGCAGAAAGTTCTCAAATAGGGTATAAAACACTGTGGGAAAAGGAGAAATTACTCGTTACGAGCAATTTCTCCTTTTCCCACAGTGTTTTCAAAAGACTTGTACTGCAGACACCTGAAAACCAGGGCTTGTTTGGGAAAGGGTTAAGCAAAAGGTTTCGACCCATGTCAGTTTGCAGGGACTGCACAGGCTGACATGGGTAGATACTTTTTAACAGACGCATTAAACCACCAGTCCTATTCACAGAGCATTGCCTATAATTATGAACTTGTTCCAAAACTTTTATGTATACATGTGATACCAGTACCTAAAAAAATCAGGTATTTTCCATATTTGTTTTGTTCTTTATCCCTGAGGAAGCTGAATGGCAAAATTTCAGATAAAAAAATTAGTATATTTTCATGTTGGTGTTGTTATTTTAACCCTTTCCCAAACAAGCCCTGGTTTTCACGTGTCTGCAGTACAAGTCTTTTGAAAAAACTGTGGGAAAAGGAGAAATTGCTCGTAACGAGCAATTTCTCCTTTTCCCACAGTGTTTTCTCCCCTTTTTCATAACTCTCTGCCATTTTCATCAAATTTAAAATTGTCGTCTGTAAACTTTCAATTTGGACCAGTCCAAAATTTGTTGTCTCGTAAAGGGTTAATACAGCAGTACTTTGATAATCTGCGCTCCTATGGTCTTTAAAGGATATTATATCGAGAGAATTACATTGTGTAATATTCCTGTTTTTTGATAATATGAGTTATTGTTTCACATAGGAAGAAAGTCACTTTAATATCCCGTTCTTGTATTTTTTTTTTGCAAGGTCAGTAGTGTTATTTTTATAATATCCTGCAATCTGCCCATTTGAATTTGCACCCCCCAATATTTAAAGGATATTCTTTTGCTTAACCCTTTAACACATAATCACGAGTTTTAACGACCCTGAGCAAGACCCCTTTTGAAAACATTGTGGGAAAAGGAGAACATCCTGATACTGGTAACCAGCATTTTCCCCTCCTACACTATTTTCTACCCTATCAATGGCAGAAGTTATCTTTGAGCTACACTTATTTTGTTGTCCGCAACAACAGCTTTCAGTTTGTTTGAGTCTTAGATTTTAATAAAATGAAATAAATAACATGCAGGGAGGTGGTGAATAAGAACCTCTCAAATGTCTCATTATCAACACCTCATCACCAGATCATTGTCAAGTCCTTCTCAAGAGTATGAATACCCTTTAGTGCTATTTATTGCAAGGTGTAAAACTTACACTTTATTGCAGAGAGGCTGTTGCAAAAAATTTATCTCTGTGAAAAGTGTAGATCAATCCAAAGGTGAGAAAATATTGTGCTTGAATTAGCAATCAATTTAAAGAAGCAAGATGATGACAGGGACTGACACACATACTTAAATTACCGGATTGTCGAGACTCAAAATAAGCTATTTGATGTTTGGTGCGTAATGTTCAAAGTGATGTGGGCTACGGAAATTTCTCAAGAATCCTGGGTCCTGGAATTTGAGACTTGCACTATCAAGGTGTTACTGTATTTTAAAAACTTTAGCATTCTTTTCAGATGTTTTTCAACCACAAAATCTTTGGAAATATACAGAAAATACTGTTTGTGAGACTTGATCTATATTTGGTGTCAGTTTAATAATCCTTTGTTTTAACAACCCTGAGGATGGAACCTTTAGAAAACATTGTGGGTAGAAGGAGATCATGCTGGTAACCAGCATGTTCTCTTTTTCCCACAATTTTTTCTACCCTGTCAGAGAATTTATGTTCATGTGTTTCACTGTTGAATTTGTCGTCTGCTGAGGCAAGCTTTCTTAAGAGTCCAAATTTTGTGTTTGGAAACAAGCTAATGGACCTTTGTTTTCATTCACATCATCTTGGTCTGCGAAAAATATGACATTTTTGGCTTAGCTTATCCCTTTACCACACAAGTCTTCTGAAAGCATTGTGGGAAAAGGAGAAAATGCTGGTATACAATCAGCATGTTCTCTTTTTCCCATTATGTCTTAAACCCTTCTACAGATAAACAAATTTAAATTAGTCACATTTATTTTAATTGTGGTCTGGAAACACTTTGAATTTAGACTAATCTAAAATTTTGTTGTTGGGTAAAATTGATACTGATTCTTGTTTATTAATGTCTCTATCTATGCTATGAATTTATGTTGTAATGCAGGTTCACCTTAATGAATCAATAGAATGGAAATTTTGTTTCCAAACCCAGTACACTGGGGGTGCAGCCTAAATTTTCTGTGAAATTGGGTAAAAAAGGTATTTTGGTTAAAAAATAAACAAACATTAATTAAAATTTAAATGGGTTTTGCATGCAGGACAAAAAGTAGTTATTCGGGGTTTATAAATTTCCATGTTGGATACTGTAAATGCCGAAAATATATTGATGCTTCTTGGTGTTAACCCTTTACCAGACGACAAAATTTTAGCCTTGTCAAAATTGAAAGCATTTGCAGACAACAATTTCTTTCTGGCTCAAATGGTGCAATGTTTCGTTGATAGGGTAGAGAACATTGTGGGAAAAGGAGAAAATGCTGGCTACCAGCATTTTCTCCTTTTCCCGCAATGTTTTCAAAAGGCTTCTTTCCCAGGGTCATTAAAAGGTGGCATTGTGCCGTAAAGGGTTAAACCCTTCAACAAATATTCAAAACTATCCCAAGAAAGTGGACTTTTGAAAACAACTTGAGAACCAGAATATTTTTCTTTTCCCACAATTTTTTCTTACCAATCAATCATTTGAGATGCCTCAAATTTACCAATTCAATTAACCCTTTCCCAAACGACAAATTTTAGACTGGTCCAAATTCAAAGAGTTTGCAGATGACAATTTGAAATTTGATGAAAATGGCAGAAAGTTCTCAAAAAGGGTAGAAAACACTGTGGGAAAAGGAGAAATTGCTCGTTACGAGCAATTTTTCCTTTTCCCACAGTGTTTTCAAAAGACTTGTACTGCAGACACGTGAAAACCAGGGCTTGTTTGGGAAAGGGTTAAGACATGACACACTGTTGAACACTTTGTCATTTGGTAAAGGATTAAAGGGGGCTATTCAGGTTTTAATAACTTGCATCAATTTTGTAGGATTTGTCTCCTTTTCCCAGAGTGTTTTCTTCCCTGTCAAAGACAGAAACTATCATTTGAGCTACATTTAATGTCATATGCAAATGCTTTCAATTTAAATCAGTCCAAAATTTTGTTGTTTGGTAAAGAGTTAATAACAGATAGTGGATGATGTAGATTAAAACCAGACTGCTTGTTTTGTGTAGTATGATCTTGATCTACCTTGTCTGCAAAAGCTACTCAAGTCACCATTTTTAGAGGCAGAGTTAACCCTTTACCACCCAATCTCGACTTTTAACGACCCTCAGGAAGAAGTCTTTTGAAAACAATGTGGGAAAAGGAGAAAATGCTGGTAACCAGCATTTTCTCCTTTTCCCACAATGTTTTCTACTCTTCCCAAAACAAACTTCAATTTTTGAGTCACATTTATTTTGTCGTCTGCAAAAGATTTCAATTTGGATGAGTCTAAAATTTTGTTGTGTGGTAAAGGGTTAATCGCATGGACAGTTTCGGATAAATTACACTTTTTTTTAGTTTAGTTTCACTGTCATGTATACTCCCATAATTATACCTATTTACATCTTGCTGTGATGCCTATCGATTCAAAGTACAAGATTGGCACAATTTCAATTTATTAGCTCAGCTATTTTCAATGAAAACGATGACATATTTTAGTAGCCCTGGCGTCGTCTGCAACATTGTTGTGGAAAAACTTTGACATTTTATAATATTGTTCTCTGTTATTGCTGAACATATCTGCTTCAAACTTGGACAAGTTGTTAGCAACATATACCACAAGCGCAAGTGACCATCAAACTTTTTTTGACGCGTACAGCGATGCCCCTTTCTCAGTGTAGAACTTTCATTGAAAATCAAGCAACTGCAGCCAAACATTGGCACCCAAAGCAGTGCTCATGTTGTCTTTTTCATTGTTTTTCATCAGTTTGGTACTCTATGTTACATGGCTTCATGGTTTTCATTGAAAGTTAGCTTGACAAAATTTAATGAGTATCACTAATACATTGTTATACAAATGATGACCAAGGGTTGACCTTTGATCTGATTTTAGAAAGGTCAGGCTTTTGGCTAATTTGGGCTTTGGTGTTGTTAATGGGAATCTTTGGAGATTTTCTGGTTTGGAATCAGAAGGCCTAAAGCTTTTAGATTTTCTGTACGAGCTGGGCTCTGTGAGAAGGGTTTGATTGCATCTTCATACATGCATTATTCCAATTTGTATGGTGTTGAATGCTGTGTTCAACATTATTTGATTGATAATGAGGTGGCTAGTGCACCTATCTATGCTTTCCTGGAGTTTCTTTTTCTAATTCTTGACACAATATTCTTCCTAAGCCACTACCTACATAACCACTGTTGAGACAATAATCAGGTGTGAGAGAGGAGTGAATCCTTTTGCAATGACTTTGATTAATCCTCAGGAAGAAATTGGCTGAGCTTGAGATTTATATCGGAGACCTCCTGGTCTCAAGTTATGTATGCTTGCAACTGCACTACAAGGGTTGGATCATTATACCAAGCAAGTCCTTGAATAAAATGGGTCCAGTCTGCCTTAAAACCAGCAGAGTCATGAGGGAGAACTATCCTGACATGCAGAAAATTTAACCACAACGACCATTATCCTTCCCAGTCTGCAGGTTCAGATGTGGGTCAATACTTTTTTGCATATGTGTTAAAATATCTTTTCATAATAATAATAATATGAAACAATGTCACATGATATTCCTTCAGAACTCCCAGTCTCTCTTTCCCACCAATGTTTACCCTTTCTTAGACAAACAAATTCAGAGTTTTCCTGACGATTTGATCAATTGAATGGTGTTTTATGCTTTCAACATTGTTTTAGTCATATCGCAAGAACAGCTCACATTTTTGTGCCTGGTTCACAAGCACTAGGCTAGGGCTCTGATGTGTCTTACCCAAGTACTCTCCCGCGAAAAACCCAGTGTTTCCAGTGAGACTACAATGCGGGGTCTCCAGGTTACAAGTCCTATACTTTACCTCAGAGCCACAAAGAAACCCTGAAGGTGGTGTAAAATAACCTCCATTTGAGGAAGTCCAGTGACAGCCCTGCACAACTCATATCATCTGAGTTGCATGCAATTTGTTGTCTGCAACAAAGCCATTGTTTGCACCTATCAAACGTTCCTTTTTTTACAATATTTTCAAATGTTTTCTACAGTAGGGCAGCGAGTTCTTACATGGCTCAATGGTTAGGATGGTGTATCCATAATCACAGGCCTTTGAAGCTCCACTGGTTTATCACGGATCACTAAAATTTTCCTTGGTCGAACATCGAACGCTTATATAGGGACAATTTTGCATCGCCTGTATATATAATGGAATATATAATATAATATAAATAGCACATTGGTGACTGCCTCTATGTTTTATATACTATATAGGATATAGAGGTAGTAGCCAATGTGCTATTTATAGTAACGGTGTTCGATAATGAAAAATTCCTTATCCAGTGATAGACCAAAAGAGTTTCTGTGGCCAAAGCTATAATTAAAAGGTCCTTACCTAGATGCTCACCTAGGCTATTGAGTTTTTTACTGAGAGTCTTTGTTGACAAATCACTTCAAAACCCGGCCCGTACTGCTTAAATTTATGTATGTTTATCGAAGCTTTCACAGTTATCTGATTGAAAAGTTATCCGCTTGAAAAGTTGTTGAAAATGTCAAAATTTCTTGGTAATGAGTCAAAGAAGACCAGTCTAAAAAGAGTTAAGGAAGAACAATCAAAGATGAGTGATACTTTTGCTAAAGGGGGTTTAATGCACGTCCGCGATGCATTATTCCAAGTAAATCATTACATAATTATGGGTCCATAAAGTCCATTTTTGTCTAAATAAATAGACTGAATCATGCAGTAGAATGGTTCTTAGAGATGCAGATTATTGACAAATAGCAAAAAGTATTGACCCATGTCAGCTGATATGACTTGATACTTTTTGCAGATGCATTAACCCCCCCTTCTCACAGAGCACGATCCAAATGTATTGTAAGCGGGTGAAAAATGGTTCCATTTTTGCTATGATTTAAAGTCATGGTCTCCTATTTGCTTTTCCTGATATTTTTCAGATAATCAAGCATGGCAGCCCTACATAAATCTGATCCAATTGATGTAGGTAGTGAATCGGCTGATGGTGATGCACTATTGCAGAGAAAAGCAGATAGAAGCAGTGAATCGGCTGATGGTGATGAACTATTGCAGAGAAAAGCAGATAGAATCATAAGAATTTTAAGCCAAGTAGCTGAATGTCTTGATGAATTTGAGATGGAGGACATGAATGCAATTGTTTTGGAGGTTTTAGAAGTATCCAAACAGAAAGATACTGAAGACAAAAGGGAGATATTGATAAAGTTGTATATGGGCTTTTTGGGGGTTGTTGAATTCTGTTCTGGAATATCTGTAAAATTAATCAATCAAGCTATTATCTCTTTTCAAATGATTGAACAAGATGCGGTGGGTTTAGGTAGCCTGGTTTATGATATGTACATGGAGATGATCCTTGTAGAATATCCATCCTTGGGTATTGACATGGACCTGACGCCAGATTTGCTGCGAGCCTATTTTAGACTGCTAACAGAAGGATATGAAGAAATTTGTCACATTCGTTTAATGGTTGTTGGAATGTACGGTGTTGGAAAAACTACGCTTATTAGAAGACTGTGCAATCAGGATGCTAATGATGTTTGCAGCACTGTGGGCATTGACATTCTTACAAATTCCTGTGAAATTAACGATGATGGGGACTGGGAAATAAGTAAAAAGGATGAAAAAGATAGATTCTATAATGAAAGACTTCAAGAGCTGGTGAATAGATATGGCAAGAGGACACAGACTCAAAACTTAGACTCTTCATTTTCAGAACCAGAACCAAGCACAGAGACAAGTACAACAATAAGTACAACAACAACAACTTCACTAGGTACAGCAGTATCGACAGAGTATGAAACAGAGAAAGAAACTTTCAAAAAGAAAGTTGATGAAAACAGAGATCAGAGTGATAAAACTTTTTTCCCGGACTTGGAAAACGTTGCCAAAGAAAAGAAGATTCTTAAAAGAAAACCAACTGTATCAATTTGGGATTTTGCAGGCCAGTCTGTCTACTATTCAACCCACCACCTTTTTCTTAATGCCAGGTCTACTTATCTAGTTGTTCTTGATATAAGCAAAAAGTTAAATGACAAAGTGAATGAAAAGAATCCTATATTAGAAAGCACGAAAGAGGGTTACACCTGTCATGATGCCTTTAAGTTTTGGATGAAGAGTATTTACATTTATACAGAGCAGAAAAAGAGGAAGACAACCCCGCCAGGCGATGGCAGAATACAGTTTCCCTCATACAAACCAACAATTATCCTCATCGGGACTCACAAAGATGCTTTGACACCTGGTGACTTAAATGGAAAAACTCCTGATGAGTATGCAGATGATTATTTCTTTGAAGCCTTGAAGTGCTTTATTGATACACCTATTTTAGATCTTGTACATGAGAAGAAATTTGTGATCAGTAAACATGATGAAGCAGAAGAATTTCTGAGCATCAAAAAGGAAATATTGAAGATCGCTAAGGGTTCACCAGTCTGGCGTGAAAAAGTTCCTGCCAACTTCATTCTGTTGGAAAAAGCAGTGCATGATAGGAAGAATGATGGGGACCAATTGATGTATTTTGAGAACCTTCTGAAAGTGAATGAGAATTCAGATCTTCCAATGCAGGAAATAGATGATATCAAAACATTTCTTGCATTTCAAAATGCCTTTGGAGTTGTCATGTATTACGAACAAGACTATTTAGATCAGATGATCATTCTCAACCCACAGTGGATCATTGATATTTTCAGAATCTTTATAACACATCAGAATGTAAAGCAACGGGCAATTCTTGAGCAGTATGGAAAACTTGAGGAAGCTTTTATTTTTGAGCAGCTGGAAAAAAAAGAATTGTCTAACATGAAAGACGAGATAGTCAGGTGCATGGAATATTTAAATGTCATGGTTAGGCCAATAGCATCAGTAAAGAATGAAGCTCTAGAAACTAGACCCGTGTCTCAAGAGAGGATGACAACACCTTTCTTTCAAAAGTATTGTGTTGACAAGCAAGTGGAGAATTTCTATATCATGCCTTCTGAGCTTAAACCAATACCTGAAAATGAAGAATTTGAAAAGGTCTTTGCAGACTGTGGAAAATGTGGGCAGCCACCAACACTGTGCATTTATATAAAGAAAGGTTTTTTACCTCCTTTTGTGTTTCACTGTATTATCGCCACTGTCCTAAAAGAGTGTCCAATTGCTACTGTCAAAGGTAAACTTCTGATGTTCAGGAGGCTTGCTGGATTCGAATTAAACAGCAACACTAGAATCCTTCTTATTTGGTGCATAGATAATTTTTTGTATGTCACTATTATTTTCAAGAATCATAAAGAAGGATATGAAGATAAGGTGGAATGTTGCAAAGATGTGAAAAGGGGTTTTGAGAAGTTAGTTTTAGGTGCATTCAACTTTCATGGAAGAAATGCTTTTGATGTGGATTTGTTTGAATACAGGGTGAGGTGTCCTGAATGCCCACAACAGGTCCCCTTTCAGAAACCCATAGAATCAGAACCGTACATGAATGGACTTTTGAGTGTTAAGGATATAGAATTCAGAAAGGAAATAAAGTGCACCATCTGTGACAACTTAGTAACAGAGAAGGCAGCTCTAGGATACTGGTTTGATATTAAGCCTACCAGTTCAGTCCAGGAAGAGTACCTTAAAGCTATACCAGCAGATGATATGTTGGCCGACTTAGCAGAGGAGATTGGGTCTAATCACAGACGTCTTGCACATGAACTATATATTGATGACAGAGTTTATGAAAAGATAGAATATAACTGGGGCTTTCCTCACTCAAATCTGGTATTCCATATACTGTATGAGTGGAAATCAAAGTCTAATGAAAGTCTTATGATACTGCTTGAAGCAATGAAAAGAGCAGAATGCAATACTGAAAACTTTGAGAGAATTGTCCAAGGGATTGAGACAGAAAAGACGCAACGGAAAATTGAGGACTGTATGAAAAGGCTGGACAAAGACAAGTTTGAAAAGGGTTACGAATGGGGCAGAGTAGTCAATAAACTGGCAGATTTGATAGGAGATGAGTACTGGCTTTTAGGAATTAGACTTGGTATCGAAGAGAAAAAAATGCAGAAGTTCAAATGTACACATGAGAAAGACGTTACCAAACATATAATTGAATATCTTGGAGAATGGAGGAGAAGCGATAAGGGGTTGCAAGATCTAGTTAAAGCTTTAGTGAAAAGTTCATCTGATGTCGATTCTATCACAGATGCTATTGTGAAAATATACTCAAGTTAAATATTAACAGTTGCAACACTTTACTGTGCACAGTAAAATTGTCAAGTCAGTTCCAGTCTGAATTTGTATGAATATATTACATAATCCATAATTCCTATACAGCTGAAAGTGAAACCTCTTATATGAGAGCCCTGAATTCCCAGAATCACTCACCTCAAATAGGTACATTTACCATGAATTCACATTTCGTGGTGTTGAATCCAGAACATGGTTGGAACTAGATGGATCTGGAACTATTCGAAAGTTGAACCCAGTGACGTAGTTTTTACTCGAAGTGATATTAATCAGGACTTCTATTTCAACCAGATGTCATCAAAATATTGGCAGAAAAAGTGGCTTCAGCAATAAAGCAAATTATCCTTTAGTTCTGACTCCAGATTCAAAGAGAATGATATTCTGACCAAGTTCCTGTGAAACTGGAGAAGAAATATTTCTTCCACAGTGATCGCAAGGGTTTTCTTATATTTGACCCAGTCACATAGTTTTTGATTCAGGATGTCTCTTACTCAAAAATGAATTTATCAAGGCAAACATTTTGACCTTCTATACTTTAAAGCCCAGTAGCGGCCAAGAGTGAACTATGCAGGTGTTAAAATGGATTTAAAAATCTAAATCGTACCAATTAAAAGTGTGGAAATTTTCGCGAAGATTACATCTGATATTGTATGGTCGGTCCAAATGTTTGTATTAACAGGCTGTTCTAAAAACTGATTTTAAAACTAAGTCAAAAGATACCAGGTCACTCTACCTTTTGTTTACTTTTTACCTGATTTAAAAATCTATATTTCTGCCAGGGATCCTGCATGCTCAGTGGTAAAGTGTCGGACTCGTAACCTAAATGCCCTGGGTTCAAGCCTTGCAGGAAGCACTGGGTTTTTTCGTGGGATTGTCCTCACAATGATTTACATACCTTTAAAGGAATGGTTTAAATTTAAATACAATTTAACACCTGCATTGTTAACTTTTGCCTGCTACTAGGCCTTTAATCAAGATTTGCAAGAACATGTGACCTGTAAGAGGATAAAAAGTCTGAAAATTTGCATAGCGACCTTATGTTTGAGTCGGGTTTAGCCATATTGCAATTCCTAAGACACTTTACTTTCAGTTACAATCTAGAATTTTGGAAATGCAGGATCTAGAGTGATAAGAGTTTTTGAGTGGATGTGGCTGTATACAGTTGGGGATCCTGGAATGTTAATAGTAGTAATTGATATTGTCGAAATATACAAAATCACCAAACTATGACCTGTTTCATTGGTGTAAAGTGCGCATTCAATAGCTAAAATTGTGTAAGTATTTATACATGAGCCATGCGCTGGCAAAATGGGCTTTAATGCATCTCCATGATGCATCATACCAAGCAAGTCATCACATACCGTATTTATGGAACCATTGAATCTATTTTGTCTAACAACTGGCTGAATCCTGAGGTAGAATGTTCCTTTCACAAGCAGAAGGCTAATCTGGGTCAATACTTTTTGCAGATGCATTAAATTCCTTTTTAGCTCCACTGGCCGAAGGCCAGCGGGCTTATGTCATGGCCCGGTGTCCGTCGTGCGTCAGTGCGTCCGTCCGTGCGTCAGTCCGTCCATCCGTCCGTGCGTTAACTTTTATTTCAAACATCTTCTTCTCTGAAACTACCCATCCAATTTTTATGAAACTTCCCAGAAATGATCCTGCCGTGGTCCTCTTCAGGATCTCTTGAAAGAATTTGATTCCTTCAAAAACTCTGGTTGCCATGGCAACAAAACTGAAAAATATTGGAAATCTTTAAAAATCTTCTTGTCTGAAACCATAAGGCATAGGGCTACCAAATTTGGCGTGTAGCTTTATGTAGTAGATCTCTATCATATTTCTTCAAATTATAGCCCTGGGGCCAAAATTGGCTCTGCCCCAGGGGTCACAAGTTTTACATGGGCTTACATAGTGACAACTTAAGATATCTTCTTGTACCTAGCCATAAGGCCTAGAGCTACCAAATTTTGCATTTAGCTTGATCTAGTGGGGGTCTACCAAAAGTGCCCAAATTACAGTCCTGGGGTCAATTTGGCCTCATGTGGGGGGGGGGGGGGTTCACAAGATTTACATGGGCTTATATAGGGAAAACTTTTAAATCTTGGTGTACATAGCCATAACGCTTAGGGCTACCAAATTTTGCATAATTATAGTATTATCTAGTGGACAACTACAAAAAGGCCCAAGTTACAGCCCTAGGATCAAGTTTGGCCCTGCACCAGGGGTCACAAGTTTTACATGGGTTTAGGGAGTGAAAACTTCAGAAACCGTCTTATTACTAGCCATAAGGCCAAGAACTCCCAAATTTGGCATGTTATTCTTCTAATACACATATTCCCCATGTAGTCCGACTGTAGCCCTGGGGTCAAAGTTTTATAAGGGCTTATATAGTGAAGACTTGTCGACAATCTTCTTGTTTCTAACCATAAAGCATAGGACTAACAAATTTGGCATGTTTTGAGCCTTGGGATCAAAATTTGTCCCACTCCAGGGTTCACAAATTTTAGGCTTACATAGTGGAAATTTAAGATATCTTTTTTTTATCCTTACTGTAAGGCCTAGGGCTATAAAGATTTGGCATGCAGATTCATATTGTAGACTTCTACCAAGATTGTTCCATCTTTATCATTAAAACCACTCTTCCAATTTTGACCAAACTTTACAGATATTATCTTGCCATGATGTTCTTCAGAATGTCTCCAAAGAATTAAGTTCTGTTAAAAGCTATGGTTGCTATGGCTACAAAACTGAAAAGTATCGGAAATTCTTTAAAAATCTTTTCCAAAAGCTTGTATTTACTAACTTCATTGTAGCTCATGAAAAAGATGCTGCCTTTTAGCTCCACAGGCCTAAGGCCATCAAGCTTATCGTCTCTGAAACTGCTTCACCCAATAAGTCACAAGCTTTACATAGGCTAATATAGTGAGAACTTAAAAGGTCTTGTTGTTCCTTACCTTGAGTTACAGCTGTAATAATGTATGAGTGTAATCTAAATAACCTCTTCCAAAGTTATTCAAGTTATGTCAAAATTAGTCCTATCTCATGGGTCATAAACATATGCTTATAGCGTGAAATTCAAAAAAGTCTTTTTGCTCCTAACCGCAAACCCAAGGGCTACCAAATCTGGATCAATTTTGATTTTTTTAGCTCACCTGAGCACAACGTGCTCAAGGGGAGCTTTTAGGATCACCCGGTGTCCGTCGTTCGTCGCGCGTCGTGCGTCTGTGCGTCGTTCGTCGTGCGTCGTCAACAATTCTTTAAACATCATCTCCTCCTAAACCACTGGGCCAATTTGGACCAAACTTGGCAGGAATGTTCCTTGGGAGGTCCTCTTTAAAAAATTGTCACAAAATTTGATTCCATCAAAGACTCTGGTTGCCACGGCAACGAAATGGAATTTTCTAAGAAATTCTTTAAAATTCTTCTCCTCTGAAACCGCTGGTCAGATTTTGAAATAATTTAACAGAGATGTTGCTTGGGTGACCCTTTTCAAAAAGTGTTCGCGAAATTTTGATCTGTCAAAAAACATGGCTCTTTTGAATGGGGTCTACTTGCACTATACAGATATGAAGAAATTCTTAAAACTTCTTCTCCTCTGAAACCGCTAGTCAGATTTTAAAATAATTTCACAGAGATGTGTTCGCGAAATTTTGATCCGTCAAGAAACATGGCTCTGGTGAATGGGAGCTACTTGCACTATACGGAAATGAAGAAATTCTTAAAAATTCGTCTTCTCTGAAACGGCTGGTCAGATTTTGAAATAATTTCACAGAGATGTTCCTTGGGTGACCCTTTTCAAAAATTGTTCGCCAAATTTTGATTCGTCAAGAAACATGGCTCTGGTGACTGGGGGCTACTTGAACTATACGGCCATGAAGAAATTCTTAAAAATTCTTCTTCTCTGGAACCGCTGGTCAGATTTTGAAATAATATCACAGGATTGTTCCTTGGGTGACCCTTTTCAAAAAGTGTTCGCGAAATTTTGATTTGTTGAAAAACATGGCTCTGGTGACGGGGGGCTACTTGCACTATACGGATATGAAGAAATTCTTAAAAATTCTTCTTCTCTGAAACGGCTGGTCAGATTTTGAAATAATTTCACAGAGATGTTCCTTGGGTGACTCTTTTCAAAAATGTTCGCCATTTTTTGATCCGTCAAGAAACATGGCTCTGGTGAATGGGGGCTACTTGCACTATATGGCCATGAAGAAATTCTTAAAATTTCTTCTTCTCTGAAACGGCTGGTCAGATTTTGAAATAATTTCACAGAGATGTTCCTTGGGTGACTCTTTTCAAACAGTATTCCCGAAATTATGATCCGTCAAGAAACATGGCTCTGGTGAATGAGGGCTACTTGCACTATACGGAAATGGAGAAATTCTTAAAAATTCTTCTCCTCTGGAACCGCTGGTCAGATTTTGAAATAATTTCACAGAGACGTTCCTTGGGTGACCCTTTTCACAAAGTGTTTGCGAAATTATAATCCGTCAAGAAACATGGCTCTGGTGACTTGGGGCTACTTGCACTATACGGATATGAAGAAATTTTTAAAAATTCTTCTTGTCTGGAACCGCTCGTCAGATTTTGAAATAATTTCACAGGAATGTTCCTTGGGTGACCCATTTCAAAAAGTGTTTGCGAAATTTTGATTTGTCGAAAAACATGGCTCTGGTGACGGGGGGCTACTTGCACTATATATATAGATACGGATATGAAGAAATTCTTAAAAATTATTCTTCTCAGAAACGGCTGGTGAGATTTTGAAATAATTTCACAGAGATGTTCCTTGGGTGACTCTTTTCAAAAATTGTTCGCGAAATTTTTGATCCGTCAAGAAACATAGCTCTGGTGAATGGGGGCTACTTGCACTATACGGAAATGAAGAAATTCTTAAAAATTCTTCTTCTCTGAAACGGCTGGTCAGATTCTGATATAATTTCAGAGATGTTCTTTGGGTGACCCTTTTCAAAAATTGTTCGCGAAATTATGATCCGTCAAAAAACATGGCTCTGGTGACTGGGGGGCTACTTGCACTATATGGCCATGAAGAAATTCTTAAAAGTTCTTTTTCTCTGAAACCGCTGGTCAGATTTTGAAATAATTTCACATAAATGTTCCTTTGGTGACCCTTTTCAAAACTTGTTTGCAAAATTTTGATCCGTCAAGAAACATGGTTCTGATGGGGGGGGGGCTACTTGCACTATACACACATGAAGAAATTCTTAAAAATTCTTCTTCTCTGGAACGGCTGTTTAGATTTTGAAATAATGTCACAGAAATGTTCCTTGGGTGACCCCTTTCGCAATTGTTCGAGAAATTTTGATCCGTGAAGAAACATGGCTCAGATGCCTGTGGGCTACTTACACAATACGGACATGAAGAAATTCTTAAAAATTCTTCTTCTCTGAAACTGCTGGTCAGATTTTGAAATAATTTCACAGATATGTCCCTTGGGTGACTCTTTTCAAAAAGTGTTAGCAAAATTGTGATCTGTCAAGAAACATGGCTCTGATGGTGGGGTATATTTGCACCATAGGGACATGAAGAGGAATTTTTTAATTCCTCTTCTCTGGAATGGCTGGTCAGATTTTGAAATAATTTCACAGAAATGTTCCTGAGGTAACCTTTTTCAAAAATTGTTAGGGTAATTTTTATCTATCGTAAAACAACAGCCAATTGTTGGCACCTGCATGTGCTGCTCTTTTTTGACTTATGTTTTTTAGCTCACTTGAGCATAAAGTGCTCATGGTGAGCTGTTGTGATCGTGCTGTGTCCGGCGTCTGTCGTGCAGCATGCATCATCCGTCGTCAACTTTTTACCTTGTGTACGCTCTAGAGGCCACATTTTCGGTCCGATCCTCGTGAAACTTGGTCAGAATGTTTGTCTTGATAAAATCTGGGACAAGATCGAAATTGGATCATGTGGGGTCAAAAACTAGGTCACTAGGTCAAATCTTGGAAAAACCTCGTGTGGGCTCTAGAGTGACCCTGGAGTGAAATTTCGCCTATTGACTCGGGTGAGTGATCCAGGGCCCTCATGTTTTGAAATTAGCCTTGTATCAGGGGTCTTATGTTTTACAGAGGTTTCATATGGACGAAACTTGAAAATCACCTTATTTATAACCATACTGCATAGACTTGTATTATTTTGGCATGTGGCTTTATCTTGTGGACCTCTACCAGGGTTCAAGTGATTATAGCTCTGGGATCAAAAATGGCGCTTGCCCTGCGGGTCTCAACTTTCACATGGGCCTAAGTTTACAGAGAAAACTTTGTAACCATTTGGCTCAGAATTGAAATGTTTAGAATTTATGGTTTATATTTATACGCCAGTGGAGCGATACAGGGCCATCATGGCCCTCTTGTTCACATAACTTGGCTCATAAACACACTGAATACTTTTCGTTGGCTTGGCCATAGTACTTATCTAGATCTTTTTTACAGAAAGAAAAGAATCTTGGGCTTGTCAATATGATAAGCCCATAAGTCAATTTTGTTAAAACCAAATTAATATGGATTGGATCCAGGAAATATAGCATTCGAGCAATTAAAACGAAATGGAAATTAGCATGGGGGAAAACGCAGTTCAAATTACTTGGAATCCTATTCCATGTTGATTTGGAAAAATGTTAAACTTGAACTATGAGCCCAAATTACAAAGTATAAGTAATAGCATCTCATGCTGGAAAAAAGAAAATTAACTCCTATTGATAAAATAACTGTGGTCAAAAGTCTCTTTGTGCCAATTCTCACACATTTGTTTATCTCTTTATCATCACCGACCAATGAATATTTAAAAAGAGTGCATGATATTCTTTATAAATTTGTATGGGATGGCCCAGCTAAAATAAAACATAAAGTGATGACCAAAGATTATGTGGACGGGGGGTTAAGGATGATAGATATACAGAGTTTTAATACAACCATGAAATTAAAACGGATGAAGAAAAATGCTGCTTATGGTGAAAATGGTTGTTACAAATTTATAAGTAACATATTTGATCCAGAGAGAATTTTTAATTTTGGAACTTTATACTGCAAAAGAATTCTAGGCACAATAAAGAATGTATTCTGGATAGATGTTTTAAAATCATTCACGGTATTCAGTTCTACATACAAATTTACAAAATGCTCGGAAATAATGACAATGCCTCTGTTTTATAACGAAAACTTTATGATAGAATCTAAATATATCTACAACGCCAACTTATACAAATGTGCTATAAAATATGTTAAAGACATGTTGAGCGACAATGGAAGTTTTAAAAAAATTAACGATATCAAAACCACTACCAAGAACGGAATAAATTTTTCAAACTATTACAGTATTGTAAATTCAATTAAAGCTTTCTTTTTACGGCAGAATATTTCATTTCCGGTTACACATACAGTTTTGAACGAGTGCCATAATCCTTCAATTAACAGCTATTTTTTTCATATAATAACTAAAAAAGACATAAACACACACGTTTACAACGCTCTTATAAAAAACAACGAAACACCAACAAGTAGGAACAAATAGTCTACATTATACAATGGTTTACACTTTGATTGGAAACAAATTCATGGAAACGTTTTCAAATTTACACGAGATACTTACACCCAATGGTTACAAACAACAATAGTGCATCGTATTATTGCAACAAACTCCTTACTCTTTAAAATGAAGCTGATAGATACAAATTTATGTACATTTTGTAGCACAGATGCTGAAACAATTATACATTTATTCTACGAATGTAGATACACGAGACCTTTGATAAATAGAATCACAGGAATAATAACTAATTTTAATCAAACTGTGCAAATCAACAGCTCTAATTTACTTTTGGGCTCAAGTGCACCAAATATTAAATTAGATATACTTCTTTTGGAAATCAAAAAGTATATCTATTTTTGCAGAAATAAACTAAATAAACCTCCAATAGGCGGATTAAGTAACCATCTTATCACTAATTTACACATTTACAAAAATACAAAGATGTTTGAAAAAGGAGAATGTATCATGGCATTTGTAGAACATATCATACAAAACCTCCCATGAGCCGATTAAGATAGTGAATAAATGATGACAAAACCAAACACAATCAATAAGTAAAAAGTAGAATTAAAGAAAAAAAAAACCTTTTCAGTTTTAGCGCGCGCGCGCGCACGCGCACACACACACACACACATTTTTTCATCACAAAAAAAAGCTTTGTTGTCACCATTTGATCATTAGTTTGGCTTATCAATTAATATGTAAATTGGTTAAATTTGAAGTTTTGAAATGGTATACATGTAAAAGAAGAGACCTTGAAATTTGTTAACATAATGAAACATAATAATATTGTGAATAGATCTATGTACTACTAACAAAATATTTACTAACATTGATTTTTAAGGTATGTTGGGGGATGGCCACGACCCTTACATACCGATTGACCTGGCAAATAAAGCTTAAAAAAATATATGACAAGCAATAGCACAAGGCATCACAAATTAGAGAGGATCCAAATGATGGGTTTTGTCTGTTGGTCTACTTTTCATAACATTTTCACAAGCATCTTTATGATGCCCAAAAACATATCAGGGAAGCATAGTCTGTCCAGCCTTCCATCGATCCATGCTTCCATAATTTTGTTTTCGCAATTTTTGTCAGCAATCACCCTATGCAACTGAACAAAAATTTATGAGAGCTTGCCTGTAAGGGAGACATACACATCAGCATGTTCTGATTTGATGACTTTTCTCACATTTGTGGCCTTTTGAGTTATCAGTCCCTAATTTCATTTCTGTGCTATTTAAATGAATGTTTTAGTTTCTAATTTTGTGTTATTTTTTGCTATTTGTGCACTGCATGGAATTCGACAAAACTTTATGGGAAACATCCCAACAAGGATGACATGCTCATAATATCAGGAGTTTAAATATTTTTGATGCAGCTATATAGCCCTTTAAATCTTATATCTACAATGTAGTGTCTGCACCATTTCTCAGCAACGACTAATGTAATTCAATTAAATTTATTGGGAAGCTTCCCATGGAGACAATGCACATGTTTTCAACATGTTTTCATGTGATTATTATGCTCCTTGACAGAATAGCTGCCACATCCTTAACCACTCCTACCTAAAGATAACTTACTTGATGAATTCATACTGAAACGAACAATATAATAATATTTATAAGGAGCTATTCAGATTTTTTTTTTTTTTTTTTTTTTTTTTTTTTGCTTGGCGTTTTTAAAGAAAATGTCTAGGCATTGTCATGGCCCTGTCTTCTCTGTCATTGTTGTACAAAAACTGAAATTTACATACCGCTGTCATTACTGAAGATGTATAATAAATCTAGATGTTAATCATCAGAAGGGGAAACCAAACCTGCAATAAATATTAGTTTTTACAGTTTTACCTCTTTTTCAACTTGGAATTTTCACTGAAAAAGCAACTACAATACTAGTATAATGTAAGCACTTGCATGCTGCTCTCTTGTTATAGTAACAGTAATATTTTTGTTCTCGTTCTCCAAAATTTTCTACATTTCAACGCACTAGTAAAATTGAACTAGACGAAGAATTTATTTAGACTGGTTGGTGATTCCATACCCTAGTCTTATGCAATATGACGCAGTTCGCAGTTGAAAATCCAGTTATCTGAAAGGCCCAATAGCGGCCAAAATAACAATACAGGTGTTAAAGTGCATTCAAATTTAAATCATACCATTTAAAAGCATGGAAAATATTGCAGAGATGACATTCTGTTATTGTGTGGTCAGCCCAAGTGTTAGTCACAGTCAGAAAAATGAATTTTAATCTTGGGCCAAAAAAAACCAGAGTGACCTGCATGGCAACCTTTGACCAAGTTTTGAAATTAATTTCTCTGCCAGCGACCAACACTTGGACTAACTGTATAATAATAGATTGTCAACTTTACAGTAATTTCTATACCTTTAAATGGTATGATTTAAATGTAAATGCATTTTAACACCCACTTTGTTTACTTGTAGCAGCTATTGCTACGTAAATGAGGTAATAAAACTGGATTTCACCCTTTATCAGATAGCAGCATTTCAGACTGGTCCAGACTGAAAGCATTTGCATGCAACAAGTTAAATATTGCTCAAAAGATCGGATTTCTCTTTAATAGGGTAGGAAACATTTTTGGAAAAGGAGAAAAATGTAAGGAAACATGGTGGGAAAAGGAGAAAATGTTAATTACCAGCATTTCTCCTTTACCAGAATGTTTTGCTTAGGTAGAAAACATCGTGGGAAAAAAGAGAAAATACTGGTTACCTTCATTTTCTCCTTTTCCTACAATGTTTTCAGAAGCCTTTTTCTTAAAACTTTTTAAAATATGGGTTTGTTTGGTAAAGGTTTAAATACCAAATTGCACCTTGTGACTGAATGTAACCCTCCAGTTTCTTTAATCTTGCAGAGAAAAGTAGGCTTCATAGTGTGTGTAAACGACGATATTGTGTCATTTGTATATAGACAGAAAATCTAAAACAACAACACAGAACACATATTTTCAATTACAAAATTATTGTATGTGTTTAAGAATGTAGTTTATTGTTTATTAGATTTATTAGGCCCATGTTGTCTATCAACCACCTGAATTATGAGTTAAACTCGTCCTTTGACATCCAGAAAATTGACCGATAGCAAAAATTTTCAGTCCAGGTCAACTTGTGCTGGCTGACCTGGGTTGATACTTTTAGCAGATGCATGCATTAAGCACCTTTTTGCTCATATATGTTTCTACTGGGGAAAAAAACAACATTTGTTTATCCCTCACCAAGTGACACAATAACAGCGTCATAATATAGTATATGTATTTCTAAGTGTTTTACCAGAAACATTCAATCATGGCAATGTAGATAAAGACCGATTGGTTGTTTCAATTATCTATGTGAACCCGAATGGCTCAGTGATTGGATATGTATGCCAGAGTTTCTGGATTGAATCCTTACTTGTGTTACAGGTAATCAGGGAATTTCTTTGCACAAGACAGAGCAATAGTATGTTTTGCTGGTGAAATCTGAAGACAATGTTGTATATAATTGAAATGCTTTAAATTACATATATTGTGTAAATTATGATTTTAACGATTTGAGTATCCATGTGCAATAAACTTGATGTATTGTTATTCCCACTATGATATAAGCGAGTTTTTTTTTTTAACAGCATGTGTATTTGTGTGTCCATAAGTCTGTTCATCAACATTGGCGAATATGTTGAATTATAAATGAGGCATACTCTGTGAAAAGGGGCATACGCAAAAAGTATCGACCCACACGGATTACACAGACTGCACAGGATGACATGAGTCAAATATGTAAATTTTCTGCATGTCAAAGGACCATTCTACCTCTTGACAAAATGTATTTTATGAATCCATAACTAGGTGATGACTTGCTTGGTATTATGCATCATGGACAGGTATTAAACCTCCTTTGGCTCAAGTATATACCTGTACTGGTCAAGCACCTGTCTTAAACCCTTCAAAGCATTTACGGGCAGTATTATAAATAAGAATCAAAATTTGAAATTTGCCCTTGGAGGAAAGAAAAACATACGGAAAAGGAGAAAATGCTAGTAATTAGCATGTTCATTGTTTCTCACACAAGTATACTCCGTCAGGGTCATTTGAACTTCGGATTGTGTGGTAAAGGGTTTAAACTTTTTACAGAGGTTCAGGTATTAGGGAGATACTGAGTTTTACAATCACGATTTTTGGTCAAAAACCTTTGTTGCAGGTACTCATTATAACTACTCAATATTATTGTCTTTCAGAGACAATTCTGATGAAGACTCTGCAACAATTGCGTTGGAGAAGGACTTGCAAATCATTGCTGTGCTTTGTATATGGGCAATATTGGTTCCCCACTATTTATTGTGCATGCTGTTTTATTCAAATCTGTTTATGATACTTTACCAGATCACAAAAGGATTGTTTGGTAAAGGTTAATTTTAAATTTATCATGTCACTGCAGAAATTATTGCTTTCAACTGAAATGCTCATTTTGATTTTGTATATACGCTGTAATTTTCTGTTAAAGTGTCTGTGTGTGTTTGAGTGTGATGTTTAAGCTAGTTGCTATAGATGATGGTCTCACACTTACCACATAGAACGTACATGGCAGAATCACAGTGTAGTTAAAAGTACTTGCAATATGTTGATGTAGAGCTGTGCAGCTAATCAGATCAGTTGTTTGATAAGGGCATAGCCCAGAATGTTGTAACTTTTAGATGAAACTTATTTGAATGACTTGGTTTTAAACTCAGTGTTGAAGACTGTAATTAAAGGGTAGCATCTGTCTTAGTACCTTGTAAAATGCATGAATTTTATTTTATCAATATTTTTTGCAAGAGTATTTGATGTATATACAACTTTTCACCTTATAAGAAATCAACTGACCCATTTGAATCTGTAAGATGAGCCTTTATGTTGCAGTTTCAAAGACTTGTTTCATTGTATTTCACAAACCACTGGACAATGTACATCGAAGGTCAGATTGCATGTTCTTTGCACTTTGATCTTGGTATTGACTGCCAACGAAAGGAAGAAGTGAAGTTGTGCTAAAAGGGTATAGGGTAAAAATGCTTTTATTACATACTGATTTTAAAACTCTGAGATCATATCAGTTCTTCACTTCCATGAACTCTTAACCCTTAAAGTCCAAATGAACCAAACGGATCTTTTCAGTCAAGAATAAGACCCAGATGATTGCAATTTCTGTGTTGCTTTTTGTCTCTAGCGTTTCAGAAGTTTAAGTGGACCTTGTAGGTCAACAATCAGACTGAACATTTGTGAATTCTGATCTTGATCTACTCTGGCTGCAAGTGACATAAATTAAACCTTATCGTGTCGATCACGTATATTTACGCTTTTACTCAGTCTCACTCTGAGTGCCGATCACGTATATTTACGTTTTCAGGATTGAGTGCAAAATTAGCCTCGGTATGAGTAAATATGTGAATGTATAAATGGAAATTTACCACTGATCTGTTACAGAAATGTTCTCACGTGATCCTATCTATAAATATCACCAAGACCTCTTCAATACACAAATATATCTTAGGATTTTCCAACATCAATGCACAATTACTCATTACGAAAACATGGCGGCGGGAAGGGTGAATGTGAAACGGGTTTTAGAGATGATTTTTTTGCATTAAGGTTTCTGAAAATAGGCACAAGTTGGATTGATGTGATTCAGAGAATGATAAAGATAATGTTTTTCAAAAGTTTGTCATGTTATGCAGTGAAGATTTGCAGCAATCTGTGAATGATGTAGACTGTTTACCGGAAACCGAGAGTGGGTGGGAAAAGGATGATACTGAACCAGGGCAAACATGTGATTGACCTGGTGACTGGCAACCCTCAGAACTTTTTTTCAATATCTATTTAACATGTTTTATCACACACAGGCAAAATTATCGAGGAAAATAGGTATTGAGAAGTGCCATACTCTTTTGACTGATGTGTAAATTGTAAAAAATTGGAGCTCGGAGTACTGTTCAAATTGTTAAATTATTCGCTGGAAAAAGGGCCAAAATGTCTTATTTCACCAAAGTTGTTCAACATTTATGCCAGTTATATAATGATACAGGTTTCTATGAGACAAAGAGATGCTGACTGGTCTTATGACATAATAATGGATAAGACCTTGTCATTTACAAGTTTGTTTTGATACATTAATCTGATATTAAGTTGTTAATAATTTATTTGTGGTTCAAAAAAAGAGTAAAAAATTACATCACTGTATAGCCTAAATCCTGCCCTTTCCATTGATATAATCACAGCCCCAATACTCACCACATGTTAGATGTTATCAGCTCATTAACTTAAATAGTGTATTGGTCAAGTGGCTATTTTTAGCCTGTAGTAAATTTCCGGCACTGGGAGAACTGATAAGCAATCAGATAATAATTAAAATCAGGCTCAAATGATGGCATTTGTGTATGAAAGGGTAGAAAACATTGTAGGAAAAGGAGAAAATGGTGGCAACCACCAATTTGTCCAATTCCCACACCGTTTTCAAAGGCTTTCTCTGGCAGAGTCATTAAAGCTAGGGATTTTAGGGATTGGTAAAGAAGTAGAATGTTTAAACATCCACCTAGCTGGCTTGGAATTAAATGCATCGCTGTTTAAACATCCACCTAGCTGGCTTGGAATTAAATGCATCGCTGTAATACCAAGATAGTCATCACTTAATTATGGATCCATAAAATCTAGTTTGTCTTACAACTGACTGAATCATGAGGCAGAATGAATAGACATGAAGAAAATCTACAAATAGTGCAAAGTTTTGAGCCATGTCAGCTGCAAGGACTGCGCAGGCTGACATGGGTCAGTACCTTTTGCAGATGCATTAAATCCCCTTTTTGTAGAGCATGACCCTGTATTAGTGTACATGTACATATTTTTATGCTATTGTTTTAGTCTTTATGCAATAACACACGTTTAGAGTGAACCATGTTGGAAGCATATTTTTTTCTGATGACAAATTCTTTATAGTGTTTAATAATGAGATATGTTATTGTAAGAGTAGAGGAGTTTTTAGCAAAAATGTTTTTTAACAGTCCTCATCTTGAGGGATGACAACAGTCAAAACATTACAGAATTGTTTTGTAAAAATTCTTTACCACAAGACAGAATTTTAGACTTGTCTAAATTGAAAGCAAGGAAAAAGTAGAAAATGCCTATTCAGACGACAAAGCAAATATGGCTCAGCTAGATGATAGACGCTGTCTTTGATAAGGTAGGAAGAAAAAACACTGTTGGAAAAGGTCAAAATGCCTGGTAACCAAAATTTTCTCCTTTTCCCTCAATATTGTTTTAAAAGCCTTTAAACACAGTTTGTAAAGGGTTAATTTCCTATTGTTTATTATATCTATGCAACCCGTCAGTTTGTGGAATTTGCCATTTACCATCAATGAATGTTTATGTGCAATTCTGATCTTAAAGAGCAAAACACAGATTATGCTATAAGATATGATGAGTGCATAATGGCAAAGTCTCTTGCCATTGATACGTGAACTTGAGATGGTTTTTGACAATACTATTGCAACTAGGGAACTGGCAAAGAGAGCTGGCAAAGAGAAAGCAATTGTTTAATTTGCAACAATATTTTCTTGATTAATGTTGTCCAAGAGTACAAGGGGGGGGCCCTGCAGTGGACTTTCCCACAAAACAAGTGTTAACTATCAGACGACAGAATTTTAGACTTTTCCATATTGAAAACATATGTAGACAACAAATGAATGTGACTCAAATGATGTAATTTGTCCTTGAAAGAGTAGAATTTTTTTATCAAGAAAAGGAGAAAATGTTTTTCACTTCCTATAAAACAAATCTGTTTCCTTTGTGCTCCTTTTGAGTTTTGCGATGGCCTGTTCAGGTGCAAGTAAAGTATAGATCAGGGATTTTCGGTGTCTCATTGACTAGTTATCCTGGTAAAAAAGATGTTAGGACGCAAGGTGCTATTTTTCATTCAGTCCCCATAAATTTTTGCCACAAAATTGGTTGCATGATATCTTTGGCAAATTTTAACCCATAGGCTGCTAAGCATGACTCAATGACCTTTTGCAGACAGTGTAGATCAAGATCAGACAGCACAGAGTGTGCAGTCTGATCTTAGATCTACATTGTCCAATAAGGAGATATCTTTTCCCAAAAATTACCTTTGAACTAGCGGAATTCGCGTTTTCACATTTGGCTTCAAAGTTTCATTTTACTTATTTTAGTAGGATAAGCGTTAAACTGAGTCATGGTGGTTAATAAATATATAATTCAGTCATCTTAATTTGAACAAGCTTCCGTAAGGTAGTAGAGACTGCAGTTCTCCTATAGTCAAAATGCTTGTCATAATTATGTAGTATATGAAATGACCTGTTGTAAAAAGGGTTAAAAATTGTGTAGAGAGGAGAAAAGGCTGGTAAAAGCATTTTCTCCTCTTCCTATATTCTTTTCAAAAGCTTTCTTCTTCATAGTTGTTGAAGCATAAGACTATTTTGTATAAGGTTGGTATAGGGTTAATTGTAACTTTATGATGTTGAAATGCTCATTTTGTATATATATGTATTTTTTTGTTAAAATTTTCTCTCTCTCTCTCTCTGTGCGATATTGCTTTTAATTGATGATGTTACTTAAGTGACACCGTGGACTTGATTGAATCAAATTGTACTTGAAAGTACTTGCTAAAGTTGATATAGGCAGCCAATCAGTGGTACAATCAGGGACGTAGCAAGAAATTTTGTAACTTTTAACGTGAAGCTTAATTTATTTAAATGACATGCTTGCAAAGTCAATTTTGATGCCTGGGCTTTGATGGCAGTACCTAGCAATGCACTGTAGAAGGGGATATCCACTAGTTCACTCATTATTCATGATGAGACTTTCATTATTCCTGATGAAATATATCTCCCATTTTTCTTCATCGTCTGTGATTTCCAGATATGTAAAAGGCAACCGATATATAACTGATAAAAATATACTATATCTCTCTCTCACTAATCCAGTGGAATATAACAAGAGTTTTACAAAAAAAAAAAAAAAAAAAGAAAGAAAAAAGAAACGTGCGCAAACCGGTGAGCAGGGAAAACTTTGGCATAGTCCTTAGGCTAATGGCTTCATCTATTCGTTATTAGACTCTACAGAGTACAAAATTTGCCCCTAGGGTTAAAAATTGTACTTTTAGGAATGATGCATTTTTCATCTAAACTTTTATAATCAAAATTCCACATTTCAAAGAGCCAAATACATGTAGCAATTAGCTCGCAACTTTTAATCTCAAGGTCTTTGGAATGTCACACTCAGGTGAGCAATGTAGGGCCATGATAACTCTTTAACAAACGACAAAACTTTAGATTTGTCCAAACCGAAAGCATTTGCAGACGACAAATTAATTGTGGCTCAAATGATGAGACTTTCTGTAAAAGGGTAGAAAACATTGTGGGGGAAAGGAGAAAATGCTAGTTATTAGCATTTTCTTTGTTTCCCACAATATTTTCAAAGGTTTTCCTTGTCAAAGTCATTAAAAGTCGGGATCGCATGGTAAAGGGATAACATTTTTTTTATTCATTATCCAAACTTTAATTTTATGCCTATTTGCGATATCATAGCTAGACTTGGAGAATTAAAATATCTAAAAAAAATCCAAGTTTGTTTTGTGTAAATTCCCAGATTCAAACTGTTAATTATTGCCTCTCTTCTTTATCATTTTATCAGTAATCTACATGTTTTGTGTTTCAACTCATTGTAAGCTATCCGTGGTGATTTTGTTGCAGTTCATTTATGTACCATGGGACGTTTCGGTGAGAAAAATCCCATTCTCATGAATATTGATGTATGAAGCATTTCATCGGTTCCACAGTATCATTTTGCGGATCTTTTAACCAATGAAAAGACATCTTTCATATCATGATGAAAGCATTTGCTTTTTTTCTAAATTCGAGCAAAAACTATTATCCCGGATCCCGGATTTGTTTTCATTCCTTATTGCTGTCTCATTTCACGGTGAATACAGATCTGTGATAAAACTGTAAATCGGGTCTGTAATTATCACCATCATTTTTGACAAAACGACGTCCAAATATATTTACAAAGAGAAAATTATTGGACCGCAACCAAGGCTATTAATCATCCGGTACATTGATATTTTGTAGGAGCTGGTGATTTATTTTTTAATTATCTACGATGATATAACCTCGATATATTGAAAGTCACTTCCGTCTGTCTGTCCATCTATCCGTCTGCCTGTCCATCCGCCTGTCTGTCTGCGGACATATATCTTCCACTAGTTTTGCTTTTATTTGAATGAAACTGCAACTATAATATTTTGTTGTTGCAAACTCCCCCTGTTTTACTGTATGGAAAATTCTGGAAACTAGATTTGCAAGCCATATTTTCAGATGCTTGCTTATAGGCGCTAAAGAAATATCTGTGCTTGAACTTAAGCATTCTAGCATAATGCAAGTTGATTGGTAGGACATTAAATATGCAATCTAATCTTGATCTACAATGTCTGCACGTTCTGTGCAATTTGAGTGTTCCAGAGTTGTTCTATGCCCTATTATGAATAAGGTACCCTGCAAGCGCAACTCCTGCTACAGTTTTATGCCGATTCATTTGAAACTTTACAGGTGTTTCAAGCATGGTTTGAAGATATGCCCTTGATTTTTCTTTGATTTGTAGAAACGTATATTGCATGTGTGATTTTGTAAAGTCTTGCGATTACTCTTTATCACTTTTTTGTATATTTTTTTACGTAACAGTTTGTTTTTTAGCTCAGACACTATCAGAGTGTATAAATAGTGGGTGCACAAATCCTCCTACAGTTTTATGCCTACCGTTTTGAAACTTAACACATGTTTTAGGGACGGTCTGCAGATAGGCATGTGAGCCTTGTAAAATTTTCAGATTTTTTTATTACTGTTTTACATATATTTAACGTTGCCATTTTTAAGCTCAAACACTACTGAAGTGTCTAAATACTGGGACATTGATCTTTGTCCTCTTGCGCTATCTGTTGTACGATTGTTCTGAGTTTTTCAGGTGCTTTGTACACAATCTATTTATCTGCATGCCGCTTCGTGCAATTTCTTGCGCTATCTTTCGGCGACGAATAGTTTAAACATTTATTTTACATCGATTTAGAAACAAGGTCTTGATACTTATACTAATCTCTCTCGATTCTGCTTCCTGGAAACTACACCAGTACTCACGCTGAATGTGTGCACCTATGAACATTGCGCTCCAGGGTATCGAATTCAGGATCTTATGTTTACGAGGCCGACGTTCTACCTAACAACCACGAACACCGCGCATTTTCACTTTTATTATGATTATTATTATTATGTTTTGTTTATGTGTGTTTACCCGTGTTTTCTTATTTTATGTTCTTTTATATATTTTTTTAAATTCTCGTTTCTCTCAATAACTTAACAAAACTATTCTTGTACGTTTTACAAATCAGTTCAACAATTGACCTCCCTGGTGGTGCCTGTTGTGGTACCCATACCGGCGGTTTCTTTGCCTCTGGTGTCGTCATCAATGGAAGTGTCGTCACCGACATAAATTTATGACACACTTCTGTACTGTCTGGTCCTTGTAGCAGTCATAGGTCTTTGATAACGCAATGTTTATCTCCACATGGTTACGACGCCATCTCATCACGGTGATCTCAATAAAGGTCTCATGAGTCACCTTCAACACCTGTCCAAACTACAAAATGCGTATACCGTACCTAAATATATAAACAAAAGAACAATTTTATTTCAGTAAAATAAATACAGAATCTTATGTTTCAGTGACTTCCCTGGTGCTTGTTTTTAGTTCGAGCAGCGTGAGAAAATTTGATAGCGCGCGAGACCGAAGGTTGAGCGAGATGCCACAATTTTTTTACGCTGCGAGAAGTAAATACAAGCAGCAAGAAAGTCAATACAACATGATATTTCTTTTATTATATACCCACCACTTTCAAAGACAAAGTTTTGCAACAGAATTTGACATTTTATTCGAAAATAGTAGCCTGAACAAATAATAACGTAGTAGCCAGTAACTTCGTTTTTATGAACGGCGAATGTATATGACTACTGTGTAAAATTTTGACCAATCTAACTGCAAATGAATACAACGATATTCCGCGCGTGAGTTACATCATCATTGCGTCATCGTACCATATTTGGAACTGTATTTTAGTGTGTAGATACGGATTTTTTTTCTGCCGTGTGTGATACTTTATATACGTGCGCCGCATGTATTTGAACCGGATTTTTTTAAGTATATACATGTATATGGAATATTACAACAGTCTGCATTTCTGCGTGGTTGGATCATGTCGAGTTGCGTGTGTAAAGAGACGCGTATCGGATGAGACCGAAGGTCGAATCCGATGTACATCTCTTTACACACAACGAAACATGATCCGACCACGCAAAAATGCAGAATTCCTTTATTATATACCTCACCACTATAACTGTAAAGAAACATCACAAAATCAATACGTATAACCAAAAACTCAGAGAACCACATTTTTCAGTACACATGTACAATATTTATGAATGGCGGATGAATATACATAGACAACGGTAGGTCTGCATAGATCAATGTGCATTTAAAAATGGCGGTTGTTGTCCTCAAATCATTTCAAGAGGAATAGCAACAACTGTGGGTTAAAAACTATTTCTTAAACAAAGAAAGGGTAGTCAGTGGCTGTTATTCACTGTCAATATCAAGAACGGTACACTTTTTTTTTTTTTTTTTTTAAACGCAGGAAGCGAGTCAAGCTTGTGATTATTAATCATGATGCTGAAGTTCACGATTGTACTGTACAGTAGCATTTGGAAATACCCTTTCGAAACAACACATGTTTATGTAATGGGCATCAATATCGGACAATATCAAATTCTGCATAAAAACGATTTTTGAAAAACGAAGATGACAAATAAGAGTCGAAGCATCTATTAATACACTTAAATGGTGTTTTCGTGCTTCAAGGTTATAATAAAATTAGTCACTGACAACTATATTATTATTTGTTTACTACTTTTGAATGAATGTAAAAAAAAAATGGCAAAGGTTTGTCTTTGAAAGTAGTAGGTATATAATAAAACAAATATTATGCTGTAGTGACTTTCCTAGTTTTTGTAATTACTTCTCGCTGAGTAAGAAACTTTTGGCATCTCGCTCGATCTTCGGTCTTGCGCGATATCAAATTTTCCCACGTTGCTTGAATTGAATACAAGAAAGACTACAACACAATATTCCGTATTCATTGTATACCTGAATTTTTTACGGCTCAAATACATTCGTCACACACGGTTAAAATGACACCGATTGAAAAAAAAAAAAACCCGTATCGACACACTGAAATACTGTTCCAAATATGGTATTGATGACGTAACTCAGACGCGAAAAACAGACGTATTGATTTGCGATTTGATTGGTCAAAATCTATGATAATTATTTATCCGCCATTCATAGAAGTGAAGTTACTAGCTACTTTACCATTGTTTGTTTTATTTGTTTAAAATGTACGAAGAAAATGTCAAGAACTGCAAAATTTTGTCGATGAAAGTTGTAAGTATATAATAAAAGGAACATTCTGTTGTAATAACTTGCATGGTGCTTGTATTTACTTTTCCCTGTGTACAAAAATTTTGAAATCTCGCTCGACATTCGGTCTCGCGAGATATCAAATTTTCTCATGATACTCGATTTAAATACTAGCACCAGGAGAGTTACTACAACATATTTCGTCCACTGACGCATGCAATTGATTATTAATAGTGGTTGCAATCAGTCTAACCACATTTCGTCAATTAATCAGATGCTAAAAGTACTGATCGTTGGACTAATCATAGTATACAACTTGATTCGACATGAGGGGTTCGTATGCAAACATAAGTTAAAATGCTCTTCATTTAAGCTGGCATTTCAAAGTACTGCTTTTAACATATTATATTTATTTATGCCATTATTGTCATGCCTATTAGAATAGCATAGCGTCAATGATTGCTAGGCGTAGACAGTAAAACAAAACAGTGTATTAGATAAGTAATCTAAATATCAAGTTTCTGGCTTTCACGATCGACTTCAGCCTGGACAAATCAATGCAATAGGGTTGAAGTGTGGGTGGTAAGGTGGAATCACAAGCTCTAACAACTCCATTTTCACCATTCCGTCGTTGACATTGACACGGTGGTTCCGTAATCAGTCCTGCATAAATACACATACATTGCAAGTCTGTCGTGCTTACGCAAAACTATTGGTAAACATGGCTAGTATTTTTGAGAAATGAGGTCTACTTTGATAATACCACCAAATCACGAGTCAGATACGCTTACCATTGAGCTGCCCGGCCGGGCCAGATTGGACAGAGTGCTAGCTCGCGTTAGGCAGGAGTTTCTCCTGCAACTATTTCCCGAACATCACTTCATTCTTTTCATTATGACAGTCTCCTGATGAAGATGATGCCTTAGACACCAGACTAGCCCCAGATACAAATCCATCTCCGGCGTCTACAACAATGAGACGTTCACCTGTTTTAAGCGAGCGTTTTACGTCTCTGATGTCTGGTCTTTGCCAGCATCTTTGAACGGTTTATAAAGTGTCAAGCCACATGTCCTACAAATACCGTACTAAATCCTTTCTCTTCTAAGTCCTTTTTTCTCCCATATAATGCCAGCCTCTGTGCCTCTGCGCTACAACGTTCGCCTTTTCTGTTAGACTCTTTCTATTGACGAATGTTCTCCTCCACCCGAAACCCATCTTCCGCAGCGTTTGTCGCTGCTGCTGTCGACTTGCAGGGTTTCTTTTTTTAGCTCACCTTAGCACAAAGTGCTAAAGGTGAGCTATTGTGATCGCCCTATGTCCGGCGTCCGTCGTCCGTCAACAATTTCTTTAAACATCTTCGTCTCCTAAACCACTGGGCCAATCTTGATGAAACTTGGCAGGGATTTTCCTTGGGTTAAGCTCTACCAAAATTATTCAAAGAATTAAATTCCACCCACAACTCTGGTTGCCATGGCAACAAAAAGGAAAAAAAAGCAAAATCTTTGAAAATCTTCTTCTCTGAAACTAGAAGGCGCAGAGCTTTGATATTTGGTATGTAGCATCTCCTCGTAGACCTCTACCAAGTTTGTTCATTTGATGCCCCTGGGGTCAAAACTTGCCCCGCCCCGGGGGTCACAATTTCCAACATAGGAACAAAGAAGGAAAACTTTAAAAATCTTCTTCTGTAAAACTAGAAGACATAGGGCGTTGATATTTGGCATGAAGCATCTCCTAGTGGACCTCTACCAAGTTTGTTCATATGATGCCCTTGGGGTCAAAACTGGCCCTGCCCCGGGGGTCACAAGTTCGAACATAGGAACAAAGAGGGGAAACTTTAAAAATTATCTTCTCTGAAACTGGAAGGCGTAGAGCTTTGATATTTGGTATGTAGCATTGCCTAGTGGACCTCTATCAAGTTTGTTCATATGATGCTCCTGGGGTCAAAACTGGCCCCACCTCGGGGGTCACAAGTTTGAGCATAGTAACAAAGAAGGAAAACTTTAAAAATCTTCTTCTCTGAAACTTGTAGGCGTAGAGCTTTGATATTTGGCATGTAGCATCTCCTAATGGACCTCTACCAAGTTTGTTCATATGATGCTCCTGGGGTCAAAACTGGCCCCGCCCCAGGGGTCACAATTTCCAACATAGGAACAAAGAAGGAAAACTTTAAAAATCTTCTTCTGTAAAACTAGAAGGCATAGAGCTTTGATATTTGGTATGTAGCATCGCCTAGTAGACCTCTACTAAGTTTGTTCATATGATGCCCTTGGGGTCAAAATTGGCCCTGCCCCGGGGGTCACAAGTTCAAACATAGGAACAAAAAAGGAAAACTTTAATTTTTTTTTTCCTCTTAAATGAGAAGGCATAGAGCTTTGATATTTGGTATGTAGCATCTCCTAGTGGACTTCTACCAAGTTTGTTCCAAGGATGCTGCTTGGGTCAAAACTGGCCCAGCCCATGGGGTCACAAGTTCGAACATAGGAACAAAGAAGGAAAACTTTAAAATTCTTCTTTTCTGAAACCGAAAGGTGTGGCGCTTTGATATTTGGTATGTTGCATCTCAGAGTGGACCTCTACCAAGTTCGTTCATATGATGCCAGTAGTATATGTTTTGTTTGTTTGAGGACAAAATACATTTTCCCCATTAGGTATATTATTTTTTGAGGACAAAATACATTTTCCCCATTAGGTATATTATTTTTTGAGGACAAAATACATTTTCCCCATTAGGTATATTATTTTTTGAGGATAAATTACATATTTTCCCCATTAGATATATTATTTGTTTGTGTTTAAATATGTATTACCCCTACCTAACAACATTAACCCTTTACCTTTTACCCCACCCCACCCCTCTCCCATCAACCAACACATCTCACATCATGCAACGGCTAGCCAATCACTCATTCACTCACTCACTCACTTAACACATAATCATCATAATAGCAATTTTATGTAACATTAAGCATGCTCATAAAATTAAAAACAAAATGGGGTTAACAAGTCAATCTGATGAAGGTCAGCAAACAAAATGGCTAACCTTTTTTATAAACATTTTTTACTTAAATCAAAATTTTTTTAAAAAATGCCTGTGAAAATAAAAAAAATGAATTAAGTAAAAAATTTTATTTATTAAAAAATAATAATGGAAGATAAAATTAAAAGGTTTCCACCTCAAATAAAATATCCAGTTTTATTTTATCCAAGAAATTATATACCATTTTCATTAAAATATATAGAAAAAATTACTGTTGATGATTCTATTACTTTAAAAGAAAAATATGAAAAATTAAAAAACGGAATAAACTATAAAACAGGGAAAAAAATACAATATGGGAAAGAAACTTATATAAATGTTTTACAAGATTTAAAAAATTGTGTACTTTTACTTAATACAAGAGAAAAAGAAATTAGTAAAGAAGATTTACAAGTGATAGAAGAAATTAACAATGAAGTAAACAAAGTAAATAATTTAGTTGAAGAATACAATGAAAAAATGGATAAAGTAGTTAAAGAAATGGATAAATTAACAAATTGGAAAGATTATGTAATTTTTGATGGTAAAAAATATGGCCTTTATAAGTATTATTATCCCTCTCTTCATCTTGTAAATGAATGCTATGGTTTATTTAAAATTATACACAAAGAAGAAGGTTTATTTTATAAAATAAAAAAATATCTAACAGGCTCAAATTATAAAAACATTACTCAAAAATGTACGTGTGGTAAAATTAAAAAGACAACAGTAAACGAAAATTTGTAATTTTTATTTGTTTTTATCACAAATAAAAATTTATTCTTTGTATTTCTTTATCCTATGATGTCCCCAAGCAAGTGTATGAATTCCATCAGGTAAAATAAACCTTTTATTATCATTTGCACTTAATGCTATTTTAATAATTTCTTCTGTATAAATTTGATGCTTATAACTTCTTATATTTATCATAGTTCTATGATGAATATCATTTTTTTCTAAACAATTCAGATAATCCTGATGTGTTATAGTTTTTTTAACTATATTTTTCTTAATCCCCTTACATTTTTTACTTTCTTCCCCATCATCCATTTTAATACTATACATTTTTGGTTTTAAACCAACACATTCTTCTATTTCCTCCCCATTTGTTTCATCCTTAAACATGCCAATCACCTTTTTATTTATACCAACTGGAATGCCTGAAGGATGTCCCTCTTTTGGATAGCCACTTGTATCAAACTTTTTTTTAACATCATCTGAAATATCTTTATAAAAATCTTCTGTTTTAATTTCATACAATAAACTATCCGTATCAGTAAGTCCTAAAGTTGCTCTATCTCCATATTTTGCTTTAATATAATTATAATGAAAATCATACATCAAAGTTTTACTTAACTCAAGAATAGAAAACCCCAAATAAATAGGCTTGTCAAATTTTATTTGTGTTTTTCCCATATGAATGCTTATCAAATTTTCATTAAATATTTCTAAATGCTTAAAGTTTGGTTTGTTTACGAATTTCCTTGCTGATTTTCTACTTCTGACAAGCCTAACATTCACCCTTTTTCTTATATTTTCCATAGTTTTTCCAAATACTGAATTATTCATTAACTTATAAAAATCCTTCTCAAATTCATTTTTTGCACCAGCTCTTAACCGTGTGTTTAGTTCAATGTATGGTTTTAACCAATCACTCTCTTTAAACTTAATTCCTCTATGTATCTTTCCCAATTTTAAACCAAGACTTAAACACTGTTTTAAACTTTCATAATGTATAATATATTTCTTTTTATCATTTAAATTTGGTATTAGTTTTTCAACTCCATTAACTTTAATTCTCTCAGCAGCAAGAGGAAGCTCATTGAAATAATCATGCAGTTCTTTAGGAACATCTAAATCAACTTCTAAAAAACAGGGATGTCGTTTCCAGTTGTTTAATTCCTTTTCTATCATCCATTTAAATCCACCAATTGGAAGCTTCTGACTCATTGCCCAACCATACAAGTTATTAGCATCTAAATATTTACAAAATATTGAAAGCATATTTGAATTAAACTTTTTACGTAAATATTTATTATTTGCTTTTATATACCTTTTATCAATCATCGAAATCCCTCCCCTAATCCCCCTTTCAATAAATTGGATTTTATTTTTATCTCTAATTAGTTTTAACTTAACACCAGTTAACTTTAATGCTGCATCCCAAGCTAAACCATGTGCAGTAAAATACCAGGCTGGGTCTAATTTATAAACTTTAAAACAAACTTCTCTAAAACTTTCAAACACATCAGCTAAAAGAAGAACATCCGTTTTTAAATATAAATCATGATATTCGCCAAGAGTTTTAATTTTAAATGTTTTCCATACCTTTTTTGCATGTTCATAATCTTCTTCTGAAATTCCTTCTCCAGTAAGTTTTGAATAAAATACCTCTTTAGGTGGTAATTGCGTTTCATTTAACCTTTCTAAAGAATCAATATATTCATATGGATAAACTCCCTTTCTTCGAAGAAGTGTAAAATCTTCTTTTTTTGGGAAATACTTTCTTAGGTTTTTGAATTGTTCATTTTCTGAATTTTCTACTAGTTTTGCTAAACTTGTGCCCATAAATTTAAAACTATCTAAAAACCTTGTATCCTTATAAATATTTATTGTTTTATTTTTATTTTCCCACTGTTCTACAAAAGTCTTTTTTGTAAAGCTTATATATTTTTCCTCATTATTTGGAATTACATTAATTTCCCCCTCACTAACACCAAGATTTTTAACAAACAAATGAGTATCATATCCAGACAAATTATGAAAGAAAACAGGGAGACAGTTTGGTTTACGAAAGTTAAAATTACATTTATTATGTGCTGCTCCTCTATATCTACCACTAAAATGACAGTGGTCTCTTACTTTTTTCCATCTATCTTCATCTTTTTCCTTTTTCTTTCCTTTTTCTTCCTCTTCTTCCACTCCATCTTCTTCATCGCTTTCCTCTTCTTCATCACTTTCTTCTTCCTCTCCAAACTTCTTATTACAAAGATAACAAGTATCTGCCTTATTAAAATCTTTTACATCCTCTGCAGTAAGTATCATATCTTTTTTTGGCAATTTAAAAATCTCACTGGTTAGGTTTTCTATTTCTTCCACAAACTTTTCCTCTGCTTTTTCTCCTCGATATAGTAACAATCTAGACTTAAAAACATTTTCATAGCCTGTTGGGACATGCATATGAATTTTTGTTGTTGAACTTTTACTTGGGTCTGGTTTTGCATGTTGTATTGGTACAAGCATCGTTTCAAAATCACCATAAACAACAAAAGGATGCCATTGTGTTTTAACCCAGTTTTTAAACATTGGTGTACTTTCTTTTTTTGAAGGCATTTTAATTCTTACAGCATCTTCTTCATAGCAATACACTCTATGATTTTCCAAAACGCTTTCACTTGTAAAATGTCCTAAACAGCTCCAACAAAAAAATATTTTATTTGTATTTTTTGTTATTTTTGCTCTTAATAGTGCACTTGGGTTTTTTACCCAAACATAATGACTATTTTCATCTTCATCTTTTATTAACAAAAGAATCACCAAATGTTTTCTATCAAAAGTTTCTTTTCTTTGCCTTCTAAGGGGATATAATCCATCTTTCTCATCATAACCTATAACAACGATAGAAAAATCTGGATTTTGATTTTCAAATTTATTAATATCACACAATTTAACAGGACATTCTATTCCTTGCATATTTAATTCTTTTATTTGTTCTTTTAATTTTTTATCAGGTATTTCTGAATGTTCTTTTTTTGGGTAAGCTACCCTCATAACACAATATAAAAAACAGTTATGGTCCTCCTTATTTTGAATATTAACAAGACCATTTCTGTTATTTGTTCTTTTTAATTCTGCTGGTAATGGCATCCATGAACCTGCTAGCCCCTCCCATAACGGTCTATTTTCTACAACATACAATGTTAAGCTTATAACCCCTTCAAAAGCCCATCCAGTTCCTCTTATTAAAAAAGTTTCAAAATTTCTCATAATTCGTTCTTTCATTTTATTATATAATTCATCTATATCACTTTCTCTTGTATTAATTTCATGAAATGAAGAAAGTGGAACTTCAGCGTATTCGGTACCCGTATTCCTTGAAAATCTACATAAAAGTACTAGCTTTACCTTTATATTTCTATGGTTTCTTAAAAAACTTGTAATGCTTTCTCTACATACTTCTAAAAAATCATCCGGCCCCCATCCCTCTACTCCATCTATAACATGTTGTGTTGCAAATTCTCTTAATGCTGACGCTTCTTGCCTTAATTCAGTGTTTGGCATTTCTCTTCTTGGCAAGTCTTCTTCTACATTTTCTAAAACTTGGTTTAAAACTTGCGGAATTTGTTCTGGTTCAACATTACCAGTTAACCAATTAGTAAAATTTCTTACTCTTCTTCTAACACTCTGAAGAATTACTGCTGAGGCAACCCTTTGAGCACCACTATATAAATTAGATGCAATCATTTGACTAGCATCTGTTAATCTATTGATAAATCTTCGTGAAAAAGAATTCATCATCATAATTTTTTAAAATAAATAAATTTTTCTTAATTCAAATTTTTAATTTATTATTTTTTAAAAAAATAATAAATTATTGAATATCAATTTTATATTTACCATTCCATACTCTACCATTCCAGTTTTCAATCGTTTGAGGACATCTATCAATAAACTTACTAGCCTTGTAAATTGATGGAAATGTTGTTTCTTCTTCAGTTTCAACATCCTTTAGTATTACTGTTTTAGGATTTTTACCAATATCCTTTAATCTATCATAATTAGGTCCTTTTTTTAGTGGTATAACTTCTTCAGGATACAATCCATGCTCTTTTAAAACATCAATATACTTTTTCTTGTTCCAATAGGAATACCAATTAATGTTATTATCTGTTAATATCTTTTTAAAATCAGCAATCTTTAGCATATTTTTTATTTAAAATAAAAATTTACTTAATACACTACACTCATCTTATTCCCATCACTCTGAAAGTTAATCATTCTGTCACTAAGTAAAACCGCAAATGCTTCAGTATTTGCAGGGGGGTTATTAGTAAATGTTGTTTTAATATGAATATCAGTTACAGAATACTTTAACCTTTCACTTTGCTTTGATACATCAAACACAAACAAAGGAAAAAGGAGTTTGTAATCTGAAGGAGTAATATTAGGGTTTGATACTAATTCATCCATGTTAAAAAACTTTTTTCTAAACAAAGCAGCTTCACTATATATTCTACTAATTTGATTAGCAGTAAAATTTATATCATAATCATATGCTGGATATTTTTTTGAACCTAACATTACATAAATATTTTTAACATTTAAGTTGTCAAATATAGCCGGGTTATGTTCTTGGTTACCACTTTTATCAGTTTGAAAACCAACAATTAAAAAACGCGGCACCTCAGGAGATGATTTAGCTGATAGCCTCCAAGTAAAACCTGTTGCTGCCTGTGGAACCGCAATACTGTCGCTTTGTATCATTCTATATCCAACTGGAAATTTTTCTTTTTTCTCGATAAATTTATAAAGTTCCATCCTATTACCATCTTCCGGCTCCACATGTGGCATAAACCAAGATACCTTCAGTAAATTAACTCTACCAGCATCGGTACCACCAGCTCTAAAAATTGCGTCATTGTCATCATTTCTTGTTAAGGTTAAAGTTTGTTTCATACCATATAAAACTTTGTTGTAATCTTCACAAAAACCGAATATATGTTTCAAAGGTATCCTAAAACTAAATGTTCCAACTGGATTTGAACTAAAAATATACTGTCTTCTTACTGAAAAACCGCCATTAGTAGCACTGTCTGCATTGACTCCTGTATCCTTATACCACAGTTGGTTTAGCCCTTGTGATTTAGCAAAGTCATCTGGATATTTTAAAAGTCCAAGCATTGTTGTAGCCTGACCAGGATAATTAATGCTTTCTATCTCTTGCCCACTAAGTTGATATCTGATATTTTAAACAGATACATCAGTCCATTATTTGTTAAGGTTGCGTCATTAGCTGCACCATAAACGGTACCATCATTTTTTACTAATTCACCTATAATTTGTAAATATGACTCTGAAGGATGATAAAAAATATCTTGAGTTTCGATATTAATCCTAATATCCCCTCCAGAGTTGTTAAGATTGGTTCCTGTAATAGGGTCATACTCATGATATTCATATTCATCAATATTATCATATTTTGAAATCGGTGCTTTAATGTTTAAAATATTCATTTTATTATATGCAATTATAATTTTTAAGTCAAAATTATAATTGAGTTTTGTTTTTAATATTCTAGCCATAGTTGAGGAAATGATTTGTTTTCATCATTTACAAAAACACCCTTAAGTTTAATATTTTTAAGTTTTTCTGCAGAAAAGCTTTTTGTCATTTTAGGATAAATTCTATTTCCGTAAAGAATGGTTACCTTAGGTATATCATTTTCTTCTAAATATTGATTTACATTTTCTTCAAATTCCTTAATGATATCAGCTTTTTCAGGTGACAATTTTAAAACAACCTTTTTATAATCATAACTTGTATTGGTAACTTCAAGAATTTCACAATCTTCATTTATCTTAAAGTTAGCAAAAAGGATACCAACCCTTTTAGTATTGTATTTTTCATATTTTGTTATTTTAAATTTAAGATTTGACATTCTTTTTTTATTTAATGTAATAATTTGCTTAACTTAAATTTATTTTTTTCATAACACTTTAACTCCGGAACCCCTACTATTTAATTTCTTAACTAAATCTTGTATAGCAATGGCACTACCATCTATTAAGGTATTAATATTTTGCGTTGCAGGTTGAGTTGTTGTAGTAGGCTTTTGAGTATATTTTTCTAAAATCTTTTTAGATTTTGGTGTTAAAGCCTTTTGAACTAACTTTTTACCTGCATCAACCGCGGCACTCTTTCCAACCTCTAACGCTTTCTTTGCTCCTTCCTTAGCTACACTTTTACCAACATCAACTGCTGAAGATGCAATTTGTTTAGCTGCGCTGCTTGTAAAAAACCTTGTAAGAAAATTAGCTAAAGTATCAAATATTCCCGTACCACCATAAGCATAATTTCTTTTAAATCCTCTATTTTGTGATGTAATCATTTTATAGTATAGACATTAATTTTTTATAATGACTTGATTTTAATATACCCTGTCTTTTTAATTCATCACAAATACTTACAAGCTCATTTCTTACACCTGTATTACCAGCTTCTTTACTTGCCATTAAGAGGTCTAATCTTTCTAATAGTGAGTTAGGGTCAGATGGGATAATGGTAATTCCTTCTCCTTCTGTTTCTTTTGCTTCTCTTTCTTTAATGATATTATGATAAACATCTTTAATAAAAACATTGTATTTGATTCCACCGCTGCTTTTAGGAGGTTTCGTTGGGTCATTATCACGAAAAATAACATTGGAATTCCTTAATATTTTTTCATAATTTTTAATGTCTTCAGGTAAAAAATTATGTTTTTTACTTGGATTTTTTGCCATAATAAGTTCCCATAATGCATTCGTTGCTGGATATCTATCTGCACCAACCCAAATATAATCACCATCGTAATCAACCATTTTATTACCTATAAAATAATTAATATTTTTCCTTATAATACCAAATGTTTTATCAATATTTCCTTTTAATTGTCTATATTTTTTATCAAATAATGAATATCCTTCCTCTTCCTCTTCCTCTTCCTTTTTAGGAATTAATTGTTGTTGAGGTAACCGTTCAGGTAACTGTTCAATCCCCTCTTTAATAGGTTTTAGCCCTTTAGTAATCTTCTCTGTTGCTTCTTTTTGTGTTTCTGTGATAGGTTTAAAAAACTTTGAAAGGCCTGTTTGTAATTCAATTTCACCTGTTCTCTCTGCAAGCTGACTATCACGAATTCTTTTCTTTGTTGCAAGATATTCTTTTACAATTTGGTCTCTTTTCACAGGGTCTTTTATCTTCAAAAACGACATATTTTTTTAAGTAAAAAATTTTTTTATCTTATTTTTTTAATCAGTATTACCTATCTCACAAGCGCAAGAACATTTAAACTTAGGTGGTTTTAGTTTTAGCTTTAATGGGTTCCATTGTTTCTTTCTACTAGTCTACGGAATTCCTCCCGCACTTCCTGTTTCCCCTTCTCGATTAGTGATGCTTGTTCTTCTAGCTTGCTTTTTTTCTTACTCTTTGCACGTATCTCTTCCTTCATCACCTTATATTTTTCAAGTTCATCCATAATTAAAGTAAATTCTGAATGGTCTATTTTGTTGTCTGATATTGCTTTTGAAATATGCATATTAAGAGTATCAAGTTTTGCATCAGCTAACATTTTAATCTGAAGATGTTTTTCTGATTTTGTTCTACTTCTTCTAACCACAAATTTACTAACAATTGCAGCAAGTCCAACAGCTAAGGCACAACCTTCTAAAGCTATCGTTGCAGGTATCGCTACCACAGTTGAGAGTAAAGCAATTCCTCCTCCTCCTGCTCCTAACGCAATTACAGTTAGTCCAGCTTCAACGTTATCAACTGTCTTACTAATCTTTAAATATTTTTTACTTAACTGCTCTCTAACCTTAACTTCATTTTCAAGAAATGTTTGAATTTCTGATATTTTTTGTAGTCTGAAGCTTTGTCCATTGTCTTCTGCTGATAGTATTGGTTGTAATGATGGCGCATTTGGTATATTTCATGTTTCTGGTAATACTGGATAAATCTTTTCTTTTAGTTCCATTTTTATTAATTACAACTATTTTTTTAAATAGAATAGTAAAGACGACATAAAAATTCATTTTCATTAATTCTTACTAGCTTACTTGAGTTGTTTGTAATTGTGGTAACCACATCTGGGGTTTCCTCCAACACTACCTCATTTGTAATACTTAATTGATTAGTTTTTAGAGCATAAGATAGAGAAATTAAAACGACACCCTTACTCATCATAAAACCAAAACCTTTCACCACCTTTTAATATAATAGGTTGTTGTGTAAAAACATCCCAAGTAACAGGATTAACTTTTTTAGCTGGATATTTAAGTTCTACAGGGTTCCAAAAAATAGTTTTTGGTTGAATCATTTTAGGTTTATTTCCAAATTTATACACATTCATTCTTTTTTAATTTACAAAATTGCGCCTAATATAGGAATATTAGCAAATGGACTATTTGGACCTAAAAGAAGACCTTTACCATCATAAATTTTTCCACCTTTTTTTAAATACAATCCTTCACCTTTATTTTTTAACCCTTTACCTTTGTATGGTTTAAGATATAAACCTTCACCATCAGTTTCAACTTGACAGATACTGCCACCTTTCTTAAGATATAATCCGTTGCCCATTGCTTTTTGAACTCCTGTTGATGCTAAACCAGTTAGGGCACCCACACCTAAAGCAGGTAATACTGTTTTTGCTAATACAGGTAAAGCAGCTGATGCCAATCCAGCTATCAAAGGTAAAAATCCTCCTTCTACTTTCATGTTATGTTTAAGTTGTTTAGTTGACATTCTAAACGTGGTTCCCTTACCAGCTTTATAAGCTTTAGTAAGTTTATTTACTTGAGACTTAGTTAATGCTATTACATCTTTACCATGTAAATCTTCATGTTTTAAACGAATACTTGCTGGGTTTTTGTTTTTAAAAGAATGTAAAATTTTTTCCTTTTGCCCTTCTGATATATTTATTTTTGCGTTAATGTAGTTTGACATTTTATATTTAACGTGATTCTCTTATATGAAATCTAATCGTTAATGTTTCTCCTCTTAAATTTAATATGTTTCCATCTTGGTCAGTTAGCGTAACATTTAAATCATGTATTTCATTCAACGTTAAAGGTAGGTATACCAGATTAACTGGATTTTCTATTATTTTATAACCCGGAGCAACATTTGGAAAAAAGCTGTAAATTGTGTTTCTTTGAGAACCATTAACATAACTACCTGAGATTAAATCAATATTAACAAGTATGCTATTAATACTTAAGATATTAACTAAATTTTCTGATTCATGAAACCCTCGAACATATTTTGCTCTGCTAAATCCTAATACCTTTCCAATACTGTTTTCATGATTAAAATCTACCTGATATCCATTTTCAAGAATTAAAACTGATTTTAATGTATTAGTGTTTGCTGATAAACAAATATAATATTCTTCATTAAATTGGTCATAATGTCCTTTTTTCTTCATTTCTTGTTGTATATAATCATTAATATCAACTAAATCATAGCTACCTGTTGGTATCTTCATCTTTTCCCATGTTTTACCACTATCTTGTGAATAAATAAAAATGTTGTTGCTATCAGTAATATTAGGAAATGAATAGTAAGTTTCAAGATTGACTAAAGCTACTTCATATTTTTTATCACGTTCAAGTTGAAGCGGTGGAGTAAATCTTGTTTTAAAATTTGATTTGTTATCACTTACAATAATTTGAAATGATGTTTTATGGTCGGTGTTTTTTACTATTTTTTCAAGTAATTTTGCTTCCATTTTTTATATTTAGTAAAAATATATTTTAAAACAAAAATATATTTTTAATAGTAATCTCTGTAATCATGTGGTAAATAAAAGTTGTCAAAACCACATCTATATTTTCCATCGTTACGGTTCTTAGTTAAATCAAACACAACAAAACCATGTGGTTTTTCCCAACAGTTTTTACAAAAATTGATAAACTCTGTTTTAGTCATATCATCCCCTACATGGTCACTATAAATATGATTAAGATTTTTTAAGTCTTGTCTAAACAAGCATATTAAGTTAGCATTTTCTCTAATAGTTTGACGAGGTAATCTAAAATAATTTTGTGCTAGATAAAAACAATCAGCATTACTATGTCTTCCTCTTACATAATAGTTTTCACACTTGTTTTGCCTTTCTAAAAGTAAGTCATCAAATATCATTAAGTTTTTATTTGATGCATTTAAATCTCTTGGGTCAGGAACATCACTAGCATATTCAAAAAATTCACAATTGATATCAGATTTTTCCTTAATTGTTTTTGCCCATTCTTCAACTAATGCTGTAGGTAAAATATCACGGTTTTGAACTTCATCTTTAAGTGAAAACAACCTTAGTATGTATTCTTTTGGTATTTTTTCTTCAAAAGCTTTTTTAAGTATGCGATATTCTGGTTGAAACAAACTTTTACCAAAAACGCATAAGTTGTTATAATCTAACCAATCAGGTCTTAACAAAAGATTAAGTAATAGTGTAGTTTTACCACATCCTGATTTACCTACTATTAAACCTCTAATACTTCTTGGTAAAAGGGGGTGGTTAAATCTTTTTGCTAACGCTTCATTCCATGATAAATTAACAATATCCATTTTATATTAAAAAATTTATTTTAATATAAAAAATGTATTGTGTTAAGTGTAAAAAACAAACTGAAACAACCGATTTTGAATGTACGGTAAGTAAAAATGGTAGAAATATGAAACGGGGCAAGTGTAAAGAATGTGGAACAACTAAAACACAATTTACTAAAAAAATAGAGGGCGGGTCGTTGTTAAACAAGGTTATCAATAACTTACCTGTTGAAATGCATTTACCTGGGCATAATTTTACTGGTCCAGGCACCAAGTTAAAGAAAAGATTAAATCCTGATTTAACACCTAAAAAATGGTCAAAACCTGTAAATCGTGTTGATAAAGCAGCATATCATCATGATATATGTTATCTTAAACATGATGACACAGCAACAAGAAATTCTGTTTGTGATGCTAATATGCTTAAAGAGTTAAAAGGTATTTATAATCCTACTATTA